>CM067344.1:71192308-71227308 GCA_034190875.2 Urechis unicinctus | reverse complement strand
CACATGATTTACCTGCCGTGATTCCTTGAATAAACACCGGACAGACGAGAGACACCATAAAATATTGTGGCCAGACTGATTTTACATTCTGCTCAACTATTCAACGGGAATTCACTGAACTGCCATGTGATGAACACAGTTCTCAACTTACGGTCGATTAAGCTATTGCGTTTAAGACAACTGAGGCTGCAAGTAGTTTTGCACAAGGTTATAAAAATGCTTTTGTTGAATGTATCGACTTCCCTTCACACTTGATTTGCCAAAATATCTACGCTGACTGTTATATTATGTAAACATCTTTAGCATTTGTATGTATGGTCTTGGCTTTACCAGTCAAGACTGCGTGTACACCTGAGTGGTTTATTTGGAATGTACGCGATCGAATGTAACAACCACCAATCATCTCCTTCAAACTTGCGTTTCATTCGTGCTCACTGGATACGAGCTATGGGTCCTGACTTTTTACCTTGGCATATTTAAGTAGATTACGTTAATAGAAGGCAAAGAATAAGCTGTTACTCTTACAGCCCAAGACGTTTTCTTCAGGTCATAGGTTTAAACTGGTAACACAGCAGTACTAGTATCTTGCCCTTGATTTTAGTCATCATATTTAAACTTTAACGGTTTGCTTGGCATTTTAAACGGTTGCGCGTGAACGTTCTCGCCGTGTAATCACACAAATTTGATCAAACATTGTTTTTTATAAATGTCCCTTCTCCGATATTCAATATTGCTGATTATAGAAATAGCGCTTACTTTGACATCATCTGAAATTACAATGCTCGATATTATCCTCTGAATTAACATGCATTGACAGTGTACCCTCCAAAATCACATCCAAGCTAGCGCGAACAACAATTATGGAACACATTATGGCTAATGAACCGTGAGATTACTCTATTCCGCTCAGTGAATGCCCTTTTGGCTTTACTGGAGGAAAATCAAGTGATTAGCTTGTTGTGATTAGTTTTAGGTTCCATTCACTGTTACCTGAAATTAGCTGTTAGTCGATATTAAGTATACGCTCCGTACGCGTGCAAATCTTTCACTAGGTTTGTGCACTGCTCGTTGGTTGGGTTTTAAACTTTGGGTATCAAAGTTGATCGGAACTTACGGTCAAATTATACCTTCCAGTAAAAACATGGCAATATTTTAGAACGCCGGTTGGGACTATATTTTCATTGAAACGAGCGCCATGGGTATCCGAATGCGATAACACCCACCTGCTTGTTGTACACCCTGTAAATACTATAGTAAGATATCTGTCGTGATAAACACATGAATCTGCGGATCCGCTCCATGAAGCATGTATGTGGGGTTGATTAATCATTGAAGTGGTACCGATTTTTGGATTATACTTATCCTCTTTGGCCTCAATCAATAAAGACTATGCTGACAAGCAATGATTGGCCGGACATTTTTGTCATTATTTGAAAGCACCTTGTTCTTCCATTGCAGATTTGAGAGAACTGATATGGCTGTTGTCTTAGGGAGCTCTGCTCGCAACGATAGGTGTAGTTTTGTAGATTCTGCGTATGATTCTGTCAATTTTCCAAATGATTGATAGGTTTATAGAATGTGCTGTGCCACATCGACAGAAATGCTGTACAACAAAGTCTCTACATGGCATAGCTTACTTACTATTGAACATGTCCAATGTTCATTATTAGACAGATACTTTTCATGCTTTCTTTGCACATATAAAACTGAGATTTGTTTCAATCAAAGGAAAGTTTACAAGGCATACGACATAATTGAATGATCGTCGATTGATTTAAAAGGTCTACAGGCACCAAGAAAATGGCTTAAAGATACCCATAATGCCGACTTATGTGGACTAACAAAGGGACGTTTATATATATATATATATATATAGATATATATATATATATATATATATATATATATATATATATATATATATATATATATTATATATATAATATATATATAAATAGATATATATATATGAAAGAGATATAGATAGAGAATATATATGCATATTATATATATATAGATATATATATATATATATCTATCTATATATATATATGCTATATATATATATCTATATATAGTATATATTGGATAATATATATATATATATATATATATATAGATATATATATATATATATATAATATTATATATATATATATATCTATATCTATATATATATAGATCTATATATATATATATATATATATATATATTGATATATATATAATATATATTTATCTATATATAAGATATATATATATATATATATATATATATATATCTCTTATCTCTATATATCATCTCTCTCTCATCAATTCAGTTTCCATAACATTTTCGGTTTAACAAAGTATTGAATGTGAAAGTGTGACAAGTAGAATTATGGATTTCTGCGTTTGCCAGGTGTGTGTTCAGATTTTCTTAAGAACTCCTGCATGATAATACCGGGCAATATTTTGCTGCTATACCTGATACATAATACATGCGCGAGATAAGCAAGGGTGTCATCGGTATTTCTGAGTTTTGTTCAGTTGTTAAACGCTGGGTTCATTTGTGATCCATTCGAATTTTTTCTCTTTGCGTCCCATGAGACCTTAGATGTACCATGTGAGACTGACAAAGAGGTATGCACCCCTTTAAAAAACGCGATGGTATGCATTGTGGCTTTATATATTTTTCCTTCTTTTGTTGGCGCGATTTATTTTCTAGAACGCAACATACAGTAATGCTTTCCTTTATGCTTCTACTGTTAATGATTCTTGAGTCTGAAGAGTGTATTGAATTACTGAGATTAACTGGCACGGTCCTCATCGCGTGAGTCACATTATTCGCCCTCTTCTTGACAGTGCAGTAACAAAACTCTTACCCCAGTCTTGAGACCGTAAGCATACAACATGATTTGCTGAGATGCTTAATATCCGTCATGAAGCCCAGTACTATTACACAGAAATACGGGCATCGTAATTGAGGCGCCTAAATATTGTAGCATATTTCCGATGCATAAACTCCTTTACGAAGTCATCAGACACAATAACGAATAATATTATTTAAGCTTTCAATACTTAATAATATTTGTCACCGGCATGACAGGGCCATAGCAATAAACCGTCTAAATACCGTCATTTGAAGATGTATATATATCTATTACGACAAATTATGAATTGCTGTTAGGAATAGTCCATCAGAGTTAATGCAGGGGAGGAAACTAACTTTTTCAGCTACCGGCCAACCGGGCCAGTACATGTAAAAATTCACCGGCCCGGCTATAAACATACCGGCCCAAAAAATGTGTAAGGACTTTTTGATCCCTGAGTGTCAAATTTATTCGAACAAAAACGCATATACAGAACATAAATGCCTATGCGGAAAAAACCACAAAATACCTGAAACCTCAAAAAATTTATGACAGGTGGTCACATTATTAAAAAAAAATGCTCATACTAAAACCTAAATAAACAAATCACAGATTAGTGGTCCTTTAACTCCTACCCTTAGCTCTTGAAAGGCTCCAAGAACTTGCCTAAGGCTTATTACACTTGTGAGTGAATTTCAAGTCTTTGATGGCATTGAAACATTGCCTAACATAGCCTGAAATAATATAATTGCACACAAGCACCTTCTGGTCTCAAGGAAGAGTTTCAACGTTGCAGACAACAATTAGCAGTATTCAATTGAGGAGAGGTCTCTGGCATTAAGACATAAATCATCATCCGACGAACATGTCAGCAATAATATGCTGTGCTAAAGCACAGGAATCAAAGTTTATTTTTTTCGGAGTCGAATGTATCGAGGCGTCGCATCTGGTCCAACATTGTTGATAACATCCTCGGTTTAGTTAACTGGACAGTCTCCACTGAATATGAATGAAATCCTAATATGTGATGGACTTCTACCGCTGCCGGTGCACCATCCGCATTGTGTTAATGCCATCCTCAGTTCATTTAACCTGACCGCCTCCATTGAATAATCATTATCACATATCTACTTGAGGTTTTCGTCAGGATTACTGGCCGAGGTAAGCTCTGTTTGCTATGCTTTCCATTGATTGGTGGTGGGGAAGAAGGCATCAACAACGATGAGCGCATGGCAAGTCCGTAGTGTAGAGCTGACTTGCTTGACTAGGGGCATCCTGCTGCATATATACCACTATCCTGTAATTGTTGTGGAAGATTTAATCCTCCCGTCTACCCATAGTTCGCGGGCTACTCGAAGAGGTAGGTAATTATTTAGATTTAGTATGTTTCTTACCAGGGCCAAGGCGCCTCTGATTCATGCCACAACTATGTCCTATTGCAGGTGTATTCATACATTACCACATTCCGCGGAAATTTTTAAAATCATCTTTAACCTGTATCATGCAAGCTGGTGGCTTCTACGGAATGTGATGGACCAATTCACTGTTTGCCGCGGGAAAACCAAAATATGACAACCTGGGCCTGCAGCAATTCGAAAGTATATTTGATGGTTATTCTAAATTACACATCTCAGTTACTTAGCAAAACCGCACAAAGGTCGCTCAAAGAGACTTTTAATGTAAAGCCGTATTTGGTGTTATCAGTACTAAGCGGGAGTTTATTGTTTATTGGTGTAATACTTTTGCATATATATATGTTTATTTCGTACTCAAGGTACCTGCATAAACAATAATTGTGATACATAAATTTAAACTATAGTGCTACATTCAACGGAAAAAGAGATAAAACTGTTACGATACTAAAATATCTTGTATCATCAAATAAATCATTTCATCGTCAAATTCATCAATCATAATTTCATTGTTTTTAACACAAAACAATGTATTTAAGAAACAAACCAAAGCATTTTGTTCATCTGTTAACGACTCTCATTATGTACATTAATGTTGTATATATGTCTAAGGTAAGCAATATTGCGACCCAAAGGTGAAAGGGCATTAGAACAAGCATGTTTGATCACATACTTAACTATTGCATTGTCACTGTGATTCATTTGGACAATCATTTTCAGCGTTTTTATGCATAAGGAAACGCTAATGTGTAGTTGGCCACTTAATGGCCCCAGTACCCAAGTATGCGAAGCAATTGGATCATCAGCATAACCAAGCGCACCAACATATTCGCTGCCTATATGACAGCCTAGTCCAGACGTTTTTAACCTTGGTATCAGCTCGTCAATGTGCACATTAAATAATATCGGTGATATGACACCACCTGCTTAACACCGTTTGATACATGACACTCTTTTGATAAGCATGCATTCCATTCAACAGATATAGTCTGTCTCGAATAGCTATCCATAAGAAACCAAACTACAAGCGGAGGCACTTTACGCTGCAATAGCAATTTGAATAATTTTCCATAATATACCCTGTCAAAGGCTTTACTAGCATCTAAAAGACAACTAAAAACATCACTATTTCTTTGTGTATAATAACTAATTGTTTCTTTATATACAGTCGTGCAAAGGATTGTAGAATGTCCCTTTTTGAAGCCAAATTGAAGATCAGACGTACATAAAACATTGCCATACTGTTTAAGAATTATCATATCTAAAACATTGCAAATTGAACTACATAATGCAATTCCCCTGTAATTATCACTATAACTTAATGATGATCGCATATCTTTTGGTATCGAAACAATCGTTGAATTTAATAAATTATCAGCTGTATGGCCATGTGAAATCATAGCATTGAATAGTTTACATAAGAGACCAGCAAGTTTGGGCGTCCCGTTAATCAAATGGTCAGAATAAGGCTCACGATTGCCATCGCTTTTGTTACTCTTCAACTTTCCTATACATTCAGATAAAACAGATGATGTAATAACATCATATCTTGCACTGTCATAACTAATACCAGCATTAACCGCTTTCATCACATCACGCATTTCATTATCGTTTGTGGGAACACTATTGAATAACGCCGAGTATTTATCAAGAAAAAGGTTTGCAATAGGCACTGGTCCACATGCATTATCTACCACAGTAGGTACACTCTTACAGTTTGGATTGATCTTTTTTAGTTCACGCCAAAAGTCTATATTACTACATGCGTTTTCAGCCAGTTTTGCCTTCTCTATATCGAACTAATTTATTTTTGGCTGCGCGTACGGCATAATGATATTTATGACGTGACTGCTTCATTATGTCATACACAGTGCCTTTGTTAGGTTTGCCACACTCGATCCAAATCCAATGCCAGAAAAGTGATCGTTCTTTGTCTTGTTTTACAATCACTAACCATCCCGCCATTTTCCTTGAAACAGGCTTCTTTGATGGAATAGTTTCTTTACCAGCTTGAGTACAACAGCCAACAATTGATTTACAAAATGCATCAATAGCGGTTTTGTGATTGCTATCACGGCACCGCTTATCGGTGCATCGAAACACAGCATGCGATACAAACACACCATCAAGCAAAATATCCAATTCACTCTTGTACCGATTAACATCTCCCTCTGTTGCCTGACTCCACGAGAGCCGATCATCTCGCAAGAATCCCTGACTATCTGTAGACATAACGTTGTCAATATTTACATCTATTGTGATGAATATAGCATTATGATTTGCCGGGTTTGTTGGGTCACGAATAACATTACTGCATAGCAACTTACAGACAAAATTATCACTAACTAGAATATGGTCGATACAAGACATCTGATTTAAAGCAAAATTAGTAAATGTACAATCGTTTGAGGAGTTTGTACTGTTCCAAGAAACCCTCATACAATTTCTCTCCATAAAGGCATTCAAACAGCGAGTCTGTGCATTGGTTCTTTCAAACAATGTGTTTAAATCACCGCAAATTACAACCGAGGTACAGCTAATTGAATTGACAACAGACTCAATTACATTAATAACCTCCTCATATTCGTTTGTTACTTTGTTTCTTGAATAATTATCACAAGGCATATATATCCAAATCAATAGCACACTCCCCAAAGAAGAATCATTAATAATAATGCCACAAACACGCCTGTGAGGTATATCTATATGTGACACATGCTTAGAAAGAGACTTTCGGTATAAAATTGCAGTCCCACCATAAGGGATCCCTACAAGAATGTCAGATGTTGAGTCCATACCAGACTTTCCAACAAATTGATAATCCTTATGCACATTATTTAACATCGAGACATTTTCTTTTAATAACCAAGTTTCTTGTAAACACATTATATCACAACTGTAACGGTTCAAACAATCGCTAACACAGGGAGTACATCTCTTTATCCCTTCCACATTCAAAAAGCATATGTTAAAACCATTGCTGTTTGGACTATTATCCATGAGTGAAATTACCTATTACGCGCGTTTCGTCCAATACCGCCTGCATCCAATACCTTCAGGCCAGAATTCCGGCTTGTAGAGCAGATTTATATCTCCAGTCTCTAAAGCTATCCGGTATGAAAGTGTCCAAGATTCTGGTTTTGATGCGCATTCAATTTCGAGCACCTTGACGCTCTGTTCTTCCAAAAACGATTTCAGCACTGACGAGTCGATATCACGATGCACACGAAATACGAAGTTCATATCTTCTAGGACCTGCACGTAGTTTGGTATCGGTGCGGTTACCAAAAATGGCTCTAGTCCTCGCCTGGATTGTCTCCTTATCTCGCGCTATCTGCCGATCCTTCTTCTTCATTTTGCGCTGTTGATGCGGTTGAAGATGGAACTCATCTTCGTCTTGAGAGGTGCTTGACGAGGTCGTGGGGTGCTTCTGGCCCGCCTTTATTCGGAAGGGGATTGGAAGGAGGGGGTTGCTCCGAAGCAATGTGCGTCACATGATGTGTCGGTTTCTGTGTTGCAACAGTGGCTGAATACAGCGGTTTCGGGGCTAGGGATGCCATTTGGGCTTCAAGTTTACAAAGTCTTTCGTTTATCGCAACAGCGGTACATTCCTCGGGAATGCTGCGAGGCAACTTGTTTAAGTTGATTGTCACAAACGAGACCGGCAGCTTGGCATCGCAAAATAGTCGATTGTCTTCAGACTCTTCATTATATCATCCATTTCTTTCATATATGCTTTCTTTAGGCCTCGGCTCTGGCGCTTTTCAATCGGTGGCAGATGATCTGAGTAATTCTCCCAGAGCATTGATTTCGCCTCCGCAATGGCCTCAGGACAGTAAAACCCGGCGATTACATCCTTGATACTGTCATTGGTAGCACTTTTCAAGTGGTGAAAGGCGTAGGTCAGCAGCTCATTCACTACAATTTTGTCTTGGCTATCTGCCATAGTAGATTCGGGATCTGATGTATTGTAGCAGAAACGAGCAGGTTAACAGTCTTTAAGTTTGAATCCTACCATTGAGTCGATCAAGATTGACACTTAGCTCAACTTTTTGTACAACTTTTCCCGATAAAAAACCGCTACACAGACAAATTCGTACATCGAATCACAGTTATATCCTCTTCATCGCACGCGCGGTATGATCACCAATCCAAAGAACTAACTTTCGTCCACATAAGTGGACAGTAACTGTCACAATATCCGTAAATATCAGAGCTGTCTGAGCGTGTGCTGTCACTCAATCAAACTATATTCGTTTCCTAGTCAGAAGTTGATACGACTTGCAGGTAGGCCGTATATAGAGATAGAGAATGAGTTGGGTAAATAACTCAAGGTAACTACAAGATGGAGGATCTAGAAGGGCTCTCTACTTTATTGTATTCATACACCAGGAGACCAGGCGTTATGACCAGATGGTATGACACAAGTAGTATTCAACGCTGTCGTACCTCAATGAAAGTCATGCGCAAAATGAGCTGTTTGCTCAAAGAATTATATATATATGCAGCGGGTATCCTTATGTAGATGCTCTATCATGCAACACAGTAAAGCTTCAGGCCATAATAGGGAGCAATAAAGCGACATTTATCAACATATTTAGCACTGAGAGGGACACGCAAATCAATCGTGAATATCGTGGGATAAACCGCCATAAGAGTGTCATAGCATATACATTATAATGTTAGTACGTGTTTTCCGTAAACCGAAGAGGCCCAGTAGTTTCAGTGCTGGTTTGAATGAACAGGAATGCAACGCAATAGTCACCTTCAGTGATTTATATACAGCAAGAGAGCAGAAAAACAGGAGGCAGAGTTCCATGTTAAAAATGGCAGTAAATCGAAAATTGAAAACTTTCGATGGTCAAATCAGACCATTAGAATTTATTTTGTCAACACTGTTCTATTGATGTACTGTGGTGGTTCAATACACTATCCTGACATGCATTGCGTGCGCTTATATGATGTTTTTAACGCTGTTGATATTTGTTGCTGTAATTCGTCTGATTGACACAATGTGAGGTCTTCGTGTGAGAAAGGCAATACAATTCGTTGGATGGTACTCAATGGGCTTGGGTTTTTTTGTTTGGACTGAGAAAACAAAGTGTCATTCATGTTCACTTGAATGATCAACTTCTACCTGCTCGGCTGTTCTCGGATTTGTGTAAGCCTTCGACCCAACCTCTAAGAATTGCTCGTTCTCAACCGCATTCGCAGCGCAATTACAAAGGTATCAAATCCATTGTAAGACTATCTTTATTTAAGAACGACATTCATTAAAAAAATAGTAACAGACTCGAAACTGGGTGGTAAGGGGTTAATACGCCGATTCTGTATTATTTCGTCTTCTATACATTCAATAGTTCATCCTCGATCTGTTAACGTTGGTCTTGGCCATGGTTTAAACATGTAAACTTGGAAATGTTATATGTAACGTTAGAGAAGCGATACCCTCCCCGCTGCTATGGTTAATTAAAGGCAATGAAAGGTATGCAACTTTAGCAGATAAATGTCACGCATTGTCAAGATCGAACACCTGGTAAGTTTGGGTCCATTTGGTATCAAGCAGCGTCACTTTCCAGCAAGTATAGTTGATAAATTATATTTTCTGTGTTGAAAAATGTATTTTTATTCGGTTGCGCCATTATCTATTGCATTCACTGCCACTTCATGTATGTAACATAAAACAGTTTGGTACTGGTTTGTGCTAAAATTGGCGAGTGTAATACAAAATAGCATTATGGTTAAGGGGTTGATTACCCCAAGAAAACGTGTCCCAGCGGCGACGAATGAGGTTCATTATCGTATTTAAGCGTCACCCCTTTCTACGCACGAAATGCTAATGATTTACCGTTCAACGCCCACTTCATCTGTTACCTGTGTGTGACATTTTGTCGTTCTTGTACATACGGAAGAGACATTTATCCGAATCCCAAAATAGAACGCATTATGGATATGAGCGTCATTAACGAGAAATTAGTAATACAAAATGATTTAGCGTTCAACACCAACATCATCTGTTTGCTGTGGGTGTCGTTCTTGTACAGACGGAACAGACATTCATCTGAATCCCAAATTAGAACGCAATATGACTATGAGCATTATTAACGAGAAATTCGTAAAGCACGCTTGATTTATAAAATAAGATATTCATTACCAGGCTATGATGGTCATTACCAGGGTCAAAGCGTAAGATCGTCGTGACATACAGAGCAACTCAACGTGTCACTGTCCGCTTCTAGGTACTTAAACCATCAAACCTCAGAGTCCTTTCAGGAACATTTTCGCATGATTAGGAGGTTGAAAATTTAATTCCGTTTTCTCTGATAGCTGGGTGATGAATGATATTTAATCATGCTTTTATATCCTATGCCTCAGCATCTACACCATTAATCAAGTCGGAACTCGTAGATCAACTTGAATGCTCCAAAGTCGCACTCATCAACGATGTATTGCGTCGGCCATATGACAACGAAGGCAAGATGTATGTTTCATTGTAGGCTCCGACAACCCGTTCAGCAACACGTGACACGTACATCATTCGTCGATCTGGGAAGCAGCATAAGGATCATCCTCTGCTACTAATATAACACAACTGAGGTAGTTATGGTAATAGACGATTCATATAATTCCTGTGGCTCCCATTTTCAGCTCGATATGGTTGTTTGTTTGTCAATGGAGGCGTCTCGGTGGTTCATCATAACGCTTAATCATCCAATGTAGCTCACAGACAGGCATGCTTTTGTCGCTCTAGTTTATAGAAATATACACTAATAACTTAATGATAATCGTACTATTGCTATGTGATCTCTGTTATTTTCGATTATATCATCTGCTATAGTAATACATTCATAGTTCTCCCTTTGGAACATGTTTCATATAGCCATAATTTGTTTAAAGGGGTTGGATTTGAAATGCAGGTAACACAACATTAATATCACAGCTATGGAACAAGTAAGGCCACTGGTAAATAAAATTTTTACATTGAGGCCATGGGTAAACATGTTTAAAAATCGTTTTTTACTGTCAAAAGCTATGATGAAATATTATTGCATCATTAACTGGGCATGTGTAATATTGTCTATAAACTATATAGTGATTAAAAGGTCACTTGTATGACAATTATGCATGTTTATTGACATATCAAGCATAATTAAAAGTCCATTTTGAAACAGCGCTGCTCATTACTTTCTTCCCCGAAACAATCAACATGTACACATATTAAGCAAATTACTTGGCACCACTAATCCAGAGATAAAAATTCTATTATTCAACCAAAACTGGAGGCAACAGATTGATGGGTCATCCCACAGAATGTTAGGTAGTGTTCCTTGCTGGTACAGCTATAACCTACCATTTGTCTGAATGAATGGTGTAGAACAACTCCAGGTGTGAGGTTGTGTGTGAGGGTAGTGTCAAATTAATTGTATCACATGCATTGTGTATAAGATGGTGACCATAAATGTTTTATAGTCTACATTGCTGTTGAACTCAAGGTTGCAGCACCTCAGCAAGTTTTAGATTGACCAGGACATCTTCTGAAACATGCATAGAACAATAAGAGTGATTATTTTAGAGCTACACAGATTGTACATTTAGTCAGTGTAGCTACAACTTCTGTAATAATCTGTCTGCAGTGTAATGCTGAGAATCGAAGATATAACTTACTGATAAAGCATCAGATAAAGCTACTTAATCATGAAACATCACAAGGCAGTGTATGGTTAATCTACAAGCTTAAATAACAATTCAGCCTACATCACAATTGTGCAACAATTGTATATAATATATGACATCTACCATAAAAGAGATACTGGGAATGATCTGTCTGTCAAATTTATCCTGATTAATACAGTATATTCTGAAGTATATATACCATACCTGGGAGTAGTTTCCTTAGACTGGGGATCTGAATATAACTTCTGAAGGCAAGCTGTAGAGCTTTGGTCTGCATTGTATCCCATTAGAAGCGGTCTGCATGCGCATTGATATATTGTTTTCATATTTCGCTATTTGTTTCTAGTAATAGCAGACTTGCAATGATTTTCATAATATAGCACAGGCCTTTATGCAGTGGGTAGTGTATATGAAGGTTACTTAACTAGAATTCATTTATAATGCAAAGAAACCTTTCTTTGGTTGATACCTTGTCACTAGTTAACAGATCACAGAGGAATGAAAAATACTCACTTGTATCTTTGATGCATGTTCTGCTCGAGACATCCTGATCTGACTCCCGAGTCACTAGAAATCAAGTTTTTGTTGGCATCGTTAAGTCTGGGGTCTACAGGGCTTGTTGTTCTAGTCAGACTTTTGGCATAACTGGTACTTGATTTGGCTGCTGGTTCAGTATCTTATAAACAAAAGCACATACATTTTACAATATGCATTGCAAAATTAATATAATTAACACATTACAGACTATGCATTAATTCAGATGTAAACAATGAGAAACAATGCATATTTCTGCCATTGCTACACATTTGTTCATAATTATGTGACCTGCATATTGTGTTAGTTTTCAGAACCATTTAATTGATAATTTGATGAAAATCGGACATTGTTACAAAAATGTTGGTATGGTTGTTGTACAAAATTGAAAAATACTTCATCATACAAGCAAACAAACCGACTGTGTCAAGGCAATCCATTTGTGCCAAGTACACATCCACTTTAGTTATGGTCAATTCAGGCAGTGTTCTCTGATAGGTTCCTAAGCTAACATCTGACATATATACCTATATTAATGAAACAAATGTGGGTAGATTTGTGGAAATATGCATATCCAGTTGGTTCAAAATAGAATTTCTTCCATATTCACAGTACATGGGCCCAAACTTCAACAGAGCTCTATGTAAATGATGATGCATTTCAATCTTCATCTGTATTAGATAACTAAATAGGAATGGAAGCTTGGAGAGCAATGCGGTTAGAAAATAGAGACCCAGTATACAGATGCTGGTTATTTATTTTCACAATATAACACCTCATAAAATGTTTCCACACTCACTTATATGATACCTTCCAAGGTCAGATCACATAATTCAATGCCAGGAAACTTATGTGAGGCCACATCAGCTGTTCAGCTGAGAACATTCAATATTATCTACTGTCAAATTACATGATAATCATAGTCATGGTATTTATAGCACAGATGCTCATTGATTATGCAATCAAATAGTTATGCAGTTCAGAGGCTGTTTATTTAATGACTGGTGTTATTTGTATTAGGTGACCCTTTGGTGATATCTGACATGTTCAAGTCTTTACAATTTAGATCCAACATCAGAAATATGACTACCCCCAAGTATGGTTTATAATTGCAATCTGAGGACCCATTGACCTTTGTGGTCTATCATATTAAGATAATTGGCAATAGTTAAGTTTATGAAACACCAAGTGACAGTGGATAAGCAGCCACTGATATGTGTTGATAAATTTATAAAACCTACCATGCAAATCATGCAGGGCAGTTAAAACCATCAATGGTGCTGCAACATTAGTCTCTTCAATGACAACTTGCCAAACAGAGCAGTACCATACACATTATGGTTATGTCTGAACTTAATGTCCATATAACACCATATCTATCTTCATGGCTGAAGCCTAGTGAAGGGAGTGAAGGGCACCATTAATTGTTAAAATTGTTGATGTTTCACAGTCAAGTTTTCCTTGCATTTACATATCAACGAACAGTCTTAGCTATAATAGCCAAACAAGTCTGTCAAACAACAATTTGTTTTTCAGCTTAACAGAACCATCCAACAGTATTGAAACGAATGCTGCTAGCGCCTAATTGTGGATCAGCTGATCGAGGAGGTTCCGTCGAGGGAATTGGGTCATGGAAATAAATTCGGTCTGGGTAGGGGTAAAAACACAGATTAAGTAATACAGAACACGCAGTAATATATTATTTTACCAACACAGCTTCTTTTCCGTCCATGTCAGAATGTATTTGTTGGGGAAATCCGTATTTAACAACAAATTTCTATGCTTTCCGCGAATTCACGAAGTTAGCGGCCTAATGTAGAGTTATTGTTTACGAGTTTCGTAATTTATGAAATGTCATTATTAGCCGAAATAATGTAACAATCGTATCATTCTTAACCAGGGCTGTGCCAAATAAGTTAAATTTGATTTTAATGATCATTATTTGTCAGATTAGCAATTTTATGTGACTTGGGTTTGGTAATCGTCTGCGAGTTTTTCGCTCTATATTGCGCCGATCTGTTGTTCATCTAGGGTCAAAGTTCGAAGCCAGATTATCATGGCTAGGGTCAAAGAGTGATATTTGGTAGCTTCGATCGTAGTAATGTGTTTTTATATCAAGCGTTTTGTTATTATATGGTATTCAATGATCCAACAGTGTTGAATACTGTGTGAATAATGTATATTTGGTAGTTTGTCAAGAAGGAACTTTTACAGTCGCAATTGACCCAGACAAATCTTTCAACCAAATCTACCTACCTACCTACCTACCTACCTACCTACCTACCTACCTACCTACCTACCTACCTACCTACCTACCTACCTACCTACCTACCTACCTACCTACCTACCTACCTACCTACCTACCCTACCCGACCTACCGACCTACCCTACCTACCTACCTACCGACCTACCTACCTACCCTACCTACCTACCTACCTACCTACCTACCTACCTACCTACCTACCTACCTACCTACCTACCTACCCTACCTACCTACCTACCGAGACCTACCTACCTACCTACCTACCTACCTACCTACCTACCCGACCTACCTACCTACCGACCGACCTACCGACCCACCCACCCTACCTACCCTACCCACCTACCCACTACCTACCCACCCACCCACCCACCACCACCCACCCACCCCCCCACCCCACCCAACACCCACCTACCACCTCCACCCCCACCTACCCACCCACCCCTACCCACCACCCACCCACCCACCTACCCCTACCTACCTACCACCTACCTACCTACCTACCGACCCCTACCTACCGACCTACCTACCTACCTACCTACCTACCTACCTACCTACCTACCTACCTACCTACCTACCTACCTACCTACCTACCTACCTACCTACCTACCTACCTACCTACCTACCTACCTACCTACCCTACCTACCTACCTACCTACCTACCTCTAACTACTACCTACCTACCTACCTACATACATACATACCTACATACATACTACATACATACATACACCTACCTACATACCTACCTACCTACATACATACATACATACATACATACATACATACATACATACATACATACATACATACATACATACATACATACATACATACAGCGTTGTCATAATTTAGATCAACGACAAAATGTCACAGTGGGCGATATTAGAATACCCTGGCTGAGAACCCAGATTGTCGAGTCACTTTAGCGACATTATATATATTTTCTCGCTATCATCTGGTTGACTTGGGTATGAGCGTCTTTAATAACGCCATAATAAATTCAAGAGTTTTGGTTATTGCTTACCAAATCATAAGATATTCTCGACCAGCAACGCAACTTCATCTCACATCACGAAGTGCCTTACGAATTATCCGACCATCCGAAGCATTTCGGTTTGTCCGGGCCAATATATATCTGTCTCCAGCTCATTGGAAAACGTCGAAACCAAATATATATTTTTTTTATTCCCCCGATCGAATATCACGTAAATAGAATATAGTTGTCAAGGAAGTAATTCTAAGCAATATATCAAAAGTTGGGATTATGATATATCGGATTAAAACGAGAAACAAGCTGTTATATGCAGACTACCGAAAAGGTCGCCAGTCAAATATAAAACATTTTTTAAACGTCCCAAACAAACACCTGCGCGATGCAGGGGTCAAAACCTTGCAATGCACAAATGTGAATGGATATAATTAACAAGGTAACATCAATTTTAAACAATAAAAATGCAGAACAAAGCACTCAAAAAGATCGTGACTTTTTTTGCACTCACATCGTTTACCAAGATGTGACTGTGTGCCAAAATAGTTGGTCGATTGTATCAAAAAAATCGCATTCGTATAAATATATATATATATATTTATATATATATATATATATATATATATATATACATAATATATATATATATGTATTTACATATATATATATATATTTACATACATATATATATATATAATTATATACTAAATATATATATATATATATATATATATATATATATATATATAAAAATATCTACATATATATATGTATATATGATATATACACATATATGTTTATGAATATGCATATATATATTTAAATAACAAACACAAATATACATACATATATACATATATATGTATATATATAATCACATACATACACATATTTGCTTATATAAATTTATATATATTTATATAAATATCTACATATATATATATATATATATATATGTATATATATATATATATATATATATATACATATATATATATGGATATATATATATTAACAAATATATATATATAAATATATAGATATATATATATTAATATATATATATATATATATATATATATATATATATATATATATATATATATATATATATATATATATATATATACATATCTATAATATATATATATCTATATATAATATATCTATATAATATATATATATATATGTATATATATCTATATATATATATATATAATATTATATATATATAAATATCTCATATATGTATATATATATATTTACCACCATATATATATATATATATATTCACATACATAAATTATATTTATATATATATGTATAAGATATATATAAAATCTATGTATATATGTATATGTATATATATATCGAGACATATATATATATATTAGGGATATTTGTATATCTTCTTTGTTGCAAACGCCATAGCTCTGCTTGAATGACATGCTCACATATAATACACATACATGTATATATATCTATATATTTATGTTTATATATGTATCTATATATATATATTAATATATATATATATATATATATATATATATAATATAAATATATATATATATATAATGTATATATATATGTCTATATATATATATTCTCTTATATCTGTATATATCTATATATCCCTATATATATATATGTATATATATATATATATCTATATATATATATATATATAGATATCTATATATTTCCCCCCCCCCAAACGCTATATACATACCCTATAAAGCTTATATAAATGTATATTTATGTTTATATATCTATCTACGTATATCCTATACATATATAAATCTATCTATCTATCTCTCTGAGATCTCTATATCGATAAAGTATATATATATATGTCTATATATATATCTATCTCTATATATCTCTATATATATATATATATATATGATATATATCCCTATATATACATAAATAGATGTAGAGAGAGAGAGAAGTCTCTCTCTCTGTCTCTCTCTCTCTGAGAAGAGAGAGAGAGAGAGAGAGAGAGAGAGAGAGAGTGAGTGCCCCCGCGAGAGAGAGAGAGCGAGAGAGAGAGCGAGAGGAGAGAGAGAGAGAGAGAGAGAGAGAGCGAGAGAGAGAGAGAGAGAATGACAAACTCTAATGTTAAGGCGCATTCAACACTGTCAATTATTATTGATCAGTTCATGAAAAGTAGCAGCTTGGTTTCATATTCATCCGTAGATCTTAAGGATACTGCGGACTGTTTGGCGGCCTCTGGATATAGATCGGTTTTTTTGTAACCATGGCAACTAGCAGCAATAATTGTGACAACAGGCCGAATCGCACAAGCTGTCACTTTTCCCATATCAGACAATGGGCTGTTTGAATTAACGAAGCTAATTACGCAGAAACATGGCTGCTGCTCATTATGCCGCTTTATCACTCGACTTGTGTCACTAGCGCTGTTTATTTATTCACGACACATTGTGATACGACAAATAATCTGAAAGCTAGCAGCGCTTCAAACCACCTGAATCAGTTGCTTTGTAGATTCAAACGGCAGGCACCTGATATATTTTAAGTTGGGAAATAACACCGTCTTGGGAACGTTGGAGAAATGTCATATTTTCATTTTGTCATCAAGCATACTTGCTGCAGATAATAAATAGGTCAGTGAAAAGCGAGGAGAATTTTGATCCTTATTATTGTTCATCCTGGTAGTTACTTAGTTTTTCTGGTATAGACGCCTCACAAATGTTTTTTATGCAAACACAACCTATTTTTTTGAGCGCAAAATCATGCCTAGTCAGAGGCGAGCTCCGAGTCACACCTGATGATATTTCTTAAACCGCATCAAAACTTCGTTCATATAGCTTCCGGTTCTTTGATAGCTTCCGGTTGTTATTCAACTATAAGATACCCTTCATTTGCTGAGCGATTACTTCGAAATTCGCACAAAACCAGCACCAAACGGAGGATATCTAGCGAAGGGAATATTGTGACTGATATGCAGACTAGATTTACCTTTATCTGCGTTTAATAATTTACGGGAATTGGTGTTTTTTCAAGATAGAAATAGCAGTTCGGCGATAAAAAAATGATCAAATGTTGGTAAGGCAGCAGGTAAGTAAGCTGCCATGGGTTAATTTCGAAAGACAAAAAAAAGCAGGAACTATTAGAGAGAATACCTTTCAGTCAGTAAATGGTGCAGATCCACTCCAGCCACTGATTCTCAAAGATTTCTCCACAGAAACATCGCTACCACTCTTTACATATCCAACTTATCCATTGATAAAGAAACTGGTTCAAATGGTTGGAAATGTGCTAATGCCTCACCAATATTTAGATTTTATAGGCGTATCTTTGAGAACAAGAAGAGATTCCTATGGAAGAGAGCAAATAGAATATTTATATCATTCCATGTTTTCTTATATCTAATATACAAGACGTGTGTTGCTTGTTAACGTTTTTGCTTTAAAGTTTCAGGCCAAGAAAGCTTCTGAATGGCATCGTCAAGAATTTTCGACAATGTCTTCTACAGTTGATGCTTCCTGCCAATCTGGTTTTACTCGATTTGATAATCTGCTCTGGCCTTTCCTTAACTTACCCTACTATCAGTGTCCTATCCCTCTTTGTTGACGTCTAGCTGTATAACCTAAACACAAAGAGTTTCCAATATTTGGAGTTGCCTTGTTCGATAATTATTCTGGCATTGATTTGAGGATTTTCGTGCAATTTCATTTTGGTCTTAGTGCTCGCGCTGTACATCGTTCTATTACAGTACGCCTGTATCATCTGTAAACCATCTGTAGCTTTATGGTACCACCAACCGCTAAGAGGACGTCAGCTTTTTGATGTTAGAACTTATTGAGAAGTGATAATATCATGTTGTTCTTGACCAATTTTGCTTTCCAAGCTACTTAAATATGAATTGTGAGCACATGGTTAGTCCATTGCAGAGCAAACCTGGGGACGTATCCATAAAGAAACTTAAGTCCGCAAACTCAGGTTTTTGAGACGGCAAGCTGAGCTGGCCGTCTTATCCGTATCCAAAAAGAATCTTAAGTCTCCTAGCGTGCTCAACTCTGAGTCAGCTAGGTAGCTGTCTTAAGTTCGCTAGCTCAAGCTTAAAAATGGCGGTCCAACGGTAATGTTTCCAGAAAAATGTTTTTTACAGATCTAAATAAGATCATGTATGTTCCTAAAATGAACCAAAACATAATCAGCCGTTCGATTTTTATGACACAACAATTTTTATCGGGATATTTGAACTATTTGCGCAGCAAGTTGTTTTCGTAAAAACGAAGCGGGGAATTCTTCACAAACAAACGGGTCGCTTAGGAGAGCCAGTTATTTCCTGGAAAGCGAGGCAGCTTGCAGTAGTCTAGCTCCGAATTAGGAGAGTTTTGCGGGATAATCTGAGTGGATGGGAGTTTCCAAGTGAATAGAATATCCATTCACGATTGGTTATGTTACAGATAAATTTCTTAAACTTCATTAATCAAAACAACGGCGCCAGGATTCACATTTCGTATGATTGAATATAAGAAAAGCAGGTGCCAAGCCTACAAGTATATAAATCCACTTCATGATAAAATGGCAGATATTGAAAGTGCCCCCAAAGCACACCAAAGACAAGGGTTATTTTGCGATAAAAAAAACTCCGTTTTATACGTCAAAGACAACGACATGTCATAGACTAATGACGCGCAGTGACCCAGTAACGCGCGAATTCCAACGGACTGTCAAACAACAAAACTCAACAAGGATTGTTTGTATTCATCGCGGAATTATAATGTTATTAGTGCAAGCATGGTCGATGGAATTATTTCCCAATCGTGTGGATTAGCCGTGATTATATTGCCGATTATAAGAGCTAGCCAGTTTGCAAATCGTCTCCATAAGAAACAATGGTTCATCGTGCCGCTGGCGTTGTGGTCATGTTCATGGATAACAATCATTACATTTACATTAGATTGCCGTAGATTGCTGAGAATATATTGAAATTCGTATATTATACCTGATATCACCGTATATTATACTTGATACCATAAAATATTTTACAGTCGGATTGAATAAAGGTGAGTGACATATTCATAAACAACCGGTTTAAAGACTATTCCTTTTTACTTTGTTTTGATAAACGATAAGTTGATAACGACAGTAGACTACTAGACCCTACTAGGTCTAGACTTTATTATATAAAATAGTCAGACTAGACCGCTTCCATTCCTCCGTCTAAATCGACCATTCTTTGCCACTTTATTCCATTTTCTGTCTAATGAACACAGAGACAAACTATGATTGCGAAGGTACATGAGTGAAACTATAGCCACTAATCGTTTTTGGCTGTTTGCCAGCCTTGAGCTGGCGGTCTCAGCTGAGTTCGCTAACAATTTGTTTTGTGGATACGCCTGAGTTCACCGACTTAGCTTAGCACGCCGACTCAAGTTAAGACGACTCAAGTTAAGATTCTTTATGGATACGGCCCCTGGTCTCTGGATACAATGATTTTAGCTTACTGTATAATATGAATATATCATTGTTTATGGTAAAATTGTCTTATCTCGTATATCACTGTGGGCAAAGTCACCTTGCAAAAATAGTTGCGAAGGTGATTGACTGATAAATTGGTTAATGGCTTGATGTATATTTTTCTGGCTTGGTAGTAGATAACGAGAACACACATTAATTGTTTGTGGAAGAGTAGAAGGGTTTTGTGTAGAGTGACAGGAGCAAGAGGTTCAAGAAAGGAAGACCTTCAATGATAAGAATTGCTCTCCTTCATTACATAGTATCGATTATGGAAAGAGGTAAATAACCGTTACTCTGGGAATGTTTGAGGGTCCTGCTTACTATACATATAACGACTAAGGTTGTTTTTTTCGCGAGTCAATAAGGTTGTTTTCCAATATCAATGGATAATATCTGATAATGGCATAATGCCGCATTGTGTATGATTTGTTCAAACAGTCAATATGATGCATATTTTTCAAACCACAATATGTTAATCGATTTAAACCAATCACGTCCATAATTGTCTTACATAAAGTGCCGTCTTTAAACAAATCGGACGGCGGGTCGATTGAAAACATAGATAGTTGCAGGCTCAATTTCCTTAGTTTTACTTTAGCTTACTATCGATCAGCAATGTTATGCTTTTGCACAGAATGTGATTACACATTAATTGCTTAACGAGCAATTAAGTCTGGATGTGCGGGTGCACTAGGACTTAATAGGGTTACATATCGGCGAAAAATCTAAATCGCAAATATATATGCTGTTGGGTGTAATGGGAAACATATTGTTATGTAGAATACTAGATAGCCCAACACAATCAAATCAATAACACTATAACAGCCAAGTTGAGCTCTCAGCCTATCAAGATGCCCAATATCTATTTGCAACTAAGCATGTATAGACGAACATAATGGGTTCCGATGTACAGTCATAACCTTTTACCGCGCTATATTATGTAGCAAAATTGCACATTCGGACAGATGCTTTCTATTAGGTTCATATGAAGCGCCTCGACGCTGATGAACTTTGTGAGAAACGGGAAATACCAATGATCACAAACGGTTTCTGGGATCAGCATTGTTTACACTCTGTTATCTATCATCCGGTTTGAAGTTGTATAATATGATTCACTCAACCGATAAATTGCCAGAACTCTATTTACCAAATTATGAACTTGGCGAAATGTGTTAAATGTTTTATTGAAGAAAAAGGCTGTTTGCATTACAGTTATGTTATAGTTAACATTTTCAAAACAAACATCCCTATGTATGATGCTTAAACTGCTCAAACCTTGGAAGTCATATCAGTCCTCAACCTTGGTGGGTTAATTCTCGTGTCCTCTTCTACGATACGACCATTTACGACTGAGTTTCGCAGCGTTAATCTCCAGTTTCTATTCCCATGTAAATTTAATGCGTTCCCAACCATAGGTGATGTCATTCACATCTACAATTTTCACAATTGTATTTCTGCTGTCCATGACATCAAACTGACCAAGTTTGTAATGACTATTTAACCGGTAATTACCATTCTATAAGCGATTGAAATGTTTACAAAATTTGTTTATGTGGTAAAACAAAATTCACCCTCAACGCTCTTCAAAAACATGCAATACAAAAGTTAGTTAGTGGTTTCAGCTTTCAGAAAATGTCTAGTTTTTTTGCTACCAGATATTTTCGACATGCTGGAACATTTTTAACAATGCATTATTTATAATTACATAAAATCAGGAAAAGTTTGCGATGGAATAAAACCGACGAATGTGCAAACATTTATAAAATTGAAGCGTTAGATACAGAAATATTGGTAGTTAAACTTGTGGAAATAACGTCTTCAACAAGAAATTTGTTGACTTCGGCCGGTAATTATTATTTTAATTGGCAATCGAAATTCTTGGGTTAATTTTCTTAAAGTTTGGACTGATACCACGCTTGGGAAAACATCGATTTCTAACAACAGGATATATTCTAGTGAATTGTGAAATTGAAATAAGCGAAAAAATGGTGTAAATTCTGTAAAGCTCTGACAATAATCCGCAGAGATATTGAGGATTTTAGATTTTCACGTTTTCGATGAAAAACAAAAAGTGTCTGGGTTCTGCGCAACATTTTTACCGACCTTTAAAAATAAAAACCAGACAAACAAACCCACAAACGGGACTAATCAAGGAAACTTGGCGAAAGCACTTGTTAAGATGGTAATGTCAACGTGGTGTGTATAGAAAGGAAGAATAACTGACATGCTTCATGTCTCAGGTGTTTGATAAGCGAGTCAACACAACCATGAACAATGTGTTTGTTGTGCTAGCGTGTCTATCAATCTGCGCAACATGTTTATGTTGCCTGGATGAACTGCCCCACTATGCAGTAATGCTGCATGCAGAGAAAAGAGCGAAAGAAATACAGAAAGGAATTATTGTACAACAATATGTCAGAAGAGGACTCTTCATGCACTACGTTTGCACATGTATCTATATCTATCGTCATTCATCGCTCGTTTATGGAAGAAGAATTTATTCTGAGTGTCGATATCATCATGTAACCCTTGGCAAAACAAGCCGACACAAATGGTGACTTTACATAACTCAATTACGCCAGGTGATGTTTTGCTATTCAAAGCGGCGATTCTCTCATTTATCTCTCAGTAATCCGATTATGTGAAAGCTGATATCAAGGAGCAGGATTTCCGACATTAAGACATTCGAAATAAGGGCTAGGAAACCATGGTACAGTATCTACGAAAAACCTGTCATTTGATTTAGTCACCTCCTTCTGTTGATAAAATAACGAATATTAGTCAAAATAAGGATTGGAACTCGCTGCTATATAATCCTCTGTAATTTATTTCATGACAACATTTGGGCGACTTTCTTATAGAATCACGGATATTTATCAACGCAGTTGATAAGGCATGCTATATCTTCTAATACTGTTCATTATATACCAACACACAGTATATCTTAATGTCTTTAATTACCTATTACATTTGTTGTGTGTCGGTTTTTATTATATGGCTTTGCAGACCACTTTGTTTTTGACTTTTCCCAACATAGTTTTCAGCATCTGGAATTCCAAATTGAAAGTGAGTAAATCGAGAACACTGACATACGTTTACGTCACAGCCTGCTATTTAGGGCTACACAAAACCACTGTACCTGCATTTGGCAATATGTATGTTATATTTGCTAACAACAGTTCCTTATTGATAGGATAGCGTTAGTTATACCTCAACATTGACAGTATCAATAATATCATTCTTAAATACAAAATGGTGGCAGCATAATTCGACACGGATAAATTACCATTAATCAACCCATTAATTGATTTGTCTGTTAAACCATATAATGATGTATGGCGTCACCTTATACCAAACAAAGAAATCTGCGGACATCCAGATAACTTAAATTTAAATGACAAATTTAGATTATACGCCTCGACCGCATGATATCGGTGATGTTTTGCATACTGTTTTCTGCCCTACTGAAACTATAGACTCCTAAATCGATAATGTAAAGTTGAATAACTTTGGAACAATATATTAGAGAAAGACTACACACGACTTGTAAACGTTAGGTCAAAACTAGCCAGCCATTTAATCACAACCATAGCTACGTGACCGCGTTCGTGTCGCTTCATGCGTGACATGACTGTCAGGGTGTTACAGGTCCAAGACGTATATCATCTACGCTTACCGCAGTATTATGAACTGTCTAAATAGGATGCATGCAACATTTGTTGACCATTCTATTTGAAGTTTAGAAATCATGCACTATCGCAGGCCCGTTATTACATTTAGGAACATCATTGCGGTATGGTTGTTGTATTTTGGGCCGAAGTGTTCATTATAAATATTAATTGATACCAATGAGATGTTTGCTATTTGTTTGGAGAAAAAAAGAGCGAAATATATACAGGGAGCATATATAGATAGACATATGATAGAGAGATAGATAGATATAGAGAGATATATATACAGATATATAGAGAGATATATATATAGATATATATATATATATATATATATATATATATATCTATATATATTTATATATATGTATGTATATATGATATATATGTATATATATATACATGTATATGTGTATATTATATATATATTATATATATAGATATATATATATATATAATATACATATATATATAGATATATATATATAATCTATATTATATATCTATACATATATGTATATATGTAAAAATATATGCATATATAAATCTATATATATATATATTTATTCATATATATATATATATATAGATATAGATGCATATTTATAAAATGCATACATATATTTATATATACACATTAATATGTATATAAAATAGTATATATATTGTATATAAATCATATGTATATGTCCAATATATATATATACATATGAGTATATTTATATATGTATATATAATATATATATATTGCATATATACATGTTTATATAAATGCATGGCATACATTTATAAATGTACATATTTATTTATATATACACATTAATACATGTATATAAATATGTATTTATTCATGTATATAAATCAATGTATTTGTTAATATTCACATGAGTGCATGTTTGTATAAATACAGGTATATGTATGATGTATATAGTGTTCTAGAAAGATGCATATATATATATATATATATATATATATATATATATATATATATATATATATATATATATATATAGATATATACATGTAATTATTTGTTTTTTATACATATATGAACAAATATATATATATATTTTTACATGATATTTATATTTATATCAAATTATATATATATATAAATATATATATATATATATCTGATAATATGCATATATATGTGTTTATATATATATATATGTATACATATGAATATATGTATTTATAAATATATATATATATATATGAATGTATATATGTATATATATATATACATATGTATATATATATTTACAGATATATAGATATATATATAGCTATATATATATTTATATCTCTATATATATAAATACAAAGAGATATATATGGAGATATATTTATATATATATATGTTTACATGCATATATATATATACATGTATGTATATATATAGATATATATATTTACATATATATATTTATATATATATATATATATATATATATATATATATATATATATATATATATATATATATATCTTTATATGTATGTATGTATGCAATATGCAATGCATATGTTATATGCACTTTTCCTCAGTTTAATTGAAATCCATGTATTCATCTATAGTTAGGGAATGCTTGTTTGGAATTCACCGATTGTGATTTTTATATATGTTTTCCATAAACCGCATGGTTTGCTAATCAATCAGGTGCCTGACACTTTATGATACCATGCCCTTACAAATGACGAGTTATTTCTATGTCAAACTGACCGTGGAATTGATTTGGATATTGTGAATGGCTCAGACTATCACAATCATGCTCTCGAAACAGCAATGCACAATCCCTAGAATCGGATGCATCTGTTTGTAGCACAAATTGTTCCCAAAAAAATATGGATCGAACCTTTATTTTGTGATAGTCTGTATGATGCACAGGTGGATTAATGGTGACTAGACTCCACGACTTGTACTAATTAAAACATCCGAGAAGTTGATCATTATCTGTAGTCCATGGGTGGGTGTGTTTGACAATAATGATATGACACGCACCTTTAACATGTCGTAAACACTTTAAACGTTCAATTTGGTAGCTATAGTTTTATGATAATATCGAGATCGTTGCCTAACCTGGCAATTTCCTGATGAAGCTAGTTGCCGAATATCACTTTGCACAAAATGTTGGTGAGTAAAGATACTTGCAGAAGTATATCACACGGCATTAATTGATTGCGATATTGTCATGGGATCTAGTTAGATATACCTCTTCCAGACGGTAAGATGTACCACCCTCGCATACATCCCCGTGTTTATAGATCTATGAATGACAAGCAATGATTTGTGAATTTGGGTATCTTCGTCTTATTTGATAGCTGGTATGGAACTATATTGGTTACGCCATAGTCTCGGAGTTGTCTGATTACGTTCTCGATAACATTCATTTAACCCACAAAGAGGTAGGCCCAATACTCAAATATCAGGAGACAAAATAAACCTATTTACATTGTCAGAAAGTCTTTTTGCTTCTTAATATCCCATTTGCGTCGACTCAGCCTGAAAAATTGTGTTGGTAGAGACTTTATGATAATCAGCTTTGCACAACAGCGTTGCACATCATATATGACCAGCTATCTGTTGTTCTATAAATATGCATATATATCTATATCTATATGTTGTATATATATATATACACATGTAATTTATTTGTGTATCTGAACAATCTATATATATTTTTACATGATATTTATATTTATATCAATTATACATATAGATAACATATATATATCGCTATATCTGATAATATGCATATATAGGTGTTTATATATATATATAGTATCACATATGAATATATGTATTTATAAATATATATATATATATATGAATGTATATATGTATAATATATATATAACATATGTATATATATATTTACAGATATATAGATATATATATAGCTATATATATATTTATATATATATATAAATACAAAGAGATATATATGGAGATATATTTATATATATATATGTTTACATGCATATATATATATACATGTATGTATATATATAGATATATATATTTACATATATATATTTATATATATATATATATATATATATATATATATATATATATATATATATATATATATATATATCTATTTATATGTATGTATGTATGCAATATGCAATGCATATGTTATATGCACTTTTCCTCAGTTTAATTGAAATCCATGTATTCATCTATAGTTAGGGAATGCTTGTTTGGAATTCACCGATTGTGATTTTTATATATGTTTTCCATAAACCGCATGGTTTGCTAATCAATCAGGTGCCTGACACTTTATGATACCATGCCCTTACAAATGACGAGTTATTTCTATGTCAAACTGACCGTGGAATTGATTTGGATATTGTGAATGGCTCAGACTATCACAATCATGCTCTCGAAACAGCAATGCACAATCCCTAGAATCGGATGCATCTGTTTGTAGCACAAATTGTTCCAAAAAAAATATGGATCGAACCTTTATTTTGTGATAGTCTGTATGCTGCACAGGTGGATTAATGGTGACTAGACTCCACGACTTGTACTAATTAAAACATCCGAGAAGTTGATCATTATCTGTAGTCCATGGGTGGGTGTGTTTGACAATAATGATATGACACGCACCTTTAACATGTCGTAAACACTTTAAACGTTCAATTTGGTAGCTATAGTTTTATGATAATATCGAGATCGTTGCCTAACCTGGCAATTACCTGATGAAGCTAGTTGCCGAATATCACTTTGCACAAAATGTTGGTGAGTAAAGATACTTGCAGAAGTATATCACACGGCATTAATTGATTGCGATATTGTCATGGGATCTAGTTAGATATACCTCTTCCAGACGGTAAGATGTACCACCCTCGCATACATCCCCGTGTTTATAGATCTATGAATGACAAGCAATGATTTGTGAATTGGGTATCTTCGTCTTATTTGATAGCTGGTATGGAACTATATTGGTTACGCCATAGTCTCGGAGTTGTCTGATTACGTTCTCGATAACATTCATTTAACCCACAAAGAGGTAGGCCCAATACTCAAATATCAGGAGATAAAATAAACCTATTTACATTGTCAGAAAGTCTTTTTGCTTCTTAATATCCCATTTGCGTCGACTCAGCCTGAAAAATTGTGTTGGTAGAGACTTTATGATAATCAGCTTTGCACAACAGCGTTGCACATCGGTCCCAATAGGAAACTGTTCTGGTCAATATCAGTGTGTCCAGCGATGATGTCTTCTAACAAACATGGACTACGTCATACCGTGATCATAATATTAATTTATTCATACCATAGTCGAGTCCCAATATATATAGAAAGGAATTCAGATCATTCGTCGAGTTAAGTATGTATATAGTAAGTCACATGCTATTGACAGGTGATCTTAAAAGTTTTTATAAAGGCCGATATTAGAATCGGTCGGAACTAAATATAAATGCACACCCGTTTCACTTTCCTTGTTTGCATGTTGTAATATACACTCATATTGATGCTGACTAAAAGGGGGCGGGGTATGTCGCAAATAAAAATTGCATTCTGTATTGAACTTTGTTGATTAAGTAAAATACTGATAGTGATATTTGAAGACGATCTTGCAATTGTTATCATGTAAAGGGGACGTCACAAGGTTCTTGAACATTACATGAATGTTTGGTGTTGCTTATTTAGTTCATATGCATATAGCCAACTGCCGTCAGCTTAGAACATATTGAAATACGATGTAATTAGATAAGTAAATTAAATATCCCCCCCCCCCAATACACTGATTATATATATGTGTGTGTATATAAATCGATATATATATATATATATATATATATTGATATATGCATATGATGCATATATAAGTTACATATATATACACATAATATATATGTATACATATATGTATATATATATCGATATATATATACATATATATATATATGTGTGTGTGTATATATATATTCGGATATATACATTGATATATATATATATATGATATATAATTATATATATATATATAATTATATATATATATTTTTATATATGTTTATACTTCACGGTTTATACTGCGCTGGTACAAACAAACTAAATAACACAATCACATATATATATATATATATATATATATATATATATATATATATATATATATATATATATATATATATATATGAATGCATGCATATACATATATGTAAATATATATATATATATGTGTGTGTGTATATATAAATCGATATATATATATAGATGTATATATATGATACATATATAACTTACATATATATATATACATAATATATATATATATATATATAACTGACTGATTTTTACATTCTGCTCAACTATTCAACGGGAATTCACTGTAATGCCGTGTGATGAACAGTTCTCGACTTTCTGTCGATTAAGCTATTGCGTTTTGGACAACTGAGGCTGCAAGGAGTTTTGCACAAGGTTATAAAAATGCTTTTGTTGAATGTATCGACTTCCATTCACACTTGATTGGCTAAAATATCTACACTGACTGTTATATTATGTAAAGGTCTTTAGCATTTGTATGTATGGTCTTAGCTTTACCGGTCAATACTGTACACCTGAGTGGTTTATATGGAATGTACGCGATCGAATGTAACAACCACCAATCATCTCCTTCCAACTTGCGTTTCATTCGTGCTCACCGAATACGAGCTATGGGCCCTGACTTTATACCTTGACATATTTAAGTAGTTTACATAAATAGAAGGCAGAGTTGTGGTATAATAAGTGTCGCTGCAGGTATTTGGTGTAAAATTACGTAAAACATGTGCGGCGTTCTATTTCAAGATGTATTTCTCCACATATCGCGTGACTCATAGGGTTTGGGCGTATCACCGCGCCTCATAAATAAGTATTTTTTGATGTATATCATCACGTACATCTCACGTATATGTACTCGCATTGTATTAAGAGCACATATTTTGTAGTTGTGTGTCTGTTTCCGAAGCTTATATTTGTGTCCGGCTATTGTTGCAAAGTTGATGACGAATAAACCAGTCCGTACTCAACGCAGTTTTGGGGTGTGCACTTAAAGTCAACAACTTTGGTCTGCTTTGGCAGTTTGGGGACAAGCACTTATATAACTTTCTAGCTAGCTGCCAGGCAGGCAGTTGCCGGCCCTGAGACACTGAAAACCTACTTGTTTATGAATGAATAAGCTGTTACTCTTACAACCCAAGACGTTTTCTTAAGGTAATAGGTTTTGACCGGTAACACGGCAGTACTAGTATCTTGCCCTTGATTTCAGCATAACGCCCTTACCACACTGATATTTTGAGCCATTCTTTAGTCATCTTATTTAAACTCTTCCGGTTTGCTTGGCGATATTCAATATTGCTGATTATAGAAATAGCCCCGACTTTGACATCATCTAAAATTACAATGCTCGATATTATCCTCTTAATTAACATGCATTGAGAGTGTACCCTCCAAATTCACATCCAAGCTAGTGCGTATATTTATCAAGAACAACAAACCTTTCGTGATGATTATGACGGAATGACACAGCTTCTTCAATGGTGCTATCTACAATATACTATGAGTCCAACTAAAATATGTTGTCATTGCGTATATTGCAAATACGCGTTCCCTGTAAAGCTGCGTCAATCCGCAATCAAGGGATGCCTTCAGTGCCTAGGCACATTATGGCTAATGAACCGTGAAATTACTCTATTCCGCTCAGTGAATGCCATTTTGGCTTACCTATCTGGATGAAAATCAAGTGATTAGGTTGTTCTAATTAGCTTTAGGTTCTATTCACTGTCTCCTGAAATCAGTCGATATTAAGTATAGCTCCATACGCGTGCAAATCTTTCACTAGGTTTTTGCACTGCTCGGTGGTTGGGTTTTAAACTTTGGGTATCAAAGTTGATTGGAAGTTACGGTCCAATTATACCTTACGGTGAAAACATGGCAATATTTTGGAATGCTGGTTATGACTATTGTTTCATTGAAACGAGCGCCATGGGTATCAGAATGCGATAACACAGCTTTTTGTACGCCCTGTATATGCTTTAGTGTTCGATTATGTCTGCAGATGATAACTGCCTCGTGTGTACCTCAGTGTTATTCCATCTTGCGCCAGTTGGTTAAGAAAAACACCAAAAGCTAATGGAATTTATCCTGCAGTTTTTAATTCCAGTTCCCTTGTTTACTTTATTTCATATATAGTGCACTACAGGTCAACCATCGATATGATGACTGCGTTATTATATGCCTTATTTGCACTGCTTAATATTGTATGTATAATCCTAGACTTGATTTTAAATGGCAAACATAGAATGGATGGATGGTATAAGCTGCTATTTAGTAAGCATATTCAAGCTAACCCTAAGAGAGAGAGAGAGAAAGGGGAGAGAGAGAGAGAGAGAGAGAGAGAGAGAGAGAGAGAGAGAGAGAGAGAGAGAGAGATGAGCATTCTCATCTTTCCCGCAAACGAAACGCACGTGATGACAACGTGAGAATGTGTGTACAAGTTGAACACGACCTCTGGTGCAAGGTAAGATACCTCCTGTTCGATGTCACTTATAGCGATGACAGGGATTACAGTCTCCCGAGCCTTGACGACAGGAAAGTTTACCTTTCAAATAGCTTTATCTGTTGACACCCTGTAAATGATCTTATAGCCTGCATCATACCGTTAATGCATATTCCTTTACCTTAATCTTAATGGAAGGTTAATAGGCCGTTTCCCGGTGACCCGGAAGTAGTTCTTCCCGCACCCCGTCTTGTTGCTTAGGTGCGCCACCCGTAACAAGTTTTTTCCTTAGCGACGCTGCATGAACAGTGTGTAGTGTACCGTAAATAGTGTTTTGAATCTGTTTTTGCCGAATAATAAACATCGAACCAGAATGGCCACGAAACATTGCTGCTGGGGTAGTTGCAACTCAGACATCCGATATAGAGATCGTGAAAGAATGAATGGCGTGTTTTTCATTCCTTTTACAAAGCCATGCTCCAATCCAGAGGAATGCAGAGAATGGGCCAGAACATGTGGACGGGGAAAATTTCGGCCAGAGAAGGTTAACGAGGGCAATTATATCGGTACAAAGCATTTCATAGGGGGCAACGGTCCAATACTTGAGCATCCTAACCTAATAACTGCTACTTTACAATAAGAAAATGAACTTCAGCGCTTCAAGCGAAAAAACCCATAGGGCTGCACTAAAAGAAAGATCCTGTGTTGATCACCCCCTCCCATGCCAAAAGAGCAAATACTTGGTAAGTATAGAAAGAATCAAGTAATCATATATGAACATACACATGTTCTCAAGACTCAAATACATGCTTGTGTTAAAAGTATGATTTTTTTTCTTAATTGCAGTTAAGAAAAAAATAGTTTATATCTATTTGTTGAAGACCAGTTTATATTTTTCCCCAGAATATAACAAGACAGTTCCTTGCCAAGTGAGGGATTTGCTTCATCAACCAACAATATTAGTTGGACGTTCAACACGTGGTTGAGACTTTTATCAACCGAGTGGAGACCTTTCATCCGTTGGACCACTAACAGTCAGGTTTTGAAGCATTTCCCAAAGTCATTCAAGTGTTTCCCTAGAACAAAAGTCATGATAGATTGCGCAGAATTGTTCACTCAACGACCCAGTTTACCCTCCGCTCAACGTGTTACATGGTCTTCATACAAGCACCATAACACATTCAAGCGTCTCATTGCTATATCACCTAGTGACTCCATCATATTGATGTCCAAACTATGGTCAGGAACCATATCAGACAGACAAATTGTCAAGGAAAGTAATTTTCTTGACCGTGTACAAAAAGGAGATGACATCATGGCAGATAGAGGCTTTGTAATACACGACCTTCTAGCTCTCAAATGTGCCACTCTCAACATCCCCCTTTTGTCCATTGGAAACAGCTAAGCAAGCCAGCAGTTATAGGGACCCGTCGTATTGCTTCCCTCAGGATTCATGTTAAACGTGCAATAGGAAGATTGAAGACCTTCAATATTTTGTTTGGTGTGCTACCACTAAAACCGCATCGCATTATGGATAATTGTGTAGTTGCTTGCAGTGCTTTGGCTAATATGGACACAAAACTTGTGAAGTTGAATGCAATATTTTTGTGAGCATAACAAATGTGACATTTTGAATATCATTTGTCATATGAGTGCGTCTCTCAAAGGTGGTTAGCCATGATGTTATCTTGCTACTTAGCTGACTGGTCAGTAAGATCCAATAATAATATTTATTACATAAATTGCTTGATCTTGTCAATGTATGGTGCTTCTACTCTCTACAAAACACTGTGATTAATTTTACAATAAAGAATAATAAACACACTTCCATTGCATTTAATATACATTATGGCTATTATGAACGAGAACATGCATCATCACTAATGTTAGTCAGTTCAGATACATCCATCATCATCAGCTATCTGTATCTTGATGATGCATATGGCTTACAGATTAGGTCACATAGTATTCGCAATGTTAAAATATCGAAGCACATATTTGCGAAGTGTATGCGTTGATTTGTGATGCATTGTACGAACGTAAGCTGCAATATTATTATCTAAAAAAGGGTACGTTTTACGCAACGAATGGCCATGGAATTACTTATTACAGTTTCAGCGTAATGAACTTCACGCGTATGTATATAGCATGCGATTAAAAGCCAAGTGTTCGATTTCTCGTCACCCTACATAGCATATATTCCGTCTACAACCGCTGCGAGCAAACACAAGCAATGGCGAGACATGTTATTGTTTTTAGTTTATTGGGCGCATGGTAGCTGAGGATATAAGCAACCGGGGATATGTCGATCATCTCCCTAGGTAATCAGCATTTAATTAAATCTGGTCGATTATTTCTGCTTATGCTGATGCTGATTGTGTGGATATGGATGTTGGAGATAAATCTAACATCATCACAATACGCACTTAGGTAATGAGCCCCTCGAGACAAATAGTGCACCGTAGCATCGGCAGAAGTACTTCCGATGATTAACTGACATGTCGTATAATGTACAACGAGTATGTCGCTTTAGTCAGACAGATTATCAACACGATGCTACGTAGTAAACGTGTCAATGTGTGTAGCGACAGCACAGGCATTAAAGAAAGTTCAGTG
>CM067344.1:71169808-71189808 GCA_034190875.2 Urechis unicinctus | reverse complement strand
GATATAATGTGTGCCTTAGTCAGTTAGAATATGATCATCCTTCCGAAACCTGAACTGCCACATTAAAAATCGTGCAGTTAATATTAAAAAGACATTTGTTTTAGGCCTGGTTGTTCCCCAATTTCTATTCCACATTTACAAACTGAGCCGTTTGCACCCGCTTTTCTTTTTGTGATATATTGCGTTTTTGTTTGCGTCCAGGAGGCACTTAATTAGAATTGAAATTGCTTCTATACTCCTAACCACGAAAACTCTATTTATACAATGATTCTGGTTATGACGCATACTGGTGCAGCGAAACGACCGTCGTTATGGGCAACTGTATCATTGTCGAAACTGTTTTAAGAGATGCACTCCATTTTACTCTGGTATAATCAACTACGTGAATGAGTGTGTTTTAATAACGAGCCGAGCTCGGTCACATTTTATATGGGGCTACTGATAGTATGCCGGTTTTCTTATCAATGACATTCATTTCACTTAACCTATATTAATTAACCACGCGATCCACTCTTAGCACATATCAATCAACGCCTACAGCCGCGCCTTTGTTGCAGTTATCAGCCAACGGCAGATGTGATTTACATGGGCGTAGATGGAGTATAAGTACTTAAAAAGTGACTCACAAAGAGTAAGAATGGATTTGTGGCAGTTATATATATTATCTATTTCGTGCATATCAACGTACAGGTTTGTAAAGAATCAGTGCTAGAAAGAAGTTAAGATTAACATCGTAACATGCAAATTGTGGACAGGAGCTCGTAGATTTCTTGCGGGGTAAGAACAGAAATTGCTCGCCCATCCCGTTGCATAATGAGCTCTCTTAATATTTCAATAGTGTTTAACATATTAGTCTTTTTCATTCTCACTCAACCTGAGTAGGTACTCATTCGGCGTGATTTCTGGTGAAAAATAGCGTTAGTACTGATAACAATGGCGGACATTACAATTCTCAGATTGCAAGCAACAGTGGAATAACTAAATGTGCAGAGTCTGCCCACAAAGGACAACACATTGTTACCACTACTTATGCATTTACATAGAAACATAATATAACGCTTCATTAATTGTTTAATGATTGGTTGTTGACCTGTCAAAAGATGTAAGTATACCGTACGCGCTTGTGGATGGAGCTTAATATATTTTCGTCAAGTTCGGCAAAAAACCTCGATGCGTCGGTGTTCTAAATTCCAGAAAGGGGAGCAATACAAATTTGTGCAGAAACTGTTGAACAACTTGTTTCTCAAATCTACATTGCAAGCTACAAACCTTGACATCAACAAAGGTGTTTGTGACACTAATTCAGAACATGCTACATTCATATTATTAGTATTACAGTCCTTACCGACATAGGTACTGAGATGCAAGACATTTTATTAATTAGGAATAGTGCAACCATCTAGCCTTAAATCTACAGCACACAGGTTATCATTGAAAACTAATAAATTGCTCTTCGTTGAGTTGAAAACGACACTATACTCAGCCGCAAATTGCTCATATGTTTCAATCATTATCTTGGCGGCGGTCAATGAGGGTGTAATTAACGACAGATCATTAGAATAACCAAGTGCCCCAACAAATTCATGACCAATATGACATCCAACTTTAGTGTGTGACAGTCGGGTGAGTAGTTCATCCATATAAACACAGCATAGAATCGGAGACAGCACTGCGCCCTGCATCACGTCGTTTGTACCGCTAAAGCTGTCCGAAAGTTCATTATCCCATTGCACGCGCAATCGTTGCAACATCATCTTATCTGTGGTAAGACACATGCCTCGCTTGCGTAATATCATAAACAGTTTAATATAATCAACGCGATCAAAAGGCATCTAATAACATCACATAACATGGAGAGCCATGACCAGCATAGTATTCAATTACCTCTTTTAGAATAAATGAACATTGCGCCGTCGAATGAGATGGTTTGAATCTGAATTGCTAGTTACTTGTCGGAAGAATAACAGCATAAGATTCAATCAAAATAATGTCATGTAATTTTCTTACTACGCTACTTATGGCTATGGATCGGTAGTTTTCGCTAACATTCATCGATTTCTTCCTATTCTTGGGGATAGAAACGAGCGTGGATAACAACATGCCCTCGAGGGAATACATATGTGACATCATAATGCTAAATAACAATGACTAATGGATATACAGTTCATCGCAGCCATTTGTGATATAATCAGATGAAAATGAGTTAATTGCATCAGATTTTCCTACCCACTGCCATTTTCACTTGATCTACATTAACTGAGTGAGCAGCGGTACAATTGCCCACGTTGCACTGGCAATGGATATCTATTGAGAGAAGCTCCTGAATTTCTGACAGTTCAGATTTGTCAGAAGATACGCTGTTATATATTTCCTTAAACAAAGAGCAGATACCTTCGTCCCCTTGAACGTTATCAATGAGAGATGGCACAAATGCCGATTTTGAAATTTTCTTGTTTACCTCCTGTCAGAAATCCCGCTCATCATTATTGGGCAGAGCATTCGCCATGCGACCCGCCGCATATTGTTCTTGTTTGCGGATTACGCTGTGTGAAACCCGCTTGTAATCCCTTTTAGCTTTGCATTTAATGTCTTTAAGGATACCAACACAAGGGCTCCCATTTTCAACCATAAACGTGATCAGAATACCGATTTCTTTTGCTAGTTATAAAGTGATTAATTCACAATAAAAGCACAATGATGTCTCCTCTAGAACCCTATGCGTATTATTTCAGCAGACACGCTTAATTCTGTTATATTGCACATTTGATCATTGTGATTACTTATAGGCCATTCTTGAACTACTTACATTCCGTTGTGTGTTTTCCTAGAAAACATCACTTGGTCACGCGTGGTCACGGTAACGGCCAGAACATATTATTTGCTTTAAACCAAAATAATTCAGCTGTAATACATTTACTTTTCGAACCGATACACGCTTAATTGTCACAGCATCGCGTTATAGTACGGATAATCCACAATGCACCTGTTTACTTTGCCTCCTCTCATCAGCGCTCCTTTCATTGTATGTCTTTAACCTCATGCGATCACACCCTGTGCCTGGTCTCATTCAACTCTTGCACGCTTTATGACATGGCACTACGTGGGTTACACGGGCTATTTAGCAGTCTATTAGGTTAATCAGTAGTTGCGGACAGTAGTGAATTCCGTTACAACGCCAACAGCTTATCTCGGTAATCAATATCCTTATCTATTATGGCCTATTATGTTTGAAGCACAAATCTGCAGTCTAGATATATTCCTAATATTCAAGCCGTGATGATTGATTGAACAGTTGTGCTTTGCGTCAGTTTTACTTAGATAAATTGCTTTAGTTTAAAGTATTGAAGTTAATGTCTTTTACATTAATTCACAATTTTAGGAAAAACTTGAATTGCGTCATTCAAATTGAATCGGCAAATCATGATGCTACTTCGCTCATAATATTCATCACATGTTACAATCAATTAACGAATTTGTGACAGTTTGTTATGTCAATTTACTTCACAATTTACACCAACAAGATTGTCCCCAATCGTTCTGTAAACGGTACTGTACTGGCTTGGGGGATAAGCCACTTTAAGTCTGACACTATGGTCTGTCGAAACTTTCTGCAGATGGCTAGTTATATTTGGGCGGAAATGTAGCTTTATCGTTCATTGGAATATATATGTGGAACTTAAAGCCGCTTGTTGCATAGGCGGAGGGATTAGAAGACACATAACGGTCACATGAGAATGTGCCGTAGTATTGAATCACGAATGTATTTTAACGTACCATTCGTTTACATGATGTCAAAAATGTTTTCCTTGTGAGGATTTGGGGATGTACAGGCTTATATTAAATCTCAGTACATATTATCTATCGATATAATTCAAGAAATGATAGGTACATGCAAAACATAGCCATCTATTATATTAGGTATATTTTGGGGCTTCATTTGTTTGCAGGCAGAATGATTGTGTGCACCTAGAATGCAATATATTATTTACACGGTTACTACGGGTTCAGAAAACTGGGATGTCCAGACACCCCTGGATTGAAATTTCTTGTGGAAGCGTTTATATGCGCTTTGATAGTTTCAATTGGTGGCAGCTAATAAAATCTTACGAAGAATTAAGAGAGCACAGGCAAAATACAGGAGATCTATGATCGTCTGACCAGTAGGATATGATAATAAGCCTTTACATGAGTTTAATGAAACTGATGTTATCTGACAAAGCCCAAGAACCATGCGACGACTGTGGAACAGCAGTTTGTCAAGAGGAGAACCAACAGAAAATGTATTCACACTGCGTAGGACGAGCCTTGAATAAGGTGGACGAAAATCCTGTAACTTTATTATGGCTTGTATTATGTGAACAACACAATTTGACCAAAATAACTGGCGTAACTCTGTTTTTGTTTGACCGCCGAACACTGATCTAAAATCTTAATGGGGGAACCGTATGACTGTGGAGATAACCGAATTATCAACCGAATTGCATGAATATACATGATTGGTGATTTAATAAAAGTGATAATATACTTTAGTTGAATTTTTTTTGAGTTCTACTTATCATGACACCCAACGCATAACACACAGCACCTATCTATAAAAAGAGTGGGGAACTGTGAATGATAACTCAGTATGGGAATGGATCAAGCCTTAAAACACCCCTTTAGTTGTGTGATGGCTTGTCCGAGCAGATGTGGAAAAACTTACTTTATGAGTGGGTTAATTGAGCCACAACCTGATCAAACCGTGTGGTGTTTCGGGAGTGGCGAACAAAGTACACTCAACTACCGCAAGTGGAATTTGTAGAGGAGCTGAATTTTGAGACATGCCCTCAACGAAGAAACTTGTTGATCATCGATTATTTGATGCAAGAAAATGACAAACCAGTCACTCGACTATTCACCAAAGGGAGTCACCATGGCAATCGTAGTGTGTTGTATTTAGTACAAAATTTATTCAGAAAGAATAAAGAACATCGAACAATCAGTTTGAACGCTCATTATTTAGTTGCATTTAACAACCCTCCGGATGCTTCACAAATCATGCATTTAGCCAAACAAATGTACCGTGAAACATCAAGTATGTACAAGAAGCCTTTTCGGATGCTACTTCACAAACCCATGGTTATGTGCTTATTGATTTGAAGCAAGCAACACCAGATCACCTATGGTTACTAACTGACATAAAACAACCAAATCAAGTTGTATACCTACAGAAATAAATACCATCGATCATTGGGCGACCAAATAGATAATAGACCAGGTAAGGATGCAGCCGTGACACAAGGTTGGACGTCATGGAAGAGTTAAGTGTGTATTTCGACCCCAATGCACCCGACGCATATGGAGGGGTGCAGCCTTTGGTCAGAGCTGCGAAACACAAAACAAAGGCAACCTTCGAGAGTATACTAAAACAAGGGCGGAACCCCCTGTGTTTACAGACCGATAAGGGTAGCGAATTTATCAACCGTAAACTTCAGACATTTCTTTAGCAACCAAGGATTCTTTTTCCACTTCCAATTGGAGTGAGGAGTTGTTCTGGATGGAGAGTGTTCATTAGGCTCCCCTAATATGTAAACAATAAAGGATGATAATAACGAAGTATTAGAGGGAACATTTTACGTTTAAGAATTACAACAGAAAGCAAATGACAAAGCATGGTGTCGGGTTGAAAAAATTATTAAAAAACGTAAACGGAAGGGACAAAACCTTATTTTATCAAGTGGTTTGGATACCCTGCCAATTTTAATAGTTGGATCAGTGTTGTGGAGCTGTATAAAAACTGACATTGGGAACAAAAGTGTCATTAGGATGGAAGATCAGAAGTGAACGGGTGTGGACCATATTTTTTCGGGATATTCCGAAAGCCGAAATCGTGTTTTTCACACAAATCCTCATTTTATACACTGTAATCAGAATCTACAATCTATCGGTGGGTAAAGGAGATAGTTATTTGTAGACTGCTCTGTTAAGCAGTAGCTTAGGGTACATGCTTCCCAACCCCACTTTGAAACATAAAGTGACGTCATGAGTTTTTTTCTATCTTCCAACAGTTCAATGAATTATCACCCCAACAGCACGTTGACAAGTTACTTTACTCAATTGCCTAAACCCATACAATTAATAGGTGGGATTAGCGGAAATTCAGAGCCGTGTTTCCTGGTACAACATTGGGGTGAACTTGGGTTGGATCAGCGAGCTGGGTACCATACAATAGATAGACCCATAAAAGGTGATCCTTTGGTCGAGTCCTTGGTCGTTAACCTGACCGCCAGTTCCTACAGTGCTGATCAATTGATTGACACGTTCAATATGCGCAATCAAGGCGTTGTTTGATTTCAATTCAATTCCCACTCACAGACTGTGAGTGTAAAAGTAACCGACCCCAAACTTCAAGTTGTCATGACTGAAGGTCTTCCGTCAAATATTGAGGTGTGAAGAATGTCTTTGGCTTTACAATTCTCAAACTGATTACAAGACTGCTGAATTTCGAGGGTTGTACGCACTGTAAGTTTATTTTAGTACAATTGACACGATTGCCCCCTTGTTACCCACAGTTCCCGTGGACTACAATTGGGTTCACAAAATGGTGACCCAGACACACGAACCGATATTTTATCCCCGTGTGCACCAAAACTTTTTCAACTATAGAAATTGATATAAGAGACGACATTGCTCAGTACGTAGCATTTGAAGATGGACATGTGATGGTGACTTAACATTTTCGTTAAACGAAAAAGAGCTTAATTTGAGTCTCAAGTCATCACCATCATGGATTAAGTTATTTTTACCCCAAAAGAATTGTGAGTGCAGATGGTGTAAGCACTAAACTATTAGATTTGTGACCCTGCCTTCCAACAGTTCAATGAATCATCACCCCAACAACAAGTTGACACCTTACTTTACTCGAATCCCCAAAGCTGTACAGTTGGAAAGGGCTTGGGAAGTGGGATTAGCAAAAATTCAGTACCCTTACATGTGGTACAATGTTACTGAAGCCAACGTGTTTGTCGTCTTGGATCGCAAGGCTCCTGGATGTCTGTTGCAGCGAGCAGTGTGACATGTTTTGTGAACTTGAGGAGGCCTGTCCCAAAATTTTTTCACATTATACGACGGTTTTTATACGACGGGATCGTTGATAGAAGCCTTTGCAGCCAAGTTAAAGGCGCAAAATGAGGAGCGAGTGCGTCTCGTCTACAATCGAACACGACAGACAGCAACTATGACCCTAGACAATGAGTCAGTTGAAGTTTACGTTGACGAGGGGCTGCGTCAAAGACTTTGTTTTGAAATGGGGATTTTTGAGAACAGTCAAGTCGGTCAGCACATTGTCGACCCAATCGAGGTTTGTACGGACTTTATGTTTATTTTTATCTCATTGAATCTCAGGTGGTAGGAGACACCGTGGTTCCGCTTCTGCATATTATTCCAATCGATCACGATTGTCGCAGGCTGTTGATCAACCCCACATATAAAAAGATATTTTATTACCCTATAGCCACCAAGACTTTTTACACCATAGAAATTGATATAACAGATGACACCAGTCGGCTAAAAAACGAAAGTTACAAACTGGAGAGAAAGTGTTTTATCAAATAGTAAAACCCAAACAACTGCGTCACCAACCAGCGGTCTATAAAACGACTTGCACGAGGTAGGCGCAGTAGTTCAAACCGTCGACGTGGGACAACTCGGAGGTTGTCAAAGGGTATGTTCAGTTAGATCATGGCACTGGTACACCCCCACTCTTGTCCCTGTGTCAAAAGTGAATTGAATCTGTTTTTGATTCCCCCACCTCAAAGCAGTGTCGATCATGGATCGTGGATCGAATTCATTCCGGTAGCTGCTTTAGGTTCGGATCCAGTCGAATTCCATATCAGTGGTTCAGGTGATGATTATATTGATCTGAACGACACGTATTTACAAGTGAATGCTAAAGTGGTGAAAAAGGAGGGGGAGGTCTTGGAGGCTGATAGTGCTGGATCACCCGTTAATCTATGGTTACACTCTTTTCCCAAGTCAATGTCTCTCAACGAGGAACTCGTTTTCTCATCCACCAACACCTATCCGTATCACGCTTATATGGAAACGCTATTGAGCTATGGTTCGGAAGCCAGCAAAATGTTAGTTAACAGCTAGTTTATGGTACAAAGACACACCAAAACACATGAACGACTTGGATGGTACTCACAACAAGGGGATGTTAACTAGAAAAGAGCGAGCTCAAGAGAGTCGCAATGTGAATATGATGGCCAAATTACATTAAAATTTATTTTGTCAAGAACGCTGCTATTTATTAAACGACGAATATTTGAAGTTTCGATTAGTAAGCAGCAGTGATACCTTTGCTCATATGGCAAATACTACAGATGGGATTGCCCTAAAATAGTCTTGCAATCTGTGACCTTATTCGTACACAAAATAAAGCTGAGCCCCACCGTGCATTTAGCCCACATAAAGGCTCTAGAACGAAGCGCAGCTCGATACCCTATAAGACGCCTAGACACCAAAGTGTTGTCAGCATCTCAAGGAGCTATGACGATCAATCAAGAATATCTATTTTTGGGACAGTTACCCTTACACATTGTAGTAGGAAGTGTTGATAATAGGGCGTTCAACCGTGATTACACTCAGAACCCCTTTAACTTTAAGCATAACAACCTCACATTTTTAGCTCTCAACATTGACGGGCAACAAATACCCGCTAAACCCTTACAACCCGATTTCAATCACCATATACACACCCGTAGTTATGCTAATTTATTCATTACAACTGGACAACTCTATCAAGACGAAGGTAACGACATAAGTTGAAGAAATTAACCCAATGGTTATACACTACTCACTTTTGATCTGACCCCCGACCTGGCTGATAGTGACACTCATTTTAATTTGTTGAAACAAGGAAACATGCGTTTGGAAATGCATTTTGGTACGGCCCTAGAACATACCATTAATGTCATTGTGTACGCCGAATTCGAAAATATGATTCAAATTGACCGAAACCGTAACGTTCTGTTTGATTACGCTGCCTAACAATGGATACCAGGCAATTACCCAAGCTCTTACAAAAAGACGTTTTCACTAGAGCTACTGTGCGGAATAAATTACCCCTCCATGTAAATTACCCCAACGGTTTTGTTTGTAACACCGATCCTGCGTCCAAACAAGGCGAGCACTGGGTCGCTATTTTCATTGATCATAATGAAAGAGGCGAATATTATGGACTGCCTCCTAATGGTTTAACGCTTACACCATATGTGCTTACAATTCTTTTGGGGTAAAATTAACTTAATCCATTTCTAATTTGCGTATACGAATACAGTGTGTTATTGTTAACGCAAAAGCCATGGTTCACACCACGACCCAATTTTTGTTCTCTCACCACATTCGTATATTTCTCCTTTTTCAGTTAATTTGACAGGAGTCTTTATCCGTATTTCCATAAAAGTTTTACTAAACAGTCCTATAAAACCATCTCCACTCCACTCCTCTTTAAATAACCCCCGGTACGTTTATCATATTTTCGGCGGGTCACACAGCACGGGGTCACACAGGGATACATTTGTTTTACACTGTATAAATTTGTTGGTGTGATCATCTCACGCTACAGATGGAAACCACCCAGGGTAATCTCGGTAAAATTGTTCTTTCATGTTCGGTTTAATGACATTCGTTAAATGAGTACTACTAAGGGTAATATAACTGCTATCAGTGTCCATCTGTACATAGGCAAAATCCGATCTCGCGACATACTTATCAATAAAATCATAGTAAAATTCAAGCATTCTTATTTTTGCGTATTGATAAGCAAAATACCCTATTTGTTGGGGTAATTTGAGATTAATGATGGTTTTGGACCTGTCGATTTCAAACAGGTTGATGGTTAATTCGTTCATGGGTCGATTGATCATCAGCCCCGCCGTATCGACATCACAGTGTTTACACAAAAAAACAAGAACATTATCAAAAAATGCAACCCTTAAACGATATAACTTCATTCGTGTATTCGTACATACCTGGAGTCTGATAGGTCTCGGCAAATCATTTGAAACAGGCTGTGGGTTCATACTCCAGTGTTTGGTATATCTTTGTAATCACCAGACCAAGTACCATTTCAGTAATGGGCTAGCAAGGAATATTTTTCATACCTTTGTAGCTCCCTATCAACGTCTTCCATTCCGTTTATATTGAAATTAAATAATAAAAATCTTTACGACATCATAACGATCGCAACAAAATTCCTTATGATCCCCACTCCCCTTGTCACCCTTGTGTACTCCCTTTCAAAATGTCTCTGTTTCAGCAAAGTCTCGCATAAAGGGCCCGATTTCATCTCGAGTCAGTTTTATGTTTTTGAATATAGGGGTCATCTCTCTCAAAATGGTAGGTGTATATCTACTTCAGCCATTCACAAAAAGGTTCCGTTGCATATATTGACTATGAGCTGTTTTCCGTCAAAGTGGCTCGTGGTGGTCGAGGTCGACTGTACGTGAACGCTTTGTTGTGAGGGTCTGTTTTCCGTTTTTTCGCCCGTTCACATCCCCACTCAGCTACGACATTATAATCTAAACCTCTCAAATACTGTGTATTTCTCTGCATTTTGGCATGTAAGTCACTCATTAGTTCTCCATTGATGGGGCTATTGGTCAATTTCAGACACGGACACCCACGCCATACACACCCGTGAAGCTGATACACTGTTTTAGTTTCTTTGCACCAACCATCTGCGGGTAGTCGCCGGGCTCCTATCCTTTTTTCTCCTCTGTTTAGTCGGTTTTGGTTTTGATTGGCGAGCTATGTGCTATCCGAACCAACCATTCGCCTGCTACAACAGCGTTTTCGGGTCTGTGCCGGTTTAACTTAGGTGCATGCCATCCGGTAGGAAAGTTGGCTGGCATTGGTTGAGACATCCCACAGGTACAATGCGTTTGCATGGTAACCCACGATTCCTTCACACAACTTCTCTTGATTTCCGTTCTGTTCTGGTCTGATGTAAGTTTTTCCCTTTTTGTGGTAACGATGAAAGATTATTGAGGGTGCGCCCACTATTTCTTTTTTATTATTAACCAATATATGTCGTTGTTTTGTACGCCTGGTAAGGTAAAATAACCGTCCATATCTTGAAAGATAGATCGCATGGTTAATCCATGTACTGATATTACATCCTTCAATATATCTATACCTCTCTGTAAAAAAGAATCCGTTTGTCTATGGCTTCCAGAAAAGATTCGACATCTACATTGTTGTATTATATTAAAAAGTCTTCAAAATTGTGCATATGACCTGCTTCCAACGCTTCTTGACATTCAGCGTATTGGTCATCTGTAATGTTTTCCTGTTCAAACGCACTGTAAAAAGCTGCATGGGGTGGTAATTCTGTATTGTTCAAACGATCAAGTGTAATCCATTCATACAGGAAATATCTCTTTTTCTGTTCACATTGAAAGGCTTGTAAGTTTTTTTCGTATGTATATCCAGGTGCAAAAAAGTTAGTGATATCCAAAAACTGGTCGGTTTCAATGCACATGAATGAGTTATTTCGTTCGATGGTATAAGAGAGAAGTGAGAGAGAGATGAGATGATATAGAGAGAGAGATATATAGAGAGAGAGAGAGAGATATAGAGAGAGATAGAGAGAGAGAGATAGATAGAGATAGATAGAGATATATATATATAGAGAGAGAGGAGACAGAGAGATATATATATCTATATATATATACTCTCGATATATAGATCTCTATCTATATATATATATATATATATATATATATATATATATCTATATATATATATATATATATATATATATATATATATCTATATATATATATATATATATGTATATATATAACCTGAATAAATTACATTGCACCGCACAAGCTACTCTAAATGAAGTACAAACATTCGTTTTTCTTAGTCCTAACATTTGGTACTATTATATCCCGTTGAGTAATTACTAGTGATTCGTAACACTGCTTTATGCTATACTTTTTAAGAACAATGCTTTTTTAGAAGAGCTCTTGGTAGCAGATTTTCACTAATGGCGACGCACTAGGTGTATAATTGACACTGGTAGCACCCACGTTTCTTGACATACACACAATTATTATTGATTAGGCTTACTGCATATAGCTTGTAATTTATCTATTATTACTTTAGGATATATTGTGATCTCAATCGCTAGGGTTTGCTGCACCCACACCCATTAAAACCTGTAGCTGCTCATCTGCAAGCTAAATAAAAGCATATACCGTTTGAAGCAGTCGCCATAAAACTGGAATGCAGCCCTTTGCAAGCCTCTGCGTGAGACTGATTTCAAGCAGTCAACACATTACTCGTGGTTATACACTTCAGAGAAGAGCTGGTTATATTGGCTATTTACGCCGACGACATCCTAGTTTCAGCTAAAAGCCAGCATCGTTTGATAGAAATGAAGAATGACATATCAGACAAGTTTACTGTGAAACATATGGGTAATCTTAGATTTTTCTTTGGTGTGACATTTGACCAAGAGACAAGTCTAGGATGGATCAACCAGGTTATATCAACAATTTTTAGAACGGTTCAACATTGTTGATGCAAAATCTGTGTCAACTCCTGTCGGTAAAGGCAGCAAACTGGTAAAAGAAGAGAAGGAGGATGAGACAGCTGGCCACAAACTGTATCTGTCTGCTAATGGCAGTTTGCTGTACCTGGCACTCTGAACAAGACTAGATATAACATTTTGCAGCGGGTAATGTGGCAAGCTTTGTGCTGCACCAACAAAAGAGCATTGGTTAGCTGTTAAAAGTTTGCCGCTGTTATATAGAATCTATTTAGCTATTTGAGGAGTGTTGAAAATACGTAGCAAAACACTAAATACCATGTCAGTTTTGTCATCTCACTGGCGTCATTTTAATTTGTTTGTATCTCATGGTTCCTGCGTTATTCTGTGACAAAACGAGGCATTGTAACTTTTTCAGTGAAATAAACAACACTAAACGGCATATTGAACTTCACCATCCTTATTTACGAAAATAAATCTTCTGATTGCTGTTTTACGATATGCCAATTTCACCATGTAACAACGACTAACCTAGTGATATCTCACCAACAAAAAGCTAGCTTTCAATAAATCAAATTAACATTCTGAAGTGTTTGCATGACGATGCTTATTGCCACAATCGAAACAACGGCAATAATGTTACAGAGACGAACTAAGGCCTGCAACCTCATTCACATAGCCAATTTCCGTTTTTCTAGGGCATGAATCAGTTAAAGAGTCTTATTGCCGTAGTTCCAAAATCCTTCACTTGCTCAGATGACCTCACCTTTATAAAGACTACGGGCAGAATGTTGCTAACGGGGCCTTTTAACGGCAAGGTTACTGATAAATTATGGCAACAATATGAAACAGCTTTAACAGCCACAGACACATGTGGTAGTGTTAATATTGTCACAACCAACGAAGCAACTAGGTATCGTTGCATGCTATGATAGCCAGATGACCTCATGGCGTGCTGAAGAGAAAAGTGCAGGGACTGTCTATCAGTAAACGATGCCTTGCTTGGTAATCCGTATTGTCCAATCCGGACGTTAGCCTGCAACTATACAACGAAATCAAGTAGCTAGTAACCCAAAATTATATGAAAGTGATAGACGCTATAAGTTGCATTGAAACTTCATCCTATGCTTTAAACGAATATAACAAAACCAAATAAACAAGCTATTGAAAATACTAAATAAACAATACGTTAAATGCGACGCCATTAGTGAAAACCTGCTACCAAGAGCTCCTTTCAAAAAGCATTGTTCCTAAATAGTATAGTATTAAGCAGTGTTTCGAAGCGCAAGTAATTACACAACAGCACATAATAGTACCAAATGTTAGGACTACGAAAAACAAATGTTTGTACTTCATTTATAGTAGCTTGTGCGGTGCAATGTAATTTACACACACACACACACACACACACACACACACACACACACACACACACACACACACACACACACACACACACACACACACACACACACACACACACACACACACACACACACACACACACACACACACACACACACACACACACACACGAACATACACAACTCGCTGTAGTGCTGTATCAACTAGTTAACCCAGTCCTCGGTTCATTTGTGCTGACACAATCACCAGTTCAACATATATTTTAAAATGGCTAGAATTAATTGCAACAGAACCATGCTGCTGGTATTTTACAATCTACGTAACTACTGCAGCAAACTGACGTGCAAGCATTCTTCTGTATGGTAACGTTTCATTATTTTTTGCTTCCGAGAAATAATAGCTGACATTTTGCATTGTAGTTAGATATGTGATGTCAAATGGGACTCACAAGAGCTAATAGTTAAAAGGTTAACTGAGTCAATTACAATTAACCCAAAAATATTATAAATGGATATCATTTGTTGATTATCAATCATGTATCATTTAAGTGTGTAATGTCAATGGCTTGTGGTGATAGCCAACACCATAGACAGCCGCGCCTGGGTTTGTGAATGCATATAATACTAAAAGGTAGCCGCAGTATTTTGGGCAAAATCCTTTTTTCATTTGCAGATCATTGTGTTTTGATTTCCCCGGCATAACTAGCCACTAAACAGAGGGCTAATGCGATGCATGATCATTGCTAGCCGAACGCTGGTATCAAATTCCTGAAGTGGATAAGCCCATTTGTCTCAAACATCATCTCTCTACATTAGAATGCTTGCTAGACCATTCGCAAGGTGTCTATTGCGAAATAGGGCGGCTTTGTCAATCACCACCCAATGGTAATAGATGGCGAAAAGATAAATGGGCAATAAATGATTACTGTGGTTGACAATTGGCTTCGAACGGATAGCTAGGAAACCATTGCAATATGTTCGGAGACAACTAATAAAAGATGGATCCCCCACTTCATTAGCTATCATTTGAATCAAACAAACTAAAGAATAACTCTGTCATATGGCAGTTTTCTATTGATTGCTATCAAGCAGCAGCCTAAGGCCGAAGCGCAAGTTAAATTATAAGCAGGTATTATCTTCATGAAAGAGTGTCGACATCATAACAAGGGCATAATATTGGTAAAACCGATGTTACTGCTGTCTGCTTAATTATTTTGGTTATATTTTCTTTGAATAATTAATATAAACAAAGACACTATCAAAATCGTGTTTGGCTGTATTAAACATAATAAGCTACCCAATTATAGACCATGATGAATGCAAACCTTCAAGAATTGATTGCACCTGCTACAGTATCGTATCTGGTGTCGTTTATCAAAGTTTGAATTAAAAAATCGTCCACTTATTATAGCCACACGCTATCGTCACTCAAGGTCGCACATCACCATTTATCTCACGTATCTGTCGCGATAACATATAAATTGATCCATGTAATCCCACGCAATGAGCCCCCCGTGTCCAAGAAGAACTACTGTTGGATATTTGTTCTAAGTACCGTGACCAATTACATTATTTCAATACAGGCATTACATATGCAAGAGGGAAAGTGCCTTTCACAGACATTAGTAAACGCTGTGACTGAAACTATATGCGTAGACATGTAGTACGGTACGATCGCTGGTAAAGAGTGAAGGCTGATGGTAACACCACCTATCGTCTTTCGTTGTATCGTCGCATGCTACATAACAAATAATGCGCACAATTATGCACTAAATAAATACCTGGTACAATGGTAGAATGTGATCATAAAGTAAAACTTCATTTGCGTTACTTGTTACGATAACCCTCTTTCCACCTCAAGTGATTTCTTCCCAAGCAGCACAGAGTTACAATTAATGAATAGGTAGTTGGATAAGGAATGAGAAGCAGCATGTAGGGTTTGATGACTTGTGTCGCTTGATCCACATGTGTAGTCAATGTTTGGTTGCTGTTTGATTCTACCATTCCCAGCCCAAACATCATACGTAAGGTAACATATTCCATATGGTATAGTTTCATGCATGCTGAAAGAATTATGATGGTTCTAAAATGTTTAACAGGTAGTAATTATTTTATTTTAAGTTAGTTCATAATCGGATAAAACTATATCTATTCTACATAATACTTAGATAGCACATTAATTATTCTTTAATTAGGAGATATAATGTAAAAAAAAAATCGAACAAACCTCTCTATTTACAAGCAAAAACTTAGCAGGTCTTCTGAGTAAAGTCAAGCCACATTTACTTTGAAGCATTCTCGGCGGTACTTTGAGCCCATTGAGCTGAACAAGTATTGAATGTGATAGAACAAGATTCCTCTCTGACCTATACAGGCAGTGTTATGGAGCCAATTTACTTGCCACGTACCTGGCACTGCGTGTCTAAAGTTTTAATGGGTTGATTTCCAAAGCAGTAGGCCATCTGTTGTTATTTGTGTACTTACCGTTTGGCTTTTACTTGGGATTAGTATCGTGGGTCACGTATCTCAGTTAGTACGTGGTCATTGTGGCTAGTAATTAGTTCATTATGTCGCGTGGACGTTCATATGAATCAAGGCTGTAATAGTTCACGACACATTGTACAAACATGTCTACCATTGGCACATCATGATGTTACCGCTCGGTTTATGTATCATTTGGGCATATAGCATGGTCATTCATCCACATAGTGAACAGCAATGTAGCGAACAAATGAACCAACGAGTTGTGGGGTGACGGGTGTCGAAGTTAAGTAGATTTTATAGGCTCGGCGATAATGCTCGAAAAAGATGTTTGATGATGTCATGTCAAGATGCTATAACAATAACGCTTCGGCTAACAGGTGGCGTCTTCATATCTTTTCTCGGGCGGAAGACTCGAGTGAGTGCTCTTAGCGAAGCTATAAACTCTTTGGTTTGATGGAAAAATTGGTTGCCGCTACGGCGATAACGGGTCAGGAGATCAATTAGGGGATGAACAAGGGCAAAGATATCAAGTCGTTATGTAAAGGTTTGCTGGAATATATATGTATATATATATTTATTCATACATGGATATCAATATATATATATATATATATATATATATATATATATATATATATATATATATATATATATATATATATATATATATATATATATGTATGTGTGTGTATATATTTATATATATATACATACATGGATATCAATATATATACATATATATATATGTATATTTTTTGTGATATATATATACATATATATATCGGGGCTGTAATTATTTATATATATATATATATATATATATATATATATATATATATATATATATATATATATATATATAGTCAAATATATATATATGATTGCTGTATATATATTTTGTGATAGACATATTGATAGCGTTCTTCTATATGCTGCACGCCGAGAGTGTATCCACTAGTCTATTTTAAAAAATAGCGATAGAAACACCATATTGCAGATTACACACAGCAGCGAAACATGGCGAGCTAGGTTGAACTCCATACAGCATACTCCATGTCGTTCCCCTATCGTTTACCGAGCGTCGCATCGTTGACACAATTGCGTGAAAAGAGGCTGGATTTTCTATTATTTCATCACCAGTTTCGGTAGAAAAATACACATTGCTCTCGACGTTTTTTCTATCGACGCTATGCAAGACCGGGTATATAGAACCTATACGTACGCCACAACCAAGCAGGCTAACTAAAAACAAAGGAATAATGTTTTTGCTAAAGTATTTACTAGATTTTAATAGGCAATTATCTTCGACAATAAGAAGCCACCCACACAATGAACACATCGTGAAATGCAGGCGTTTTCTCTCTGATCCACCTTTGTGCAATGGACGTGACAAGCGTCATTAGACCTAAGTGTCATCACTAAATTACAATGGAGTGGTTCAACATCTGGCCATGAATATTTTCCACAGAGAGTAACTTTTGTAAGAGTAACCCTTGAACATGTTTAAGCAAACATCCTTAATGAACGGACAGTAATAAACGATGCTCTTTATGACCACGCTTATTTGGCTTGCCAAGGTCTCATATGCCGAGCCACCACTGTGTTAAAGGTTTGCAACTGCCCGTGGCCATGAATGGTTATATTGAAGGCAAGGTAATAACATACCGTTAAAGGAATAATTAGGGTAATGTATCTGCATTCACATAACATCAGCTTAACTTCGATGGTCTGTAGGATCACGGTAATATACCATGTTAGTAAAACAAAATGCGGGACCCAAACACTAAATCACCATGTCCTTACTTGTGCGGTACGGCAGCCATTAAGGCGTTAACAGACTAATATCCGCATTAGCAGCCAGATAGTGACACGCACTGTATGAAATGGCAGTGAGGTATGTGATACTCATCTTCAACTGAAAACATCATTACGCTGTATGGTGTAGTTTAATGAATATTGGATATTTACCTCCCGTGGTCGCACATCCCTCCGCCATACGGGGAATGCTTTCAGCATCACGCCCTTATAGGTAATTGCATAGATAAATAGAATGCCCCGCGGCTTTGAACCCTTTTCTAATATGTCTGCTTCTCATTGAAGGTGAAGTGAATGCAAAGATTCGCACATTGTAGATAGGGTCTAAAAGGGTCATGTGTACAACTGATTACAGACTGACAGATTATAACATCTTCTGATACTCTTTCTGAAGCAATACCACCCGATTAGTATTCAAATTCGTGTTTCTCTGCCTATATTCGGAACTAGACGTTTTGGGGGCTCATTTGTACATTTGTATCACTTTCATGCGCTAATAAAGCTTTGCTATCAGGGTTTTTTCCTGGAGTTTTCTAGTATTTTCGCTAAGCCTTAAGGGCCGATCGTTGTTTTCAATGGTTCATTACGTTTGTCCCATTTGCAACGAGCAAGTTTAGAAATTCGGCTTGAGTAAACGGTTTTACGTCTAGTTGTTTCCTATTTCATCGCTGGTGAATAATGACGAAAAGGCACAATTTAGCGACGGTGGACCAGTAGTCTCGTTATCTAACGCACAGTGTAACTCCTTGGCAAGCCAAGTTCGATTAAGAAATGCTGCCCTCTCAGCAAACCTAAAAGTTAATCACCCGGATTATATGTCATTTATGTTAAAATTAGTTAGTCAGTCCACACAATATACGCTAGAAGTGTTACTGGAAGCATCTATAATGATTGTATGGTGCGGTCCTCTATTTGACGAAGAGTATTGACATTGATAATCCTTTGCAATCTATTTGATCACTAAAAGTGGTCGTTTTGCATACTCATTTGATCCTAAACATAAATGAGTTCGCTGATAATACAACATCGTGTGTTCCAGCTAAACTTGACCAGTATTTTCTCTGATATATCTACATTACGACGCCCTGGCAAATACTAAGTATATTGAGTCGTTGTTAAAGCAGGGCTTAGTACTGGTAGCTGAAATTTGCTCGTTCTTAGTCAACGTCAAGCCATCTGCAGTGCCCTCTAGCACTTAGCTAAAAGAAGGGTTTATCCCCGGGTATATTGTCATTTTCTATATGCCATGGGGTACTTTGAATGAGCTCGAAAATGCTCTTTCGGTTAACATGCAACTCTCATTATCCCAAGAACACGAAGCTTAAATCAGCTTTGATCAACAGAACCACAGGAGAGGTTATGGCAATAACACACTGACACTCGTTCATGCATAAGTGCTCGGTACAGCGTGATAGAAGTGAGTTTTGATGAAAGGACAAGACATATTGCCGGTATAGATCAGGCTAATTGAATGTCACCAGCGTTATTATACATTTCGCGGAATGACTATATAATTCATAATTCTTCCCTGTTTACTGCAAAAAAGTGTACATACCACCCACAAAACTTATCGCGGTAAAATCGTTTCGTTATAGTTTATTAAGCCTTGTATTGTCACATAAACGATTGCCCAGCGACTCTGTTAAATGTACCCTGCAAGTGAGATTTGATCTCGTGAGTTTCGTGATAGATATTCGTTGAAAGCAAGGTCAAAGCTTTTTGGGCATTAGTCATGCAACGATCAGAGGCCGTACAATGGATAGGCGATGGTGGTGAAAAGGCGAAAGAAACCGTGT
>CM067344.1:71159808-71164808 GCA_034190875.2 Urechis unicinctus | reverse complement strand
GCCATTTAGATATATACTCCATCATTGTGCAATGTTCGAGATTATAGAAAACAGACAACGATCAAAGGAGCGATATTTACCATGATGCGTTGCAGATAAAGGACATATATGAAGACCGCGCTCGACTAAGTTCCACCCACTCGGCTAATTTCTGACTGCGGTTATTTGCAAATGTGCTGCCAGTGGATTTGTTCAACCACATGTGCGTTGTAATAGGCAAATATACTTTCTCTAGGTACAAGTATAGTTTGAGAATACCTGAGGATCGACACAATAATGGTGATCCTACACCTAATCTTATACAGCAAAATATGGCTGACATCGGCTGTTGCCAGCATGGTTACCTAGGACCATTAATTTTTGCATGTACGTAAATGGAGCAATTAGCATTAAACTTATTGCGGTCGTGATATTCCGATACAATACTAACAAACTAGTTTGAACGGAGGAGATAACATACTTTTGCAGCCTGTTTGATAACCATGCGCCGATTAGTCTTAAAGAAAGGCAAATAAGTATACGCTGTTAAAAAGTCCATCATATTTAGGATTCCTGGTATAAATGTGTTTTGTAATGTTTCATGTGATGGTTGTGGTCTATTGTATTACCTAGTCTTTTTGCATGGCGATTAACAATTGCCCGAAAAGCACCTTGGCCATCTGGCATATCATTTATCCATAATATAAATATATACATATATATATATATATATATATATATATATATATATATATATATATATATATATATATATATATATATATATATATATATATATATATATATATATATATATATATATATATATATATATATATATATATATATATATATATATATATATATATATATATATATATATATAAATGGGAATGGCCGATGTTTTTTTACAACAATGCGCCAGGAATGCTTGTCACATGAACCCGTTCAAAGGTAACTGAGAGGGTTATGACAACGGACATAGATATAACCTGAATCATTCTCTCTATTCCATGGGATGCTCGCAGCTGTTGTGATAAACAAGCGACAAATACAGTCACCCCAGGATACCGCTTCTGACGGAAACGTATCTTGAAGAAACGATAAACTTATATACCATTTGCTGAGATTAAATGTATATATAAGGCTATTGGAGTTTTCGAATCATAATCACTTCTTAATAAAAATGGCATTCCTCAAACGTGTTGATAATGCTATAGGTATTCTCGAAGCATAATCACTTCGCATTCCTCAACGTATTATTTTTTATTATTTATTCCACAAGAAGGATATGGTGTATTTGATTTCATATTGAGTACATGTTTCTTACATATAGAAAGACAATTGATGCTTATGAAAATCTCATACATTGAACGCCAGCATCCTTTTCTGTTCTTTGCACGTGGTACATAATAGTTAACTGGCTCTTGTTATCAAATCGCCACGAATGACAAGCCGCTTTCAGTATTTCACATGCTTGCGCAAGGATATCGACACCATGACGAGTCAACACATATCTTGGTAGGTAATCAATTTAGAGTCGCACAGGGCAATAACTAATTATAGCGTTCAGTTGATTTGAGTTTCAAAAGCATTTTGAGGATATTGTTATCCATATGCACATATATAAATGTATTTATATATGTATATGTGCATACATATATTTACATATATATATATATATATATATATATATATATATATATATATATATATGCATATATATATATATATATATATATATATATATATATATATATATATATATATATATATATATATGTCTATCTGTGCATATACACGCATACATTTATAGATATAAATGTATACTTAAATCGATATGTTTTTATATATGTGTTGTCGCTGAAAAATAAATTAATACTGTGTTTTGTTTCATGTCAATTTCATCAACGTGATGGTGTTGGATAGACAAAGTCGTAAACAGGCTGCCATTTCCATCTAAGATGAAAACTAATCACGATATTACACTAAAAGTATGTCAGCAATACAGTTGAAGGAAAGTTCAAACTGGCTTGGAGAGTTTTCGGAGGCTAAATCATGGTGTATCGTGTCTGATAGTGTGCTGATGCTTAAAATGTTCACTGAGCTCTTTTGAATTATTTTTTCAGTCTTTTGCAGCCATCATAAACAATAATGACATTCATAATGGATGGTTTTACATGTTGTAGTTGTCCGTTGGATTGATTGATGTTACGATAACTAGTGCGGCGTGTCACGAAGTTATCTTAATCGAGTCGACTTTTGGGGTTTTAGAAGCGTTTGGAACTTGGCTTGTGCTATACGCCTTACATGTGTAATAATCATTGCTTAATGGTTCCATATCTACTACTCGTGTTGGTTTGGAGAGATAATTGGTCATTCGTATGTGCACAGAACAGAATAGCACCTGGCTGATGCTACAAAAAGATGTGCAAATACGCATTATGATTATGAACATAAATAAGGGCGATTCATTTTACGCGCTCTACTATTGTAACGTGGATAAGGCCTTAGTTAGATATATCAACTTCTTGTCTCAAATAACTGGATGAGCGTGTATTCTCTGCCACAGGTAGCCACGATGGTATAACGCAGTCGTGGGGTAAGCTTTAAAATGCCACGTCACTTACCTGCATTAATCTTTTGCATCAGCGTTTGTGTTCTCAGCAAATGTACATTGATTGTATAAGCACGTTCAATAATACTAACCATAAATTTTAACGAAACCTTTCTTATGTACTGAAATGAGATCATTTGCGATTTTGAGAGTTGCGATCTAAAAGCAAGTTAACATAAACCAGGTCCAGCAAAGTTACTTTACGTACCATTTCCATTAGCGGATATTAAGCCATGCATCTTGACATGCTTGTATTTCGAGACGGAAAAGAATGATGGGGTACCGTACAAAACGGTGTAATTTCCACCGGTAATGCGATACTGTAACATTCGAACATAAACATAAACTGCAGTTGTCAGTTGTGAAGATATTCTTGTCGTTCGGTGTAACATGGTATGTAGTGGTGACGACGATAGCCCTGGTAAATACCAAGTGGAGGAGGACGAGGATATATCCGTAAGATAATCCTGATGCGCAATTCAGATAACTCGTGTCATTGAGAGGATAACTATGTATCCCTTTTCCATACTACTCGGCTCCTTTAATATGGACAATGCTCTCCGTTGATTGGGATAAAGCCACCGCGAAAACATCGAAAAGTAATGATTAATTTAGTCATAGTTCATGTTAGATAAGTCTGGCCGCTATTGACTGTCTTATAACTCTGTGATAAATGTCATTTAATCGTGCTTGAAGTCTTTCTGTATTCTTTTTCTGGTCATTAATTTTGCAGAACAGATGCGGAAGTTATTCTTGAGTACCCTATTTGCTTTCAAGAACTTACTATTCACAGTTCATTGCTACGACAAAGAAGACCCAATATACCAATAATATGTCTATTTTACGCAGGGATTCGTACTTCCAAAGCTTTCCGTATTCACCATCAAGCACGAATGACATTGCCATGCACACTATGGATGTCTCTTTATGGACTTCAATGTGAGGTTCTGCTGCTTACATTGACCCGGGTTATACAATATATGACAACAGATGTCAAGTTAATCATAATAGCGATATAACTTCAGCCAAAGTCAAGGTTAAACAAGTCCCATCAGAATAGTGTTCACTTGACTACAGAGCATTAAGCAGCAGATGCCACTCAAGGCGTAGCCTTATCGACCAATGTCAAATTTTAAGGTTCATCATATATTTTGATCAGAAAAGGCTCTACCTAAAAATCCATGTTTCTGCATTTCTTGATAAAAGCGATGATAACTGCCCCATGGTAAAAATGTGCCATGCTAAAATGCGCCTATAACCGGCAGAATTCATCGAATTTATTTTCGAGGCCATCACGCGCGTCATAAAAATTCATCTTTAGCCGCTTTTGACACCATGTGTCGAGCATATAATTGAAGTCATGGATTTTTCTCAGGTAAAATAATGTGGAATATAATACGCAGAGTGCAATGTGTAAAATTTGTGTTTCGTCTATGCGTACGACACAAAGTATGCGTCATGGCAGCGCATGCGGTGTTTCAATTCAATTCATCTGCGGTGTATTATGATGAGTATGCATGCAAACATGAAATCCAAAATGGGGTTAAACTGGAATAATTGACTATTCGATCAAGAGGTTTGACCAAGAAACAATGCCAACATTCACATATGTCAAAGTCAGTTTGAGAGTTTCGATAAGAATATATGTGTCAATACCGCCCTGTGTGTGGTTTTCAATAGATATATATGTAATGATTTAACTAAATGATAGGCATTCATACGCTAACACCATCCATAATTCGAGGTAGCAGGATAGGAAATAAATCGCAACATCGCTAGCCACAGCTCGTAGTCAACTACTTGCTATTTAGAAACACCTCTGCGTCCAAACTACTAAGAAAGGGAGAGGCTGGCATTATAATACATCTACCAGGACGCTTGGTGTCATGTCACCTGTTAAAATTAACAGTCAGCAGGAAATACGGACCACGGCAAAATATGAATGAACGTTGAAGTTTATTCCAGCATCGTTGTATCAGCCACTCATCTCGAACGAAAAAACTAAATACTCAAAATACTGCCTATATTGAATATTCTATCACACGTGGACACCGCCTACCTCGGTCATTCTAATCTTTACAGTCGGAAATGACGAGAAGATAGAGCCATACAGTAATGGGCAGCCTTAGGATGAAGGCCTATTAAATGTTGTGGTTAAGAAGCACGACGAGAATCGTTCAATCCACCCGACTGGAACTAATCCCTATATATATATATATATATATATATAGAGATATATATAGAGAGAGATATATATATATAGAGAGATATAGAGAGATATATAGATATATATATTAGAGATAGATATAGAGATCTAGAGATATCTATCTAGAGATATAGAGAGAGAGATATATATAGAGAGAGAGACAGATAGAGAGAGAGAGAGAGAGAGAGAGAGAGAGAG
>CM067344.1:71112308-71152308 GCA_034190875.2 Urechis unicinctus | reverse complement strand
ATCATTCCATAAAGATTGATTTTGTACGTTGTTAATACTAGACTATTATATCAAAATGTTAAAACCAAAATATTTGTAATTATTTTTAACGAAAATATGCACTGACTTCATGTTGACATAGTTTTACATCCTGTCGTGGACCCAAGAGTCAAAAAAAGTCAGCTGTTTGTCCACTAAAAGTCGCGTTCGTGGTAGCATACATATATATATATATATATATATATATATATATATATATATATATATATATATATATATATATATATATATATATATATATATATATATATATATGTGTGTGTATATATATATATATATATATATATGATGTATATATATATATGTGTGTATATATATATATATGTATATATATATATATATATATATATATATATATATATATATATATATCTATATATATATATATATATATATATATATATATATATATACATATGTACATATATTTACATGTGCACTATTCTTCAGTTAAAGTGAAACCCATGCATTCAGCTATAGTTAGGGGATGCTTTATTTGCTAATCGCCGACTGTGATTTGTATATATTGTTTCATAAACCACATAGCTTGCTGATCAATCAGGCGCTGGACATTTTTATGATATCATGCCGTGACGAATGAACAGCTTGATTTATTTCTACGTCAATCTGCTTATTCCAATCAAATGATGGATCGCTCGTGTTAGCAGCTAAAGCTTCAAGATCCTATCAGCAACTGCATCGAACAATATGCGAGTAATACTGGTGGAAGCATTAGGCGACGAACACTTATGGTTCATTTATGTGATATCACGGTATTCGTGTCATAAGTCCTGCGGTTTAACGCTGATGTAGAATAATCGTTTTACTTTTGTGCTACTAACACCCTTCATGTATATTCACTTAATGCACAAATTAAAGGGTTTTATAGACCGGCTCTCACTCAATCATCTGTGACTTTCACCTCATGCTCTCAAAACTCAATGCAATAAACATTAATCAGCCGGCATTACACAACATAAAGGGATGCAGGTCATCATTTGATTCGATCATCCCAATACCACCCTTTCTACAGGAATAGGTCAAATGCATACTATATTGTTTGTCTGTCAAGCACTGTCAATGCAATTCAGGGCAGTATGGTCGGTGTCTAGCACAATCTCGTGGCCGTGGATTTTGTGAATGTCTAGGACACTAACAATCATGCTCTTGCAACAGAGACGCACAATCCCCAGAATCGGACGCATCTGTTTATAGCACAAACTGTTCAAATAAAAATGTGCACCCTCGGAATGGGAACTTTCATCAATTCTTAATATTGAGTGTATCTGCAGTACTGCAAGCAAAGTCACATTTGCTATGGAATTCTGACAACATCCAACTTGGCCATAGTGGCATGGAACCTTTATTTTTTGATAGACTGTATGATGCACAGGTGGATTAATGGTGACTTGACTCCACGACTTGTATTAATTAAAACATCCGACAAGTTGATCATTGGCTGTAGCCCATGAGTGCCTTCGACAATAATGATATCGCACGCACATTTAACGCGTCGCAAACACTTTAATCGTTCAATTTGTTTAACCAGCCCATTTCCTGGTGAAGCTAGTTGCCGAATATCACTTTGCACAAAATCTTGGTGAATAAAGATGCTTACAGAAGTATATCACACCGTATTAATTGTTTGCGATATTGTCATGCGATCAAGTAAGATATACCTTTCCCAGGCGGTAACATGTCAGCCGTAAGAACTAAAGTAAAAGTGTCGTTCCCTTTCGTGACTGTCGATTATCCATACCTATCGAGTAGCGATTGGCTAATCAGTCTTAAATCTCAAAAAAGTGATTCTGCGTTTTAATGTAAGCCACGTGAGCCGCACAATTACGCAAATAAACTATTCAGTAAACATCGCTAGTTAAACACAATCCATCTGCGGAGACGAATTATCATTAAGAGTACGCTATAGATATTGCTTGCTATGTGGTTATATAGATGCCAGCAAGGTTACTCCACCCTCTTATGGCACATGCATCTTTGCCTAGATGCCATATCATAATTCCCCATCAGAAAGGCAAATTGTAAAGATGAGATGTATAATATGAGTAAATCTTCCATAATTACTGGCTTCAATCATGGAACACTATGTATTACTGTCGTGGCAAATAAACCAATTTCGCTTACCATACATTATATGTACAATGCCAGCTTAGGACCCCTGAAACCAATACAATATACGGTCAAGGTAAAAGTGACAACTTTTTACTTAAAACATGTTCCTCTCTCACACGCTTAACATCACGGAAAAAAACCCATTTGTTCAGACACTTTGTAGATGAATTCGTAGCTCTAATATTAGTTATTGATTATCCATATCAGAGTGTCCGGCGATGAAAACATGGACTCCATCATGCATATGATGCGTGCATCGTATTTGCATAAATAAACATCTTTTTTCACACGCTGCACCATTATGTGAGAGCGCTTTCAGTCTCATGAGCGGCTCACTTTGTACCCAGTTAACCTGCTACTGAAACGCTGCATTTATAGCCCGTAATGCTGTATTCTAAGGCCTAGGCTAATGAATCACGGTGTGACTGTGAATCAAGCTGTATCCTCCCTTGAACCTTTTTTGTCAACGCATGTATTTATTCGAGCAAACCTATTTTCCGCATATATTCAGGCATGCACGATAGACATGCAATTGTAATATAAAAAAATGCGCTACCTACCTTCCATATGTTATGAAGGCGTTTCAGACGTTCTCATCCCCATTCCCTTGAATGCTACCGATTGCAATGTGCCGCATTGAAAAAGAAAATACAGTGCAACCTCGTTAAAGGGGACGCCTCCGTGGCCGGTCGAACATCCCCTTTAACGAGGCATCCCCAATTGCGAGGTCCCACCAACCTACACAACTAAAGAACATGCAGGTGTCCATAACCAACAGAACACTACAGGGCAACGCACTAAAAGCAAGTAAAATGCGATTCCAGTGAACAATAAAATCATCTGACAACTTGAATTTATTATTTATTATAAATTACAAAAAAAAATAGACAATTGTGTACAATGAACATAAGGTTAGATCGGCTTGGCTTGTCCCATCAGAGTTCGTATTGTATTTATACATCCTCATATCCATGCGGTTTCTAATTACTTTTGAAGAATTGGTCCAAACGCGATGAAACACGTTTTCGATGTGGTGAAGACTATGATAAACAACGTGGTCATCGCCGCAGCCTTGCTCATGAGCGAATCGTCTCAAATAATCCACGAGCATATGTCGTTCTTTCTTTGTCATGCGCGGGCTTTCGTCGTCGTCGTTGGTGGGGGCAGCGCGTTTTTGACTGACTTGCTCGAGGAGAGTGGCATCATCGTATTTGCCGCTTGTTGGAACGGGGTAATCGAGTGACTCGAGTCGATCGAACTCCTCTCTTGGCATGGGTGGCGGCCAAGGGACGTCGTACAGGTCACCATCGAAATCATCAACAGCGGGTTGGTCGGTTCGAGTGATGGCGGCTTTACAGTAACAGCTGGCGATGGTCACGGCCCTTACCATCGACCACGAAGACTTGGCAAGTTGGATAGCATCGAGAAGGTTGATCTTTCGGGCAACTTGCAGGACTTGTACCGATTCGTCAGCGTCGAGGGCGTTTATGATTTGGCGATTCAACGCGCTGCGGTAATGTCCTTTCCAGTTCCGTATCACTCCTTGGTCCATCAGCTTGATCAGACTCGTGGTGTTGGGCAGCAGGAAGTGATGTTGGTCGGCGTCACCTTCGGCGAGTGGACAGAACAGTTGTCGATTACGATAATCAGGCAGACTTTACGTTGGTTGAAGCGGAGCTTTCGGTCCCATTTAGTCAACCAGTTTGTGAAGATCTCTTCCGTCATCCATGCGTTTTTCGAAGAAGCGTACCCGACCGGCAGTTTTGTGATATCTATCGGAAAACAGCGCATCCGATCCGTCCATATTGGCGCAAAGTAGGACGGTGATCCTTTCCTTAGCGGCTTTCCCTCCGGCGAAATCCCCTGTGGGCAGTCAATGTCCCTTGTCATTGAAGCTCGGGAAGTAAAGGGCCGTCTCGTCTTGTTTTTCCCCTTGCTGCTTGTGGAAGACTACGTTGAACCGTGACTTCCAGCGCCACAGCCAACCAGTTGTTGCTTTGAAACTCGGAACTCCCTTCCTATCCGCTAGCTGGAGAGCCTTTGATTGAATTTCTGCTCCGGCCAGTCGTGCGCCTTGGGCCAACTTCTTTTTGAACCACGTGAACAGTGCCTCGTCCTGTTCTTCGTCTCCACCCGCTCTCTTGCTTTTTCGGCTTTTGTATTGGCCGGCTCCTCGTTGCTACAAGATGTCATAGCTGTTCTGTACTACGCGCGATATGGCGGACGTGGAAACTTCAAATTTCTTGGCGATTGTAGCTTGGCTTTGGCGACTTCTTTCTAGTTTTTTCAGGATCTCTACTTTCTTCTGCAGGGTAAGGTCTTTTCTTCGAGGCATTGTGGCAGTTTCTTTGGCAGTTTGATGATGAATGATGACGACAGATCAACTCCTCTGTCTTTTAAACCACCAGCTTGACACTTGATAACGGAGTCAAGGCGTCAATGTTGACTCGCTGTGCTCCGCTTCCATCGGAAACGGGAATTGGGCACGCTGACAGTGCACAATCGTAATCTCCAATCGTAAGTCAAGCTTGTTAATCAGCCGCCAGCATCCCCTAGATGGTTTAACTACCTAATCAACTTCGTTTAACTCGGGTGATCAGAGGTCGGGTGATCAGAGATCGTTAAGTAATCAGGATTAAACCGTTACAATCGATGTTTTTTTTAATCATTGACGGCAATGCGTCCCCTTTAACGAGGCGATTTGTCGGGAATGTCCCGATTAACCGAGTGAAATTGCATTGCTTGGAATGGTTACCCGGTCAGCGTCCCCTTTATCGAGGAATCCCCATTGGCGAGGTCCCGTGTAACGAGGTTGCACTGTATAACATTCCACGCTTAACAATAAATATGTATTTTTTATTGGGCTCGGCTCGAGTATTTTAAGTGGCAATTTGAGTTAAAACATGAGTTTTTAACTGGTCAAAGCAACTTTATCAATAATCATCTTACGTATAGTGATTACATTGGCACTGCATTATGCTTTGCTACATGATTTACCTGCCGTGATACCTTACTTAATCACCGGACAGACGAGAGACACCATAAAAGATAGCGAACTGACTGATTTTAATTTCTGCACAACTATTCAACGGGAATACGCTGAACTGCCATGTGATGAACACAGTTCTTGACCTAAGGTTGCAGAAGTGGGCGATTAAGCTATTGCGTTTAAGACAACTGAAGCTTCAAGGAGTTAAGCACAGGGTTATAAAAGTGCTTTCATTGAATGTATCGACTTCCCTTCACACTTTAATATCTACGCTGACTGCTAAACTTTGTAAACACCTATAGTACTTGTTTGTATGGTCCTTGGCTTTACCAGTCAATACTGAGTGTACACCTGAGTGGTTTATATGGCATGTAAACGATCGAATGTAACAACCACGAATATCTCCGTCAAACTTGCGTATCATTCGCGCTCACCCGATACGAGCTATGGGCCCGGAATTTTACCTTGACATATTCATACATTAACAGAAGACAAAGTTGTGGCATGATAAGTTATGGATGAATAAGCTATTACTCTTACAGCCTAAAACGTTTTCTCGGGGTCATAGATTTTAACTAGTAACACAGCAGTACTATGAATCTTGCCCTTGAATCCAGCATAGGGCCCTTACCACACTAATATTTTGAGCCATTCTTTAGTCATCATATTTAAACTCTAACGGTTTGCTTGGCGTTTTGAACGGTTGCGTGTGAATATTCTCTACATGTAATCATGCAAACTTGGTCGTACATCTGTTTTTATGAGACAATAAATATCCTCCGATATTCAATATTGCTGATTATAGATCATTGAAGTGGTGCTGATTATAGATCATTGAAGTGGTACCGGTTATTGATTTATACTTATCCTCTTTGGCCTTAATCAACGAAGACTATGCAGACAAAGAATGATTGGCCTGATATTTGTTTCACTATTTGAATGTTTTTTCCATTTAAGGTTTGGAGAGAAATTATATGGCTGTTGTCTTAGGGAGCTCTGCTCGCAATGATAGGTGTAGTTCGGTAGATTCTGCTTATGATTCTGTCAATTTTACAGTTGATTGATAGGTTTATAGACGGAGCAGCTGATAGTATGTGACGTGCCACATCGTCAGACCTACAGTACAACAAAGTTGCTACATGGCAGAGCTTTAGTGTTCGATTATATCTGCAGATGATAACTGCCACGTGTGTATCTCAGTGATATTCCATCTTGCGCTAGTTATTTAAGAAAAACACCAATAGCTAATGGAATTTATCCTGCAATCTTTAATTCTAGTTCCCTTGTTTACTTTATTTCATATAAAGTGCACAGGTCAATCATCGTTATGATGACTGCAAATACTCAACAATAAGGATTATTGTTGATACGTATGCCTTATTTACAATATTGTATGTTGTACACCACAACCGCTATTTGAACAAATCAATTTGGCCGTACTTGTGAATGAATATTTTCAATCCTAGATTTGATTTGAAATGGCAAAGTGGAATGGATGGATGGGATAAGCTGCTATTTAGTAAGCATAGTCAAGCTTACCCTTCTATCTTCATAAAAGTCATCTTTCCTGCAAACAAAACGCACGTGATGACAACGTGAGAACGAGTGTACAAGTTGCACACGACCTCGAGTGCGAGGTAAGATACCTCCTGCTTCTAGTTATACTTCCATGTTACTTAAAGTGATGACTACACGTATTGGTATTGCCAGTGGTGCAGATGATGCCTGCGTTGAATCACTCCCATGTCTTCTATGACACACAAATCCTGGGGCATGATTGATGTATCTACTCGTTTTGAATGACGATGATGACACTCTAACCCTCTAGAATAACCTATATATCTATAGCCAAAAGGAATGCTTCTTCACACTCACGCTGTAAGATGATTTTAATCCGATGTTACGGGTTGCACAAACGTGTAAAGCATATGTGTTAAATATATAATATGGGGCTAGAACCGTTCCAGAACGATTGGTCGGGTGCCTTCAGGGTATCGTTTTCCTTCAATTAATCCATCAAAGCCACCCTTTGCTCATTTCTCTAACAAACTAGTTTCCTGCGTGGGATTCCTCTCTGCTTCGTTCAACCTCCGTGACTTCGGTGAATTAGCGTTGACGAACCGCTGATATTGCAAAACATCTTTAAAAGTTATTAAACATTTTAATGTGAATAGATGGTGGACGTGTACTGTTTATTAATGTTAAGGAATGCTGACATCGTCTTTATTATTGTATTGGCTCAAACTGTTAATACAGCGTCGCTAAGGAAAAGCTTGTTACGTCGTCACCCTACTTAACAGACAAAGCATCCAAATGTATTCCGTCTACAACCGTTGCGAGCAAAACACAAGCAATGGCGGAATATGCTATTGGGTTTAATTTATTGGGTGCACGGTATGAGGGGATGTCAGCAACCGGGGATGTGTCTATCAATCACCTTAGGTAATCAGCATTTAATTAAATCTGGTCGATTATATCTGCTTATGCTGATGCTGATTGTGTGGATATGGAGGTTAGAGATAAATCTAACATCATCACAATATGCACTTAGTGAATGAGCCCCTAAAGACAAATAGAACACCGTAGCATCGCCATAGGTACTTTCGATGATTAACTGACATGTCGTATAATGTACAATGTGTATGTCGCAATAGTCTGACAGATGATCAACACGATGTTACGTAGTCAATGTGTCAAATAGCTGACTTATGCTTACCAAGACGCGGGTTTACAATGCGTGTAGCTACAGCACAGGCATTAAAGAAAGTTCAGTGTCTTCTCTAAGGCTAAGACACACTAACATGTTGACGCTTACATAACGGCCGTAAAGCCGAATTAGCATTTAATGTGGTAGAAAGATTCTAGAGGTACGGAGCCAATTAACTTGCCACGCATCAAGCACTGTGTGCCTAAATTTTATTGGGGTACTTTTCAAGCCGGCATGTCATGTATTATCATTTGCGTATCTCTTCTCGGTACTGACGTGGGATTAGCATCGTTCAGTACGTGGTCGTTGTGGTCGGTGTTTAGTTTTTTACGTTCTATTGATATTAACATGAATTGATGCAGCGAAACACGATACACACGTGTCTGCTAAAGATTTTAACTAGCGACAACTCACTTTGTTACCTGCTTGATGTCCTATTGTTATTTCACATGGCAAGGAACATTGCAAGAAATCCAAAAACCTTGCATCAAATTATGTTAATATCATTAGAACGTAAAAAAACTATACACCGAGTATGTATGTATGTATGTATGTATGTATGTATGTATGTATGTATGTATGTATGTATGTATGTATGTATGTATGTATGTATGTATGTATGTATGTATGTATGTATGTATGTATGTATGTATGTATGTATGTATGTATGTATGTATGTGTATGTATGTATGTATGTATGTATGTATGTATGTATGTATGTATGTATGTATGTATGTATGTATGTATGTATGTATGTATGTATGTATGTATGTATGTATGTATGTATGTATGTATGTATGTATGTATGTATGTATGTATGTATGTATGTATGTATGTATGTATGTATGTATGTATGTATGTATGTATGTATGTATGTATGTATGTATGTATATGTATATATATACATACATACATATGTATACATACATATATACATACATATATACGACAGTCGACATGGATCTAATGGATATCGCTCATTTAAATATCCTAGGTACATTATGACCGAATTCTCGGCTTCCAGAACTAGTCATTTTGCGCGAAATGTCTCATTTTACGCTAATTTCAGGCACGTGTCCGAAAAAGGCATGCACATGACGATATATGGCGCACGGTGTAGAAAAAGAGTCCGTTGGAACTGGCACGCAGCTCTTGGTGCGTGATTGCTTAATTGGTTAGCAAACACTTCTTGTAAAGAATTTTTCCCATCACATTCAACAGTTTTGCAGCTTTATGGAGATTGGATCGCATTTACGCAAACAGCCGCGACCGATTGATGATGTTTATTATCAAGGCAATTACAGACCAGTACGTGCGTTTCATCCCAGAGTGATGATGTAAAAAACTGACATCTCGAGATGATTTTGCTTTCAAAAGGTCTCATGGAAATGTGACAGAGAGTTTTATATCGGTCGTCACTCACCTTTTCCAATTCGTTTTAGTGTGGGAAGCAAAAGCAATGGATGCCCAAGGTCTACAAGTTACGAAAGTAGACACTTGAATAGATACCCGTGCCACTAGCGGAAGGCACAGCTATTGGTTTGACTACTAACTACATTCTTATTAACGCATATATATTACTGCAGGCGATATGTAAATACGTATATTTCACCGAGAGAACCGCATATTTGACACAGAAGCGGAACATAAGTAGATGAAACTGTGAATTAAAATCATTTACGTGGTTATCATCGTTATATCGACCATCAATTACGTACAGCGTTGCTAAGGACAGCCTCTTGGTCCCCGTTTACTCCAGTCCTTGATTGCTTTCGACAAAGTATCTGCCTTCATATTGGCGAACCTGAAGCTAGCTTTCTGATGAACGCATCCTATAAACAATTAAGGCGATATAATGTAAGCTGCTGTTATTCGGAATCATTGGTAGTGCACTTTATACGTTTTGTACCCTTTTCATTTATCGAGGCAGTGGATCATTAATTGCATTTTGCCGAGCTATTATTCACTACATTATTATTCACTACCTGGAAGCATCAACTTTCCTAATCGCGACCGATACTGGCGTTTTTGGGCGGTGTATGACCTTGTGTGGGGATTGACGTCCCTGATAGTGTGTGAGAGCATAAAGCGCTTAGGCTTCCAGTTTCAAGTATGATTAACGACACTGGATCATTTATTGTGGCAGGTAAAGACAAATGGTGAAGGCGTGCATTCATCATGATAGCTTATTGCATTTTAGATTGAATAGCCAGCGGCGCTAATCAAAAGTATTATCGCTTTAGACGAGGTTTGGCTTATGGTTGTCCCCATCGGCGTATAATTGAAATCAATAGTTTGCTAATATATCACTCTGAATCGAGTGCGATATAATGGTAATTAATCACACTATCGTTCAACAAATAAACTTTAAATAATATCATCGAACTGCGCCGCATCACTAATTACATTGTTTAGTGAGCGCCAAAATATTATAGTATCAGATTTAGAAGGCAGAGTCGAATTACAAATACGGTAAAACATACTGGTATCGTAAAAGCTACCTTTTGTTCAATTGAACAGGTATGATTCATAAATGTTAACAGTTAGTGGTATACAAGCTTCGCCTTGCGCATATTTCAGCGATTTTAAAGCCGTCTTAATGAGCAATTTGAGGAACTTTCAGCACGACAATATATGGCATCGTAAAATAAGACCTCGCTAAACCCCGGCTTTGTACATGTGAATGCAGTATCCTATAGGAAGAGCTCTGTCAAGCGAAGTAGCCACCGCGCCCAGAATTTAGGGACGTGACACTGATATGGCAAGACATTTTTTTAATGGCTCCCGTTTTCGTGATCTTTGCTCTACGCTCTAAGAGAAAATTCCACTAATTTTGCAGGAGATAATGACATTGGTTATATCAATTATTAACCTGTGTTATGTTATCAGGTACCTGTTGATGATACAATGTTAAACACTCAACAACCCAGTGGCAGACACCGACATTCTAAGATCAAGATGTAAATATTGATAAACTTCCACAAGGCGATGTAAAATCAATTGGGATGCTCGTGCAATGTTTAGCACTATAGTCGGTTGTGAGGGCATATGTATGTCAATTGATTTGAAGTTTCAACGAACGACGTGGCCATTTGCGCTCGTTACAGTTTCGAAGACCATCGGCTGTTTATGCTCAAAGCCATCGTTTCCTTATTAAATCGTGGTTGATAGAGCTGTCTCTCTTTGAAACAAAAAGCCACAGTTGGGAGAAAACCAAAGCTTAAAGTTGTCTTGCGCTGTGAAAGAACAGTGCTTCGCTCAACTATTCAGAATTCACCCAAGGAATAAATTATAGGACTGCTACGTACCGGGCTATATTTACCCTAATCAGACACCGCGATACGTGCAAATATGACAAACAGTTCATCAATCACCTTACCGTTGCAACACACAAGTTGCAAATTACGACCAGCAAACGCGGTCAAGTTACTCATGACTCTCAAATGAATTTCAAAGCACAAATGAACCGAGGCCTATATTCAAGGATAATAATCGTGCAGTTAATAACAAAAGACATTTGTTTTAGGCCTGCTTTTCCCCTATTTCTATTCCATATTTACAAACTGCGCCGTTTGCACACGCTGTCCTTTCAGTGATATATTGCGTTTTTGTTTACGTCCAGGTGGCACTTAATCGCTTCTATACTCCTTAACACATTAGCACGAAAACTCTACTAATACGTTGATTCTGGTTATGACGCATACTGATGCAGTGAAGCGACCGTCGTTATGGGCAACTGTATCATTGTCGAAACTGTTTACGGAGAGGCATCGACAAACTCCATTTTACTCTGACTTAATCAACTACGTAAATACGTGTGTTTTAATAACGAGCCGCTCTCGGTTAATTTTACATGTGGCTACTGATAGTATGCCGGTTTTCTTATCAATGACATTCATTTCGCTGAACCTTTATTAAGTAACCACGCGATCACTCTTAGCACATATCCATCAACGCCTGCAGCCGCGCATTTGTTGCAGTTATCAGCCAACGGCAGATGTGATTTACATGGGCGTAGATGGAGTATAAGTACTAAAAATAGTGACTCACAAAGTGTAAGAATGGATTTGTGGCAGTTATATAGAGTATTTATTTTGTACATATAAACGTTCATATTTGTGAAGAATCAATGCTAGAAAGGAGTAAAGATTAACATCGTAACGTGCAAATTGTGGACAAGAACTTGTCATTTTTCTTGCGGGGTAAGAATAGAAATTGCTCGCCCATCCCGTTGCATAATGAGCACTCTTAATAATGAAATAGTGTTTAACATATAACTGTCTGTTTCATTCTCACTCAACCTGAGAAGGTACTCATTCGGCGTGATTTCTGCTCAGAAAATAGTGTTAATACTGATACCAATGATGGACATTACATTTCTCAGATTGCAAGCAACAGTGGAATAACTAAATGTGCAGAGTCAAGTTCGGCAAAAACCTCGATGTGTCGGTGGTCTTAATTTCAGTAAGGAGAGCAATAAAAACGTATACAGAAACTGTTGAACAACTTGTTTCTCACATCTACATTGTAAGCCCCAAACCTTGACATCAACAAATGTGTTTGTGACACTAATTTAGAACATGCTACATTTATATTATTGGTATTACAGTCCTTACCGACATAGGTACTAAGATGCGAAGCAATTTCCCTGATAGGAATAGTGCAATCATTTAGCCTTAAATTTACAGCGCACAGGTCTATCATTGAAAACTAATAAATTGATCTTCGTTGAGTTTAAAACGACACTACTCAAAACTGCCCTTTTCACTTGATCTACAATAACTGAGTGAGCAGCGGTACAATTGCCCACGTTGCACTGGCAATGGATATCTATTGAGAGAAGCTCCTGAACTTCTGACAGTTCAGATTCATCGTAAGATACGCTATTATATAATTCTTTATATTTGTCCTTGGACAAAGAGCAGATACCTTCGTCCCCTTGAACGTTATCAACGAGAGATAGCAAAGATGCCGATTTTGAAATTTTCTTGTTCAACACCTTCCAGAAATCCCGCTCATCATTATTGGGCAGAGCATTCGCCATGCGACCCGCCGCATATTGTTCTTGTTTGCGGATTACGCTGTGTGAAACCCGCTTGTAATCCCTTTTAGCTTTGCATTTAATGTCTTTAAGGATACCAACACAAGGGCTCCCATTTTCAACCCATAAATATCGATCTTTCTCTAGCTAGTTATAAAGTGATTAATTCCTAATAAAAGCACAATGATGTCTCCTTTAGAACACTACACGTATTATTTCAGCAGACACGCTTAATTCCGTTATATTGCACATTCGATGATTGTGATTACTTATAGGCCATTCTTAAATTACTTTCATTCCGCTGTGTGTTTTCCTAGAAAAAAGTCACATCGTCAAGCGTGGTCACGGTCACGGCCAGAACATATTATTTGCTTTAAATCAAAATGATTCAGCGGCAATACATTCTCTTTTCAAACCGATACAAGCTTAATTGTCACAGCATGGCGAAAGTGATTTTCCATTCGTATATTGAGTTATAGCACCACAATGCACCTGTTTAGTGCCATTTGGAATCCAGCGATAAAATAATAGTTATATTCCCTTCCAAGCCCGGCAGCAGTCCATCGAATGTTCGGTAAACTTTAGTTACATTCAAGTTGTCGGATGGCATTACCAACCATAGCGAATTTACACTAGCCAGATCAAGAACATTTCTACGTATAGTGGGCTTAAATGACTAATAACAGCTCAAAATGGGTAATACCTTGTGGATTCAGCAAATGCTTCTGGCCAGTCAATATCACGCAAAGTACATTCGGATATGAAGTCGAACCTGAGGAAACATCATTAGGTAATGCGAAATTGTTAGTCTACTTTTCTCATTTCATGGGAATCCATGCGTCTAATTCCATTGAATGCTCGTTCATATGCCTGCCAGCAATTGATTACAGATTTATGCTGGAAGGTATGGCTGTGGTATTGTCGTTGCTATATGTACCGCGTTTAATGCTATTTATGACATGGATCACAGTCATCATCAATTGTTGTGTCGCAGGAGGATTATTTTGCCCATTTAGTAATAAATTAATGCTAAAACAGAGGCGTATGTGTAAGAAAATTATTTGAGCTAATTTTACGCCAAACAAAGTTTGGGAATGAATTCCACTTTAATTAACTCATTACCCATAACGTTTATGTGTTAGTTAGTATAATAATTGTGTTGTTGCATCTTGGTTGTGTTAGCCAGCATGTCAACGTAATACACTGCTTTATATGGGCATCGAGTGTTAAACAGTGTGTCATGTTCGCCATTGCATTCTACGACAAGCTTTAATGATTGACCTCCGTTTCCGCAAGGTCGGCCTTGCGACATCCGTGTCAATATTGTACTTAATACTAATGATATAGTAGCTTGTTAAAACCATCAAAAAGCCCGAGTGAAACTCACAAACCGCTCTGTGCAATAGGTAGAACAAGTACATAGTTTCTAAGTCTCCGATTAGGTAGGCCCAAATGAGTAAAAAACGTCTTTGTCACCTCCATAATAGCGCGCGGATTATAAGTGAAGATATAGCGGAAGTGCCGTATAAGTTAATCATGCAAACAGTAAACTCCATATGTCATTGGTCTTTAGCCACAATCAATCAACCAAATTTCAAGGGGGATATCTAATTACGTAGTTGTATTTAGCCAGAATAAATGTATATAAAGATTTATAGTAACAACCAGCAGACGTCAAAAAGATATGCTTATGCCGCTTGAAATGGGAAATAGAACGATGCATCGCTGGAAACAATGGGGATGGGCATTGCTTGTACATATATATGTATGAATATATGTATTTATATATATATGCATATTTTAATATATATATTTACACATATACATATATATATATACTTCAATATATATATTTATCTATATATATATATACATATAAATATATATATATATATACATATATGCATATATATTTATATTCGTATGTATATACATATATATATATGTATATATATGTATGTATATGAATATATGTATATTTGTGTATATATATATATATATATATATACATATATATAAATAAAATATATATATATATAAAAATAAATATATAGATAATATATATATATATATATATAAATATATACATATATATTTATTTATGTATACTTCAATATATATCAACATATCTATATATGTATGCATATTTATGACTTATCATTTGATAATAACAAGAAAAAAAGTTTAGAGTCAGATAATAGGCAGATTTTGTGGCATGTTACGGGGCCTACTCCGGTAATTCAATAATGCGGGGAATCATTCATCACTCTGTATAATTCCAGTATTCTAGAGGTTCTGCGCTTTTTAGAACATTTGGTCGGGAATGGGAAATTGCGATGAATATTATATGTAGCTGCCCAAAAACCCTTTACTTAATTTCAGAAAAGCATTTAATCCCGCCGAGATTATGCTTGTCATGTGCTAATGGTGATAGAGCAACCCTGATATATATATATATATATATATATATATATATATATATATATATATATATAGATATATATATATATATATAGATATATATATATATATATATATATATATATATATATAGATATATAGAGATAGATAGAGAGAGATAGAGAGATATATAGAGAGATATTAAGATACATAGAATATATGAAAAATATATATGATGATATCTGAAGATATATATATATATATATAAAAATCTATATTTAGGGATATATAGATAAGATATCCTATATATAAATACCTATATCTATATATATATACACATAAATATATATATATATACATATCTATATAGATACTATATATATATATATATATGTATGTAAATATATTTATATATATATGTGTATATATACACATACATATAAATATATATATATATACATATATATATATATATATATATATATATATATATATATATATATATATATATATATATATATATATATATATATATAAATATATATAAATACATATGTATATATATTGAGCCATTGTATACAGACAAAACAAGCAGTGCTGTTGTGCCGCGTGCTTCATGGAATAGTTAAATAGTCCATCATTTAGCCCATATGAAAGGGAAGTGAGGGGTGAGCGCAGTAACTTCGCATACTCGTTACGGACCTTGCTTGTCGGGACAGCAGGCGCAAGAATGACGTGATGTCTCTGCCCAGCTAAGGTGTCCCAACCAGTCTAACGCCAATGGAAACACTTTATGTAAGTGTTCGTTATATATGTGCGTATCAATACATGTTTATATGTTTATATATAATTATATATGTATATATATACATTATATATAAGCATGTACCTCGATAGGTATATCATCAATACATAGATAAATAGATGTACGTATATCTTTGTAAATATATATATATATATATATATATATATATAATATATATATATATATATATATATATATATATATATAAATATATATATATATATTCATATATATATGTGCATATATAAATATAGAAACAAATTTTGTATATATACATATAAGTATCTCTTTATATACAAATGTGCATATATATACACGCAACATATTTATATAATTGAAAAAATTACATATATCAGTATATTAATATGCATATACATACATATATTTATGTAAATGTAATTACATATATATATATTAATATATGCATACTTATATATATATATAATATATATATATATATATATATATATATATATATATATATATATATAGATATATATATATATATATATATATATATATATATATATATATATATATATATATATATATATATATATATATATATATATATATATATATATATATATATATATATATATATATACAAGGGGTGATGAACAGCAAAGATGGGCTCGCAACCATAGCTCATGTAAAATTATCCGAACCGTCTGTGTTTATCTAATATTACTCTGGGATATATTTTCATCTCAATCGTCAGAGTTACCATATGTTGGTGCTGTTTGCTGCACCCACCCCAATTAGCACCTGTAGCTGCCGTCGGATGGTGACAGCAATTGCCAACAACGCTCTGGGCTTTGATTGAACCAGTATAATATTAACGATGGATCAGCTGGGTTAGTCATTGTTACATGGTGAAATTGGCAAATCTTAAAACAGCAACAGTTATTAAAATTAGAAGATTTATTTTCGTAAATACGGATGGTGATGTTCAATGTGCCGTTTAGTGTTGTTTATTTCACTGAAAAAGATACAATGCCTTTTTGTCACGAGAATAACGCAGGAACCGCGAGATACAAACAAACATAAAAATGACGCTTGTGAGATGACAAACTGACATGGTATTTAGTGTTTTGTTACGTATGTTCAACACTCCCTCTCAAATTGCTTAATAGATTCTATATAACACCGGAAAACATTTAACAGCTAACCAACGCTCTTTTGTTGGTGCAGCACAACACCATGCCACATTACCCGCTGCAAAATGTTATATCTGGCCTTGTTCAGAGTGCCAGGTACAGCAAACTGCCAACAGTAAAGTTTCTGGTCAGCAGTCTCATCCTCCTCCTTTGACCAGTTTGCTGCCTGTATCGACAGGTGTGGACACAGATTTTGCATCAACTATGTTGAACCGCTCTAAAACATTGTTGATATAACCTGGTTGACCCATCCAAGACTTGTCTCTTGGTCAAATGTCACACCGAAAAAAAAAGCTAAGATTATCCATATGATGCACAGTAAACTTGTCTGATGTGTCCTTGTTCGTTTCTTTCAAACGGTGCTGGCTTTCAGCTGAAACTAGGATGTCGTCGGCGTAGACAGCCAATATAACCAGCTCTTCACCTTAAGTGTATAAACACGGGTAATTTGTTGTCTGAAATCAGTCTCATGCAGATGCTCATGAAGGGCTTCAATCCAGCTTCGTGGCGACTGCTTCAAAACGTATATGCTTTTATTCAGCTTGCAGACGAGATCCTCCTTGCCCTTCGAAACGAATCCCTCTGGCTGCATCATATAACCTCTTCCTTCAAGGTGCCATTCAGGAAAGCAGTCGAAACGTCCATCTGATGAAGGAAAATGTTGCTCTTTGCTGACAAGACCCACGGTCCTGAACGACTCCGTGGGGACAACTGGACTAAAGATCTCATCATAGTCATGTAGTAGTATAGAGACTGGGGGTACAAGCACAGCTTCCAAAATGGACTCACATACAGCCAGCCTGTGGTGCGCTCTCACCCTCCCCTCATCTGGTACCATATGTTGTCAACCAGCCCTTCCAGCCCGATATGGTCCAGGGCTACACCAGTAGTTAGTCACCATAGAGGTCATCGAGTAAGAAATATCTGCGACCTTCATTGTAATTTCCATTTTTCAGGCGGTCGAGGTCCTGTATAAACTGGGCAACCTTAGTGTCGTTCTTCTCAATAAAGTAGGGATTGGGACGAGCGGTTATCAATCTCATCGCAAAGAGCTTCCAACAGTATAACGCCCCCGTTGGCCTCTCTATGGTCCCACTCAGTCTTCCCAGCCAAGGACCCTGGTGCTCCTTTTCCACCACCAGGCAACTATTAAACCTCCCGTTCGCGCTATAGTCGCCGTCTTCAAGCCCCTCCACTCCCGCCCACCCCCAAGCTAAAGTCTCCTTATACTTCTTCCGATCCTTGTGATACACCTGGGTATACGCCTCACCCCTCCCAAGGTCCGCAAAAGAGCACAACCTGAAAACGCAGTCGACAAACACCTCGATGGTCGCCAACGGACTGTGGTGTAGCCCAAGCAGAACCTGAGGCTTATACATATTCGGAATTATCCTCCCATGACTCCGAGTGTAGGGGCACTTTATCTCGAGCAGCACAACCTCTTCAGGATGCCCCCAACAGACAGCATCCACTCCACCCCCGGTCATCCCACGCCCGCCGCCAGATAGGTAGCACACAAAAGCCATCCGGAGAGTAGGCCGTTACGCCACCTTGCATATAGATATTATTTCCGTAGACCTTGGTGTCGTACACCTTTTCCAATACCGCAATTGCAACCTCCCCAAAAGTCGTACCCCAGAGGCAGGGCGCGCTGAAGCAATCACCCTCATTGCTATTTTTTTCAGTCAGCTTCTTGCTATAGCTGCTGAAATAGTTTTGCCCTGTGATAGCGGAGTAGTCACCTCCTCCAACGCAGCCCTTCCTCGTGGTCTCCCACTGGCCTGTATTTTGTTTGACAGAGGTATGATAGTTGCAGAAAGATTTTATCGCCACCTCCATTATACCCAACAATCCCCACTCTTTAAATAGACAGTCAGCCAGCTGTACTTCCTGTAGGGGTGGTCGACCTAGGCGGTGAGGGGGGGGGGATGGAGTGCCCTAGCCAACATCTTAGCCTTAATGGCGCTTTTCATTCGAGTATATTTTTCGATCTCAGCCGAAACGAGCTTAAACTCATCGTCTGAGATAAAGCCGTCTTCAAACACCGCCGAAATAATATCTGTAACCGTGTTAAGTTTGCTCTGTGCCAGAATTTGAATCTGGACATGCTTCTTTACCTTCGCCGACAGCCGCCTGCTGATGACCTTTCCTGCGATTGCAACCATCCCGCACACAGCCCCCACAGCCCCAACACCGTAGCAACTGGGGCAGCAACCACCGTAGACATCAGACCCGCACCACTTGCGCCAAGACATACACCCACAGCTACTAAAGCAGTGTCTACAGCGTCCACTGAGTTTACTGCACACCTATATTTTTTTGTACATAGCACCATATTTTTCAATTTCTTTCTCAAGGTATTGCCTCTTGAGGGTGATCTCATTTAACCGATAGGAGTGGCTTGAATTCTCATCAGGCGGCTCCGGAGGAAGGGGCGGGTGTTGTTTCATATTACCGTTATAGGCACATAATTCTACATGTCAAGTTTAACAAGGAGTGATACTACAGACCAAGTCGCCCCTCTGTTTCGAGTGGTTGTATAAAAGTTAATAACGTTGCCTTGTTCTAGCTGTAAAGGCTGGTCAAAAGATACTACAGCAGCCCGTTGGTCAGCAGGCTTACTTATTCCTACCAATTGAAGTGTCCCATTTACAACAGGAAACACGTCTATGGGACCATTATCAGCACCAACACCAGAAGACAACCCCATACGAATGATCCTACCATTGGATAACATGGTATATCCACAGCTTGAGTTTTGTGAGTCTCGACCCCTAGCCCCATGCCCAAACGACCACTCATATCCTCTGCGAAGGGGGCCACTTGCTTCTCCCCATATAGTAATGAGATGGTTCGTTTGGGAGCTTATGTTTTCTCTCAGATCCCTACGATGCTCTCTGTGTCTGTCAACAACATACTTTTTATTAGCAGCATCCTTTTGCGATATTGGGTCTCCCAACTGAACGATTTTATTATCTCCCATTTCAAGGTCTCCAGTCATAGTACCGTCGCCATATTGCATAGCCCAATCATCAGGAATTGAGATGAAGATAGTCCCATCATAAGCATTATTCTCCAAATTAAGCCCTAGAGTTGTAAATTCATCCTGCAGAAGTTTAAAGTTCCAGAGGCCAGGGGGTAAAATGACTCCTTCTTCTTTTCCTGTACAAATTTGCCTCGCTCTAACGGACACATATGATTCAGTGTTATACCAACCCACAGTATACGTGATTTACCTAAGACCTACCCAAAGGTCGCCCGCACTATTGTCAATAGCATTTTGCAGGGACACAGCGTCGCCGCTTTGAACATTAGACAGAGTGTGATACATAGCACTATGAATAAACAAGCCTTTAGTTTCAATAGAAAAGCTACATATAAAACGGGCGGGGTGTATCCAGCCCCATATGGTGTGGGAGATAAACTAACCCGACAAACAATTCAAGTTGTTCACAATGGCGGTACATTCACAGCAAACTTTCCTGATCTATTCAGTAACTTTAAGGTGCCACCGGTAACAGCGGACAAAGTAGTAAAAGACTTGTTGACAAATCCAATGCAGTTTTGGCAGAACCAGTTAAACTTTGCAGTGTGGTGTGCAACAGCCGGCTGTGGGGTATCATCCGACGATCACCTCGAGGCTGGGATTCCACTCGTGAAAGCTCTCTACACCATTCACCTTTATTACACAGTGCGTCGCCTATTGGCAGAACTACAAGCGCCTCTACCTCAGAATCATGCCTATGACCCCTATAACAATACATATGACAAGAGGGCATATGAGAGACTCTGCACTAACTTTGGTGTTCAACCAAACACAGACTGGCTCCGTCTGATATGAGCTTCGCCATTGGAAACGTTGCTGGATACAACAATCTGATTACTATTGCAACTGCGGAACAGCAGATCGAAAGCAATGTTGTTGTCAACTCGGCTCCAGTGGTTCCAGATAGAGGAAGCTTTGACCCTCCGCCAGATACAGATATGGGAGTCCCCTCTCCAGGGCCAGCCCCTGTCGGCGTGGCTGAGACCGGTCTGCGTGGGGCGCACGAGAATGAGAAAACAACTCTTATTGTAGGCGGAATCGCTATAGGCTTAGCTGTGCTTTGGTTTGCTACGTAGTAAGTCACAGAGTATCAGGAGGATAACTCCCCTCACCGCCACAGCTGCGGCCTACACATGTTCTGCCATCCAACCAGCCACCTTTGCAGCTGACTTAAGCAGCCATGATACGATGGAGCCAATGATTCCTGGAAGGGCAGCTGCTGCCTTACCGGCTAGGCCCTTCAGGACGTTTGCCAAGGAGTTCAGCTGTTTTTTGATACATTCCTTTACACCAGGCTTATCAGCTGGCGTCGGTGTTGGTGCCGGGGTTGCACTAGTGCTCCCTGCACCCGTCAAAGCAACAACCAGGGTCTAGATTGCCAATCCAATCGCAGTAAGGATGGAGGCGATTGTTATGCCTTGCTCCCGGAACAAAGTTTGTACACGCTCAGCTAGCGTTGTGTCCTCGTTAAGATTGTCTGTTGATTGTTTCCCTGATGCAGTTAATTTGGGTTCGCAGATGTTCACGGTTTACAGAGGCAGCCTCAACACGGACACGCCGCTGGTCCGGCAGCCCTTCAAGCTCATTTGCTTGGAATTTTGATACTCGACTATCACCCTTCTCATCCTCATCCAGCATTATCATTTTACTTTCCCGACTACCAATTTCAATATCTAGTTGACTTATATTGGATAAGTTATTGGCCAACTCACCCCTCTGGGTCTGCATAGCCTTATCAAGCCCTGCAAGCTCACGGTATGTCAGACCATCTGTCTGTTTACCCACGTCCTCTATAGCATTATGAACGCCCTCTATGAAGCTTGTTCCTTCCTCGCCACCTGTTACAATCATGGCTTCAGGGCCACTCATTTCTAAATTCTCTGCGGCTTTAGCAGCTGCTTGGTCAACGCCTTGGAGGGCTTTTGCTTCCTTTTGTGACAACGCTTGTCAGGACCATTCAGTGAACACCAAACAATCACAGACAACCTCAGCCCCCCCTCTATTTTTACCAGAGCGCGCTTAATGACAGACTGGAGTATGAGCTCACCTTCAACGACTACAACCGTGTTATTCACGCAACGGCCGACACCGCTGCCAGCTATAAAATTGATGGCATCTCGCTGTATAACATGGTTACCCAAACAGAGTTGGGCCGCATGATACGCACCCCGTACACAGGTCGGCTCTCGATTCTGTATGACCGTGTTCTTCGTCACAGGAAGCTTGTATACAATAAAAGAGATACATTGTGGAACATTAACCTGAACGTGCATGCTCGCAGCATGAAGGGCATCCTACTGCTCTTTGAAGACCCAGCCAACGCCTCATTTGCAAGGAAGACAGAGTCGTTCTACAACCCAAAGATTACAAAAGTTGAGGTGACCATTGAGGGCATCCCCAACCGACTCTATGCCCAGGGCATACGTGGCTACCAGCAGTGGGATGAGGTGAAGAAGGCCTTTGCAGCAACGAGTAAACGAGACCCCAGTGTAGCATTAGCTGCAAAAGACTAGGCATTGTCAGACGTTTTCCTAGGAGGGTACCTAACCAGTAAGTATGCTCTGTGGCTCAACTTGAGGACCAGTGATGAAGACCAGCTGTGTAGATATGTCTTCTAAGAGAGATAGGCTTGCTGCCGGCGGTCAGGCCTGTCAGTACCTTGGTTCGGAGCGCCTTACAATTGACCAGGTTGAATCAATGTCTGATGAAGAGATCATAAAGCTGTATGTGAGATACGAGGCTCGGCTAGGCGCTAGCCCTCTAGGTCAATCATTGCTACAGCTATACTCAGGTATTGCTTGTATGTTTCTACCAATCCCACCAGAACGCCAGCCAAAGCTAATTACAGACCTCGAGACTGACTCGTTTGTTTGACAAGCGCTAAGCACTGCCACTTGTGCGATATATCATCGCACTGGTATGTTTTTAGCTATAACAGGTGCTTACTAAGAGATGTCAATTGGACAAATAAATTTAGTAAGTAAACATTGAAGAAACGAACACGAATCAAGGAGAGACAACACCATGGGAGATAACGTCAGTTAAAAACGCTAAAAGGGTTGCGGCAGGATGAAAGGGTGCTGCAGCTTGAAAAGCCAATCAAAATAAGCTTCTGAGAGAGCTCCGCGAGGCTAACGCCGCGCTTGCAGATGCTAGAGAAGAAGCTGTCGAGCCAATATCAATGAGCAAGCCTCCGGAAAAGTGGGCGTGGCCAACATGGGCTGCAACTTTTGGTTGTTGGGGTTTTTGGACTAGCATTGTATTGCTACAGGCACCAGATGGGAGCCTCACACCCTAAGCAGGTTGTGGTACAAAAGCCTCCGGACGCTCATTTAAAGGATCCTTTTTATATGGAATAAGATGACAACACCAATAACTGATGGAAAAATGCTCGTCAACGCTATGGACCACGGTGCAGTTGTTTCCGGTATTTCAATAGGTTATGCCAAGCTTGCTAAGATGGCTCTGGGTGGTGGGGTGCCACGTCTTGATTTCACCCTATGGGACCTGGCTATGGCTGTTGCCGATGTATCACTAGCTATGGCCACAAAGGATAAGCTAATTAAACAAGGAATCTTACCAGTAGATATACTAAAGTAATGGCCACAATTGCACTACTTGTTGGAGGTGCTCTTGTTAATGCCCTTGCATTCTCTGGGAGAAATGTTCCCCCTTAATTACGAGGCAGCCAAGTGGACGCAGAACGTAAACGCCGTGATATGGATATCGAGCAGCTTCAATCTGCTCAGGCAGCATGGGCCAAGACGAGAACAAGACGAGAAAAGGGGAACATCGACTGTATCCCCAACAACATGGAGAGATATATTTCGCTGCATTTGGAGATGTAGTAGAGTCACATCATCGCAAACCAGGAAAGCAATATGTGAATAGCAGAATATTCAGCAATATCCCAGACGCCACGCTCATGCCATTACGGTGTAATTAACCTTCGTGTGGGGCAGTGTTATTCATATTCACAACAGAAGTCATCAGGCACTGTGAGGCGACTGATCCCTGCGGATCTATTAAATCACTAATTTCACAGGGAAGCCAATGTAGCGTGGAAAACAAAACTTGAGCAGAACGGCAGAGAATAAATATGGTAATTTAATATCCGCATCGGGTCTCATAACACCATTGCTGCTGCAGCATTTTCAACTTGCAGCCACGGTTTCGATGAGCTATCGTCAGCAGAGGATACGTCACTTTTCCCCATTAGCTTAATTATCAAGCACAGAGGAAATGTTTGTACGCCAGATATTTACATATTCTAAATGACAACGCCATTATCAACGCTGGTGCTCAGCGCATCTCTGTAGTGCTGTATCAAATAGTTAACCCAGTCCTCGGTTCTTTGGTGCTGACACATTCACCAGTTCAACATATATTTCAGAATGGCTAGAATTATTTGCAACTTAACGATGCTGCTGGTGATTTACAAACTACGTAACTACTGAAGCAAACTGACGTGCAAGCATTCTTCCGTATGGTAACGTTTCCAGTTTTTTTGTAGAAATATTTGCTGACATTTTGCATTGTAGTTATACAAGATATGTGATGTCAAATGGGACTCACGTGAGCTAATAGTAAAAAGGTAAACAGATTTAATGGTAAGTGGTCTTCGCCTATTTTATTACAATTAACCCAAAAATATTATAAATTGATATCATTTGTTGATTTCTTATCATTTATCATTAAAGTGTGCAATGTCAATGGCTTGTGGTCAAGGCCAACACCATAGACATCCCCGCCTTGATTTGTGAATGCATATAACAACAACAACAACAACGTATTTTGGGCAAAATCCTTTTTTCATTTACAGATCACGACATTGTGCTTTGATTTCCCCCACAAAACTAGCCACTGAACTGCGAGGCATAAACATTGCTAGGCGAACGCTGATATCAGATTCCCCAAGCGGAAGAGCCAATTTGTCTCAAACATCATCTCTCGTGGTTCTACATTTGAACGCTTGCTAGGCCTCTCGCAACGTGCCTATGACTTTTAATTGCGAAATAGGGCGGCTCTGTCAATCACCAGCCAATGATAATAGATGGCGAAAAGATATATGGGCAATAAATGATTACTGTGGTTGACAATCGACTTAAAACGGATAGTTAGGAAACCAATGCAATATATTTGGAGACAACTGATAAAAGATGGATGCCCCACTTCATTAGCTATCATTGGTCTGCGTGTTGAATTAAACAAACCAATGGTTATGGAATAGTCAGTAAAAATGGCTCGATGGATTTAACACTGTCATATGGCAGTTTTCTATTGATTGCTATCAAGCAGCAGCCTGAGGCTGACGCGCAAGTTAAATTATAAGCAGGTATTATCTTCATGAAAGAGTGTCGACAGCATAACAAGGGCATAATGTTGGTTAAACCGGTGTTACTGCTCTCTGCTTAATTATTTTGGTCACATTTTCTCGGAAGGCATTGAATAATTAATACAAACAGAGACACTATCAAAATCTTGTTGGGCCATACTAAACATGTAATAAGCGACCCAAAAATAGACCATGATGAATGCAAACCTTCAGGAATTGATTGCACCTGCTGCAGTATCTTATCAGGAGTCGTTCATCAAAGTTTGAATCACAAAGTCATCCACTATTATTGCCACACGCTATCGTCAATCGTCACTCGAGGTCGCACATCATCATTCATCTCACGTATCTGTCGCGATAAGACATAAATTGATCCATGTAATTCCACGTTATGAGCCACTCTTGTCCCAGAAAAACTACTGTTGGATACTTGTTCTAAGTACCGTGACCAGCTGCATTACATATGCAAGACGGAAAGTGCCTTTCACAGACATTATTCTACCATTCCCAGCCCAAGCCTCATCCCTAAGGTTACATTTTCCATATGGTATAGTTTCATGCATGCTGAAATGGTTCTGAAATGTTTAATAGGTAGTATAAATTAAGTTAGTTCACAATCGGATAAAACTATATATGATCTATATAATACTTAGATAGTACATTAATTATTTTTTAATTAGAAGATATAACGGTGCAAAAGATCGTTACTTTTTGTATGATGGATGCTTGATTTCCCTGTTTATTTTCGCCAATAGAGCTGAACAAGTTGATAGAACAAGCTTCCTCTCTGACCTATACAGACAGTGTTACGGAGCTAATTTACTAGCCACGTACCTGGCACTGCGTGTCTAAAGTTTTAATGGGTTGATTTCCAAAGCAGTATGCCATCTATTGTTATTTGTGTACTTACCGTTTGGCACTTAATTGGGATTAGTATCGTGGGTCACGTATCTCAGTTAGTACGTGGTCAAAGTGGCTAGTAATAGCTCACGAAACAGTGTACAAACATGTTTAACATTGGCACATCATGATGTTACCGCCCGGTTTATGTATCACTTGGGCATATTGCATGTTCATACATCCACATAACGAACAACAATGTAGCGAACAAATGAACCAACGAGTTGCAGAGTGGATAACACTTTGAAATATTAGGTATGTAACAAGATTACTCGGGCACTCCAGGACTGCAAATCAGCAAACACATTTACACCGAGATACGCCACACACGTTGTGATACCAGGAACTACTCAACAAGTACAGGATATATCAACTCGATCATTGATTGCATATATGCGCTCAAATTTAGTTACATCATGTGGGGATCGGATTGAGTGACGCATACTTTACCAGAAATTCCACATGCATCATTAGGGTTAAGGATTGCAAGCAACGCGTTCATTCCAGAAACAGTTAGTGATCTCAGGTCGCATATGGCAAGTAAAACAGCTAACGCACGAAATTCTTTTTTGGGACTGAATATTATTGAGAGATCAACTATCACGTAGAAAACATCCTCAATATTTCATAATGACATATGTATACACTCATATCATAAACCAACCAGCGATGCATACAGATCATTGTATATCATCCTAGGGATTTTAAATTCATTCAACAACGGGTACAAAGTTAGGGAACCATTGTGTATGAGTAGATTACATGAGTGCAAATCATCTTCAAGCTTAAAGGCTAGCTGCAATCCTGTCCAGTTGATGTTTGAACCATTGTTGCGGATTTTCATGTCCTGATTAGGTTTAACATGCTCTAATTTCAAATGTGCCCTTATATATATATATATATATATATATATATATATATATATATATATATATATATATATATATATATATATATATAAATATATATATATATATATATTCACACACGCATATATATAATATATATATATACATATATATATATATATATATATATATGTATATATATATATATGTATGTACGCATGAATGTATGCATGTATATGTGTATATATATATGCATGTATGCATGTACAATTACGTAGGCATATATACATATATATATATATATATATATATATATATATATATATATATATATGTATATATATATATATATGCATGTATATATATATGTATATATGCATGTATATATGTATATATACGTATATATATATATATATATATATATATATATATATATATATATATGTTTATATATTGTCCCGCTGTTACTGCCGTAACACCTTTAATCTCTTAAATTAATCGAGCTGGCAAAATCCGCAAACTTAAGCGATGTATGTAGAACGTCCAATGTTAGTTTTGTACATATATCTAAGATGGAATCCCAGTGAAATGTAAATGAGATCGCTGACCCAGATTAACCTAACTCGCTCCAGAGATGCCCATAGATTACCCTTGCACCCACTTAACCAGTTCCATAGCCATAGAAAACCATGTCCTTATATACACTTCTGCTGGCATGTCCATAGTAACGCTATACAAATCCGGTTTACTAGCACCCAAATCATAACAAACCCCACTAAAGACTAAGTCAAACACCATTTGGCGCAGATGCCTTGGAACGAGACGCTTTACTAGCTTACTAGGATACTCTCTAACCAACCCTCCACTATGGACAAGATATCCCACGGTTTGTATCAGTATCGTCCGAGCTCACCGCTTACTAGTCGAGTAGCGTGCAATTTTCGATTTTCTTTAGAGATGCATCTGTCCTTTGTTCCCTAGACCAATGGTCACCACTCATGCTTTCAAACCTATTCCCTCCTATCCCCGTACTGTTGGCAAAGCTGCCTTTATAACCGGTCTGACATATCCGAACGCAACAATCTAGGTTGCTCTCCTTAAGATCCCTGCGATCAAAGTGAGCACAATCACGTCAGGGTCTACGGGACAACGCATGGGCATTTCTGTGGTGCTTTCCTGCACGATGAACTATGTTGAACTGATAACTTGCTAGAATTTCTATCCATCTTGACACCTGAACTTTAGGCTTCTTAAAATTCAATAGCCACTGAAGAGCCTCATGAGAAGTCACAGAAGTCGGCCACTCATCGAATGCTTTTGACTTTTCTGGGTCTGTTTGCAGACCATTTTCAGAGATAATGTGTTCCAGATATTTTACTTGTTTATGAAACAAGTGACATTTGCTTGGCTTGAGCTTAAATGCAGCGTCACTGAAACGCCTCAATACAATCTCTAAACGCTGCAAAGTTTCCTCAAAGGTGGAGCAAAAACAAGGTCATCTAGATAGATTAAACAAGTACTCCAATGAAGTCCAGACAACACTGCTTGCATCAATCGTTCAAACTTTGCGGGCCCGTTACACAGTCCATACGGCATCACGTTCAACTGATACAGGCCACTCCCTATAGTAGAAGGCAGTTTTCTGTTTTCTAGCCTCAACCCACTCTCAAGGTCCAAATGACACTTAATCGGTTTCTATGTTTGCGTCAGCATCAATAGCTGCATGTTGTACTACATTTCTTTCAACCTGCAACACGAACTCAACGGTTCCCTTACTTACTTACTTACTTACTTACTTACCTCTCATATGCTCCCTCAAACAACGTCACATTAGATCGTGCATCTATTAGGAATTGCACTGCCCCCCCCCCCCCCCCCCCACCGGCCCCCTGCACCAAGCAATGCACATGTAAGCCACCATTCTGAGACAACAACCAACCCGCCCTAAGACTAGCATTTGTTGATTCGGTGCTAGGACCCCTAACTACGAACGCTGAACCGTGGTCCTCTGGCTCAGCTTTTCCAAGTTTTCCTGACGCTTTACAGAAGGCTTGTAGGGGCTTTCTAGGGCAAAATGGCCAACCTCCCAACATCTATAGCATGCTCCCTTAGGAGCAGTATTCCTCTTTGTCCCACCAACCTGACGAAACGACTGATAATTCCCATTAGCTAGCTCCTTCTCAATAATCCCCTGGCTACTTCTATTACTAGCGGTCAACAACCGTTCTTTCCTTGCGAAACCTGCGGACATTGTTTCACACACTTTCCTTAACAAATCACTAACTACCATCAGACGGGTGTTGCTCGGCTGACAATGCGATTTCTAACCTACCTGTATCCCTGTCACGTTGCCTTCCCGCTTGCTTGAAGGCATCAAACCTCGTAGCCACGGACAACGCGTTATCTAGACAATCAGGCCTACTCTAAACAACTTTCCCCACGAAAGGTCAATTGAGCCATGCGCCTGCCTAACTGCTTGTGCTAATTCTGGTGAAGTTTTATTCTTCCCTCGTCTGTAAGTTTGCAACTTAGCACGGTATACTTCAGACAAATTGGATGCCCCGAAACGGGTGTCTAAAGCTGCAGTTAGCGCTACATTACTGTAACGACGTGACGCGTCAACATCACCCAGTATTGCGTGAGCCTCTCCCTACAGAGAAGCTGCCAAATAAATAGCCGCAATGCAGTCATCCAACTGCAGTCATCCTGATTATTTCAAATTGAATTTGAAATCCTCCCACGAATCTCTGCCATCGAAATATCCTGGCTTGATTTAAGGAACGGAACGGCACAATCTAAGCCCCGTCTCATAGCCTGACATTTGCACTTGCTGATACATGCGTCATTTGCCATAGTGACGTTACGCATGAATACAGGTCCATGTGAATCAAAATGTTTCTCAATTCTGGCTGTTTGGTGTCTATTCTCAACCCTGCCTGGATATAGTGGCTCCTTGTAATCACATGTCGGATTATATTCAACCCAGTTACTACCATTTCGTGAGTCAAATAACATCCTACTACGTATCCCTGTGTTCACTGAGCCTTAACATTTAATATTATCATAAGCCGGGAGACTTCAAATGAACTTTTTTTAAGTGCACGCGGCACAAAATGGCTATCATGTTCTAGCAACAACACCTAACGACCATCTCTCTCAGCGGGCACATCATCACTGCTGGCCACAACATGTGATGAGCCTATGAAGCGGGCACAGAAGGGCCCAAATTCGTGCGAGACTTAGCTAACATTTCAGTTTGATTAGATAATGTTCTCGGCACGAAATGGCTATCACTTTCTAGCAACAACACTTCAAAAGCCCCAAATCCCTTTCCAATATCCCTTTCGCTATGTATCGCGTCTGATATTGCAGGAATACAGCCATGTAGCATGTAGCCACCCGGACCACGTGGAATCTTACAAATACGGATCAGTTAGACGTTGCCTTATGATTGCGTCTTTAAAGCGTCTTTGGTGGTCCCATAAGGTGATGGTGGTGTCGTTGTCTTACTTCCAGCCATTACCAGGGAAAACGTATGTAAATGTAGCTCACGATGGCTGTATATGCTACGATTATAGATGCTGTCTTTACTATATATACATCTACGTCAAACGTTAATTAACGTCTAAATTGCGCATTACTTAACTGCACGATTCCCTGGAGTAGATCATAATTTCGCGAAATGGAAAAAGCCCAGTTATAACGGCACCTAGAGCGGTTACAGTAGTAAAATTTGGACCCCCTCAAGCGCAATTTAAACGTTGCGAAATGCAGGGTGTCACCAACGTGTGTGGAATTAATCACTAAATTCCCGAGTCATTACATATTTGCGAATAGAGGCAAACGAGTCAGCGAATATTACTGGAACTACACATTTTGACAATTTTAATGCAGGGACAATATTGCAAAGATTCGGAGCAGTCAAGTTAAATATATTCATAAAGGAAATGAAATATGAAATGGAGCCAACCTCCTTGAATCCTGCTTTGATATTTAACTTGAAAGCGGCGTTTCTATGGAATCTCCCCCGCTGTGATAATGCATTCGCAAAAGCTCGGTCTTTATGAACTCTCTTTTTGCCTTAAAGTGCAGTCGGCAATCTTCTTCTCATGTGTTACCGGTTAACAAGCAAGTAATCAACACTGATTAAGATAGTAATCACTCAGCATCAGTACAATCAGGCCCGTGGACCCCAATCTGTATGAAGCATGCCTATCCATTGAAATCAACTCAACAGAAATCTACCAAGGCATGTAATAATGTTAATACTTGGTCACGTTGTAAGTCGTGCGAGATGGTGATTTGGGTAAGAAGGGCATAGAAAATTAATTTGGCGTGACGGGAAATAAATACACGGCTGGTTTTCAAAAGTTTCCATGCTCAACAGGAGCAACAATTTGTGATGGCGGAGGCAATAACGTATCATTTCTTCTACAACACAAGTAACGATTTAATCAATGCCTATTTATACGACATCGCGAATTATATATATCACGAATAACGGTTATATATATGTCGGCCAAACAAACTCGTCAGAATATAAATGAAATCGTTAGAAATATACTGGAGCCTTATTTTAAGATGACTCTTTGGTTTCTGAACGTGTAACTGATTCCCATATTGTTTGTTGATTCGATGTGTTGTTTCGTGTGTCACAATAGCAAACATATAACCTTAAATGGAATTGAAAATCGGCGCGGTCGCAAGAGAAATGGACGCATTGATAATATAGTTTCTTGGCAGAAGGAATTGGATTTGATAGAAATTGAATAGGCTCATAATAGGCTGCTCTATAGTTAAGCTAAAAATAGCAGATTCATATCAAACCTTTTTCCTATAAATATTAGATTCATTTGTTCGCATGGGAAAGATTTGTATTGCAATTATCGGCATGGAAAATAAATAACCGCCCATTCGCTTTTGAAATGTGGTCAGCCATCCATCATGGTAATGCATTATGTAAAAGCTGAAAAAGAAATGCTCTAGAACACAATATTATTACATGTTGCTGTGATGTCATGAAAAAATAATCGTTGAAAATGATCAAAGCCTCATAAAACTTGCTTTGAAATTTCTACTGTTCAGGCTGACATAGAAAGATAGACGTTATACCGTCGTGGTCATGTAAATGATATGTAATGTATAAAACTGTAATTACCATCAAAATTTTTTACACAAACCACAGGTATATATATATATATATATATATATATATATATATAGATATATATATATATATATATATATATATATATATATATATATATATATATATATATATATATATATATATATATATATTATATATATATATACATATATTTAAATATATATATACATATATATATATATATATTCGCATTATATACATATATTCGCATATATATTCATAATTATATATATATAAATATATATATATATTTATATGTATATCTATATATATATCCTTTTATATATATTTTTATATAAATACATATATATATGTATATTTATATATATATTTACAAATAGATGTATCTATTTAAATTTAGCTATATGCATGTGTATGTACATATATATACATATATTTATATATATATATATATATATATATATATATATATATATATATATATATATATATATGTATATACACATATATACATATATTTTTATATATATAAACTGCATTAGGATGCTAAGTTTAAAACTGCTATGAATCAAACAGAACAGACACTTTTTTATTGTAACTACTTTTTTTTCAAAGCTATCTGTGCTTATGCGTCACTATTTTTCGTACATGGGAACGACACCTTAATTTGACACCGACAGAAAAGATCCTTTTAAGAATGTCAAGTCTTCATTTGATGGGCAATGTATATTCCAGGAAGATACTTAAAAAAAAGGTTTGATTATCCTTTCCACTAACTCTACCTCACTTTCTACATAACCTACTTTAAACTTCCTAATACTTGTTTATATATTTCTGTTCAATCTAAAGCGGCTGCAGCTCAATGCCCTGACTCACACAAAACGCTGATGCGAATCATAACATAAAATACACGAATATCTATTGACAAACATCTCGCCATTGTTTTGCCAAAATCAGCCGTCTTTAATTGTGTCATAAACATTTTATTCGTCGGTTTATTGATATAGCCCATAACGAGGTTGGGCAGCTGTTACTAGCATGGCTGCCAGTTGTAAAGACTGCAATGACTAGTCTTTGTACTGTAGGCGCCCTGTCGATGCAACACAAAGGTGCAAGAATCCACTTGTCATCAGAATGAGCTCGCCCAAAGCTGCAATATCGTCACGTACTTTGCCTCGCTGTGCATCTTTATGGGATTGGTATTGCTCCGTTATCGTGCAATATGCAATGTTATCTACTTCCCCATTAATCCTGATAGAGGATTTGTGTGTCAACATATCTCTTTAAATAACCATGAATTTAGAACGACGTGGCGGTTATGCGCCATATGCGTACGTTCTGCTGTTAACTCTATACAAGAGATTGACATCAAAATGTATCTTATTCCCATAGAAAACGTAACTTGGAACAATCCATATAGGACATGTTTCATTGTAAGTATGCAGAGCCATATCCCGACAATCAACAGACAGCTATTATTCGACCCCCGGTCTTAAAATTAGCCACGGCTTCCATTCGAGCGAACTATTTGCAATGTAAACACATTGTGGGTGGGGGCAGCATAAGAGGGGCCTGTTTATATATATCGGGTTATACCCGACACTACACAGACCCCCTTGACCTACACATTACTATATGTCTGCACTTCCTTGTTCACCCTGTAATATTGCCTGACGTCGGTGTTATAAGCTCACGAGAGGTCACTTGCAGCCAATCCAAGGAAATAGTCTATATCAAAGTGACAGAAACTATGTCACATCTGCTTCATATAAACCTCGCTTCAGCACAATCTAGCTCCGTGGCCTCCAACATTCTTCCTTCCACTGCACGGTAAATATATCAATGATGTAGCTGTTAAATTATACGCCATTACAACTGGACACTATTTCATTATTCTCGACTGTAAATCTTTGAATGATCGCTACAGCCAATATCCACACCCATGTTTGATCTAATAATCTCTACGTCTTGCGTCTTCATACTTGCTAAACACAGTGTAGCAGTTTTGTGAACTGTGATGTCTAGATCGGTTCGTGTTATGCAGGAGTTCGATTGTACTTCAACGTTTATCAATATTTGGCTGTGGTAAGTACCACAGTTTACCATTAAGTTTATCACTACACAATATACAATAATATTCTAAAATGTTCATTTTTCTAAAAATCGACCTGATTGTTTGTAAGTATCTTGGACAAGCTAGTGCTTCAAAATAACAAACCGCCGTCAGCCACTCGTATTTTGCAATGCTATGATGCAGTTAGTACAGCAGCTAGTCGCAAATAACCATTTTTTAATTAATGTTTGCATGTAAGTATTCATCATTCTTTTAAACGATAAACCCGAAAATAAGGCGTTTAATTCTCTGATTGTTATTCACTATCAGGGAGAAACTATAAACAGACATTAATATCCGGGATCGTTGGTAAAGTGCCTGTAACGGGTGCCGGTTAAATTGTCATTTCTGTCCAGCAAACCGGTATGAACTTGGTTTTCATTCATATTTTACTGCTTCGATAATTTTTAATGTAGTCGTTATATAATCCAAACATCACATTTGCTGTTATGCAGAGAGCTAGAGAGGCAGCTAGACGCAACGAGAAGCCGGCTAATCTAACAACAGATTACGAACTATTATTTTTGTTGGGAATAATTGAACGATAACATACATTTAAAGATCGTTAGATACCATATACTGTCAGTACTGTGAATATTTTATATGAATTTCGGTAGTCTAAATTTGCATAGATGGGAGACACAACAAATACAGATCAACAATAGTCTAAAATGTCGTAACGCAAACGTTCTTGACATTTGAAACGGCTAGGTTAAACCCAAACCCTCGATCCATGCGTGGCGGTTAAATTAGAATGAACGACGAGCATCGGTCATATTAAATGTGCTTTGAGAGTTTGACAAAGTAATACGCTGTTTTATGGTTACCGTCCCAATGACGCATTGACCTTCTACAAACATGTTTTCATTTAACATCACAATACCTTCCAGGCTCTCAACTTCTGGTGGATGTTTGTGCCTGAAACATATTCTGCGTAACGAGGTGATGCGAAACTTCGTTGATGACCTCATCAGATCAGTACAAGAGAAAAGTCTCGTTACCTTTTAGCGTGCACCATAACCCTCTATGTAAGCTAACTTGCTTATCCACTCAATGCATACTTGCTTACGAGACAAACATCGATGTTATATAATAATTCAATACTGCAGGGAAGTGGTGTGACGATTCACATTTTACCTTAGGCGTTTATTGCCGCCACCTGCATCACACAACACCACCGATATGAAGTTATTTTTGTCCAGGTGTTGATATTTCCAACCGAGGCCAATCCATTTTGCAATCGAAGCCACATCGGGTTAGACTTAGGGAGCATATATGTCCCGTAGATAAACAGAATACCAATTAACTCATGCAGCTGGCATGCGCAATGTGTTACGACTGGATAAGCAATGGCCCCAGCAGCGGTCCCACATGCTCGTGTAGGGTACATGCCACAAGGATTACCAATTGATTGAGGATGGATAGTGCAAGGAATAAAAATCTAATATGCAACTCACGTCCAAAATCCGCCAAATCAGACCAACTGCTATTTAATTCTCATCATTAAAATAGAACATAGCAAGACACGGGTACATTAATCGGGTTCAAAGGTATTTCCAACTCGTTGAGATGATAACACCTAGCGGTCAAATAATTGACGATATCCCATTTGTGCATCATCACATTATTGGACGTGGGTTGCAAAACGGCGAGATTTACTCCTTAATTGCTCACCAGGTCTTCTTGAACTGATGAACAAACGGTATTGCTGAAACATTGCAAGGACTAAACATTAAACTCGAGGAGAGGAAATTGTGCAAATGTACAGATATGTTAAGTTTCTCGAATTCAATCAGCCACGGAGATGCAAGACAGGACCACAAGGCATGATTTATAATCTTTCTAACTACACCTTTTTTTACCCAAGCAGATGTCACAACCCCACCCCCACGCAGATCAAATGGTCTTAGCGTGAAGTTGGCTCCACTGTTCACAGTGAATGCCTTGAGGTGTCAATGACCAGGAGATCAGAGACTTCTCTTACCACAGCCCGCCTCACTATCTGTCTATAACACCCCGATTGTCGTAACTAAGGTGGTTTTCTCCTTGATTTAAAGCGAGACCGTTTTACCAATCATGCTATTTTTATACTAAACAGGCAGACAACCCGCCGACATTGTCGTATTGTTTTGAACTCCATCCTCGTAGCCGGGGTTGGTTACCCAGTCGCCACTGCATTGTGCGCCCAGAAAGGAACGACGCCGATGGGATGACTTTAAAGCGTGATAATGAACCTCATCCATCACGGACGTAATGCCACCGCGTTGTTGTAATTAACGTAACGTACGTAACGTATGTACTATTGTCTCATTCCGTATATCACAACTTGTGTACTGCTTTAAAACGTAACTCTAATCATTAGACAGGCCTGCTTCTCACGCAAAGAGAGCGTTATTTATGAGTCCAGAAGGAAAGAAAGGAATTACACTGTATCGATACAAAGATGTGGGCTGTGCTGTGTGATGCCGCTCCGCCGAGGGTCTATTGGGATTGATGTGTTGAAGTGGCAGCTTTGGACTGACTTTCATACATGTAGCGATTGCTATCTTCACAGTTGGGCAGGTAGGCGTGTTTTGTCAGTGACAACTCCCCCCGAAACATCAAGAATCGCACAGGGGAAGTTATGATAAAAAGTACATAATCAATATACCATTATGCGACAGTCAATAGCACACTACCATCTCAATTGTTGATCTGAGAAATAGATATCCATTGCTATGATAAGTTGACGAGCACATGTTGTCATTAGCTACTTTTAAACGCGGTAAGCTGTAAACCCGAAACAGACACTCGTAGGTAGTGACACGAACCAGATAAAATCGTTATTTAATTTCATGGTTGTGGAGATATCGGCAGTTATAGAATAACTGTTGATCCCTGCCAAATGTAACTATTCAGGCTCCACAGGGATGGCCTATCACCAGCGACGGCCCTGAGCCTCTCTTACCTGGACCACACATAATTGGTGATTGACCTAACCATTTAAGAATATACGATGTATCCAAACTACAAAGTGGATGGCGCCGTGGCTACGTCATCCACATAGAACGTGGTAGGTAAGAATGCCACTTTGACAGATGCGAGAGGAAAGGCCTGTAAGCAGGCTCTGATCAAATCCATGCCCGAAGATACTGAGCATATAATAAAGATATTTGCGCGACTAGGTCATGGAGAACAAGGTCCACCTGGTCAGGGCTGACCAAAGAAAGGCCAGCACCCACTCTACCAAACCGGAACTTCTTGCAGACATCGATAAGTTATTATACCCGAACGCCTTCCTAGTCAATGCAGTGGTTTATGGCTTGTATCCCATTTGCAAACAAGACTCCGTCAATCTGCATAAGCTCCGAAACGGCGACCTAAACTGAGTCGCAAAGAAGATTATAGACTACCTTGAAGGTAATCTCAGAAGCCACGGGGTTACTGAGGCGAGGTGTGAGACAATAAAACAGTAGAAGAAGTGTGCCAAATGTCCAGACGCCCTCGAGAGGTTTCCCAAACGTGCAATTGTAAGAAATAGTGGATGAGGACATTCCCAATAGTGGGAGCTATCACGGCGGGCACCGGCTAATAGAGCTCGTTGCCCACAATGGCCACGCCTGGTCGAAGGGCTTGCAATTTCCACAATCCAGGCAGGTTCAGATGTATGAGGGAGACATCTGGTAGGTCATTTGGCAAGCCACGTAAAAGCAGATCTCAGTCTGTCTACTGGGTTGCAGAGAAAAACAGCTCACAGTTTGTCCTCGGGGATGGCAGCATCATGAGAGAATACAAGAGGTCTGGGCCCAGGTTGGCGATCCAGCGCTAATTGATGGAGACTATCTGACGAGCAAGCCGTACCTCCCTGGGGTGGCCCCGGCCTTTTGGCGCAACAAGGGCGAGTGATTGTATCCGCCAGAAGGATACGCTGTGAATGAACCCGCACAAGGCATATGCATGCACACGCACCGGCCTAGCAACGCGCCACACCACAGTAATCCAATGACCAGGCACAAGCTCAGCCATCTTAACAGAGGTAACAGAAGTGGAATGAACAGCCATCGAGCTATTCCGGTCAAGAAATCCCACAGTGTTCACACCACCGTGTCAGTTGGCACAAGAGTTGCGAAACAGAGACGTACGAGCCCAGACTTATCGCATCTTGCTAAATGCATGCCCCAGGCTACGTCAGTCCTTCTTAGTAAAAGCCGTGCGGCAGTCTGAATTCATTACTAACTAAACACCAGAACCAACAACTACTGGTCTGCTTCCCAGACTGATGCGTTGACGACGTTCTTGTTGCGGGGGCGGCTCGGCTAGCCTGTACTGTCTATACAGACAGCAACTTGTCTGTTTACATGACTTGCAGGGGAGATAGATTGGATGCGGTCACAGCCGGTCGCCATGCCTATAATTACCTGCGATATAAATTAAGCATGCGGCCGTGTTAACAAATCATATTGACAGTTGAACTATAGCAATATATGTCTAACACAATTAAATGCTAGATGGACACAGCATTTGACACACGACGTCAAAGAGCAGTCTGAGGAGGTGAGAGGAGAGGAAGAGATTGCTGAGTAAAGTGCATAAGTTGTGACGACTGCTCACCAGGTGTTGCAATGGCCTTGGAACTACTGGGGATTTGGCTGTCTGATCTCTACGCACCGAACTTAATAAGTAGGAAGGGGGCGTAACAACAGGACGATCTTGATCTTTTTACAAAACTAAAGAACGTTGGGCTTTATAGGCCGCCCCGGAGTAATAGGCGACAAGTCAGGCAGCTTTTAGTACACCATAGGGCTATCACCCTGGCTCTTGGCACATTAACCTGGGACTTTGTAAAGACGAGAAATGAGTCGGATTCAACAAGGGCAGCACCCAATTTTGCGAGGTTTCATTGAAAGGATTTGCGAGGTTTTTTCTATAATCATTATGAATGGACGAGTCCTAAGCATTGTGGTCCACATTATTTATGCTACATATCATCGGCTGTGTACATCAGCCCCGTCTCGTGGCGTTATGTAATAAGTACCTACGTCCGAGAGTAGTGTCCTGCGTCGTTTTCAAGTAATGTCTTAATCTCTTGATAGTACCTAGTCTGCTAGTATCTTATCAAATATGTGTTTACAAATGAATATATATATATATATATATATATATATATATATATATATATATATATATATATATATATATATATATATATATATATATATACATTTATATATATATATATGTACATATATATATATATATATATATATATATATATATATATATATATATATATATATATATATATTTATATATATAAATATATAGAGATGAAAGCATTTTTCGTCACATGTAAGCTTAGTGACTCACCATTTCACAG
>CM067344.1:70994808-71107308 GCA_034190875.2 Urechis unicinctus | reverse complement strand
TGTACACACATTAACTGTAGACGCGACTTTACAAGCATTTCCGTCAGTAGACCGAAAACAATAACTATCAACACCCATCTCACAAAGATGATTGGTTACATAGACCAAGTTTATCCCTCTTCAAGATATCGACATTCTCGTATCATGTATACTTCGTTCGCCGGTTTAGCCACTCTTAATTCCCGCATGGCGGATTTACAGACTAGCACGCTTTGTCGAGTCAAACGAACCGGAAATGCCGTGATCGATGGCCCGGACTCAGCGATTGCCGCAGCTCCGAAATCGCACTACAAACGGATTGGTAGCGTTGCGGCTTTCTTCTGCATAATAGTATATGCCTCTTTCAAACACATTCTGGAATTGATTTCGGCGTGATTCTTTGACTATTTCTGAGCTTATGTAAAAAATTTGCCGCCCTTGTCGCGTGATGTCATCGGTTAGTAAAGCTGCTGCGTGTGGTTGCTCCTTCTCGATAGCTGATCAGAGAGAGGACTTCCTCCAGCTACATTGAAATAGAAGTCATATATGCGTCATGCTGTAGAAACGTAGGTAAGGATGGTCGGCACAGAAGGGAACGCCCTCTTTGTAGATTTTAAATGGTGTGTATCCCTTCAACAGATTGTTCATCCACGACTGTCTTGTTGTTGGTTTATCTCGCCTCATAGCCATGGATAACATGTTTTTCTACCTAACAAAACCATCCACCCCGACATTTGCCAACCGAAAGGTTACTTTTTTCGAGTTCAAACGCTATTTTAGCCGTTTAGACCAACTGCGGTAGCCGGAAATTCATCGATCATCTGCCCGTCGTCCGGGGAAAAGCAATCGCGAGCTCTGATTGGTCAATCCAAGCTGCCATGGAGGTTTGTTATGTTTAAATTTTCGGAGACAAATTTATATTTTCATGATCAGCTGGCCCAACGACCGCTGCAAAATGTACGGCAACGTTCGTGTTTGCGCTAACACGAAAAAAACAATTCTTAGTAACGAAGATTATTCGTGAATAAAATTATCAGTGATATTTTTATGTTGTTTACAATAGGTTTGATCAGTTCAGTTCAGTTCAGATCAATTTATTTAACAATTGAACATATATACAATGAACAATTGATAAGGAGACTCCAACTAAGGCTGGTAAGCCGCCGCTGCTGCTGGAGCCACCCTGACATAATGATAATAATAATAATAATATAAAAGAAGAAAAACACAAAAGATAGACTATGAACAAAAGAGAAACATAGTACACAGATAATATAAAAGTACATGAGGTCACAGCATCATGTTACCCGAGTAAAAAGGTACAGAAAAACAATTACGTAGACATAGGGTTTTGGAAGGAATTTGGTGACATGAGTAGCACATTATGAATTTATACAATAACAAATGACTTTTTTGCTTGACTAGTTAATGTGGGCAAGTACATGTATAACAATTGATAGTGGTGCACATATTTTCCTGTATCTATTGATAAACCAATTTTTTATGTAGTTGCAGTATCCTTTGTAAGAATGAGAGAATATTTTTGTTACTATGATATTTGGGGCATTGTTGATGAATTTTGGAATGCTGAATCGAATGGATGAGACTGCAAAAGAGTGTTCTACTCTTGGGATGAAGAGATTATTGTGATTTCTAGTATTGTGATTATGAATGTCAGATGTTTGATTTATTAAGTTTATGTTATTGTAATACGAGGGTAGATTGTTATGACAGTAATTATAATAGAATTTATATCTGGACAGTGAAAATAGATCTTCAATTTTTCAAGATCTGTAGTTCTTTAAAAAGAGGATCAGTGTGAGCATTGTAGGAGCTGCAGGTAATGATTCGAGTGATCTTTTTTTAAAGTTTTGCAATTCTATTACCATGTTGACCCCAAAGTAACAAGTTGTAGTTTAGATGTGGTAATATTAGTGAGTTGTAGAGCAATTTTTTAATATCTAAGGGGAGGATGTGTTTTAGTTTACTTATAATGCCCATTGTTCGACTAAGTTTGCTATGAATTTTATCAGTATGACTTTTCCAGCTGAGGTGCTGATCGATGTTGAGACCCAGGAAGTTGAAATATTGCACTTGTTTGATTTCTGTATTATTTATAAGGATCTGGATCCTTGAATGGATTTTTTTCGGTGGTTTATGAAAAATCATGAATTTGGTCTTACTTGTGTTAAGGGACAGCTTGTTGTGCATAAGCCAGTTGTTGACATTTTTAAGTTCATTGTTTAATGTGTCTATATTGTATGTAGAATTTCTTGAGTTGAGGGTGGTGGTAAGGGTTGTATCATCTGCATATGTTATAACTTTGAATAAATATGATGCATTGCAGATGTCATTTACATATATCAAGAATAAAAGGGGCCCTAAGATTGATCCCTGAGGCACTCTAGTTGTAAGGGGGAGGAGGGTCAGACTGAGTGTCTTCAAAATTAACATATTGTTTTCTGTCTTGTAGATAGTTTTTAATTAATATGCTGCTGGTGTTTGTGAATCCATAATAAGTTAGTTTTGAAAGCAGTATGTTATGATCTATTGTGTCAAAGGCTTTGCTGAGGTCAAGAAATATGCTGATTGGTAGCAAATTGTGGTCTAGGTCATTAAGTACAGATTCAATCAGTTCTACTGCTGCTAGTTCAGTGGAATGCCCTTTTCTGAAACCATACTGGTTGTCATAAAATAAGTTATGGGTTTGGAAGTACTGATATATTTGTTGGAAAATAATTTTTTCAAATATTTTTGATATGGATGGAAGAAGTGATATTGGGCGATAGTTATCAAATAGAAATTTATCCCCTTTTTGAAGATGGGAATGACTTTTGCTGTCTTTAGGGATATGGGAAATATGCCTGTATTGAGGGTTTGGTTGATAATTATGGTAATTGGTTTGATGAGTGCTTGTTTGAGATGCTTCAAGAGATTTGTTGATATGTTATCATATCCACAACTGTTTTTTTCCTTTCAGGTCATTTACAACTTTGGAAATTTCTGACTCATTTACATTTTTGAAATTAAAATTGTTCCGTTGTTGCTCAGTTAAGTACAAAGTGAAATCCTCATTTGAAGGTGGGTTTATATTTTTTGCTAAATGTGGGCCCAAATTTGTGAAAAATGAGTTAAATTTGTTTGCTATTTCAGTTTTGTTGTTTATTTGTGTTCCATTATGTATGAAGTAATCAGGAAGTTTCTCCTTTTTTCCAGATTTGTTTAAAATTTCATTGATGGTTTGCCATGTTTTTTTCATGTCTGAGATTGAGTCTTTGAAGCATTTGCCATAATGTCTTGTTTTAGCTTCTTTTATTGTTTTTTCAATATGTGATTGTAACTGGCTAGATTTTGTTCTATAGCGTTTTAGCTATCAGAATTTTTGTGGTGTTTTGATTTTGGATTTATACAGGTTGTCCCGGTAGCGAATGGATTTGATTATACCATTTGTGATCCACTTGTTTTTCTTGTGCTTATGTTTGTTGAATCTGACATATTTATGAGGGAAATGTTTTTCATAACATGACTGAAGAATGTTTTCTACAATATTGTAGTTTGCCTCTGGATCAGCTGTATCATTTTGAATAATTTTGTCACAAATATTTGCTTGATGGAGATCATTTAACATGTCCTCGACAGCTGTTTTCTTTTTTGAAGTAATTTTGATAAATTTGGGGTTGTTATTTTTTGTTGTAGTTAATTTAATAGAGATGAAGTAGGGGTGATGGTCAGAGAGTTTGTTCAACATGACACCAGCTGATGAATAAAGAGATGCTTTTGTTAATTTACAGAAGAAGTTGTCAATAAGTGTTCAACATGTGTTTGAGAATCTTGTTGGCAAAGTTATCTTGGGATAAAAACTATGTTCGACCATGGTGTCAAAGAAGTCATTGAAGATATTTTAAGTAAGTTGATATTGAAATCGCCGGCAAGTATGACTTCTTGTTTGTAATTTTCAAGTACTTTTAGGGAAGATGAAATTTCACTGAATTGCGAGGGGGTCTGTAGATGTTGCCCAAGATTATTTTATTTGATTGTGTGTCACTATGAATTTCTATGAACTGAGATTCCCAGATCTCTGAGTGTATGCATATTTGTCTTGGTTGGTAATTGTATTTGTTTAGTAGATATATTATCAAGCCACCTTTGCTACCACAAGTTTTGCTCTGAGGTATACATGTGTAACCAGGTAGCTGTATGAGAGACAAGTCATCTCCTTCTGTTATTCTACATTCTTGAAAACATAAGGCAGAGAATTCTATGTTGTGTGTTTTTAGTAATTTAATGAATATTGTAATTTCAGAAAATTTAGCATTAATTGAGTCAATATTAGAGCTGTAAATAGTAAATGAATCTTTTTGTGATGCTAGGAATTCAAGTGCATGGTCTTCATAGTATGGGGAGTGTCTTATAACTTGAATGACATTACTTTCATCATTTTCAACTTCAATGTCATTTACCAGTTCACAGAAAGAATTGTTTGTTAACACTCCAAAGCACCGTAAATGTACATCAGCAAGGATGTCTGACATAACTCTCCGGAGATAACAAAAATTACAGTGTAAATGGGAGCATAGAATGATCATACACCTAACACTGACAATAACAAAGGACAATTTGCCTCTAAAATCACCAGTCATCTTGCCGAAAAATGTGTGAGCCTCCTGCTCGATCATGGTGGTGATCCCCGACAATTAGACTTTTGACTAGGGTGACCTCAAGGCTGGGGTCACTGTCCATGGCAGACATGTTTGACGCTACGCTAACATAACATCTCTGCAATAGTTAACGGAGTAGAGCATGCGATTTTACCCGGTTTTGACCTATGACCGGGCGACAACAAGCTGCGCGCGTCAAACATAAACAAACATAAATGGTCAACATGAATGGAGCTTATCGGGGAAGCTCGGAAGTAAGCCCTTCTGTGGGAAATAAAGCTGTGTTTACTGTCCACAAAGGCAGCATTTTGATGTCTTTGATTATGAACGTTCTTTGCTTTATACGCTGCAGTTATTTAGATTATATAACAAAGGTCCTGCAGTCACAAGTATTAAATTTTGGGATATCTTATTTTAACATTTCCTGTCCAAGTGAACTCCCATCAGGGTGTGGTGGTGCGGGGGGGGGGGGGGGGGGCGGAGGCAGCAAATCTGGGAGCAAATGGCAAATGGTGAACAATAAAATTGCTCCTTCTGAGGTGTTAAGAAGGCTTGAAAGCAGCCGTAAAGGGGGGGGGGGGGTGAGGGATACGTTGGACTTTCTGAGCATTGAGAAGAATAGAACCAAACAAGCAGCTCAGAAGCATTTATTATGCGGTGACGTTAGGTCAAGCTTTGATCTAACGGCGAGGAGGATGTCAGGGGGAATCGCTTACGCTTAACAGAGGTGCCTTTGTCTTTGGCTATTCAGAGGACAGTGACCTATTATCATCAATAGGGTCAGGAAAACCTAATTCTTAGTGCATTATTCTAATTACATCGAGGTTCTGCTTGACGGAGCTGAATGCAACTCTGTCTGCAAGGTGTGCTGCATATCTACAAAGCGTGTTGGTGGATTGGTTGGTAACGGATGTCGTTGCAGAAAGTTAGGAAGGACCTTCAGTGACTGCAGTTTCCTTTAACTTGACCGCTTCCGTTGCGCGAAGTCATCAAGTAATTACCTAAATTGTGCGTAACTTACTGGTCAATGAGTGAAAAATAAACTCTGACAGTAACCAAAACTAAGTCTTGTGTCCCTGAGGTATGTTGGTCGAGTGTGGCTTTTAAAGGTCCATTTAGTCCTTTAAGAGAGTTACGGTGGATTCTAACGGATCGAAAGACGAGTATACAGGTATCAGGGCTCTCAGAAGTGAGGTACTGCGGCAGGGAGGATGTCACCTTTATATACCCCTCACAAATTCGCATTACCAAGCAGACCTGGTCAGGGTTGGACATGGACGGGTCAGTCATGAGAGGGGGAAGGAAGATGACCTAGCGGATCCTTTACTCCCATTAAACGACCTTCACACCAGTGAAGCTACCAAATATTAATCAACGGGTAGTAAGTCGTACTTGTGTTTGAAAGAATAAAGAAGAGATATAACTAAATACAAGATGTTATACATTCTGGGGAATGCTAAGAAATGAAAATGTGCTACCAAAAGTCTGTCGTTAAAGTTTATGCGTTAAAGTAATTATCCAGAGCGCATTCGAAAATGAGTACAGATTTCGTCATGAAGCCCATTTATTTCAATGGGGGCCCGCTCCCAAAACTCCCTTGAAGGAATATATGGTCAATTTGGTCAATAGAGCTTCTTCGACGGATGAATAGCACATGAAAATACTATACCTGCCCTCGGTCTGATGACGTGCGTTCCTGGTCCGCGACATTCATCGCTTTAATGCTTCTCTGTTTTAACATTTGGGGAAAGGGTATTGATACAAGTGTGTGGTCATCTACAAGCATGGAGGTTTCTGATTGGACAAGGGACTTTACAACAAGTTGACGACGCTGATTACGTTTGCAAACTACACAATACATTCAATGTATGCAATATTGAGCGTCACACACACGACCACCTGTGACCTTCGTTACACTCCTCAAAATAATGGTTGTTGCAGGGTTCTATATGGAACCAATGGTTCAATATGGTACTCAAATATGGCACAATGTTTGGTCTAGGGTTCCATATAGAACCAAACTGATTTCGATTGTACTGTTTACCACTCGCACCAGACTGACTTTGATCGTACTGTATACCACTCCTTAGAACTTCCGGCCTTAGTTGTGTGCGCTAAGCTACGGGGGCCTTTATTGGAGCGTCAACGCTTAATGTTAGTCGTGGATAACGAGGCCGTATCACCGCTTTGAACTCAAGTCGTTCCTGGTCGACTTACATGCAGAGTTTGTTGCTCTACTCGCGCTTCTTGGTTCTCCGGTATACATAATAAACTGGCCGACCATCTTAGCAGATGGCACTTGTCGCCGGACCATCAATACGAGTTCCACAGACTATCCACTTCCATTTTCTCTCGAAATTTGTTGGCTCGCTGCCTTCACGCATAACACCAACCACGCATCGCCGGAAGACGCGACTGTATTACCAGCCATTCTCATCGCTTCTTCGCTTCTTAAGAAAATGAAATGTGGTCCCTCCTTCCCAGACCACCGTCGCCCCATGTCGACATTTGTCTGATGGAAATATTCGTCTCACTGAAGCCGGACTCGAGCTCCATTTACAACACACAATAATTCTTCAAAATCGCGACTCTTCTCTCAAAATATTCATAGCTTACATCCCTCACATCCTAAACCCTGTACGTGCCTTCGTTTACCCCGACGTTCACGGCCGGCTCATTACACTCACCCACGGCATCTTTGCCTCCCGCCTCAAACGGCTTCTACGGCATTCGGGTTGAATCCGATCCTTTATTTGGCCTCCGTCGAGGCTTATCGCGCAGGCGGTCTTAAGACCTGCTTCAGCACCACGGTAGCTGGTGCTCCGACTTTATCGGCGCTATCTTTCGTTCACTCATTAGCAGTGCATTTCAGTCACTCAAACTTTGGGTTGCCTTGATACTGCTTTAGACAATGCTATCGAGTCAACCCCTTATTAAACATTGGTTATCCATTAACGCTTGTTGTAGTGTTCTTCCCTCCTCTTTCTTCTTCTCTCCCACTTCTTCTCCTTTAATAGGCCGGTCTTCCATGGCTGCCTTCCTCGCCATCTCTTATTTATCTCCCTCGGTTTTGCATATTCCTAGTTAATCTGTTTCTATATTGCTTTTTCACCTTGCTAATGTTCTTAATGCTGTTATGCTAATTAATGTTTGCACCAGCTCTGCGCAGCGGGGTTCTTGGACTTCCTTAAGCCCAATAAAGCGTGTGTATGTACTTTCGGTTTCCTTATGAGGTGTGGGGATAATTATCATGCTATTTAGTCTTTAATAGCATGTATTTAACCCCTTCCTCCCTTGCGTTTCTCGCCATTAGGCGCTCTTTGCATTCGCCTCCCGCACGCGCCCTTTTCCTGTCTCAGCTCCCTCCCGCAGGGTGTGGGTCACGGTTTCAAAACCCTTTCTCACGTAATATTCAGCTTTTGTAGTTTTACCGTCTTCTGTTCTTCTTTGCCTCTTCAAGACAGCCGACATGTTTGCCCAAGCTCTGCGCAGCGGGGTTCGTGGACTTCCTTAAGCCCAATAAAGCGTGTGTATGCACCGGCCTTACTTTGGGTTTCCTTGTTAGGTTTGGGAAAGTTAAGTAAATACAGACCACCAATTACAAAACTGCATCGACACAGAGAGGTATATAAATGTGGAAACCAGTCTAAGGTGACATCAGAAAGAGCACAAACTCTAGGCCCGGTAGTAAGTGGGAGCACTTCAGTTTCTGAACATCGCGCACCTTTAAGGAAACATCCCATTGTATGCCGAGATTCAGCCGACGTCGATCAAAGTAAGTTGGTTTAAACTATTTCCGAACAAGGTTTAATCTTATAGACACGCCATTGGAATCTGTGAGAATGAGACTTACAAGACTAACAAAAATAAAGACAAAGCAAATATTGGGGATGGTGGGGGCTATTGATATCCGCATACGAATATGATCTTACCAGCTCATGAGGAAGGAGACCAATAAAGTTTAAATAGAATTGGATGATGATGTAAATAATATATTACGTTCTTATAGCCACGCCTCACATCGTCTAATGGTACGTTGCATATTGCAGCAGATATTGATAACAATACTGGTATTGTCTTGAATCACCCAGTGTATTTTTCATGATCTGTGTCAATGGGTGCAATAGTTGTGCTTCGCGCCTCCAAAACCGACCCCATGTTTTGTATTGATGTAACTTGTTTGCTGGAATAATTCATGGTGTTTAATGACGACACGCGGAAAATATTCGATCGTAGATTAAATCATGAGCAGATTGGTTGATGGCTTCTTCAGTAAGAGAAGGCAATGGGCGAGCGAGATAAATTTGGTACCAAAGGATTACAGACGCATAATCAAATGATATATCTGTAATCACACCCGGCATAGGCTGTGGCCTATTTCACGTACCCGGCCGACCGTAGTCCGAAGCCGACTTTCCTTCCGCAGACAACTTAGTTAAAACGTCAAAGTTCGTAGTCGACTTAAGCGTATCACGAACGATTTCGGTAGTCGACTTAACAACGTCGATTATGCTAAGCCAACTACGCGCGTTGCCAGGGGATTTCCCAGGGAAACCCCGGGATTTCCCAATTTGTAATCGTCTATTAGCGACACTGAGTTCATGGTAGAATCTTTATCTTCCTGGAGCAAATTTTTTCGGCTACCCCTGTTTTATAGCTCTTTTGAACCAAGTTTGGAGCTTGTGCAATGTATTCGATCAGTCTGTTGGTCTGTTTATCCCCCAACTCCGTTGCCATTCTCCTTCCACTGTTTCCTGCAATATCGTCTACCTCATGGGCCGGACGTCCTGGGACGCTCGTTGATAGCCTGCGGGCCCGAATCACACATCTGTTTATTTAGTGGCCGCTATTTAATTAACTGCCTTGCCGTTACGAACAGGAGCATCGCTGGGACTGGCCATGGTATCAGCAAATATGAATGGGTCCCTTGTAGCTCCTCGAGGTGGTCTAGATAAGATTAGGGATCATTAATTTTGGTGTATGTACTGGTGACCCTTTTTAAATTTTTATACATAAATGGGTCTTTTTTCAGAGTATTTGGTTTGAAAATGGTTCCCTTTTCTCACTTTCGCTTGGTATAGATATTGTCCGTTTTTGTTTCCCATGGCGGCTCACCCCTACTGGTTCTGAGTCATGTCGGAATCCCTGGCAACGAGCAGGCAGGCAGAGCAGCACTCCTTGCCAAAGCCCATACAATATGTAGCCCATTATCATCGAATGATCATATTCTTGTTAAGAACCGCTATTTCCACGATCAAAGTTTGTTCGATTTATTCGAAAGGGTCGATCCATCTAAGATTCTTGGTTTTATTATCATAACTTCTAATCTATTCGTATATAACCCACCTTTGTATGCACCATATAACACACCCGGTGGTGTGCCGTTAAACCCTTTACTTAACTTACCACATTGGTAAGAATGGTAATGCACTATATATTCCCCCAATTCTGCCGATACCCCACAACTAAGGTCTGATATTGAACATTTCCTTACATCATGGTGAGTGTATTCCTCCCTGTTAACAACATCGCCATCATCCATTGATCTCAATATAGCTATCCGACATCATCCGCCACATCGCCACATCACTACCCCAGGCACTACCCTAACACTGCCACCGTACACTTCTAAAAGAATCACAACCCTACATCATCGTCAACTTTGCCACCTCATACAGTCCACAACATTGCCATCCTATACTATACTCAACATTGCCAGCCTACATCATCCTCAACATTGCCACCTTATAGTTTTCTCAATAGTGCCGTTCTACATTATCCTCAACATTTCTTCCTGATGCAATCCATAACATTGCCCCTATACATTGCCACACCACATTATCCTAATTATCACCACCTTACACTGTCCTGAATCGACGACAATGCCATCGTTCACTTTTTGCCAAATTCCCACACTTGCACAATCCCAAACTCTAATGATCGCCACCCTGCACTATCCCAAACTCTAATGCACTCACAAACTCGCGACTCCCCAACATTGCTGCTCTGCACTATCCTCAACATTGCACCCTTCACTACCCCCTAAATTGCTACCCGCACTCTCCTCAACATTGTAATCATGCACTTTCCCTAACATTGTCATCCTACACTATCCTAAAAATCGCCAGCCTACATTTTTCTCAAGTTCGCTGCCCTACAATATCCTAAAACTCGCAATCATACATTTCCCTCAACATTGATATCCTACTCAGCATCAACACCTTATACAATCCTCAACATTGCCATCTTACACTTTTTAAAACATTCCGACACAAACACGACCCTTAACATATCTACCCTACTTTATTCTCAACATCGCCACAACACATTGCCCGAAGCAGCACCCAACATTATCGCAAGCATCGCCACCCTACGCTTTACTACATCGCAACACCACATTATATTAAACCGGCGGTAAACAGCACCAACCTACACAATCACAAACACCGCCACCTTACACTATACTGAACATTGCCAACCTTTACTATCCTTGACATCTCCACTTTACTCTTAACAACACCGCATCACCATTTGCAGCGCGTACGTCATTTATAGATTTATAAATGTAGGTTTTGAACAAATTTATTTTGCTTTCAGATAGCTGTGTGCCATGACAAGCCGAGGAAAGCAAATGGTGAATAAATGTGGTTATAAGTGTTGTGATGCGAGTATCATAGCATATTAAGTGACAATTTAACTACACACACAAAGCTGTCAATAACGAATATTAACTCACTTATATTTCGATTACGAAGCATGGTCAATGAATATGTATGTGTGGTTTTAATCTGTTCAACTTCCGAATACCGTATTGGTAGTTTGCCTTTTCATTATCCCTTCTATGTAACAGATGATGTGATTCTTTTATAATATATCTGTTTTGTAATTGCTTATTAATTGTTCTGCATACTGTAGGTTTTGGATTCTCAACAGATCCTAATACAGAGTCATCAGGTGAAAATCTTAACAAGTGATAATGCAGCAAACAGTTCTATACATTATCAGTCATGAAATATACAGATATATCACCAGTCTTGACGTTGCACCTATAAGCTTGCAAATATTTAACATCCCATCTGGTCTCACTAATCATATTTCCGCCATAAGCTCTGACAAAACATCAAAAATGATTTTCATCCTGCATCAGCAAGATATATTGCATTTTCTAGCCACCACTGAGCAATGTTTTGAATCATCAATCTTCAGAGTCGCAGGCGAATATCACCAAATGAAAAAACTGAATTCTGGTGTTCACTTGGAATCGATCTAGATTGATTTAAGTCGCATTTCGTTAGTGACTTTAAATGTAGGGCATCGAAAAGTTGAATAGCATTGCGCGAATATCTATACTACGCATCTTGGCGTCCTTACCAATAGTGACAATACGATATTATCAAGTTAAGACCATTTGGCGAAATTCTTAAGTGTGAATTTATGAGACAGTCATATACTGCATCGATTTGCTACTTCCCTTTTGCTTATGGCATGGGAGTGTTTACTGAAAAAGCATACAGGCAATGTCGATCGTACCTATTCTTTTACCAATGTAGAGGAGTTCGGTATTGGTATGTGTGGAATACAACATCCCCTATGCATTATATCGTCGACTGATATCGATGTACACTTATGATATGAACAGTTTTGTTTTCAGCTATTAGCAAAGCAATATTATCCTATATTCTGTAGCAAGATGCGTGACTGGAGTATTTTCGCTCTCTGTTGCAGTGTGGATGCCATGATGGGACAGAATTTGTGTAGATTAGTGAATGATGCCCCACCTAGCCAGGCAAACTCTAAGATGAAGCTGATACCTGCTACTAACCTTTCACACCAACCGAGGTTATGTCTGTTTGCCGAGCGAAACATCCCCGAACACAGTGAGCTTCTCTACGACTACGGTGATGATGTCACAAACTTATGGTGGCGGCGGTCAGGCAATGTGTGCAAACAATTGCAGCCGCTTACAGCGACGCATGTTATTTCATTTATTTATTTTATCCGCAATGAGATGAAGATAACGCTGCAATTTCATTGTTCACGCTGACATTGATCCATTCATACAAATTCGTAGAAGGTTACGTAGCAACAACTCACTGAAACCTTGTACAACAGTCGTTAAGAAGGGATGGCCATCCAAGGATATGTTCAACAACAAATTGTATTGATGCACAAAAACCAACATCGAAGCGGTTCGTTGGGAACTAAATGTCGAGCAGTATCCCCATATAAACATCAGTCTGCAGATAGTTGTGTAATACAACATAGTTGATTTAATTACCAAGTAATTGTTAAGTGCGGACAGAATTCAAGATCCTGTTTATACAGGAATATTATTGTAGGGTTTTGTAGTCTGTGCGACATATAGGATAAGTTGCCGTCTTGATATATACATTCACATACTTTGACAACGGATAAATGTGCACTTGTGAAGTTTGGTGAAGTTGAAGCACAAGCTAACTCAACCGAGGATGAACCAGCGTCTTCAGGTATTATATATTTTTGTGATATTGAGAATAATTGTTCGTGTTTCAAGTTACTAGAGTAATCATATATCGGTCACTATATGCCTTTTCGGAGCAAATTCGGCATTGGTAGTTTATGTTAGCAACAGCAACCGCTGAGCAGACAGGCGACGCCGTTGGCACTAGCTATGGAATATCAGGCGTTGAAATGCAGAATTGTGGTGTTCTGGAACGGGCAACTGTAATTTTGTTTTAAATAGAAAGTAAAGAGTGATGATAGTGACTACTTTGTTATTGTATGACAAGACGAGCATGTTCTTATCGAACATATAGAGAGAATAGCATCCATTGGACAGGATCATATTCCATCGGGTATATCCTTTAGATCATGCAGTAATCACATCACTTGTTGTTTAATTAGTGCCACATCCAGTGGCATTCAACGCCGGATGTTTTATTGCAAAATCCATAATCTTCTACAGATGCCAAGAACAGCACAGACGGTGTTGTGAATGAAGATTTGCGTGAAACCGACTGCATTTCCCGTGAGGGCTTAGAATATATTCTATCAGAGTGCAAAGCGTAACGCACCTTAGCTAAAGAGATGACCCAAGTCACATCCAAATCCACTTGTGATCTACCTAATAACAATCACGTGATATTAAATGATTCCAGCTTCTACAGAGAATCCCGAGATCATTGTTGCTACAGGTATGGTGCATTACGCTTTCGTTGGCGACATACGCAAAAATATTCGTCGTGTACATAAATTATATGCATCGTAATTTGGTGCACCATTTACTTATTATAATCCTGGCATACTCGGCAAGCCAGTAACCATGTTTTCGGATGCACTGAAAGAATATAAGACGACATGCAACATCATAGTGGGCATCAACAGGTGACGTTGTTTTAAATTGTCAAATGTAAAAGTTGATATTTATGTGCAATATATGATGTCACCATTCTACGGATCTATATCACTAAATAACAGAATTATTAACCGTAGGTATGCTGAATGACAGAGCAAACGGATTCGACTGAATGTGCAAGAACATAGAGCGGCAATTAAAGATGCCATGGTGGCAGATAGTGCTGATGAATTCATCAATACAGGTTTTTTGAAACACAGCCCAACAAGTAATTGTATTGTAACTTGTGATGTTGGCAGTAGATGTAGTTCATCAGTCAAAAGTAGATGAATAACATTCTTTTACTAAGGATACCTCAGTTTACTTTAATATCTCTTTGATAAGTACTTCGTCCATTCTGGATATTTCTGTTATAGAATCTCATAGTATTCTACAGACCAATAGTACAAAAGGCAGCAGGATGAGGTCGAAACTAAATGGTAAAGCGCGTGCTGAACATCTACAGGTAACTTTCTGTTCAGTTTTGCATTGTTGGCATTTGAGGATGCAGCTCATTCAACTTTATCTTACAATTCTGACACATAACAGAATAACACCCCCCCCCTCTCTCTATCCGATTAAAGTTATTATCGGTGTAAAAATCTATTTCGATTGCGTAATTCGAGTAATATATCTTCGATTTAGCGTAAGCACAGCTGCTACCAATTCGACATGAATTATTTAAGGGGCGATCTTATGTTGTTGTTGTAAGCGTCATAAGTTATAAGGTTCCATTATTAACCAAATAGAATGTCTTATATTCAGCAAAAACGCGAACGGCTTGTGCAAGGTATTAAAGAGATGAAAATGTCATTGATGAAGACGATAGTGGCAGTGAATACCTTTCATCAGGTTATATACACGCACACCTTCATACACGTGCACGCAAATCGGTAAACCCCGATTCCATAATCATTATTATTGATGGAAATTGACAAACGTACTTAAGTTACTCGGGCAAGCAACTGTCACCATTCATAGTTTACAATGAGTTACAGTGGAAATAAATGAACCTCAACGTAATGGTTGATTGCAAACAATATATATTCGTGGTGCATGACTGGTATATGGGCCAATGCAACTAGTAGCTTATACAGTATCTCTTTGTTCCATTTTCACCATGTGCAAATGTTTTCTCGTCATATAACGACTCAGTAAAACCACATTACCGAATAGGTATTCCATGAAAACTCAAATGTACTCGGGACTGACATCGATGTAAAGTGCTGTATTAGTGTATTGCACAGACACCTTTGAAGAACACTGTTGTAATACGGGTGAGGTCGAAGTAGATGCAAGAAACGAAACGAGTGGTGAAAAGGATAGGGATTTAGGCAGACGTACGCTTTATATTGCTTATTTAGTTGACGTCATTTATCAGGTCAAATGCTTGCCCGCTGCTTCCAGTATATTGATCAATCAGTTTGTTATTACAGTTAGGTAATGGCTGAGGCGCATATAATATCCCTTAGTTCTTGCACCATGTCTATACTTTATATATATCGATGCTGGTGTGGAAGTGAAATGGACAAAGCTTTAGCAATGCTATATGTATTAGACCAAAGATTGATGATTGACGCAACCTTATGACCTGATGTGTTAACAGCAGTATTATGCAGCATATCATCTATAGACATAAATATACAACTACTTCTGCCATGCCAGCAGTTTTCAAAAGATGATAGTAACTATTCAGATATCATTATATTGTTTCAGGGGCTTTGTGCACAAAAGCATCTTACAGTTTTTTGAGTTAATATGTTGAATTAATCGTACTTAAACATATATCTTAGTTAACCCATATCTGAGACAACTGCATGATATTGATATGACTTCAGACCTGGTAAAGAAAACCTGGACACAAATAGAAAATAAAGCCCTCTACGCCTCGTTTAAGGACGTCAATGTCAACAAACGGTCGGTAAAAGCCGAGGTCATCGGGCAAGCTAAGCAGAAATTCCCATGCTTGTCCGACAGAACCGACGCCCAGATAAGAGCAAAAATTCACAATATTACTTCTGGCAAAGAAAAGATAAAATGTAGTTTTAGTAGCAGAGGAACGTCGTACGGAGAGTTGAATTTATATATGGTTGTAAATGGTCGTAATCAGGTCATAATTGTTTCGGGAATAGTTGCTAATTGAACCGTTCTGACGCTGCAGTTCATTCAGCTAAGTGTATATGTCTCATTGAATATCAAGTTCAATCCTTACGTTTTGAATATAAAATAAAGCTACGCGTTGCCTTATTGGTAGGATCATCCTTCCCATGTGAGTAACCCAGTCGGCAATAAAATTGTATTTATCAAACTTTTGTGTGACTTGTGACTGCGGTTCATTTGTCAAACTGATTCTGCAATTGCCCCATGTAACGTTTAATGATATGTAACTTAATCATCTATATAACGTTGTAACATCAAACATATGGTCTTTCAAGTTTGTTTTTTCTTAAAGTAGCTAAGAATATATATTTTTAAATATGCCTTGTTACAGTTATATTCAAATTAGAATTGACTATGCACGTCTTGCAAATCCATAGGTGTTTTCTAAAAACGTCTTAAGCGTCTATTAAGTACACCAAACCTGTTTTTGTAATTACAACGATGCAATCCTCCCATTACATCTTCATCTCTATGGCCAGGATAACATGAGATTCATTAATATTTTATTCGTGATTATGGCACGGCATGACGGTTAATTATAGTCACTATTCACATTATCAGACGAGTTTTTTTTATCGAATGATATAATGGCACACCAGCGAAGTGATGGGCAGGATGTGATATTTAGAAATTAATGATGAACAAGCTACGTTCAACAATTTGCGATATTCGCCGTCAAAGTTGGACCGGAATGCATTTAACACGCCCTGTAGATCAATCAGCACCAACCTAACCCCATTCCAAACGCGCCCTATCCCAATTTTGCATATCCACATTTAAAGGCCTGTATCCCAAAACTGCCATCCATTTATAAGTATTTTTTGACCCCAAATAGTGAAGCGTGAGCACGTGCTTGCACCAAAGAGCTATTTCGGATGATTTAATAGTGGAATTAAATGATGGACCCACATAATTTAGAAATCGGTCCTTCAATTAAAGGCAAATAGGCATTACGGAATCCGCGAAAGAGAATGATAACTCTTCAAAGGCAGGCATGCCAAATAGATAGCATACCCAAACAAACCACAGACATATAAACTTCCGTCCGACTCCACTATAAAAGCTATCCTCACACATACACAGCACATCAAACTCAAGAATGTAATAAAGATCGCTATATTCTGTCAAAGTCCCGATGCATAGTCACCATTAACTGCTTATGTATTCGGGAAATCACTGCGTTGGTATATAACTTTAAATAACAGCCATCAGGTGATATATTGGCTCAGATAACATACTGCTCAGGTTATATAAGGTCTTGCGTGACAGGTGACAATCCGGATCGTGTGAAACTAAGGTAGAGAGACAAAAGTGTGTAATGCGTAGTGCTTATCCACTTACAGTAGTCTTATAGACAAACATTCATTACAATTGAGGGCGATATATTTTGTGCTTGCTCTCGGTTATATGTTACATAGTACACGTGCTTTGGGGTATTTAGTGCACTCGCTGTGGGGTATATATATTTTATATAAATACCCCACTATGTATATATAGCTATGTACCCAGGGTTGACATTCATTCTCTACGTGACTGTTCCTTGTGTCATGACGTCATCGCTGCAGAAAAGCCTTTCCAGTTTACATATTTGAGAGGTCTATCAATACTGTTCTCATTGTCCTTATGATATAAGGATGACCCAAAACGCTCGCAAGTAATGGGCAATATACCGATGTATAGTCGGTAGTTGAGAATGCTTATATGCCACATCGTTCAATATTTAGAAGTAGAGTGATGAAGACAGAGCCTTTCTATACAGAAGATTAAACAAAAGAAGACTATATCAATCGTAATGAATAAATTAAAACCTGCCAACCTAATGTTTCAACATCTAGCCTTCCAAAACCATGACAAAGGTAATGCTTGTCACTATAAAGCAATTATTAGCTATTTTGAACTGAATATAATGCGCCTGCTTGTTTTATTCATATATTCTTCGCCCCTATTTTATTAAAGAGCAAGTATAGACTATAATATGAATTTTTGGGATAATATTGAACGCAATTTTCGTATCAATAACTTACCGTTCTTTATTCGATCCGATTGCGAAGTAAACAAGAAATAAGCAGAACAAACAACATATTCCGGAACTTCCCGACCAGACGCCGAAAATAAACGAAGGCGTTGTGACGTCATATGTCACCAGAAGTTGCTGCCACGGATGCCGTTTCTATTTGCGTGCTAGCTGCCGTACTAATTAACCGTTATTTACAGACACTCCTCAGCGTTTTTTGATCAATGGTTTCTTGAGAATCTGTAAGTATACCCATCCTTACATTTCCCACATGACAGTCGTATTCATTAGTTATGTTTCTGTTCTGATTCTGAAAACAAAATTAAAGTGAAAATGGTCGCGGCGGTGGAAAGCTGCCTTTCGAGAGTTTCACCTGTGGTGGAATATATGAATCAGGGTATTTAAGCTGCTGTCCTCCTTTGTAGACAATTAATTAATTTTGATTACTGGAGCTCTAGCTACTGCTTGTCCGCTTGGGTATATGACCAGACTTTGCATTTGCCTGTTGACAAAATTGCCATCCCCAGTAGTGGTCCGTGTGGGGCGGTTCAATTTGATAAGGCTGTTCCACAGATCTGACATATAGACTTATGGCCATACGTCGATGTTTGCTTGCCCGACAATAGCTTGCACTTTTCCTGGATATTGAAAATGGTATTTATGACTTATGACTGATAGAGGTATTTTTTGAGTAGGTATATCATCGAACTTTTTTGTACAGACAGCAAAGCCAGTGATTTACTAGAAGATGTCATCCTCTCTAAGGCCCTAATCAAACACCTAATCAAAATGTCTTCACTTTATCAAATTTGCACCAAAACATACTGGTTTCATGTGGCTCTGTCAGTATGCAAGGTGTGTTGGTTTGATATGTAATTATGTTCACAAAATTGTTTGTGCACCCTGGATTGCCTTAATATGTTTTGCATTACAACTGTTCACTTGGTTCTTTGTTTGTGGTATTTGACCATTGATGAATTTAAAGATGGACACATATGAAATATTTTAACCTGCACGTCTATCAATCAAATTGTAAATGGCCCTACCGGCTACGTTTTCAATGTATTGTCTGCTTGCTCTACACTTCAACCAAAACAGTGGTAGACTTCAGACTGTGGCCAGAAATCAAAGACTCCGGATCACAGAAAAGTGAATAAGAACCAGACATTGTTGGTAGCTGTGAGCAGAATTGAATTAGCATTACTTGTAAAACTTTGTTGATACGCCACCTAATATAATGTTCCAGCGAAGTTAAATCTTGATGATTGCTGTGCAATGACACAGAAAGGGTAAAATAACCAGCCGTAAATATTCAAAGACCGTTAACATACCGTTATTTAGTAATATAACATCTTTTGCACATAATACAGATTACAGAAACCTGCGGGTATGTCATGATTATGGATTTGATGATTCCTATAATTTTATGCATATGAAATAATAAATTAGGTGGACAGCACGTACTTAACTTAAGTTATTGGTTGTCATCAGTGTATAGTATCATCTAGAGGCTATAATGTTTGTGAGTAACAGCTTAATATAAACAAATATTAAGACACAAAAAATTGTCCCTCTATTATTTCATTGCTGGTAGTTTGAAACCAATATAACTGAACTGTCCTTAGGAAATACTTCACAAGCTGGAAGTGGAACTCTGCCTATATAACCCTAGATGTCTGCCTAGATAGCCCCAGCCACTGTATTCAATGTCCCAGATGAGCCACAAACGCATATAGTACAGGGCATAATAACAATGAATAACTAGCTTGTCAGAACAAATGTAAATTGACCTAAAACATGAATAAGAAGATGACTTCAAGCAGGACTTCAGGACAACAGTAAAATAAAGAGCAAAATATCTACAAAGGGTTTGAAATTATTTAGTGTAAGGCCTTGAACTCTTTAAAGGCCCATGACATATGTTGCCATTTAATTGGAATTGTGTTCGATTTATTGAAAAAAACTAAATATCCATGGAAATCTCCATTGAATACAGAAGAATTTGCGATAACGTTTAATAATTTGACCAAATAAAAGACACAAGGCGGAAATCGTGAATCAATCATTGATAACCATGAAATCCAAGTGCATCGCTGTATTCCAGCACTGACTGCAATATCGCTCGGCCCCCTTTGGTTGACGTTTTCACACGAAAAAAAAAAGACGCTTGTTTCTCATACTATGAAGATCGTCACTGTTGTTGTACGATAAAGGCGGACAGAAAACTATGTATGGTGGTCTATTGTATTCGACATAGTGTGAAGGCATCACACTATATTCTTAGAAAATGCGTCGGCTGAAATATGATGGACTGTGCAGAAAAGATTATCAAAGGTAATATACATGAGATGCGCTAACCCTGCAAAGGGCGCATGAAATAACCATTTCCTGAGAGAAAAATAACGGCCGTTTTCATAGCCTCTGAATAGAATGATATTTCAATGAGGCTGGGCCTGATAGCCTCTGACATTTATGAGCCATTAAATAGATTAATACAGCCATATATCACGTAATAGACTCTGGAATTAGTCATTGCTAAGTGTTCGTACTGGTTACCCATCTATAATGCCAACCACGAATCACCATATGCTCCATTTGGAATAGTTCGTTTTCGTTTCACAGGACGCAATTAAGAAGAAATGTAAGAGGTGATGTGTCAATCATTACAAGGGTAAATCTAGTGGTGACCGTTTTGATGCTTTCCAGGATATATCAAGGGTTATCATATTCTGCTTTGTGAACATGCAATCTGCCATGTTGAAAAACAATCAAACCCCAGCTGTATCGTCAGTGACGAGATTGGAAGCGAAAGTAAAAACCAGCGAGCTTCTTGTAAGCTATGATTTTCCCTGGTTTTCCAATTATTTGAAAATTCATACCCACAGGCGCATTGTCGGGTTTGTATTTGTACGTGCAGTGTATTTCGATTGCAACAAAGCTCCTTCATCAGAGAGGTTAACTTGTGAATGGATGGATCTTGATCAACACCAACCACGATTCAATGCTGGTCCATTTAAGCAATATTGAACGCAATAACGTTGTGTTAGCTTAAGCTTGTTGCTTACATGACTTGCATGACATTGAGCTCGACGTATAGCCGCCAAAACGGCCGAAGTGGACTTGTTAACTTGTAACAGAAAGATCCATGTCACCATGTTTGTGCATAAAGTTTATCAGTGCATCTGGACACGACAGTTTATTCATCGGACGGAATCCTTGATTAAATTGTGAACGGTTCAGACACAGAGAGTTCCAATTACCCTATAGCTTAGAATTCATCTCGTGAAGCATTTGCTGTTTATAGCAATTCTGTTATGCCCTCAACTCGGCGAAAGGGGAAGGTTAATCTAGACAATGGCTCAAGTTTCTGAACAACTATATCGCCATGATAACTGCCTTCACTGCTGTTGTCAGGCGATACATTTGGTGACCCCGGGTCGGTGTGTATAGCAGAGCTTTATTCGCAAAGTGTTGTAGGGTACCAGAATGAGTCGTACCTACTGATCACTCCGAGGTCATTCGTGCTTCTTGGTGAATACAGCGGACTTGGGATCTACGCAAAGACTAGACATTACATTGGTATATCATTTTGCAACTGAGCTTGTGGTGCTTGTACATAAATTCCGTCAGATCTATGTGTCCTGACTTGATCAATGGCGCAGACATAGAAGCGCATGGCATTAAACTACGATTAACTGACATCAATCGCATAGCTATCCTGACGCATGGGCGGCATAACAAGCGTTACTGCATCTTAGCTCGCCGCATCTCATCAACGTTCTTTAACTAACTACATTCATTCCTCATTCAAACTCAAAGAGATATCTTGATAAGTACCATTCTGGGTCGGATATATCTTCGCGTGCTGTAAAGTGTCATTCTCCAGAGAGAGACTGGTTGTTCCTACACACCTCTGTCGCACTCTATATTGGCGTGGGGGCGCCGAGCCCCGCTCGCGCGCTTTGTGAAGCGGGTAGTTTCGGTTTCGACGTAAAGTTTTGGCAGCTGAGTTGACTCGTGTCTTTGTTCGTTATTGGCTCGAGCCCACTTCATACGTTGAAAAGTGGAATATGTGACAACGAAACCGTCATTTATATGTCTGGGCAACAATATATCTTTAATTATCTTTCCATGCAAATTCAGTAAATCGGCGATGACATCGAAGGCTTTATTGTTGTTTAGAACAGTGTAACCCAGGCGCTAACACGAGCAGTGTCGCTGAAGCTTACGACAAATAGTCCCAAGAATATATTGGCAGAACAGTAGCCACTTCGGTGCGAGATATTGTTGTAAGTAAATAAAATGGGGTAAAATCGGACATGCTAATTACATGTCACAATCAAAATGAATTATACGGCAAAAAGCGTATTGATATCTCGGGACAAAAACCGTCCTATCGCGATGTGGCAGAGTCTAAGCGAAGGTAGCTGGCGGGCGTAACACCAGGCTCGCAACGGAGAGTGGTAAAATGCCTATCATCATAATGACCTTATCGGATCAGAACATGAAGAAGGTTTTGTTGCATCAAAGTTCAATATTATTGCTTAGTGTAAGCCGAAACGTGTAATCAATGATTGTACAGCTGCCGAGCAGACAAGGTTCGATGAAGTAATACTATTCAGGGAGAAAGTTACATGTTTCTCATTTGTCGCTGTGTTTCATAACGGCCACCTGTGTCATTAATTACACCCTCATTAGCGTACATAACGAGTATCGTTGATAGCCGTAATGCTTCGAGCTTTACCTAATGGCATCTCCGTGACATCAAGTCGTGGCATCGTATTGCATTCACGCACATTTACATTCTGTGTGAATGAGATCAACCAATTAATACTCACGGCAAACATACGTCACGAGTATCAAACGGTGAAGTAGTGGCGTTCCATGTGGTGCCACATGATGACGTAGGCTACGGGCCTAATCGATTACCACTCATTTACGAATGGATATTTTATGGCACTTAGTACAGTATTCAAGACAACGAAATACATCCAGTGGGACCAATCAAGATCACAGCGATAAACTTAGCACTTGGCAAGACATCTTGAGACAATGTCGATAACATCAGTAGAAGTTGGAATTATGAATGGCATTAAACTATGCAATACTTTGTGAGAAGATAATAATGATATTCATACATTTGTCAATGACCAATGACCGTGTACATTTTCATGCATCATTGCATTATTAGAAGTTATCGTACACTCTTCTATCGGCGTCAAGTGACAAGCAATGGTACTGCTTGTAACTTGCCCGAGTGGCATAGAAACTAAGGATTGCCGAAGGTTTCAGTACAGACATATAAGACAGTTTGCGCGTTGACAATATCAACACAGGGGCTTGCTGTTTGCTTAAGTACGGTTATTTACCACGCCCGGTTAGTTATTAACTCAGTTTATTGAGATATAGCAAGGAACAAAAATGTCGAAGGAATAATATTGCAGCCCGTGTTACGACAATCGGTAATGACTTAGATATGAGGTATAATTTATCCAGCAAGGGTCTATTTTACCCCTGCAACCACCATACCGCACTACACGTAGCCCATATGGTCTTTTCATTATTAACAGCATTGAAATGCTGAAGAGCGTTAATTCCCAACATGGTTCTCATGTCACAGCCCACCATATTATCACCTGTAACTCCCACAAGCCTTATCCTTACCGTGATTCTCTTTATTCTCGATGATTCATATTATGTTTTGGATTGAGATGGCTGCGGAAGATGAACGGAATGACAATTATAATGCTGGTAACCATGAATCAGCTACGCTTTGGCTGGTTTCACAAAATGTCGATGTCTTTTGCAGTGTTCTTTGCAACTTGTAACAAATGACGCGAAAGGACGATATATAATTGAGACAATAACCCGCATCCGTGGTAACCGCGATACCACCTCTTTCCTGTTATTCAAGTGAAATAACAATTGCTCATTTCATGTTAATCAAGATTGGCAAATTAAACAAAAATGAGTACTGATCATAGACAAGTCGCTAATGGCAACTGCTTAACTTGGTAATCAGTATCAATTTCAATCGGCAGGGATTTTGCGAAACTAGTCATGTGGGCATGATTTATCGTGATAGCTGGACAAAACAGATTGTGAGCACTCATTATTTACAGTATTTCCAGCCTGTGCTAGATAATGCCCGCTCTGATGTGGGTCGTTACGGGGTGAGTAGGGGGTTGCAGCTTTTAATTTACCTCTCTGGATGAGACAATTTGTTTTTCTTTCTACAGAACGTCACAAACTGCACATTCTTTGTGAAGATTGAGCAGCATGTTTAGGTAACTGTTTGTTGTCAACAAACTATCGCAGCTGGCATTATTATCATAATTAATCTTCCCGCCTTACTGCAGCTCGAAATTAGTAATACGAGGAGTTTATCGTACAAGTCTTCCCGAACCCAGTACTACAATCACAGCCTCGAGTGAGTGAGACAAAAATATATGTGGGCGGTTCAAATATAAAGATGATTGCATCCGCCGCTTATCATCAAGTATTTACAGCTGATATCGATCAATGATATGATTAAGTTTCGTGTTCGTGAGTCAGCATGTTTATTGGGCAGAAAAAGTATCATCTATAAAACATATTTCACACCTGTAGTCGATTTATAACACTCTCATTTTCTTATTTGTTATGGTAAAGGAATAACTTCATGCGACTAGTGAAATGTTCCGAACGCTAAACCTATGTACGTTACCTACAATTCGCTTTCTGTTTTCAAATACATGATAGATGGATCGTTTCCCTCCCGTTTTTGAAATTTATGATTTTAATGCCACGGTTATATCGCCCTCACTACAATGTAGGATTTTATTTAATGTCATTGAATGATCAATTTGGCTTGTCTTGGCTCGTATTGCTCTACATGATATAACTACTGTAGTCGTATTTAGACGCGCTAATAGAGCCGTGGTGATGAAATATGGCTCTTGACAGCGTAATCGGGAAATAATACTTGTATCATGGCAGCCATTTGATTGACAATGTCATTGCTGTTTCTTGGCTCGGATTGCTCTAAAATATGAAACTTATGTCGCCGTAATTGCCATTTGAATGGTACTGAGCAATTCATTTGAAAAGTCAAATAAATAAACTGATTGCTTTGTTACATGCCTCGAGTCATATTTGACTATCAAATGCAATAAATCACTATCAATAGTGTTTAGAACAAGAGCACAAGTTCTGAAGTAGTTAGAGCAGGCTAGAAAAGTGCTTTGGTTTATGAGTTGGCAAATTGATAGATGGTTTTTCGGTTAATGAAATCTAAAATCGGTAAACGAAAATGGAATGTATACCTATTTTCTATATGTGTTTGCAAAATAATAAAATAGAAAATAGGTTGCTTATCCATTTTCCATATGTGTTCGCAAAGTACTAATATAGAAAATGGGTTGCTTACCCATTTTCTATTTGCATTTGTGAAATTGAAAAACGAATTAACGGTATATACTTTGATTCAACTATCCACTTTGGTTGTTTTGTTATTCATACCACAACTTTAGTTTTACTATTGATTTTTTTTATTTACGTAGCGTTTCTAATCGTTTCCACCAGCGCACCTGGCCATTGTTGGATATCTATTATTTATGTCTAAGGACCAAAAGTAATGGGGCATGATATGGTATTTGCGTGGTTCTTTGATGCACGCTCAGAATTAACGACCCACATTAGCCTGCAAGCAATAAAGAGGTCACTTAATATCTTATTACTTCCGATGTGCCCTTTAATGACATAAGGGCTTTATCGCGATTCACGATACATAGTACTTCTTGTGGATATTAAATACATAGAATGATGTTCATTCGGTGACCTGTAATATTCAAAGGTCATTGCTGAGTCTTCGTTTTGACGGGATATGATGAATAGTCATGTAGAGGCTACTAGACATCCGAAGACTAAAACGGGCGGATTTTGAGTGACGATATAAGAAAGTATTGGTTGCGCAAGCAAAGTTACGTTGCCCCATCGTCATTTGCATATAATTCTGAATTTTCTCAACGATTTTTGCGCACAATAGGTGAGAAATAAGGATGTGTAAACGATGCGGTTATTAGTATTTTTTATACATTAAAACCGATTTCATTGACTGTTTAAAATTGCACTGTTCAAATGCACCACGGTAAGCAACCCTGGTCACACTGATATTTCTCAGGTGTAAGATGTATGGTCAGACGGTTGTTACAAGGTGGATAGATATCTTAGCGATAGCACATCGTCGCTATTGTTGGCATGTAGGCATATGTATGCAATCGAACCTCATCCCACTTTTGTTATAATTGTTCCGCTTTATTCACGACGGCGAACGGAGTTTTGCTTATGGCACCGGCTGAAATCAGGTTTATAGAACGAGCAAAAGAACGAGCCAACTTCATCATTCCATTATGTACAGTACAATGCTCATTTATTTTGTTAAACGTTGTCATATCATACCGCTTCTCCATAATTGATAACGCGTCTTGATGATAATATCCAAGGGTGCCGTGTATTAGTGTTTCTCCTTTATAGCTACTTGCATCGCATGAGGTTTATGTTTGCCTCATCTTCATATTGCACTGTGCCAATGCACCACGGTTAGCAACCCTGGTCACACTGATATTTCTCAGGTGTAAGGTGTATGGTCAGACGATTGTTACAAGGTGGATAGCACGTCGTCGCTATTGTTGGCATGTAGGCATATGTATGGATACTCTTTCCTACATAGCTGATCTAATGATAGAACTTCGTACGTCATATAACAATCCCTCTGACAAGCGGCCTTATAATGACAAAGCTGTCAAAGACATTACATGTAAAGGTGCACACTAATAAAAGCGCCAGTGTCTTGATAGACTATTCTTGTGGAGGGCCGTAGCCCATATGTATTTACAAATAACACCTGGTTCATATTAAGGCTGCAATCGAACCTCATCCCACTTTTTCAGAATTGTTCCGCTTTATTCACGACGTCGAACGGAGTTTGCTAAAGGCCCGGCTGAAATGTTAAGAACAGATCCTAAGCTAAATATATGCTCTGAGTACCATCACCGAAATCCTGCTGCATTATTTGTTAACCAACATTACTATGCCCATTACTTTCTGGTTCCCCAGGGTGATCGACTAGTACCATAAACCGCTAACGTCTAGATGAAAGAGATGGGAAAAGAGATGTTGCCACTGAGGACCCCAGGGCTTCATAACGGCCGATGAGCAGCTCAACACCGTATGCTTATGGTTTTAGAACTAGACTAATGGTTTGACTGCTAAATTAACCAGAAAAGTGTGAGTAACGTGAATATGACAGCGCAAAAAGTTCTCAATAAACCTATACTGAGACGAATATAAAGATTCATAAACCGGGGTAACAAAATCACATGCTCATTCCAAATGTAATGTCGATTTAGGTATTGTGATATGGTTACCACTGGCATATCTACCCGTTGAGATATGGTCCTGTCATAGAATGGGTAATTAGCCGTTGTGCTAAAGATTAATTCGGTCACTGTAATGATGCGGGAACAGGTAGTAACACAATAAAGGCGTTTATTACTGACTGCTTCCTGAGGGTTACGTTACATGTGCTTGGCTGTCGAGTCCTAGAGGAAGTTGTTCTGCGCATGACTGTATACATTAAGGTTATACACTGACATTGAGGATACACGAATAGCTCATACTATCACAGTCACTAAGGACCAGAGAATTGGGGATATGGACGAGAGTTTGCTCCGAGATAATCATCAACATAATGCTATATCATTGCTTGTTTAAACGTCCATGTGTCTCATAACAATGAGCAAATTATACTATTAAAGCAAATTGGACGCATTCTTTACTCACCATTGATTGTGAGACATGATGTGCACGTGATAATGTTCGTTGCCCATATTTGAGCAATATCGTTGGATTATACATGCGTTATCGTTCAACATTCGTTTGCAAGGTGTGTGTTCAGCAAGGAACATCGCCGATGTTAGTGCGTCCTGCAAAGAAGATAATAAAACAACAGAACGGTGTATTTATATGTTATTATCTAACTATGTGATGCAGAACGAGCCAACTTCATCATTCCATCATGTACAGTACGATGCTCATTTATTTTGTTAAACGTTGTCATATCATACCGCTTCTCCATAATTGATAACGCGTCTTGATGATAATATCCAAGGGTGCCGTGTATTAGTGTTTCTCCTTTATAGCTACTTGCATCGCATGAGGTTTATGTGTCCTTCATCTTTTGGTTCTTTTAATATTGTTAGAACAATGCAACATATGGCGAACAATGGGACCCCTGGGATAACGCATATAGCCCCTATATTATGCACATTCCCCGAAGATCACAATTGCTGTCATTGTCTTGTTTTCATACACTGAACAGTGGGCATACATTTTCGTCGGCTAATATCGAACTAAGTTAGACACATTTTGTCTTTTTTAATGCGCAGTTATAAAATCATTCAGTCGATTTGATTATTGTAATCTATTTTATCGGACACCTTAGCGTAACCCCTGACTCAACATATTGACTAATTTCAATTACATCTTTAAGTAATTATCACGTGCCTTCTATGATATGTGTAATTTTAACCAATAAAGGAATGTACAGGAAAACATACCTTCATATGACTGCCAATTGGTCCACTTACATAGCATATGTCACTGACCATAGTCGGCAGCTCGTAAAGTGGGTCCGGTGAAGTACAACCACGGTCACTTTTTCTGTCCTTCATCGATATCTTTTCGATGCTGATATCGACTCCTTAGTCTTTGGTCCATTATCTATCATCCCTAACAAGGCATTCAAGCGCAGGTATATTGTTAAAGCGCATTTCTAACATTGATTCCCCATAAGCTTCATCTATGCTATATGTTCTTAATTCACGGACCGCATAATGTCAATTTTTATTTGTGACCCCTTCCATTCTTTACCTACCTCTATCCTGTATCTCGCGCCTACTCGGTGAACAAAACGTCCCATCAGAATTAGCTTACGGCATATATCTCAGGCTTTTGTTGATATACATCCTCTTATCTTTGTGGGGACATATTACAATAACCTTGATTTTAATGAAATACCCGCCAGCCTCAGTCGTAATTGTTTTTACATAAAATATCGGCTCTGATCAAAATTGTCGCGACAGTGTCAAGTTTGCTTTCTTATCAACAATATCTTGGATTCTGACACTAAAGCAACACGAGTGTTAATTACGAATCACTCATCGCTCTATGAACTCAGAATAACTAACAGATAATCGAGGGAAGTACCACAACGATTTATTGAGCCATTTGAATGGAATAGTCATGTTTTCGGTGAGAATGGCCTCGTTATCTCACACAGTAAATTCGGCGATACGGGAAACAAGGGAGAAATTACAATCGGCATGTCTTGAACAATTCTCGTCGTGCCCAAAGCTGCTCATTACTTTACGGCTCTCTTCTATCGTCATTTCCGGCAGAAAAGTTTTGAACGACCGAGATCGGCGGTGTCCACGTGTGATAGAATAAAAAACTGCATTAGTATCGTACATCGTACACCACCTCACGACCGAGAAGCGACTTCTATGAAAAGCTGCTTAATCAGCACAAAGTGTTGCTATATATCGGCAGAATATGATCTGCACGTATTTCAACTCACGCTACAGGTTTAGCGTGATAGTTGGTTGAGCAAAATATAAAATGATCTTGCGGAGAGTCTCCAACAGATAACGGCTTGAATGGGTTTGGTTTAAGCTACAGTGTGAAAAGAATTAGTATTTTTCGAATAATAATGACACATGCCACACAATGGATCGTGTCAAGTAGACGACGTATTTTGAAAAGAGCTCATAATGACTTCCTATAGCTATCAATATTTATTTGATATCCTCGGCAAAAACTCGTTGAGCATTCGCGGTTACAAATTTACAATAAGAGAAAAATATGATTAATATAGGTTCTTTTCGATGAAACAGGACACAGAAAACCAGCCACTTAATTTCATGCTGAATTTATTTGATGTGAAGTTAATATAATCTGTCTAGCAAGAATTGACATCTCAAACCAAGATGACGCCGATTTAATTAGGGTTTCTATTAGGAATCCTGTATAAGATATCAATCCAGTGATAAAAGTAACGTAGCATTTATTTAATGTAAGAATCAAGATGTTGCCAGCATATGTACATATTGCATGTGTTGTGGCTATATTCTCTTGATGGCTATGTGGTGTTGTAGAAACAAGTCAACGACGTTGTAGGGGGCCGAAATATAAACTTCTCTTTATTCAGTTTAAGGTTCTTTTGATAACTGCCGAAAGGTGTGCCTGAAGACTATTGTAGGAGGAGATACCAGGAGATGCTGCTTGCTTGAGGGCTTGCTCGGGACTGACCAAGTTGGCGGGCAGCCACTGTGTAGTTAGGGTTGAGGCTTAAAGCCTTTAATTAGTTGACCAATGAGGGCACGCGTACGCGTTCCTCATGGTATGAAGTTTGTAGGGTGTTAAGGAGGTAGGGCTTTAAGGTTTTCTCTGCAGCCGCATATTTTAGATAAATGATCCACGACACATGACTCATATCGCATTGAACTACCTCCTTACCTCTAATGTTAAGGTATATGTCCGCATATTCAATGAACTCCCAGATTCTATAGCAATCACAGGTTGCTCAATTTTGATATACCAAACGGAGATTTGTGTGTTATTTCGGTATATTATTTGCTCTTATTATTTGTATGGCTGCAAACAATAATAGACATCAGGTTAAAAAAAGATCCTTTGATTTAATAACAAATGCAATGTTTAGCTATTTGAAGCTAGCTCAGAATCACTTTCTGAGCTGATAGCAATTGTGTGCAATCACACTTCTCCTATACAAAGAATCCGCACTCTATTTCCCCTGTGATGGTCATGACATGTTAACGCTGTGATGAAAATCGTATGTAATGTACATAACGCAGCTGGAAAAATGTTACAATGGCCTTCACATCAAGTGATAACGATTTGGTTGAAAATTGCTGGAAGTCCATCTGGCTTTTGCTAATCCAAACTATCATCCCGGAGTGTTCTCATTCAAATGTTTGATTTGAGTCAAACACCTAAAATGTACTTCAGTGCCTTTTGACGTCGTTCAACCAACTTACATGACATTTATATGACAAACGATTATTTGCGCACAATATCATCTAACCGAACGAAGCTTGAGGGCATGGCCTTTCGTAGGTGTCCTATCTGACAGTTTCACTTTATGAATCGAAACCCTTATCTACTAAGTTCCTCAAGTTTGATATAGATTTTGAATGTACAGAAGGAGATTGAACATCCATATTACCTTTTTTTATCGCCAAATATACTTCTTATCTGCAATTGATCCTCACATTTAGGCTGAAACATTATTTCATGGTGGCCTCTGTGACTGAGTTACGCCCCAGTATGAGTCAGTATTTCATGGTGAATTCTTTGCATTACAAAACGCATTTCCGTTGGTGTCAATTATGGCATTGACTTATTCCGCCTGCGGTAGAACACACGCAGTTGTGACATCCAAAACAGCACATAGCTTTGATAAGCAGCATCCCGGGAATATCTTCCACATGGCTAATAATTGCACGCACGCTCGACTGGCACAAAAAGCCTTGATAACTCATTAACTAAGATCGTAACATTTTGATGGTTTTATGTGAGGTTATATGCCTATTATTGGATAGTTTGACATATGTTGCAGAACAACCATTATAAGTGAGCCAAATATATACTGCAAAGGTATGACAAACGCTCAAAAATAGGCGGCAATGGTACAGGAACCTAACGAGTACATTACTCTGCTAATTTCTTCATATGTATACAAACCAGCTTTACTGGCGAAAAAGATACATCGATGAAAACCGATTGGTTCTGCAAGTCTACTGACTAGCATAACTATCTGCTGTACAACTCTTGCCACTAAAAGCACTTGTTGAGCAGCATACCTTACAGGCACCTTCTACATTCTAGAATATGTTTTTACATCGAAGACTATGACGCATATTACCTAGCGATGAGCCAATATTTCATCTGCAGGGGCCATCACTACAGTATGTAGTCTCTACAGGTCTAGATCATTTCATGAGACCAAACCATAATCTAATACCAAACGACCCTTGGTAATAGTTCCTAATATGCATCCATGCTTTAATGAACTTACACAAGTAATCACAAAGAACTGGCTGCTTCTTCACTACTATTCGACACCTCGCAGAGGAGAGAATCCACGTCGGGTATCGCACAAACACTATCCTACGAGATATGCTTGTACACTTTAATGTGTCAACCTAACCTCACCATTCAAGATCCAAAAACAAACAAATGAGTCCGAACATTTGTACAAACCATGAACACAGATAGCCTCGTCCATCTCAACATGGCTAAAATTCCTGCGATATTTGCCCCAAAGACATATTACCACTCCAAACCTGACAACTGACTCTTTGCCATGCCTTGAATGACAAATAAGGCACACCGTTAACCCCAACATTTGCAACAAAAGAAACCAGATCACTGATAATGACAACTGTTAAGGGATACCAGCCACGATGATGGCGATAATGACGGCCAGAAAAAAATCATAGTGACCACAGTACTGTCACTGGGAACATACATCTCCAAACGAAACACATTTATATGATCAGTCGGCTGACTAGCATATGATTAGCTAAACCTCACATACTTGATCAGACATGCTATGTCGAAACTGTGATCATGCCGAAAGTAAACGTACCCATGTCATCCAAGCCACGCGCACTCTGACTGGCTGATGGTTTCGTCGATGACTATAGCGCCCTCTAACGACACTCCACGAAACATCCACAACCTTTAAAAAGTACGTCGTTTATTTGTACCGATAGAAATATCCAACCATTCCTGTGCCAATATTTATATTCATGGCCAAGTAAACTCCCAAACCCAGGGAAATTACGACGTTCACAGACGTAGCAGAGCAGTTAAGATGACGCCACCGATGATTGCAACGTCAGACATATATGACATGCGTTTTTTGTTCTTGGTACCCGAGCCACAGTTGAGCTTACACTTGTGAATTTGATCTCGTTCAGTACGCCAATAGGCAACCTCAGCAGGTTTACATTACAATTACCAAACAACAAAATATACCTTGCATAAAAGAGACGCATCCAAACAGGGTTTATTTGGTTGCTATATGTCACAGCCATGTATTCTAATCAAGCTACAACGCCAAGCACTTTGTGTCTCATTTATACTTGTCGACGGCTATATAAGAGGTGCTATCTAAATGGGTTTAAACAATTCTGCTGTCATATTGATTTCTTTAAGGACCCGAATTATAGTCGGGGTCGGTCAAGTGGTAATTAGTTAGTTGGGCAATGGACTGTTAGCAAGATGACAGATATCAAGATGAAAGCACAACAACTCATCGCTGTCAACTTACATACACATGCCCTTTCACAACCTCTCAACCAAAATAATGAGTTGCCAGGTGACTAAGGTGGTTTTTGGCCAATTGCAAACTGCTATGCAAGGGGACTAGATGCTACAATATATAAACTCATCACATACAACATAAACAAGCGTATTTGATCCAGGTATCCTGATTTCTATAGACACTGCTTAACAGGTATTTACTTTTTTGTTTTCCTTCAAGACTGCAAAAGTATGTTATCTCTTATATTCAACCTCTTTGGCTATTATTGTATAAGAATATCACGACCGCAAACAGTGTAATTGCTTCATTAGCGGCCAGTTTTGGTTCCAGGATACCATGCCGGTAACAACTGATATCAGCCATATTTGGTAGTATAAGATTAGATAAACATTGTGGTGTCGATCCTTAGGTATTTATAATTCGAGTATTCCCGAACCATTCAGCGTTGTACCAGAAAGCATCTTTGCCTATTACAGCGCAAACTGAAAAGTCTATTGGCAGCACATTTGCAAATAACTGCAATTCAGAAACCAGCCAAGTGGGTGTGTCTTTTAATATGTCCTTTATTGGTAATGTATCATCGTAAATATCGCTTCCTTTTGCCGTTGTCTGTGTTCTATCATCTCGAACATTGCAATCAAAATCCTGAGTATGTTTATTGCTACACGATGGGTTTATAAAACAAAATGATTGCGCATGGACGGTTTATTATATGCGACCCACATTGCTTAAATCCATTAAATAATAGTATTAGCTCTTATTTGCAATATGATTGATGTCTTTTGCACAAGTGATTAAGGATCAGTGAATATCGCGCGACCGGACTTTTAGCATGTTAGAGCTGTGTGAATGAACGTCGCTACAAGCTTTTGTTATTACTGTTGAAATGATATATTTGTAATGCACATGATGATTTCTATCGTAATAGGTTACTACCATTATCAAAACAATTTGCATCCTGTTATTATTGTAAATCGAGCTAAAACCTTGTGTTACTACAATGAAGAAAGGTGGTTTGATGATTTCGGAAAACGACGTTTGTTCACCGACGTGTAGATGAAACCTTGCGAACAGTACTTATACTGCAGATGGTTGTGACATACATCCGACTTTCTCCTTTCAAAGGGGCTATAAAGCTCATAATGAGGTTAGACTTTGTCATCATCAAGTGTTTCAGCGGCTGGTGGTGGCTTAACAAGGCAGAACCCAGTCTCCTCGATGATTGAACACGGATATGGTCGCTGTTTGGCGTTAAGACCGAGGTAATGTATAGAATGTATATATCGCCATATAGATACATAGAGGATATATAGATAGATATATACCACACACACACATATATAGGATATATATATATATATATAGATATATATATATATATATATATATATATATATATATATATATATATATATATATATATATATATATATATATATATATACAGGTCTAGATCATTCATGAGACCAAACCATAATCTAATACCAAACGACCCTTGGTAGTAGTTCCTAATATGCATCCATGCTTTAATGAACTTACACAAGTAATCACAAAGAACTGGCTGCTTCTTCATACTATTCGACACCTCGCAGAGGAGAGAATCCACGTCGGGTAACAAACACGATCCTACGAGATATGCTTGTCCGAACAACCTCACCATTCAAGTAAAAACAAACCATGAAAACATGAACAGATAGCCTCGTCCATCTCAACATGGCTAAAATTCCTGCGATATTTGCCCCAAAGACATATTACCACTCCAAACCTGACAAATGAATCTTTGCCATGCCTTGAATGACAAATAAGGCACACCGTTAACCCCAACATTTGCAACAAAAGAAACCAGATCACTGATAATGACAACTGTTAAGGGATACCAGCCACGATGATGGCGATAATGACGGCCAGAAAAAAATCATAGTGACCACAGTACTGTCACTGGACTCTGGGAACATACATCTCCAAACGAAACACATTAATATGATCAGTCGGCTGACTAGCATATGATTAGCTAAACCTCACATACTTGATCAGACATGCTATGTCGAAACTGTGATCATGCCGAAAGTAAACGTACACATGTCATCCAAGCCACGCGCGCTCTGACTGGCTGATGTTTTCGTCGATGACTATAGCGCCCTCTAACGACACTCCACGAAACATCCACAACCTTTAAAAAGTACGTCGTTTATTTGTACCGATATATCCAACCATTCCTGTGCCAATATTTATATTCATGGCCAAGTAAACTCCCAAATCCAGGGAAATTACGACGTTCACAGACGTAGCAGAGCAGTTAAGATGACGCCACAGATGATTGCAACATCGGATATATATGACATGCGTTTTTTGTTCTTGGTACCCGAGCCACAGTTGAGCTTACACTTGTAAATTTGATCTCGTTCAGTACGCCAATAGGCAACCTCAGCAGGTTTACATTACAATTACCAAACAACAAAATATACCTTGCATAAAAGAGACGCATCCAAACAGGGTTTATTTGGCTGCTATATGTCACAGCCATGTATTCTAATCAAGCTACAACGCCAAGCACTTTGTGTCTCATTTATACTTGTCGACGGCTATATAAGAGGTGCTATCTAAATGGGTTTAAACAATTCTGCTGTCATATTGATTTCTTTGAGGACCCGAATTATAGTCGGGGTCGGTCAAGTGGTAATTAGTTAGTTGGGCAATGGACTGTTAGCAAGATGACAGATATCAAGATGAAAGCACAACAACTCATCGCTGTCAACTTACATACACATGCCCTTTCACAACCTCTCAACTAAAATAATGATTTTTCAGGTGACTAAGGTGGTTTTTGGCCAATTGCAAACTGCTATGCAAGGGGACTAGATGCTACAATATATAAACCCATCACATACAACATTAACAAGCGTATATGATCCAGGTATCCTGATTTCGACAGACACTGCTTAACAGGTATTTACTTTTTTGTTTTCCTTCAAGACACAAAAGTATGTTATCTCTTATATTCAACCTCTTTGGCTATTATTGTATAAGAATATCACGACCGCAAACAGTGTAATTGCTTCATTAACGCACCTGAACTAAGAAAACGGCCAGTTTTGGTTCCAGGATACCATGCCGGTAACAACTGATATCAGCCATATTTGGTAGTATAAGATTAGATAAACATTATGGTGTCGATCCTTAGGTATTTATAATTCGAGTATTCCCGAACCATTCAGCGTTGTACCAGAAAGCATCTTTGCCTATTACAGCGCACACTGAAAAGTCTATTGGCAGCACATTTGCAAATAACTGCAGTTCAGAAACCAGCCAAGTGGGTGCGTCTTTTAATATGTCCTTTATTGGTAATGTATCATCGTAAATATCGCTACCTTATGCCGTTGCCTGTCTTCTATCATCTCGAACATTGCAATCAAAATCCTGAGTATGTTTATTGCTACACGATGGGTTTATAAAAAAAAATGATTGCGCATGGACGGTTTATTATATGCGACCCACATTGCTTAAATCCATTAAATAATAGTATTAGCTCTTATTTGCAATATGATTGATGTCTTTTGCACAAGTGATTAAGGATCAGTGAATATCGCGCGACCGGACTTTTAGCATGTTAGAGCTGTGTGAATGAACGTCGCTACAAGCTTTTGTTATTACTGTTGAAATGATATATTTGTAATGCACATGATGATTTCTATCGTAATAGGTTACTACCATTATCAAAACAATTTGCATCCTCTTATTATTGTAAATCGAGCTAAAACCTCCTAGTACTACAATGAAGAAAGGTGGTTTGATGATTTCGGAAAACGACGTTTGTTCACCGACGTGTAGATGAAACCTTGCGAACAGTACTTATACTGCAGATGGTTGTGACATACATCCGACTTTCTCCTTTCAAAGGGGCTATAAAGCTCATAATGAGGTTAGACTTTGATCATCAAGTGTTTCAGCGCCTGGTGGTGGCTTAACAAGGCAGAACCCAGTCTCCTCGATGATTGAACACGGATATGGTCGCTGTTTGGCGTTAAGACCGAGGTAATGTGAGAATGTTTCGACAAAGGTTTTACCGTCAGTATAGAGGTATAGATATATATATATAAACATATATATATATAAACATATATATATATTTATATATATATATCCATATATATACATATATATTTATATATATATATACATATATATATATAGATATATATATATATATATATACACACACACATATATATATATATATATATATATATATATATATATCTATATATATATATAATATATATATATATATATATATATATATATATATATATATATATATATATATATATATATACAGGTCTAGATCATTTCATGAGACCAAACCATAATCTAATACCAAACGACCCTTGGTAGTAGTTCCTAATATGCATCCATGCTTTAATGAACTTACACAAGTAATCACAAAGAACTGGCTGCTTCTTCACTACTATTCGACACCTCGCAGAGGAGAGAATCCACGTCGGGTATCGCACAAACACGATCCTACGAGATATGCTTGTACACTTTAATGTGTCAACCTAACCTCACCATTCAAGATCCAAAAACAAACAAATGAGTCCGAACATTTGTACAAACCATGAACACAGATAGCCTCGTCCATCTCAACATGGCTAAAATTCCTGCGATATTTGCCCCAAAGACATATTACCACTCCAAACCTGACAAATGAATCTTTGCCATGCCTTGAATGACAAATAAGGCACACCGTTAACCCCAACATTTGCAACAAAAGAAACCAGATCACTGATAATGACAACTGTTAAGGGATACCAGCCACGATGATGGCGATAATGACGGCCAGAAAAAAATCATAGTGACCACAGTACTGTCACTGGACTCTGGGAACATACATCTCCAAACGAAACACATTAATATGATCAGTCGGCTGACTAGCATATGATTAGCTAAACCTCACATACTTGATCAGACATGCTATGTCGAAACTGTGATCATGCCGAAAGTAAACGTACACATGTCATCCAAGCCACGCGCGCTCTGACTGGCTGATGTTTTCGTCGATGACTATAGCGCCCTCTAACGACACTCCACGAAACATCCACAACCTTTAAAAAGTACGTCGTTTATTTGTACCGATATATATCCAACCATTCCTGTGCCAATATTTATATTCATGGCCAAGTAAACTCCCAAATCCAGGGAAATTACGACGTTCACAGACGTAGCAGAGCAGTTAAGATGACGCCACAGATGATTGCAACATCGGATATATATGACATGCGTTTTTTGTTCTTGGTACCCGAGCCACAGTTGAGCTTACACTTGTAAATTTGATCTCGTTCAGTACGCCAATAGGCAACCTCAGCAGGTTTACATTACAATTACCAAACAACAAAATATACCTTGCATAAAAGAGACGCATCCAAACAGGGTTTATTTGGCTGCTATATGTCACAGCCATGTATTCTAATCAAGCTACAACGCCAAGCACTTTGTGTCTCATTTATACTTGTCGACGGCTATATAAGAGGTGCTATCTAAATGGGTTTAAACAATTCTGCTGTCATATTGATTTCTTTGAGGACCCGAATTATAGTCGGGGTCGGTCAAGTGGTAATTAGTTAGTTGGGCAATGGACTGTTAACAAGATGACAGATATCAAGATGAAAGCACAACAACTCATCGCTGTCAACTTACATACACATGCCCTTTCACAACCTCTCAACTAAAATAATGATTTTTCAGGTGACTAAGGTGGTTTTTGGCCAATTGCAAACTGCTATGCAAGGGGACTAGATGCTACAATATATAAACCCATCACATACAACATTAACAAGCGTATATGATCCAGGTATCCTGATTTCGACAGACACTGCTTAACAGGTATTTACTTTTTTGTTTTCCTTCAAGACTGCAAAAGTATGTTATCTCTTATATTCAACCTCTTTGGCTATTATTGTATAAGAATATTACGACCGCAAACAGTGTAATTGCTTCATTAACGCACCTGAACTAAGAAAACGGCCAGTTTTGGTTCCAGGATACCATGCCGGTAACAACTGATATCAGCCATATTTGGTAGTATAAGATTAGATAAACATTATGGTGTCGATCCTTAGGTATTTATAATTCGAGTATTCCCGAACCATTCAGCGTTGTACCAGAAAGCATCTTTGCCTATTACAGCGCAAACTGAAAAGTCTATTGGCAGCACATTTGCAAATAACTGCAGTTCAGAAACCAGCCAAGTGGGTGCGTCTTTTAATATGTCCTTTATTGGTAATGTATCATCGTAAATATCGCTACCTTATGCCGTTGCCTGTCTTCTATCATCTCGAACATTGCAATCAAAATCCTGAGTATGTTTATTGCTACACGATGGGTTTATAAAAAAAAATGATTGCGCATGGACGGTTTATTATATGCGACCCACATTGCTTAAATCCATTAAATAATAGTATTAGCTCTTATTTGCAATATGATTGATGTCTTTTGCACAAGTGATTAAGGATCAGTGAATATCGCGCGACCGGACTTTTAGCATGTTAGAGCTGTGTGAATGAACGTCGCTACAAGCTTTTGTTATTACTGTTGAAATGATATATTTGTAATGCACATGATGATTTCTATCGTAATAGGTTACTACCATTATCAAAACAATTTGCATCCTCTTATTATTGTAAATCGAGCTAAAACCTCCTAGTACTACAATGAAGAAAGGTGGTTTGATGATTTCGGAAAACGACGTTTGTTCACCGACGTGTAGATGAAACCTTGCGAACAGTACTTATACTGCAGATGGTTGTGACATACATCCGACTTTCTCCTTTCAAAGGGGCTATAAAGCTCATAATGAGGTTAGACTTTGTCATCATCAAGTGTTTCAGCGCCTGGTGGTGGCTTAACAAGGCAGAACCCAGTCTCCTCGATGATTGAACACGGATATGGTCGCTGTTTGGCGTTAAGACCGAGGTAATGTGAGAATGTTTCGACAAAGGTTTTACCGTCAGTATAGAGGTATAGATATATTTATAAACATATATATATATAAACATATATATATATTTATATATATATATATCCATATATATACATATATATTTATATATATATACATATATATAGATATATATATGTATATATATACACACACACACATATATATATATATATATATATATATAGATAGATACACACATACAGATATATATATATATATATATATATATATATATATATATATATATATATATATATATATATATATATATATATATATCTCTCTATATATATATATATATATATATATATATATATATATATATATATATATATATATATATATATATATTGTCCACAGTGCACGCCCTTAATATACATATTGTGTTAGTTTAAAAGGCCTGTTGGTTTTTGTTATTCAATCCAGTGGATATCAGTTTTTTGAATAATCTGACCCTCATTTCTTAATCACTTCGAACAGCAGGTTATTCCTGTTCATCGATTCAGTATCCATTCTTACGAACCCGCGACTCGGAAATGTTTGCTCTGCATATACGAGTACGCAATCGTCAACGTACGCTATGATGATTTTTATACCGTCATCAAGCACGCAGCGTTTATTGTGACTGTGCGAAACAGCAAATTGAGCATATAACTATATAATAAACTGGAAGTTGCAAATAATCGCTTTGATGACGTCGAATAAATATACGAGACAAACCGGATCATTTGTGATAAGATAAAACATCGAGGAATTTATAATTCTTTTTTTCCAAACGTGTGTATTGCGCAATTACAGTATTGTGTTTTGGTTACTACATTCATTTCATTTCACATGTAATTGTCTCTGCCTACTCAAGAAAATAGAAAACACTGTGCTGTGTCCGATGTGACAGGCACATCACAAGCAAGCAAAGGCTTTCGATAGAACAATTCAGCGAATAACACGTTACTTTTAGAAGAAATTATATGCAAATTACTCATGCATAATGGTGGTGAGTGCATTAAAATGAATGGACCAATTTTTAGAGCAGGTTAGTGTTGCGCAGCTCCCAGTTCGTCAACCTTTCAATAATAGGTTGACCAGCCAATAGAAGCGATAAGCGTGTGCGTATGGGAGGCATCAATTAAAATATGTGTCTAAAAGCCAAAAAGCCCTGAAAAACAAGACGCATTTCACCATTTCATGTAATTAGGCAGCAACGGTAGCTCATATCAGAATACGCACGTACAGCAAATTATGGCTCCCATATTTTATCTTCTACCACAACCAATTGCCTATTATGGAGGTTGCATAAAGCTAATAAAAAACGTCGCGATAACTCATGCGATAGGTTAGCAGAGACCGCGAAGCCCATGTAGGTGGGGATATGACGGCATACTTTATGAAATGGAAGCATCAAGGAATCCTTTTGAACCATGCAGTTAATGTTGCAGTACATTGTGGGCGTTTTCTATTGTACCTTTTGAGCGTATTGTAATCCTAACGGAACATCAAGAGCACAATGAGATTACCATTGTTATGCGCTACCCTTGCCTATTATACCTTATCGTAAACCATCCGTTCATACACTCTAATTTTACCATACTTCTTCCGAGACTTTATATCTACTCTGTTTCTTTGCTCCCTAACCCTGCCGGCATTCAGTCGTCTACCTCCTACCTGACTTTAGTTGTCGTATAATGTTTGCTACATTTTGCCACGAAAAACCTTTCATTGTAGCTTCATAAACGCGCCGTGGGTGCAGCTGCAAGTGACCGATTAAACAACTTTTTGTTCATCGACTGCGCGCTCTCACTGTGTGTCAGCGATGCAGGTGATCATGGTTGTTCTGGTGGATGGCAAGCGATTAGATATTTAACATATGCCATGGATAGAAGATGTCGTATATTACTGTCAGTAATGTCATATATTTCCTCAACAAGGTTTCGTCGACGTAACCTTTAATGCTTCCTACAACACGCCAAATAGCAAATTAATGCCCCATATTCCTTTAAGGAACATCGCGACAATTGCCTGAATATATGATCAGGTAAATACATAAATACATACTTACATTCCAAATAAATACATACATACATACATGCATACGTACATACATACATACATGCATACGCACATACATACATATATACATATATACATACATACATACATACATACATACATACATACATACATACATACATACATACACATACATACATACATACATACATACATACATACATACATACAATCATACATTCATTCATTCATGCATGCATACAAACATACATACGTATAAACATACATATATACATACATACATACATAAATACATACATACATACATACATACATACATACATACATACATACATACATACATACATACATACATACATACATACATACATACATACATACAATCATACATTCATTCATTCATGCATGCATGCATGCATGCATACATACATATACATACATACATACATACATACATACATACATACATACATTCATACATACACATACATACATACATACATACATACATACATACATACATACATACATACATACATACATACATACATACACATACACATACATACAAACATACATACATACATACATACATACATACAGACATACATACATACATACATACATACATACATACATACATACATACATACATAACATACATACATACATACATACATACATACATACATACACACACATACATACATACATACATACATACATACATACATACATACATACATACATACATACATACATACATACATACATACATACACATACATACATACATACATACATACACATACATACATACATACATACATACATACATACATACATACATACATACATACATACATACATACATACATACATACATACATACATACATACACACATACATACATACATACATACATACATACACATACATACATACACATACATACATACATACATACATACATACATACATACATACATACATACATACATACATACATACATACATACATACATACATACATACATACATACATACATACATACATACATACATACATACATACATACATACATACATACATACATACATACATACCATACATTACATTACATACATACATACATTACATACTTACATACAATCATACATATACATACACTACATACATACATGCATACATACATACATACATACATACATACATACCTCGGTTGCTTTCGCATTTTCTTGACAATCACCTATTTACTTTACGGTCATGCTTTCTCTATATCTACCACGACACTCGCGAGGAATTTTTAAGTGACAATAAAGGGTTTTATCAAACAAACCGACAACTTTATACCGCGATAGGTTTTTGGGTGGTATGTACACGATCTTTACCGTAAAAAGGGAGGAATTATGAACTATATAGTTTTTCAGCAAACTGTAAAATGAGTTGGAGCAGACTGGAATAAACTGGTGTGTCAAGTCTGCTTATCACATATAATGCTGCATTGTCAGTGGACTAATGTATGTTTAGGATCAAATGAATATGTATAACGACATCTCTATATGATCAAATGGATTTAAAAAGAATTAACAATGTCAATACTCTTCGTCAAATAGAGGACCACACGATGGAATCAAGCTCAGCATTCTAGATGCCTCCAGTTGCACTTCTAGCGTACATTGCATTGTGTACTGATGGATTAATGTTATCAAGGATGATAATCATGTTGGTTAACTTTTAGGTGCCCATTATTTTTTAATCGAACTCGTGCTTGCGGGAAAGTTATAATGTGCGTTAACAACTTCCAAGGGAACGTTTCAGTCATACTTTGTTTTGGATGATACATTGGTTTTAGGTAATCGGCTACAATCAGGTGCACTTAAGGCGTACATCTATTCAAAAAAAGGGAATTCGATTGAGATCGATTGTGGTTAATTGTTCGGTGGTATGGGGTACAAGGTCATTAACACAAATACTATTCCGGAACATTCAGATAACAACATATTATCCAGATACAAACTTCATGCCAAACTCTAATCACAAAGCTTCGACAGCGCATCAATTTAGAGAAAGTGATTAAAAAGTTCAGAAGAGCCTAGAAGAACACGTCAAGTACCGACTGACTATAGGCAGCAACGCAAGAATTTGAGATTTAAAAGAAGGTGTCACAATCTGTCAGTCAGTCAACAATGACCCATTTAGACCCTATCTAGAATGTTCGAATCGTTGCGGTCACTTGACCTTCAATGAGAAGCAGACAAAAGTGCACTGGCAAGTTCGCAATCGGTATGTAGAATTTCAACACAGTATCAAATATGTCTAGACTAACAAACTGTCATACATGGCGTATCCTTGGGGTGACATCCCGGTATACAAAATAGTCAATAAGAACATATATGTGATATATCCCTGTACTGGGTCCGGTCGGCGCCGAGTAATAATGACGCTAGTTAAGGTGCATCATCCGTTTATTTACGCCGTCTTTTCGTAACGTGAAAACTGCAATTCACAAAGAGAGATCTGGTAAGTATTATAATAATAGGGACAATAAAGCTATGAAAATATCTGCACAATGTCATATATTCTTATACAAAAGTGACATTCAATTAGAAAGTTGGAACACTGATGCTACACGAAAACTTATAGAATTATAGCATAAATAGGCTATCGTAGGTAAGCTGTGGAATGTTCCAGAATTTGGACAATTTAAATGACAAACATTAGAAAACCGTTTTAAGACATGACCGAAAGTTCAAATATGACAGATAATGTACTAACAATATATAAACACGTTAATCTAGCTAGGGGAAAGTTATAATACAAGCGACAGGGGAAATACACTGTTTAAACGGGACTTGAAATCACGAATTTACTTGCTACGAAGTTTTAAATTACTGAAATGCTACCGTAGCTGACTAAACAATCCAAAAAATACACGAAATATTGTCATGATCTGAATCATACAAACAGCCTCACTAATACATGTGATATAGGGAAGGTTTTACTTCATATTACACGGGAATTAAACAATTACGTACCACTTTTCCGGGAGATTTGGGGAGATAAATTTCGATAACACGTTTTTCGTTTGGGCGGAAGCATAACAACAACAACAACCAAAGCGCCACCTGGCGAATGGCGCGGAAAAATAAGACTAAGGTCCTTGTAAGGCAAATTAAACGGCGGGAACTGCCGTAACAATCCCCTTCCATTTTGCCAACGAGAGCTGTAGACGATAGGGTCATCTACATGCAAAACAAATGTGCGGCTTAAACTGTGAAGTAGAAATAAGTCATGTATGACAATATTAACTCCCTGATCACTGGATTGATATAAAAACCTCGCTTAATATGTTTGTCAATGACGAGGCTTTAACATAATGCTTTATACCTGACTGTGGGGTTCGACAACAGCACCAGTGAATCACTTCACACCGTTTGTGTTGTCAGTGTTGACGAATGATCTGCGATGTAACCAAAATATTTACTGTTAAATAATTGAATATGGTAAATATCTTTTTGCGTACTGCTCATATGATACAATGATCACTCGCCCTACTATGCCGTAGGAAATAGAGGGAAATGAAGTCATCCAGGTTCCAACTGTTATCGCTGTGTGGCAGCGGCTAATGCAGCTTTCGCATCAACAACAATAGATACTGGAGGGTAAGTTGACAAGCAATGTTGATGCTATCATCGGTCACCGCTGATGTAAAGCGGTCAACAGGACGTATCGGAGGTTCTTGATTATATATGCACTCAATATTTACGCTGTATAAGACCGCGTAAGTGTTGTATTAACCCGGAGGTGAACGCTGTCACTGACGATGACGTATGTGTGTGTTTTGTGTAAATGTCGTCTGTGCCTGCTACTGAGGCAAGAGGTATGTTGGGTGCATTTGCAACTTGGCAAGCATAATGGAGTGTAACACTAATAAACCTGCCCTATTATCATAACAATGAGATAATGAGAATACATGGTTATATTTGAATGATATAGCATAGGAAGACGGCATTATTCGTACCTACACGTGTCACGAACATTTACATTATTATGAATAAATATGACATTGCCATCAACTAACAATATATATTCAATACGCGTGATTGACCGGAAAAATAATAGTTCACAAAACCGCCGACGCTACAAAACAATTGCAATAAGATCATTGGGTAAATATCCTCCCATTGACAGTATTTACCAACTGACAAATACTGCCTGTGGTATAATGAGTTAATAGCGATGTTGGTTTAAAACTAATGACTGCATGCAGGATGGATACATATTATGCTGAATTAAAACGACAGTACTATCAATGTTAACGAGAACTGAGAATACAGGCTGCGTCTGATTATATATTGCCGAAAGAGGTTTAACTATTTAAAACCCTCTGTGTAAACAGTATTGTTTTGAACATAATCATTTAATTGATCTTACACATGAAGAAATAACCGTTTTCATATATTGCAAGCACTATCATATCTGCAAGCATAGTGGCTATTATAGCCCTTAACGGCACTAAAGTTGCACCCATAAACGTTAGCTAACGGCAGAATCACTTCCATGCACAGTATACGAATTGTAACAAAATTGAAAATGTCGTGATGTGCGGTAGCTTTGAAACAGAGCTTCCAAAGGTCGCCATAAGCAAAATGACAGATGAACAGTATCATTTCGTGATGACAGTAACAATAATGGACAATTTACAGGGTTCGGTATTCTTAACATGACAGCTGTACTTTTATTCTTAAGCCTTTCTTCGTGGCAATAATTGTTCGCTGGCACGACATTTTAGATTATAGATCATCCATGTGAAAGGCATTTCATCTTAATTAATATCTCATTATTGATACACTATTTATCACAGCTGAATTCTTTTATCATAAAGAAAACAGATCAAATGTGTATAAGATTTGATGCATCCGAATTCCTTGCAGACTGTATTTTCCTAGCTTGTCATACACGAACGGAGTGACCTGAAAACCAGCGGATGTCTCTTTCAATAACAATATTGTACACCACCACGCAGTTATGACGACTGCTATCTACCAAGTGATTAACTCTTCTTTAGACGCCCAATGAGTCAAGATCAATAATGTGTGTGTGTGTGTGTGTGTGTGTGTGTGTGTGTGTGTGTGTGTGTGTGTGTGTGTGTGTGTGTGTGTGTGTGTGTGTGTGTGTGTGTGTGTGTGTGTGTGTGTGTGTGTGTGTGTGTGTGTGTGTGTGTGTGTGTGTGTGTGTGTGTGTGTGTGTGTTGATGCAATTTCGGTTGATGTATCGTTTGAATGGAGATATAGATCGAGTAGCAATGGCCAAGTAAAGACATGGTGATTTAGTGCTTGGGAATTGTCGTTCCATAATATGAGACCCATTCAATGATAACGTGACTGTACTTGTCTTAAAGTCATTCATGGCCACAGGCATTTGCAAACCATTAACACTGGGATGGCGCCGCATATGAGACCTTGGCATGCCGAATAAACGTGGTCATTAAACGCGTCGTTTATTGCTGGCCTTTCATCAAGGTTGTATGCTCGAGAAATATTCAAAGCTTACAGCAGTAACTCTCCGTTGAACACATTGATGGCCGGATGTTGAACCAGTCCATTCTCATTTAGTGACGACACGCTTGTCACGTCAATTACACAGAGGTATATTAGAGAGGAAACACCCGCAAATACCGATGTGCTCATTGTGTCAGTGGTTTTTTATTGTCTAAGCTAATTGCCTATTTTGGTATGGTACATACTTGTCATGGAAGTATATTCCTTATTGATAACTTCCATCACTTCAACTTCGAATTGCAGCTCGTACCATGCGCGATCGGTATGTTTGTGGGTGTACGCAGTTAGCAAATAATGCTATTGTTTTGTTTTCAGTTGGCCCCCGTGGTGGCGGCGTACTTATCAATGTCCTAAATACCCGCTCTTCTACAGCGTCGATGGAATAAATGCCAAGAGCAGCGTGTAGTTTTCTTCAGACACTAATGATTAAATAATATATAATCGGGCCTATGTTACCGCAATGGTGCCAACAATGCGACGCTTGGCGAACGATATCAGGTCTTTGTGGTTATCCGGTACAAACAATGCTCAAAATCCCCATACAGAATCTTTTTTTACATTAAGTTGTCTGAAATATTACCATACATTTACCATGACAGTGTGTGAAAGAATATGTAACGTGTAATCCCCTGTGTGGTTAGCTCTTGCCTTACAGCAATTGCCATCCCTAACTCGTTTATGTTATCAAGAACATAAACTGTTTTTTCTGTTGTGGATGACGTCAACAGATACGGGTCGTATTCTATATCTGCAGTTAGCCTAATCAATTGCAAAGTGATGATGCAGAAGCGACCAAAACACAACAGACCTTGTTGCATTCTGCTAGTTCCCATTTAACATGGAAGTCATTAAGATATGGAGGGATTTGGGGTAGCTTAAACATTCGCAGTAAAATGACTTTTTAGTTACAGCTTTTTCTCTCAGGTTAGATAGCCTCTCCCAGTGCATATGTACATCAAAGCAGAAACTTAACTTAATTGCGCACATCACCGTCCTCGGATGTGTCTTATGTAGATGCACCACAAAGAGACACCGTAATATATAGTAGCGAAATTCCATTAGCTACTGTAGCCTTCAGAGGTTGATATGCTTCACCTTATGGTTAACGCCTCAATGCGTGTTGTATATAGAACAACGATATCAAAATGACTATGACAAATTATAATCAGCGTGACACTGAAGCACTTGGTTGATGTGGCAGTTCATGTTATCTCATCATTCTTTACTTCATCTCTCGGTTTATTATCAAACACTGTAAGTGACACTTATTGACGGATAAGAATGTAACACATCACAACGATATGCCCAGATTATTTTTACTGCAGTCTTGTAGCCGCAGTGCTCATTGCGATATCTATCTGATCTCATCAGCTTAGTGCCACAGCAGATGGCTTGATGATATTGCGTTAAATCACAGACCCTGTTGGAATCAAAGCGATCTTTTATTTCATTGGAAGTTTTAACCTATACGCGATCTGCCGGAAATCGATTCTACTGCGTTATGCTCACTTATGAACATTATAATATGACTAAACTGCATAAACTATTGTAATAGGTCGATCTTTTGCAATGGCCAGGTATATGAATTGAGCAGGTTTTCATAAATGGGCAGATCACGCGGATGTACAAACAGTTGTCCGCATGTCAAGGATATATGTTTGTGTTTGTGATAAGTTCCAAGTTACATGCCCGACTGGGCAGTTTTTCTACTTGGCTCATCGCTAATCGCATCTAGAGCAACTACTGCTGATGCCTTATAGACGAAGCCACAGCGTCTCTCGAAGTGCAGCCAAGTGCCATATATCAACTTTGTACCTAAATCCAGCGCTTGATTACACTCCAATCCTCACTACAGCATCCCCCTTCCTATTGTACACCATCCACAGTAGCTACGATTACGCTTAGCTTTCAGTTAAATGCGCATGTCTTTTAGCCGCATTCGAATTCAGAGAACAAACAGTCATTGTTTTACTGACTGGTCGTGCCAGGTCATTAATGTCAATTGGATATACAGATGGATCATCCTTTCAGATTCAGATTATCAATGGGATCACTTTACAGAGATTTGATACTTTGAAGAATCCTTTTTCCTCACCTTAGCTTAGTCTACACATGTTCCGGTTTTTCACCACAAGAAAGCTCACCCCTACCCTTGTCGTAGTAAACTACCCACCCCTAGAATTTGACCAAAACCGGTTGATTATTACCCACGCATCACAAGTATGTGAAAATGAACATAGATGCAGCATTCGTATAACCCGGTGACAGCTGCAGATTCCCATGTCTTGTGTCTGAGACAACCTACCTGAGAAGGAAGGTTTTTACACATGGCGCCAATCAATCATCGCTGGTTGCGACGATGTGTTTGATATGATGCAGTATCTATCATCTACGCATATTTATTACCTTATCCTGAAACCTGTGTCTTATTGTCATGCAATGAAATCCAACCGCATTATATATGGCAACAAAACACCCGGACGCTTAAACAAATTATTTTGTCTTCTTGTTAAAAGCAGACAGAAACAATAACATAGACGTATTTAAGAGCTTTTTAGACAATTAATGCATCTCTCAAGGTAGATCTCCTCAAAAAGCGACGTTTATAGAGTCGTTAACGAGGCTTTATTTGCATTTAACATTTGCTTCATTGGTCGTCATGTATATATATATATATATATATATATATATATATATATATATATATATATATATATATATATATATATATATATATATATATATATATATATATATATATATATATATATATATATATATATATATATATATATATATGCAGATATATATTGAAGGATAAAATGTGGTACCTCGTGAGGGTATCATGTTGAGATGGAGCAGACGTCTTCAGTAAGCTTTGTTGCAGTCACTTAACTGCAGTGTTTAAGGCCGAATTGGCCTTGTCTTATAAGTACAGTCCCGGTACCGATGGCTGAATGTGTTAAGGGTCAACATGCAGTCGAACTTAGGCAGTGGCTTGTTCCCAGCGACAACACGCGCCATCTTACACCTAGCATGTCAAAATTAACCCCAAACCAAGTACGGTCTATTTTGCTACGTTCGTAATTATGTCTCCGACTCAAAACTACTCTTAAACTCTTGTGCTAAGCGTTAAACATTGGATTGGCAAGAACAAAAACTAATTAGCAGTAAATAAAGCAGTGCGTTCCATGTGTGGCTTTTGTATTGTTCATTTGAATTCGCACAATTATCTTGGAATACCATGCTTAAATGCATGTTTTTTTCTCATGTGTGGCTTGTAAATGAAAACGCCAAACCAAAGAATCATTTAACATCACATTTGTCGCTAGAGAATATGTGCGTTGCATTTTGCTTCAGAACTTTCTTCCAACTGAAAATGCAGGACCAACTCGGTGTTAAAGCCTTAATAACCTGTTTAAGCGACCGGTGTGATTAAGGCAAGGAGATTATCCCGTAACAACGTGTATCCTGTGTGTGATCATAACAACAACGACAACATCACTTCTGGGATGTCAGCGTTAGCAAGTGATGATTTAGTGGATCTAATAAGAGACCCATGCAATGAAATATCCTAGTGACTGTACAACTATAAATTATTCTCGGCACAATAGATACCATCAAAGTCCAATTTATATTGTGTGTATGACCAAATTACTATCACTACTGTCTGGAAATAACTTGTTGTATCCAACCTAGCCATTTGTGGTCACGGGTAATTGCAGACTTTTCCACCCCAGAATGACTCCTGATGTGAGACCATGATACGTCGAATAAGTGGGGCATTTATATGCAATAACGGACCTCGGACCTGTCTGTATCAATTTTGAGAGGGTTTTGAACCCTTGTCGCGTGAAATGCATACGTGCCTGCACATATGCAGTGGTTAATATATATATATATATATATATATATATATATATATATATATATATAGATATATATATATATATATATATATATATATATATATATATATATATATATATATATATATATATATATATATATATATATATATATATATATATATATATATATAAATATATGTATATATATATATATATATATTACCCACTCATATATAAATATGTGTGTGTATATATATATATCGAAGCATTACCCTAGGGCGCGATGCAGAACATGTCACCATCTCTCCCTAGAAGTACCACAGCATGAGCGGTCTACATGCCAGAACGTTGTCGGTTAGGGGGATTATAGACATGGTTATATGGCCCAACTGCCCAATCATGGGGCCAACTGATGCTCGGACCTTGAGGAGGAGAATAAAGGAACTGAAGGTGATTAGTTTGTATATTATATATTGTTATATAATGCTGGTTGGGTGTGTCATCACCCACCTTAAAACGATGGCCCGTCGATGAATTGAACGGCCCATTGAAGAATTCCTCACCGGGGCGTCGCAGCCTCCGACTGGCTGCAGAAGCACCAAACTGAATATATCTACATGCCAGAACGCTATATAAGGGGGATTATATAGAGGAGGTTATATATGGCCCAACTGCGCAATCATGGGGCCAACTGATGCTCGGACCTTGAGAGAGAGAGATTATAGGAACTGAAGGTGATTAGTTTGATATTTTATAATTGTTATATAATGCTGGTTGGGTGTGTCATCACCCACCTTAAAAGATAGATATAGATAATAGATATAGAGATTGAACGGCCCATATAGATTTCCTCACTCGGGCGTCGCAGCCATCCGACTGGCATATATAATGCACGAATATATACACATATACATATATATACACACACACACACACACACACATATTTATATACACACACACATACACACACACACACACACACACACACACACATATATATATATATACACACATATATATATATATATATATATATATATATATATATATATATATATATACATATATATATACAGTCCATGTTAACTTGTCAAGTGTATGACAAGAGTGCTCAATCAAAAGACTTATGATAGTTTTACATCTAAATGATATGTCATACTTAGTCATGCTTAAGCAGCAGATGGTGATGTTCTAGACCCAAATAGCTAATGGCATTTGATGGGTGTGTGATTCAATCCGTCGTTGTTAATTATAGCCCAGCTGACGGATGTTGTCGTCAAGCCAAACCCTAACTGTCACTTTAATATCCGTTTGAGCGTAGCGAAATTACCAACGTTTCCCTTTCTGTTCCCGCTGTGGGTGTGGTAGTTTATCCACGGGGTCTTAAGCCTGTCTTCAGAACTCCCCCAAACGTGCTTATTGAGTGAACTTATTTGGGTGCCTGTTATTTTATCTGCGGAGTGTCGCTTTGTGGCGCGAATAGCCTTTCCTAACGTGTCGCTTTTTACTGCCCTGCGCGAGTGCTGTAAACGTATAAGTCACATTCAGTAATAGTGTAAGACTATTCTATCCATTTCCGTATGTAACGAAGTCTTCCTTTAGCAGTTTGATATCGACTTATCTTAATATGGTCCTGGAAGAGCCCGTATACAGTTTCGAAGTCCTGTTTGGTCGCGCAACCAGCGATGGTTCGATGGGGTATCGTGCATTCCACCTAATATTGAAAACCTCTCTGATAGATGCCAGATGGATAGCGGAACGCGTTAAGGACGAGAATCATGGGAAACATTAATTAACGCCATGGGACTTTTTTTATGTGATCCCGGCAATAAGTGAGGCTAAAGTAACACCTAACGTAGAGGAGCTGCGACGCACTAACGAACGTACACGAAGAAGGCCCGTATTGGTCAAGGATAGAACAGGCACACTGTGTCCTCCTGTGCGCGCGCGCACGCATGTTTGTGTGTGTGTGTGTGTGTGTGTGTGTGTGTGTGTGTGTGTGTGTGTGTGTGTGTGTGTGTGTGTGTGTGTGTGTGTGTGTGTGTGTGTGTGTGTGTGTGTGTGTGTGTGTGTGTGTGTGTGTGTGTGTGTGTGTGTGTGTGAACGCTGCGGTTAAATGAATTTACCTGCCTGTGCTTACATCAGAGGATCCCGAAGGCCCCCTCATTACCTCACACAGTGCGCGCCGCGCGTTACTGCATTGAGTTCCACCGTAGGGGTGGGTGCTACACTGCGCATTCTGTTTATCTGGGACAAAGAGGATTCTGTGTCGAGTTTTTAAACGAAAAAACTAGACACTGCTGTAGGCGGCACACACATTAAGAAATGACAAGCCACCCACGGCCTGTTGTATTGAATGCGAGCTCAATTTCGCAGCTATGATACGAATTTATATCTTTGTTTAAATTTCGACAAAGTTTGTCGATCGTAAATCCGCATATCATGTCCGACATTATTCTTACATCATTCATTGATTATGTTTATATGATATCTCTTATTCTTCTTGTGATCTTGTTAAATTCTAGAATTCACCCAAATATGGCAAGTCAGGAGTCAATAGGCCCCTCAATCCCAAGGATGTGTAAGTTCTACAAAGGTTCAAAATCATGCTCAGCTGGCGGCCAATGCAACTGCCTTCACATCTGCCTGCATTATCTCAAACTGAAATGCAAATTTGGTGAAGGATGTAAGAAGTCGCATGATATATTCGATGAGCATACCAAAAGAGCATTGGAAAATCATGGGATCAATGTTGAGCGGAGTCGGCATGCAATTGAGGAGGAGTTACGCCAAATAATCAAGAAAGATACCAATGAAAAAGGTTCCCAGTCAGCACGGTCAGTCAAACCAGATATACCGGAGATAGGCGTATTCGCACTGCGAGGAAAATGCCAATGTGGAATGAAATGCAAGAAACAGCACGCTATAAACCCTAACCAGTGGTAGTATTAGAAGGACAGGGGAGACTGGCTTAATGTATTCGAGGCAGACAATTAAAAAGCCGAAAAGAGCTTCGTCGATCCCAACAACAACACCGTTGCCATTACTCTACCTGTGAGTATTACTATGTGATATTTGTTAGAAATGTTATGATATGTTATGCACACTATGTTAATGCAATCGTTGAAATTGTTGATTATGGTGAAAATGGAATCCCCAGGGGTCGTGTCAACGTGTGCTTTGACAATATGCAAGGAAATGGTGATGGCGGTATAGAAGTAAAAAGTCGACGTCTATCGATGACCTCTTCCATCCAAGAAGCTGCATCACTTATCTCCGCTACAACATGGCACTGGTATTTCAAAGACGGTAGCAAGTGGATAAAGTATGGAGAACGAGTTAGTCATTCTTCTTTTAAGTACACCCTTCAAAACACGCTCCGTAACATTTGTGGCAGAAGTGTGCAATTGAATAGTTTATTTCTGCGCGATATCATTGTATTCTTTTATTTTTTAAAGATGCTTTTAGAAACGTGGCATGGCAATTATTTTCTATATGCATCTGTCACAGTCCACAGATGCCATTGAAAACTGCGAATCCGAAAAGTTTAAGAAGGCTTACATTCAAAACAAAACTCAGAAATTCCGGTTTTGCACTAACAAGTTTGAATACCAAGCGGATTTTGTCCAGATTATACTGATCAACCCCATATTTAATAAATGCCGGCCCATGAGACGCCGCCCTGAGTGGATACCAGATCGACAGTAAGCAGTTTTTTGTAGCTCCTGAGTTTATGGCAGTCACAATGTTATGATTTTCTTCAAAACATTCATTCATGTTTTCCTATCAGGACACGTCCGAGAGGTGCGTGTGTCATGTCTACTTTTCCCAGTCACTGGAGCGCCATGCCACCAGACGAGAGTTTTCGTGTAGTGCAGGTGCTGTGGAATATATATCTGCTTGTGGATTCATGCTTAGTCATATTCTTAAGACTGTGTTTTGAATTGGCCTTTACCTGAATGGCCTGTGCAGATTGACGCGGACAGTGATGAATATGTGAAGATCGCAAACCACTTCAAAGAAACCCTGTCTTACCCCTGCACCACCATAAGAAGAATACAAAACCCAGAGTTGTGGGACAATTTCGTTAGGTAAGTTTGCTGATCACCCTTGCAAATACCCGAGCATTGATGGGTCCAAGCTACATGTTCCGAATATTCCGTTTGAGCTCAGCGGAATCCTCTGGGACGGACACTAGGCCGAAGCTATTTAGAGACTATGAAAAACGCATTTGATATCACTGCTTCTTATTTAAGTTGTTTTCTGTTAATTCTTTGCTCACCCGTAGCGTTAATTTACCTTTAATTCAATAAATATTCTATCCAGGATATAGAATGGATAACTTGATTTACCTGCATGAAAAAACAACTGTAAGCTGTCCACAATCTCAAAACTAAAGTTGTTTGTTCCACGGATCAAGAGAGGTGTGTGAAGGGGACATTTGCCAACAGGGGTTCGCCCTAGATTATATGTTTAACCCACTCTACGGTCAGGGCAGTTATTTCCACCAGAATGCTGATTACTCGAACCGTTACACCAATTACAACTCGAAGTTTGTAGTACAGGTGCTTGTTGGTGAACATGCTAACGGTGACACTAGTTACCGATTGCCACCAGTTAAAACCACGGAAACTAAGAATGAGCATACAATCAATGTGAAGTACGACTCGTGCGTACATAATGTGGACCATCCCAAGATATTTGTGTCTTGCGATAACTGCCAGGTGTATCCAGCGTACATCGTTAAGTACTCGAGATGAAGAACTCACTATTTGGTGATTGAGAGGGGAATTTCAAACGAAGATAAAAATGATGAAGCCCAATGGGTAAAAAGAAACAAGAAAGAATTATGTGTGTACTATTCTGTATATAATAATGAACAAAAAGGATTTGTGTGAATTCCACCAAGAAAACTAAGAGAATATATTCAAGGATCGATTTGTAGAGCTTTTTGTTATGGCAATTGTATTGATTAAGCAATACTCCTCTGGGCTATTGACCGTGGACGTTCATGTGTGTGAAAGAGTCACCATGGCGAGGAAGATCTTATCCAACAATAGATAACACTTTCATGTTTTTCTTTCAAATATATATATGTATATATATATATATATATATATATATATATATATATATATATATATATATATATATATATATATATATATATATATATATATATATGGACGCATATATATGGACTTTACATTTTTGTTAGAACAGGATGCTAACCTTGGTTAAGCATACTTTTCATTTGACAAAATCCTTGAGCGTCTATTTAGATAACCAAAAAAAGCAAAGAAGTTTCATTCATTGTTGAAATTCATATATATTGCTAATTGGTTGCGTTTCAACCCGATTTGACCTACTCAATTTCACAATTCTTGGATCATTCCTTTGAAACATTTTAGCATTGTGTAGCCCAGGAAATTAAAATAAATTGATGGATTTTCTTCAACATTCGTCTTTACATATATTAGCTTGAAGGTTCGATTAGCAGTATATATCAGCGCGTCTGCATCCGATCCAGAAAACAACGTATTCATTTGTCCTGAACCAAACACCTGCCCCTCTTGGTGGGTAGGATGTCATCGAGGTGATATAGAGGAAAGAAATATGATACGGTGTAAAATTTGGAGTTGACAGAATAAGTTTCTTTGGGAATGACTATAGCGCGAAAGACATTAGTCCGAACCCAGAGAAAGTAAAGGACCTCCACGAGTGCACAGAACCATCCTGAAAAGCAGACTTGCAAAGGTTTTTAGGATTCATACAGTTTCTATCCCCATACATCCCGAACCCCTCAGGCAGGGCAGCCCCTCTCAGAGATATCCTCAAGGAAGATGTGCCATGGTGCTGGCAGGAAGACCATCAGGTACTCTTCTGCAGACTGACAACACTTGTATCAGAAGACTTGCCTACAGTATTATAACACTACAAAGTCTGTGGAACTGCATTGTGATGCAAGCCTACGAGGCATCGGAGCATGCCTGATGCAGCCACGAGCAATAGCAATGAGCTCACACAAAACAAACGATTTTGCACCAGTAGCGTATGCCAGCAAAACGTTATCTCCGGCCGAACAACGTTAATCAAACATCGAGCGTGAGCTTTTGGCCGTGGTATTTGGAGTGGAACGCTACAGCACATTCTTGCTTGGACGACATTTCAAGGTTATGACAGACCACCAACCACTGAGAGCAATCTGTAAAAAAATCTTGACAAAAGCACCACCCCGCATGCAACGCTTACTTCTTCGACTACAACGGTACGAAATGGAAGTGGAATATAGAGCAGGCAAAGACCACACGGTACCGACTGGTTATCAAGAGCTCCGAACGGGAACAACAAGGAGCCAGTAGAACTAGATGTTCGTGTAGATTTCTTTAGCTTCACACCAGAGCGACTCACTGAGATACAGCAGCATACCAGCAAAGACGCAAACTTAAGTGCACTCAAAGCTCAGATAATTGTTGGATGGCCAAGTTCAATCAAACAGATTGATGACCAACTCAAACCTTTTTGGCACTATAGAGATGAATTATCTGTTGAGAATGGTCATCAAAGGATGCCGTATTGCGGTACCTAGTAGTCTACAGGATAACGTCCTGAGCAAGCTTCACACAGGTCACATGGGAGTGAACAAATGTCAGCTACGTGCTAGGGATACAGTATTCTGGCCTGGGATCGACGAACAAATACGAAAGCTAATCGGAAGCTGCCAGGTCTGCCAGAAATACCAGGAATCCCAACAACAAGAGCCGATGATCCAACATGACATACCGACTGTGCCATGGACGAAAGTCGGGTCTGACATTTTCAACCTAGGGAATCTGCAATATGTGGTTGTCACAGACTATACCAGCAAATATGCATTAGTCAGAGAACTGCCAAATCCAGCACCGTCCAGCACAGTGGTTAACATCCACAAATCCATCTTCAGTGAATTTGGCACACCACAGGAAATGGTCTCGGACAGGGGACCGCACTACAGTGCAAATGAATTCGCCGATTGTTGTCAGCAATGGGGAATACAGCACACTTGCAGCAGCCCCAGATATTTCCAGACCAATGGAGCCGTCGAGCGTGCTATCAAGACCATCAAAAGGATGATGAAGAAGTCAATGGAGACAGGAGAAGACCCAAGTTTGGCACTTCTAGCATGGAGATGCACACCACTAGATGCTCAGACTAAAAGCCCCGCGGAACTCCTGCTAAGCCGAAAACTGTCAGTAAATTTACCTGTGCAGGGGTTACCCCATTACCTGCAGAAATGATCGAGGCACGTGTGCATAAGAACCAACAGACGCAAGATCGCTACAACTCACATGCCAGAGCACTGCCACTCTTGGCAGAGGGTATGCCAATAGTATACCAAGAAGGCCATCTTTGGAAGCCTGGTGAGGTGACACGTGTGTGTGACGACCCTCGCAGCTATACAATCAGAACCAGCGGCGGCCAGTCAGTCACAAGAATCCGACGGCACATCCGCCCAGTTCCTCGTACATCATACAAACCTCAGAGCAACACAACTTCACCTACTATGCAGCCTACTCAGAGTGCTTGCCAGTCACAATCTGCGCCTGACCCAGAGCCTTCCACTAAGATGACAATGTTGAGTGACCAGTCTAAAAAACTACGCAATCCAAACATGTTAGATTCGCGGACAGTGAATATACCACAAGATATGGTCGTTCTATTCATGTTCTAAGCGTTTTAAGTGAAGTTTAATATGTTTTGTTACTTTCTAACTTGGTGTGAGTTTGATTACCATCTTACTATACTACTAAGACTTTGCAAGGATGTGATTTAACCAACAAACTCTGTTGTATAGACGTTGGATACGTTTGTAATGTTCATATGTTCATTATTCTTTTTAAAAGAAGAGGGATGTTGTGATATGAGCCTATATCGCTATTGGTGTACTTGGTGTAGCATATTACACCACTCACTTCAATAGAAACCACAAGATGGACTGACTGCTAACATGAATAGTAATATCACTGCTCCTGTGTCTCATCCTCCTGATATGTCTTTTTATATCACTCTCTCCGTAAAGAGTAAAGACGCTTACAGGACGATGTTTCTTATGGGAGGATTCTCTTAATGACTGACGAACCAATGGATGCAAGGTCTGTATGAGTTTAGAAAAACATATATATACCATTCTGTAGAATCTATTTATTTTATGTACATGTCTGCAGTGCCTCGCCTTAAAGTATACCAGCCTGTAATATCACTGTTTTACTGCAAAATGCCGTTGTTTCTATAGATATGTGTACTGGTCTGATGTATCTATAGCCTCTGGTATATTTATCATCTGCTCAGGAGTCTTCCCTAACTGGTAGGTCTGTGTACTGAGCAAAGTGATCATCATCACTGACTGTAAGTTTGGATACTTCATTCAGGTGGACATGAGTCCTCTCAGACCATTTTTCATCAGCCTCGCCTCTATCTGGTCGTCATCTCTGTACACCTCTCCTCCCTCACCTTTTTTTCACTTACTTCTTTTAAATCATTCACCATCATGTATATAGATGTAGTTATATTACCAGTAAAATCATATGAAGCCAGTATGTATATCATTATATTTTCTTGTCCAAAATTAACCAAAACTCAACCAATACTTTTGAGAAATCTTGTCCAAAGGCAGTTTTGCCAAAATGTAAACTCTTGTTCGAGATGTTTTCTGCATTTTATTTTGGGTGACAGGCTTATCAACCAAGCCAATGCGCCCAAACAGCAACCATACATGTACACGTGAGAAGGAGAAAACCCCGCCAAATAACCCTAATATAGCCTTGATGGATTGTAATGGTGTATGGGTTTTAAAGACTGTGTGTTGTGAGATGTTTCCTGCATGTGTGTGTGTGTGTGTGTGTGTGTGTGTGTGTGTGTGTGTGTGTGTGTGTGTGTTTGTTTTTGTTTGCTTGCATGTGTATGTCAAAAGCGTCTTCCTGCAGCCGGAAATCGACGAGAGAACAACTTGAAGGCTTGACGAACTTAATTAAGCCACAGCTGTTCCCGATTATCTAGTTTGAGTACTTTTGCAGACTAGAACGTTGGATTCACAGTGTCTGTCCATGTGACTGAGTGTGATTGGATTTGAATTAGTCAACGGATGAGAGTTAAGCTGATACCGATTGTAAGTATTAATCGGCTCGCTACTTACCATTTCATCGGAATTGAATTTCAGTCGTTCTTCTGGATAAGATAACGTCTATTCGCTATAATTATTTCGTATAATTGTATTATCGTCTACAACGCGACTGTCTGTCAATCCATCATTCCAGTTAATGTGCGTTATCATCCTGCATAGAACGTACAACTTAATTGAGTAGATGTCCATGTGATCAAAATATTCGACCAGGCAATGCATTTCATTTCTGGTCACTGATGATGATTTAAGTATCAACACCCAGGATATCAATATTCTGCACATGTCACATGAAACGCATTACTTTGTCCCTTTTGTGTAAATGTGAAGGCCATTTTGGTGGACGACACACCGATAACGGGGGCTTTTTGCATGGTACATTTGCTTAACTGGTCACACACACACACACACACACACACACCCACACACACCCAACCACACACACACACACACACACACGCACACACACATATATATATATATATATATATATATATATATATATATATATATATATATATATATATATATATATATATATGACTAAATTATTTTATATATATATACAAATGATTTTATATAGATATATATAAAAGAAATCGCAAAACCAATGTCGTCTTGTGTTATTTGCGGTACTTCTATTTACGGCAAATCTAACTGATGATGTCATAGGCCGTAGATCTACTCAAAATGGCATACTATTAATAGGCGATTATGGGGTTATACGAACATATATAGCTATTGCACGCAGCATCTATGCAGATTGGTTTGAAAATTTCGTATTACTCGTTGAATGGAGGGAAATCACTCGAATGTAAACCCGCTTTTCCAATAATGTAATTATCTGGTATAAAACTAGCCCAACAGACCAACAGTCGATCGAATACTACCTTGTTTGTATAACCCACATCTAATCAGTAGTTTAACAAACATGCTTAACTTAACACCACTTATCTCATGAAAAATACATACTGAGAAGAATTTAAAGCCACCAATGGTGAGAGAACTTTATATTTGACTGATTTCTAGCTTTTCGGCGAAATTCCACCTAAAACTCTTGGGGGAAGAATTCGTAGCCTACAACCGGTCACTTGCATGAAGTTTGTATCATACCGGTATTGTCATTATCTGCCTGATAGTACATTTTACAAGTGAGTCAATCTATGCTAGATTTATACCTTATAATTTCCGACATTGTCGCCTTTGGCTCTCATTTATTCAACTTCATAATAAGTCCGTATTAAACTTAAGAGCGATAATACAGATGGAAAATGGTGGCGAGAACATAGGCAAAAATTTTAGGATATTTTTTGTTTTCCATTCCAGTAACTACTTGTAACTTTTGGGTTGTTGTACACTCCTTATCGTTACAGAGAAAGGTATTGATATTTAACTCGTTTATTAATAATACTGCAATTTGTTTTCACATGATGATGGATAAGTGTGGACGACTTGTAGTAGCTATATTTACTTGGAGTTAGTTTGTTTGCATGTAGCATAGTAAACAATCTCTTCAATTATAACTGCACGATTATTGCGGCCGGATGCTCAATCATTTATAAGATACTTTCAGAGCTGAGAAGTACGATTTTCTTATTTGATTTATGAATTTGCTTATTGTATGGTTACAGATGTTGTGCTGTGGCCAACTGTGGAGATGAGAGGCCGAAGAGTAGCTACCTCAAGTATAAGGTGCTCACTGTTACCTCCCCCTACACAGCGCGGAGAGAGTTCTCTGGTCTCAACCGCCTGGCCATGCACAATATAAGCGGGTTTTGTCGCAAAGACTTGACGGTGGTACAGTTTTATCTAGGCCATGATGTGTGTTGACCTCTGGTTGCTAAGCGCGTCCGCAGCCTGAATTTTGCAGGGTGTAGATACAGCACGCAGCCATATCGACAAAAGGAATGACGATAGGGTAGTGTGTGGGAGGCTAGAGGCAGAGGTGTGTACTAGTGTATACTGATGCTGATGCCATACTTCTGCTAGTTGTAAAAAAACATCAAGAGGTCTTTTGATGCATAAAAAGGACACGATATTTGAGTATTAGTCTGCATAGCTTTATAGCTGCTGTTCCGACGAGACAGTTTACTAATTCTGTGTTTTGTCTGTATTAATCAAAGCCCGTGTTTTTGTCTGCGGACGCGAAGGCGCCTTTTGTACGGTCTGGAACCTGCACCTCTACATACGGATACAGTGTGTGTTTCGATAACGTGCTGTTCCAGTCCCATCCAAAGCCCCAACAAAAAGATGCAACTTCTGAGTTCCTCAACAGGTCGTTAGCTTTTTCTGCGAGTCACAGAGTGCATGCTTCCTCATTGCTTGTCTCAACCTAATGGTCCCCTTCCCTTGCTGCGGATTTTGACATATCCATATTTTTCCCCACAGACCCTGATTTCAAGCTCCAGCGTGCTCCAGCATACGGATAGTTTCACTTGTCATGTCCTGAGTCTCCAATTTACAAGTGACCATAGCCACAGGCACGCCGGATAACAAGCTGCAAAGCTGGGCGGCCTCCTGGTATTTGAGCCTGATTGAGTCACCCCTGAAACACATGTTAAACAAGGTGCTGATGGGCCGAGCTATATCTTACCACTCTTTCAAACAATGGGCCTCATCAATTGCCAGGCCTCCTGTAAAACTATTTAGCAGTACACTGCGCCACTTGGGGTAACGATGGCCTCGGGTGTTGCCAGGAGAAGGTTGTACTTCTTCTGCTCAACAGCTGACAACATAAACATAGACGTATTAATAATTGCGATAATTCTTATCCAAAATAATAACTGTTCCAGCATTTAACCATCATACCTACCAATGTCTGTGGGGTGTCGTTATAGCGTTTATAAGTGCATGACAGGCCTGTTTCCGTCAACCGTTCGACCTGATCCGAATCAGACTCCGCAGCAGCTTGTAAAACAGGGCTAACATGCCTTAGTGACCGTGTTTCATCTGCATGACGTAAAAAAATGAGTTATACATTGCTGTGCCTTTTAATAGATTAATATATAGCAAGTATCTCACATTTTCTTGATCAATGTATTGAAGATCCAGAATATTTACTAAAAATGTTATCTACAGAATACTAATTGGGCGCTATCGTTTTTGCGTCATAAATTAATATACGAATGCATAGTACCTTGTCAAGTATGAGCGGAGCAAAAGTGAAAATGTCACTCTTCCCGTAGCCGTGGAAGACTTATGACAAGATTCCTGTCGTTGAAATGGTGTCGAAGACAACGGATGAGCTCTTCACGGAAGCTGTACGACAGCGAAAGCTCCTCCAGTACATTCTGTAAAGCAGCGCAGAATTCCATCGCTAATGTCTTTATTGGTCGGATCGACGGATGAAGGTGAATTTTCACAAATTTAGGGCCACCTATATAGTGCTAATCCGGTAAAACTAGTTTTAATAAGCGAGCGTGTGTGTCGCACGTGAAAAATCTGCGCCCGCGTATGTTTAGGTATGTCATACCAAATCTTTCTCTCTTTCCATTAGTGGCGAAACACACTCGATTTCTCCTTTCATTAGTGGCGTAAATTCTGGCAGGTATGACATACCTAAACAATCGCGGGCGCAGATTTTTCACGTGTGACAAATCCTTCACCATATTAATATTCGCTGACAGTTTGCGTAAGTGTCAGGTCACGAAAACCTTGTTAATGCATGACCTGTTCATTTTCAAATGCAATCTCGATCAATGATCACACTGGTAATATCTTCATACGCTTTTAAGTGGATATATTATGCATGTGGCATGTATGCATTATTCTAGATGTTATCCAGAAGCAGACATGCATCTATTAGCGATCATCCGTCAGTGGTAAATTGAATTCCTAGTTTTCAGAAACGGCCCAACGAGTCAGGAAGTCTTGGTCTCCACCTATTAATGACTGTTTCCAGTGAAAGACGAGTATCACATAGCCGTCTTCAACTGCGATACTATATCATTCAGGCCCACACTGAGTTGGAAATGTCGGAATGAATGGACAAATGCAAATATTTGGCCATGTGTGTCCCACTCTGGATTGTAAAGAGGCTGTTTGTCACTTACCATATTGGTCGTTGTGGTACGCATGTTTCCGGATTGTGATCCATACAATAGCTGCACCAACAACAAAAGCTCTCTTTTAAGGATGATAGACTGAGGAACTGGTGATAAAATAGTTTGGGCTCCGCAATATGTTTCCATAATATTAGACTAACACGATGATGTTATAACGTGTCCCCACAGACCATCAAAGTCCAGTTATATCGTGTGAATGAAAATACAACCACCCAGGGCCATGGGCAATTCGCACCAATGACGTTTGAATACCGCCGTTACTGAGACCTTGGCATGCTAAATAATCTTGGTCGTTAAGAGCACCGTTTATTGCTGGCATTCCATTGATAATGTCTATTTGGGAAATATTCAAGGCCTAATCTACCAAGGGCAACTCTTCGTGGACAACATTAGCCGTCCGATGCTTGGGCAGACAATTACAATTTTGGAGGTAACCTTTTTCACAGATAATTTTCTATTTTGCGCAATGGGTTTGTTTGATCGGTGTGTGCAAGTGCATGTGCAAGTGCACGTAGCTACAATAATATGCATTTGTCTTGCAATAACTCCTGTTGTGGTTGTGTGTTCATAGCTTATCTATATAGCCGTTTTAGAACAGCCTCGATGATAAAAACACCAGAAGCACCAGGAAGTCTGCCCATTAGTATGCAGACAAGCATGGTTTCTACACATACTAGCGGCTCAATGATCGAAAATGCAGTCTATAACTACACATTCGTCGATGAGATGCTTGGGGAACGATGTCAGGAGATGCTACATCAAGGTTTATACAAGGATTATCTCTATAATGATACAATTATATGAATGTTCACGGCAAAAACGTTGTACTTGTAAAACAAGGTCTGATCAAACAAACCTGGGAATCAAAATTAAGAGCATGAATATGGCCTTGTTGGAAAATAGAGAGACGGAAACATTTGTTGGCGTGTGTGTGGTGCAATGTGCCATTGTAGGGAAGGTGTCTGTTGAAGATCTGTCGTCATGGCAAAAACCACATACCAAGTCTAGCTACTCGCCCTTTTGTTGTCGCCACGACGTAAGGCTTCAAATGGTAACATGTATAAACAAGCCAACAGAAAAGACCTTGCTTAAATTCCGATGACGCTTATTAATTCAATATGCGACATTAAACTCCTACGATGAGTTGCAAGATGTCAAACCAGCTTCCGTAGTTGTACCACATGCGGCTAAAATTGCAATGCTCCTAATAAATGATACCAGCGTCCACAGTTGTATGTGGCTTAAAGATCACAGACATAATTTTTTTTGCGCAATTTGAAAGAATAAACTTCAATAATGGTATTCATATCAATAGCGGTTACTTTGGAGCACCCTATTCCTTATAAAAAAGATTTTAAAGTGCATGTATTCGTCTTCCATTTGTTGAACTTCCCGCTCGGCAACGTTCGAAATTATTCGGCCCGTGACGTCGCGTTCGCTGCTCGATGCTCGCTGAAGGTCAGTAAACTTCGCCATTTTCTTCGCGACTCGTTGATGGTTTATAAAAGGTTCTTCATGGTTTGTTACACTCACAGATTGGACTACGCCTTATTGTTGTGTGGTTGGGTGTAGACACGACGAGAGGTCGGGAAGAGTTTCTTTCGGTTTCCGAAAGACCGAAACATGCATAATAATTGGATTGTAAAGGTGAAGAGGAAGGATTGGAAACCGACTAAAACTACTGCCCTTTTCTCCGACCACTCTGAGAGGGACGCCTATAGAACAGACCCCAAGCTGCTCAGGAGTCTGGGCTTTTCAACACAACCTAGGCTTCGCCAAGATGCCTGCCGACGATTTTCAGTGACTTGGATGTGAATCAGGGTCGAGTGAAACGTCAAGGTGCCTTTGAGAAAAGACGATGTCAACAGGTAAGATAACTAGGACAATTCAATTTGTTATTCACAGTCATGCTTGTGTCTTTGTGTTTGATTGACAGCAAAATTTATTTCTTGTATGAATAATCATACAACCACAATGACGTGGCCGTGTTAAGGCTAAGGCATCACTGGTGAAGTAAAGCCCCACAGCTCGCTAACAAGTGTTTCAATGGGATCTCAAAATGCTCGCATGATATTGCCTGTTTATGGTATAGGGATTTGGATACACTACATACCGTGTTTAATTGGTCCATTTATATGAGGAGTACACTTTCCCTTTGATCCTATGGAAGCAAAGTAATTTAATTGAGCTTTGCTGTGACTGTAGTGCGGTATATATCGCAAATACCTGAAGAAAAACATGGGTTTGTGCTGGTGCTTATAAAATTGTGTTATGCTGGTGTATTGTTGGCTCATGTAGGCATGCCAGACCACTAGGCCATATCTGCTACTGTTGGTGCTTTACTTCCATATAACTCCTGGCAGTTTAGCACTTTAATGAAAACTCAGGCAGTCACTCAACAAAGCAAGTCACAATGGGGAGTGTCATATTCGTAGTCCAGACAGGGGGATCCAGTGGTGAAGCCTGTCAATGTTCCATCACTTTTGGTTGGTATATATCAAAGGATTTGTTGTTTAATATGTGTAAATATGAGTTAGACAATAATGAAATGCTGTCATTTATTATGATGAACGAATCTCCGGTGTGCCCATAGGGTTACCATTTATCAATGTACGTCTCATACTGGCACAAAAGACCAAGTATTCCATTTAATGATACATTGACAACTGGTTGTGATTCAGATTTTTTTGACAATCTCATTGCAGAAGTATTTGTGCTCCGCGAGAAATATCCCAGTAACAGACAGGCGAAAGTTCGTTCGACAGAAAGGAGTGTTCCACCCCCTATCGCTACTTAATTTGAGAAGCCAAAGGACACCATTGTGGAAGCACACCGATGCCGCTTCAATCCTTCAAAGAAAATGTCCTCAGCTTCTTTTCTAGGTATCCGCTGTAAATGCCATCTGGGTCTGGGAATGTACATCGTATTTTGTTTATGACACATCATGGCGATACTGTTCTATTATGTCTACCTAGTCTGTGCCACACCCAGTGGATGAAACGGCGACAGGCCAAATATCTGAAAAACCTGAAGCAAAAAAGAATTGATTATTTCTTAGGAAAATAGGAAAATAATGTTTTTTAACTAATTTTTTGTCTACTATTTACTCAAGATATAAATTTATTGCTTGTTTTGCTGTTTGTTGTCATGTGCCTAAGTAGCATTGAACATGATTACCAAATGTATTGCACTACATGGTCACTTGGGATACACATTGTCCATGGTTTTATAATTGGCCAACTCCAGAAGTAGCTGTGTGCCACATATGTGGTTCAGTAAAGGCATAACTATCCAAGCTATTCGACTTGCACCCTGGATGCTCATTCATGAATGGCCACTCTTCAATTGTTGCCAGTCTTTGGGCAACTCGACAACAAACACATTCCCGCTATGTGGCCTTCTGATCGCAGTTGTGACAGCTACACATGAAAAGTTGCCCAAATCAAGCTTTAGCCATATTGAACTCCAAGTTAGATCAATCACATAACAAAAGCTGACCCAGCGGTCAATGTTTGTCTATGATTCTCAAATTCTTCTGAGCATTCTGACTTTATTTGTGAGCCAAAGAGTAGACTTAGATATCGAGGGGTCGAATGAGCAAGGGTATGTGGTTATGTGGTAATCAAAATTTATCAAGGGCCCAAAGAAGTATATTCAAGAGCACACATATATATATATATATATATATATATATATATATATATATATATATATAGATATATATATATATATAGATATAGATATATATATATATATATATATATATATATATATATATATATATATATATATATATATATATATATATATATATATATATATATATATATATATATATATATATATACATATATATATATATATATATATACGGTCCATTGGGGAAAGCGCTGGGTGAATTTATTGACTTGGGTGTGTGGGCCAGGTAGACCCCACTACACGGAAATGTTATATCTACCGGTGCTAATCCATTTCGATATTTAGTCTTATAGATACGTAAAATTTCTACGCACCACACTTCCACTGGCCTGAAAGTCAAAGCGTCTTTTCTGCATTCATTTGCCGAATCGGATTCCGTTTCTGAGCTCCCAGCATCGTTATCTGACTCGGTCGTTGCAAAAAAACTGGCTCCGCATATGAAACTTTGCAATGGCAAATAATTGTCAACGATTTATGTTGGCTTCTGTAATAAAGAAAGTGCTGAGACGTTTAAGCCTTTCAGGGATAGCTGTCTGTCAAAACCATTACTTCTTAGAGATAGATCACTAGTGTACTGATATATTGTGCGTTCTTCTGCAAGTGTTCGCGAGGTGATGTTAGTGTGTATTGTTGTAGTATATGAAAACGTTGTATGCATACTTGTATGTTGTATATATATGTGCGCCATAAAGAGTTTTCCCGGTGCTGGAACTCTGATGGCCAAACAACGTAATAGCTTGCTCAATATACATCTTTATTTTACATAGTACAAAGCCCCGACCATTCCCAACTCATACGTCACGGGTCGCGTAATATATCAGCACTATATTATATGTGATTCGACGTGAAAGAGCTAGCGGAGGCGAGTAAAACTGATCCTGCTAGAAGATCGGATGCCGTAATGGCACGTACCATTAGAATCGGCTTTTTATTTCACTCTTTTATCCTGGACGAGAGTGCGTAATAATCAATTATAGGTGTTGGCATCATGTGAATAGAATACAAGCAGCAATGCCCTAAAATAGACACCTGTTAGTACAATTTTAACTGAGCTTGGCTCTCTGACTTTGTTATATGATTTACAGCTGAATATATTCATATACTATTGTATGTTTATGAGCGATATTCTAACCCATGCTCACCTCATGGTCCATCTGAACATTGCTTTATTAAGCATTTTGGCTGCCAAATATATAACTAAACATAACCATGGCAGGTTGTAAACGGTAATGCTACTTGTAAATGTAAGCTTTTTAAGTCTTCTTGTAAAAGAAATCACTTAGTCTTGAATAGTGATAATAAGAACAAATACTTATTTGATATTTGCATTGCCTCCACCCTATTATTTAATCATTTATGTAGCCAATGCACCAAGAAAACGTACTACGAGGGTTTTAATGCGCAGCATACTGACAGCGATTAAATTACACAATTGATTTGTCTTATCGTTTGTTTCTGCACGATAATGAGCAACATCCTCATTTTATTGACAATTAGCACCACTAATTGTCTGATATGGGAGAGGTGACAGCTGGTGTGATCCGGCCAGTAATCATAAGGCACAATTGCTGCCTTGATGCTAATCGCTGTGTCTTTAGAAAATCCGACCCAATTAGCATCGTTTCCGAAAAGGAAGTCAATCAATACTGCTTTCATTTTACTAAAGATCTATTGATGAACACAAAACTTGCAAAGAATGGCCAATATCGCGCCGTGTTGTCGAATGCGAAGTAGCATTTGAGCAATTGTCCTTATTTAATACGCACATGATAACACTTATTCCATATACAATGAGGATCGTAATTTATATTGTAAAAAGAAGGTGGACATTAATCATGTATGATGGTCTATTGTGTTCGACATAGCGTGAAGGACATCACCAGTTTGTGGTTTATAAACTATTTACTTAGAAAATCGCGCTGGATGCAATACGATGAACTGTACAGAAAAGATGATCAGCGATGAAATACATAAGATGCGCTCACTCTGTAAAGGGCGCATAAAATAACCATTTTCTGCACGAAACACAACGGTAGTTGCCATGCCCTGTGAATAGAATACTTTTTCAACGAGGCTGGGCCTGATATTATGATTACACACCATATATCACGTAATAGACTCGGTCTAGAATTGGTCACTGCTAAGTGTTCGTACTAGTTACCCGTAAATAACGCCAATTACGAATATCGCAGTATGCTCACTTTTGAATAGTTCCTTGTTGTATCACAAGGAGAAACGTAAAAGGTGATGGGTGAATTATCACAAGGATTGATCTAGTGACGACCGCTTTGATGTTAACCAGGAGCCACCAATGGTTATCACATTCAGATACGTGAATCAGCGATTTGACATGTTAAAAAAAACCCAACCCAAGCTTTATCGTCATAGCTATGATTTTTACTGGTTTTCACAGACACATGCGCATTCACACACGCAAGCACGCGCATAGACACATACAGCCACACACGCGCACAGCCACACTTACGCCAGACCGCAGACCCTACCCAAACCGCGTCTTAGACATTGCTTAATTGGAGCACAAACCGACCGAATGTCGAATCTTGCAGCATGGCCGCTAAATTTTATGAATTATAATCTTCGTTATAAGGTATTTCCTCTAAAAGCCACGTCATTATTGCTCTTCCTACGGCAAGCCCCTCTGTGTCTTAATACGTTTGGCACAAGAGGTTTACGGAAGACCGAACAGCTGTCTGCAACTGGTGTGCTTCAATGTAACATTCATTGCTCTATCGTGTAATGCCTAAGTATAAAAGCCTGCTTACATTAAAGGTTAGTTTCCGATATTTGGGTGTGAATCTTGAAGGATTAGCTCAATGACAAAAGACAGCGCCATTTACAACATATTCTGAATGATAAGTAGTTTGTGGAATGACATGCATGTTGGCGTTCTGCATGTTGGCGTTCTGCATGTTGGCGTTCTGCATGTTGGCGTTATGCATGTTGGCGTTCTGCATGTTGGCGTTATGCATGTTGGCGTTCTGCATGTTGGCGTTCTGCATGTTGGCGTTCTGCATGTTGGCGTTCTGCATGTTGGCGTTATGCATGTTGGCGTTCTGCATGTTGGCGTTATGCATGTTGGCGTTCTGCATGCTGGCGTTCTGCATGTTGGCGTTCTGCATGTTGGCGTTCTGCATGTTGGCGTTCTGCATGTTGGCGTTCTGCATGTTGGCGTTCTGCATGTTGGCGTTATGCATGTTGGCGTTCTGCATGCTGGCGTTCTGCATGTTGGCGTTCTGCATGTTGGCGTTCTGTTATATTTAACTAATTCACAGATAATACCCAAAGTCAGATGATACAGTCGTGATGTGATTCAATTACAATGGCAGGTATGCTGTCATACTGTCAAGTAGCAGCGATGCATGATAATCAGCCGGATAAGAACAAAAGGTGGGTAATAATTTGTCCTTGGTATAGAATAAAGCAATGTTTTTATGATGAAGTTCCCTAATTATACCGATGAACTGTATGACATTTTATAGATCGGTCACGACGCATAATGTCCATAATTTGTTTGATCTGTTGGTGGCTTGGACTTTATCTCGTAGAACATTTGCTGTCCATAGCCATTTTGTTTTTTCCCTCAACTCGGCGAATGGGTAGGTTAATCCGGACATTGGATTAAGATTCTGAATAACTATATCGTCATAGTAACTGTCTTTACTGCTGTTGTCAAGCGATATATTTGGCGACCCGGGGCCAGTGTGTATATCAGAGCCTCATTCGCAGAGTGCTGTTATTCCTATTGTTCACTTCAGGTCATTGGTGCTTCGTGGTGAATACAGACGACTTGGCAACTACGAAAAAGCAAGACATTACATTGGTACATCATGTCTTAGTTGTCTTAAAAGCCGTCGTTGCAATACGGTGTGAAAGGGAGATGATTATGAAAGTAAGCTGGTGGAGCTATCGCATCAGCTCCTTCAGATCTATATCTTTTGACTCAATCAGTAGTATGAACATTGATGCAGAAGGATCTCAACCACGATTAACTGACATCTACCGCATATCTATCCAACACAGCAAATATACCCCAAAGATTCAATATTATCTCTAAGCGCATTCACAGCATTCGCAGCCGACCCGTCGCATGGTTGGTACAACAAGCTGGTATTGCATCTTAACTCACCGCATCCTATCATCGTTCTTCAATTGCTTCTCTACAATCCTGCATTTCAACCGGATCAGATATCTCTTCGTATGCTACAAAGTGCCTATTACCGAAATGGTAAATGACCTCATCGGATCATTGAATTAAATAATGTTGCTTTTAAGGTTCAACATTATTGCTCAGTGTAAGCCGACATTTCAAATCAATTAACATACAGTTGCTTAGCAGTCAAGCTACGATGTAGCAATTTTACTGCGTGAGACATTTTACAAGGCTTCTTTACGAGACAATGCCAATAAATTACGTAGGAATTAGAATTATGAATGGCAATAATGTATCAATGCTTTGTTGAGAAGATAAGAACAAAAGTCTATGATCATATATATTTTCGAGCATCATAACATTACTGGAAGTTTGAGAAAAAACGTCATAGTACGCTCTTCAATCGTTCACCAGGTCGGCATTAAGTGAAATGCGATGGCATTGCTGAATAATTTCGTCGAGTTGCATCGAAACTTAGAATCGACGAAGGTTTCGGTAACGACATACATGGCAGTTTGTCTGTTGACAAAACCAATGCAGGGAGTTACAGTTTGCACAAGTGCGGTTATTAACCACGCCCGCTTAGTTATTGAAGCTATTCATAGAGATGTAGCCAAGAACACTTGGCTCAGAAGTAATGAGCGACATTCGTTAATGACGTGGCTAATATGAAGACGAGATATGAGTAACAATTGATCCCACATGAGTCAATGATATACCTGCAAACGCCAAAACGCACAACACGTAGCCCGTATGGCCTTTCATTATTTACAGTGTTAGAATACAGAAGGGTGTTAATTTTCCAACATTCTTATAATGTCATAGGCCACCTTTTCACTCGCCTGTTACACCCTCGAGCATTATCCTTACCGTAATTCTGTATATTTTCGATGATGACTATTATATATTGCATTGAGATGGCTGCGGATGAAGAGCGGAATGACAATTATAATGTTCGTATATATGAATCAGCCACACTCCCGCTGGTTGCGTAAAATGTCGATGTGTTTGGCAGTATTCTGTACCTCTTACCACTACTGAGCTATCAAATATTCGTGAAAAGTGATGATACTGCACAGGCAAACTCGGCCTTTTAGCTCCGTCAATGTGACTTTGGGTTTGCACCCAGGTAGGGCAACATTTCTAGCTTAGAACAAATGACACAAAAGGACGATATCGAATTGAGACAATTACCCGCATCCATGGAAACTGCGATACCACCTCTTTTCTGTAATTGATGTGAAATAACAATTGCTCATTTCATGTTAATAAACATTAGCAAATTAGACGCAAATCAGTATTGATCATTGACAAGTCACGTTATTGAAATTGTTTTATTTTGTTTAAGTATCAATTTCAAGCTTGCATACATACATACATACATACATACATACATACATACATACATACATACATACATACATACATACATACATACATACATACAGACATACATACATACATACACATACATACATACATACATACATACATACATACATACATACATACATACATACATACATACATACATACATACATACATACATACATACATACATACATACATACATACATACATACATACATACATACATACATACATACATACATACATACATACATACGTACATACACATACATACGTACATACATACATACATACATACATACACACATACATACATACATAAATACATACATACATACATACATACATGCATACATACATACATACATACATACATACATACATACATACATACATACATACATACATACATACATACATACATACATACATACATACATACATACATACATACATACATACATACATACATACATACATACATACATACACACATACATACATACATACATACTACATACATACATACATACAGCGTCATACATACATAAGTCATACGAAGTACATACATACATGCATACATGGAGTACATACAACATACACATACATTCATGCATACATAAATACATACATACATACACACATACATGCGACATACATAGTCACATACATACATACATACATACATACATGTTATGACATTACAGACATACAATACATGCATACATACATACATGTGATACATACATACATGACATACATACATACATACATATACATTTTCATACATACATACATTTATACATGTGCTACATACAGGCATACATACATACATACACATACATACATACCCTATGACATACATACATACATTCCAATACATACATACATACGGGATTGTTTCGAATGAACATACATTCAAATGACATACATGTATGCATACATACATACATTTTCATGACATACATAACCATACATACTACCTAACACATACATGCATACATACATTTAAATAATCGATACATACAATATGTTACATAAAAACATACATTTCATACATACATACAGCGCGCCAACAGCACAGCATAACATACACAAGATACATAATTTCTTGGGGTACATACATACATACACAACTTGAATACATACATACATGGACCGTGTATTGTGCGACGATACATAAATACGCTATATAGACAGCATACATACATACATACATACATACATCACATGTGTGCATACATACAATACATACATACATACATACATACATACATACATACATACATACATACATACATACATACATACATACATACATCATTGATATGATTGTTTGTAGCATACATACATACATACATACATACACATACATACATATCACCTTACATACATACATACATACATACACATACACACACACATACATACTGACGCTTCCTACGCGGTGTCACGGAATATGTCGGGCGAGCTGCCGAGTCGGGTATCTTATTAAACACGATCTTTGGTCTCATGTAAATGACCACTGACAACCAATGGTGCAATGACACATTTTGTTCTTGTGATACATTATAAATGAAGAATAGTTATTTCATTTGATACTGTTTTCGCCTTTCTTGATGATATTTAATGTGCTTTTATTCGAGGCCATATAAGTTATTTCGCTATTTATGTACCCTATGAAAAACTTTGTTAGGGGATGCGCGATTCCAAAAAGGAAAGTAGTTTTCGGGATTGTTCGAATGAACTCTTTCACATGAACACTATATGCAGTTCAGACATTTTGAATTTTTATTGACAACGCTAACCATGTATCTCCCTCAACCCATTCCGAAGCGTGCCGTCGATGAGCATTTAAATATATCGATATGTGTTATTTGAATATGTTAATGAAACGACCCATTTCGGTTGTCTTGTTCCCGCCAAGCGCGCCAAAGCACGAGTGAGTTGAGGTGGTCAGATAACGCCTGCTCACTGGTCGTATTCTGAGCGCTAGACTTTGCATTGAGAAGGGTAATCAGGAAATGCAACACAGGTATTTTATCTGAATGATGATCAAATCACACTTTCTGGCACGAATAACTCAACCTAATCTAACTACAATAATCTTATTTCTTGAGTTTATGGTGTAGAATAAACGACATATGCTAATGTTTACATATATTTACAAAGAAGGCCACCGGATACGTTGTGATAATTGGCTTTGTGAGAAATAAGTGCTTTTGTTTGATCAGCAATATCTGTATCTTTACCATAGCATTAAGCCCGTTTGCATGCGTGTTTGCTATTGATATATCTAGTCTGGTAGATTCAACGTAGACCTCCAGCTCATGCAACAACAGGCTCCTCGGTGTAGATTTCGAGGTTTAATCGGAGGAAAGATATGTTATAAGATTGTATAATCTTCATATTCAAATAACAAATAACTTTATCAATATCGTTGTTATAGAGAATTGCAAATATTGTTTATAATTTAATTGCATGTTTACAGCACATCCGTTTCCTGCAATGATTGAGTTTATTTTCAGAACAGAGTAGAGAACGGACAGTGCATGGTAAATAACCCACAGCCTGTCGCTCATTGTGGTATGACTTCAGCTTGTACATCCACGCCGTCTTAAGTTCAACTAACAGGTAGCTGTATACCGACTCCTTAATATGTATAATCTGATGGATTTCTAACGATATGAGAAGTACGGTATACCTTTATATGTATAATTTGGTGAATAATTGGAAATCATGTTTGATATCATTGCAATCAATCATCACAGACGAGCCTACGAGCCATTATTGTCCTCGTAACGATCCTATGTCCCCATAAGAGACAATGCAATGAAAAGCCAGAATAAGGATATCAACAGTTTAAGACAGGAAATATGGTACAACGTAATAAAAAGCAAGAGCTTTTGTCGTCCAAATGTAATGGTAGTTGTAAAAATCATAATGAATCTGTAACATTCCGCAGCCTACTGTTAAGGAAGCACAATGCTCTCATGAGTGTATCGTGTGAATGCAAACATTTCAGGATCCGATGCATTAGGCTGGTCGTTAAATAGAATGGGGGCATAGCCTGATAGATGATATTCAAAGTATACCAAGCGTGTATACGTGTAACTCCTGACTCAACATATTAGCCAGTTTTAGATACGTCTTTAAGAAATTATCACGTACATTGCGTGATACGTTAATTATCATCCAATAAAGGAATGTTAAAGGAACCATACCGTCATATGACTGACAATTGGTCCACTTACATAGCATATGTCACTGATCATAGTCGGCAGCTCGCAAAGAAGGTCCGGCGAAGTACAAACACGGTCACTTTTTCTATCCTATATCGATATCTTTTCGATGCTGATATCGACTCCTTAGTCTTTGGTCCATTATCTATCATCCCTAACAAGGCATTCAAGCGCAGGTATATTGTTAAAGCGCATTTCTAACATTGATTGCGTGTGGGCGGTTATTTTGGGTGCGACCTACATTTTGTATATTAGCTAAGCAGAAATTATCGTATATATGGTGTATGCATGTGATTGATGCCGTTAAGGCTCACTTAGTCCTAACAAGTGAATAAATATCACCAATATCGTGCGATAGGATATTTAGTTTCGTCGTAACCTAGATGCTGCTGTGGAATTTTGAGGGAGTTAAGCAAGGCGCGACTGCATTCCTGATCGTGTTGCTGCTGCTGTAATAGTACTTAACGACCGATGCATGCTTATTCATATTAGGTGCCAATACTGAAAGCTATATGGAACATGCGGATGAATTTTGAATATCAAAGAAATAAGCATGGACTGCAAAAACGATGCAGATATGTGGGATGCGGTTTTGTTAATTGAATCCTTACCATAGAGCCTATGCGGGATGTTTGGTACCATTATAAAAACTGGCACAAATGGAGTACCAGCATTAATTGACATTTCGCCTCTACAAATTTACCTGCTCGTCACGCAGCATCCGGAACCAAAATCAATATCTGAATCAGTTTAACAAACATTCAGATCAAATATTTTAGCAACAATGATCGTTAATTAATCCTTTAGAAGTTATACCTCGAACTAGCAGACGAATTGATGACAGCCAAAATTCAAATTTGAGTCTTCACTAATCAATATCTTGCCATGTCATTTGCTCATCGACCGCTTACCCTGTATATAGCGCAAGATAATTAACGTTTTCTGTAAAGACAATGTTATCCTGAGGATCCAAGGACCGGCGGCTTTTTACCTTGACGAGCCATCAAATAGCTTTACTCAAGTGAATTGAAAGAGCGTTTATAACACTGGTGTTTCGAGTCATACCGCTGATTCAGCACTGCAGACAGGGCGTATCATTTATTTCAATAGCACTGATTTATATACATAGATAAACTGGTAATTGGATTTCAAAACAACGTGGAAGACAGGAATATGCGTGTTAGATAGCCCGGTAGGATCCAAAATAATCACTATTTAATAAACCACCTGTTTCGACACCTAAAATTGGTCGTATAAGGAACGGTGTGCGGTTAGCAATTCCAGTATCGGTAGTTCCATCATCTCTGCCAATATCCATTTGAAATGTAAATTCAAAAAGCGGTTGTGCCAATCAATATATGCCCTTTCAGTTGCACCAAGGCTCCATTTATGCTATATGTTCTAATTTAAGAACCGCATAATGTTAATTTTTATTTGTTACCCCTTCCAATCTCTATCTACCTCTATCCTGTCTCTCGCCCTAACGGCATACATTTGACGGCCTCTTGCCTTTGTTGTTATACATCCTCTTATCACTTATTGAAAATTCTTTGTTGGGACAAAGCCTTGACTTTAATAAAATACCCGACAGCCTCAGGTGAATTTTTTTTTTTTTACATAAAATATCGGCCCTGATCAAAATGGGCGGGACAAAGTCAAACTTGCGTTTTAATTAACAATATCTTGGTTTCTGCCACTCAATCAACACAGAGAATCGAGGGTAGCACCACAACGATTTATTGAGCCATTTGAATGGCATAGTCATGTTTTCGGTGAGAATGGCCTCGTTATCTCACACAGCAAATTTTACGATATGGGAAACAAGAAGAAATTCCAATCGGCGTGACTTGAACAATTCTCGTCGTGCTACTGGGCTTCCTCCTAAGGCGGCTCATTACTGTTCGGCTCTCTCTTTTTGTCATTTCCGGCTGTAAAGCTTTGAAAGACAGAGGCCGGCGGTGTCCACGTGTGATAAAATAATACATACATGCTGTCTTTACTATTGCACAATAAAACCTAGCAGTTGAGTATTTAGTTTCGTTCGAGATGAGTTGCTGATAAACCGATGTTCGATTAAATGTTTATTCATATTTTGCCGTTTTTCCTGCTGACCCTTAAGTTTAACGGATGACATGATACCAAGTGTCCCTGTAGATGTATTATAATGCCAGCATCTCCGTTTCTAAGTTGTTTGCACACTGCGCTGAATTGAACAATTGCAGTTTAGCAAATGTTAGTCGTCAAAGAACTTGTCGTCGAATGTAGCAGTATAACATTACCGGCGGGAATCACACCATATTTTACAGTAACCCATCATTCTTCGCCGTCACGAATAAAAGAATGTCAAGATGCATAGCTTTATATCCGCTTAAGGAAATGTTGCAAACAGCCACCTTGTCGGGCTTGGTTTATGACTTGCTTTTAGATGACGACTATCAAAATTGCCAATGACATCATTTCAGTACATGGTAAAGGTTTTGTTACCTATGAGGACAAACATTAGGATTTATATTTCGAAAATGCCTATCCAATCAATGCGCATTTGCTGAAAACACAAACGTTGTTGCAAAAGATGAATGCAGGTAAGTGACATCACCTTTAGAAGCGTACCCCACGACTGCGTTATACCATCGTGGCCATCTGTGGCAGAGAATACATTCTTATCCAGTTATTTGAGCAGAAGTGAATATATGTATCTAACTCGGGTCATATCCGTGTTGCAATAGTAGCGCGCGTAACAAGAATCGCCCATATTGGTGTTCCTAATCATAATGAGGTGTTTTATGCGATTTGACAATTCAGCTATATTTTCCTATCTTTTTGTAGCATCAGCTTGGTACCAGGTTCCTTTCTGTTTTACGCTCACACGAATAACCAATTATCACTCAAAGCAAGCGTGCGTAGTGGATATGAAACTGTTAAGTAATGTCCATGGAAGTGATCTCATATGCTGATGTAGTCTGCAGCCCACAAGGTTTATAGCTCTTTCAAGCCCGAGCAGTCCTAAAAGTCAGACATTAAAACGCAGCACTTGGTATTGAACATTAATCAGTTCAACGTACAATATCTTAATGTAAAAAGAACATTATGATTGTCATTAATGTATATAAAATCTGCATTAGGGTCGTAAATCTTACACTATCTCTTGACCGAGAAGCGACTTCTATAAAGGGCTGTTTGATCAGCACAAAGTGTTGCTATATATGGGCCGAATATGATCTACACGTATTTTAACTCATTTGTTCCAGGTTAAACGTGATAGCTGGTTGAGCGAAATATAAAATGATGTAGCGGAGAGTCAAAGTATTCTGTCTCCAACAGATAACGGCTTTAATGTGATTGGTATAATCTACAGTGTGATTGGTATAATCTACAGAATTGGTATTTTTCGAACAATAATGACACACACCACACGATTAATCTTGTCAAGTAGACGACGTATTTCGAAAAGAGCTTATAATGACTTTCTATAGCTATCAATATTTATTCGATATCCTCGGCAAAAACTCGTTGAGCATTCGCGGTTCCAAATTCGTTTACAATTCTGGTAGATTTACAACGAGAGAGCAAAAATATGATAAATAAATATATCTACCAAAGATCCTTTCGATGAACAAGACACAGAAAACCAGCCATTTAATTTCACCTTTAATTTATTTGGTGTGAAGTGAATATAATCTGTCTAGCAAGCATTGATATCTCAAACCATTTGTCATCAAATAAAGAAAAACCAAGATGACGCTGATCTAATAAGGGTTTCTATGCAGATACAGCACTTTTGCCGCCTCACTGTTCTATATAGTGTGTCATTCCTGTCATTTATACAGAATTATCAAATAATGAGCGCTTTGAGATGATCAGACAACTCCTTCTTACGGGTCGTAATCTAAGCGATAGGCTTTGCATTGAGACATGACGTGTAATAAGGAAATTCATCATCGGTATTTTATCCGAATGATGATCAAGTCACATTGTCTGGCTCTGATAATTCATCCTGATCTAACCAGAGAAATCTAATTTCTGGAGATTGTGGTATAGAATATACGACGTATGCTAATATTTAAAAATATTTTCAATGATTACTACCGGATACGGTATAGTAATTGATTGCAAGGGCAAATCTGTTGGGTCCATAAGTGCCATGCCAATGGTCAGGAACAATTTACTACAATATTACCATAGTAATACCAGAGCTCAAAAAGACTTACGATTACAAATATGAAGAGCTTCCTCATAGATTACCCTTACGTATCCTGTTATCCTCCACCTGACCTTTGTCTAACCCTTCGTACAATTATCCGCTGACTTGACCTTGAAAAAGCGCCTGTAATCATCGCTATTTCGGTGGTGCGCCTTTACACTGCCTCAGTCCTGTCGTCTGCATTTTAAATCACACTCTAGATACTCTTCGCATTCCCGATGTTGGTGTTGTGTCTTATCCCCTTGCACTGATACTCGTTGTTATGGGAATAACGATGACAGCGTCTCATATTAGATTAAACTAAGCTTTGGTATGAAATACATCCCCCTTTCTTACCAACTTTGGCCCTCTCATTGCTCCTATAATCCCAAAAGAGACACTGCGATGAATAGCTAGGGATATTATTTGAGATATAGAATAGCCGCATGGTATTACCTAACACAAGGGTATTAACAGTTTAAGTCCGGAAATACGGTTCAACGTAATAAAAATAAAGGGCTTCTTTGGTCCAAAAGCAATGGTATGTGGTGAAAATCATTATAAAACTGTAACATTCTCTAACAATATGTGTTCAGATCATAAACAAACAACTAGAACAATATATATCATATTGCTTAGGACCCGTTTTATTCATGCAATGGTATAACTCTTACTACAGGAGCTTTTCAAAAAACGTAACTGCATTTTATTGATGGATTGATTTCTGAGATAATCGATGAAGGATGTCTTATGTTGTCATTACAAATGGTTCCGATGTTGACTTGAATGGCAATATGTTCAACAATAAGCCATCAGTTACTCAAACTGCTTGGATAACATTAATTTTAACCTACTATTAGACATTCATTGATAAAAGTAACGTAGCGTTTGTTTAATGTAAGAAACAAGATGTTGCCTCCTTACCTCTAATATTACGGTATATTTCCGCATATTCAATGAACTCCCAGATTCTATAACAATCACAGGTTTCTCAATATTGATATACCAAACGTAGATTTGTGTGTTATTTCGGTATATTATTTGCTCTTTGCAAACAATAATAGACATCAGGTTAAAAATAGATACTTTGATTTAAATAACAAATGCAATGCTTAACTATTTGAAGCTAGCTCAGAATCACTTCCTGGGCTGATAGCAATTGTGTGCAATCACACTTTTCCTATACAAAGAATCCGCACTCTATTTCCCTATTTCATGGCTTAAATTCCTGCGATATTTGTCCCAAAGACATATCACCACTCCACACGTGATAACTGACCCTTTGCCATACCTTTAATGACAAATAAGGCTCACTGTTTACCCCAACATTTGCAACAAAATGAACCAGATCACTGATAATGACAACTGATAAGGGGTACCAGCCATGATAATGGCGATAATGACGGCTAGAAAAATTTCATAGTGACCACAGTACTGTCACTGGACTCTGGGGAAATACATCTCTAAACGAAACACATTGATATGGTCAGCCGGCTGACTAGCACATGACTAGCAAAACCTCAGATACTTGTTGAGACATGCTATGTCGAAACTGTGATCAAGCCAAAAGTAAACGTACCCATGTCATCCAAGCAACGTGCGCTCTGACTTGCTAATATTTGCGTCGATGACTATGCCCTGTAACGACACTCCACGAAACATTCACAACCTTTAAAATGTACGTCGTTTTTTTGTACCAATAGAAATATCCAACCAATCATGTGCCAGTATTTGTATTTGTGGCCAAGTAAACTCCTAAACCCAGGAAACTTACGACGATCACAGTCGTATCAAAGCAGTTAAGGTGAAGCCACCGTTGATTGCAACGTCGATTTTTGTTCTCGGTACCTTCTTTCCCTGTCAAACCCCGAGCCACAGTTGAGCTTACACTTGTTAATGTGATCTCGTTCAGTACGCCTCAGCAGGTTCACATTTTAAGTACCAAACAACAAAACATACCTTGCATATAAGAGACGCATCAAAATGGGGCCTATTTGGTTGCTATATGTCACAGCTACAACGCCAAACACTTTGTGTCTCATTTATACTTGTCGACGGCTTCATTAGAAGTGCTATCTAAATGGGTTTAAGCAATTCTGCTGTCATATTGATTTCTTTGAGGACCCGAATTATAGTCGGGGTCGGTCAAGTGGTAATTAGTTAGTTGGGCAATGGACTGTTAGCAAGATGACAGATATCAAGATAAAAGCACAACAACTCATCGCTGTCAACTTACATACACATGCCCTTTCACAACCTCTCAACTAAAATAATGAGTTGCCAGGTGACTAAGGTGGTTTTTGGCCAATTGCAATTCGTTATGCAAGGGGACTAGATGCTACAATATATAAACCCATCACATACAACATTAACAAGCACATATGATCCAGGTATCCTGATTTCGATAGACACTGCTTAACAAGTATTTACTTATTTGCCTTCCTTTAAGACTGCAAAGGTATGTTGTCTCTTATATTCAACCTAATAGGCTATTAATGTATGAGAATATCACGACCGCAAACAGTGTAATGATAATTGCTTCATTAACGCACCTGCACTAAGAAAACGGCCAATCATGGTCCCAGGATACCATGCCGTAACAACCGATATCAGCCATATTTGGTAGTGTAAGATTAGATAAACATTGTTGGGTCGATCCTTAGGTACTTATAATTCGAGTATTCTCAAACCATTCAGCGTTGTACCAGAAAGCATATTTGCCTATAACAGCGCATATGTGGTTGAACAGTCTACTGGCAGCACATTTACAAATAACCGCAATTCAGAAACAAGCAAAGTGGGTGCGGTCTTTTAATATGTCCTTTATTGGTAATGTATCACCGTACTTATCGCTTCCTTTGGCTGCTGTCTGTCTTCTATCATCTCGAACATTGCAATCAAAATCCCGAGTATGTATATTGCTAAACGATGGGTTTAAAAAAAAATAATGATTGCGCATGGACGGTTTATTACATGCGACCTGCATTGTTTAAATCCATAAAATAACAGTGATGGCTCTTATTTGCAATATGATTGATGTCTGTTGCACCCCACTCATTACCAAACCCGCGAGAGCAACAAATCGTTTCGCCATAATTTTCAATCACAGCACAATTATGTATCCGCTATGTTGCGTGCAGATGTTAGTGACCATTTTCCAGTGTTCTGTATCGACCATGGCATTACAACTAACAAATGTGACAAATTGAACTACAGACAAATCTCGGCCTGAAAGGTAGATAATTTCTGTGTGGAACTTGGGAACTTTGAATGGAGGGAAGTTGTAGACACCAAAGACGCGCAGGAGACATACACAAGGTTCTATTGTTTTCCAAAAAATCAATACGATGCCTGCTTCCTAATTCAACTATCAAAATCGAAATCTAAACATATATATAAATGGCTACCATCAGGACTAAAACAATCCATCTAAGTAAACAAATAAATTATACGTTGAAAGGTAAACAAGCTTTGAACAAAAGGGTGTTTTAGTCATTTCAAATTAGGAAGCGTTAACGTTTGTACCACGCCATATATCACATCTAAACGTATATTCAAATATATTTATATTCTGTAAAGGTAATTAACAATTATCAAAATGGGTTTTAGCATTGATTGTAAAGTTATAACATTGTAGATTATCCATTTAGCCCGCTTAAACACTTTGAGTCTCATAAACATTTATATTCTGAGACTGTCTAGTATATGCAACACTTATGCGGGCTTACATTGATTGTAAAGTTATCCATCTAAGATTATCCATTTAGCAACGCTTCAATTGCGCGTAATTATATACATATCATCAGAGACTATATATATATATGCAATTATATATGCGGTCTTACATATCTACATTCTATCTATATATAGATTAAGCAAGGCTTCATTGCGCGTATATATATATATATATATATATATATATATATATATATATATATATATATATATATATATATACTTTTATCAATCTTACATATGAGTCTGGGCCTAACAAAATCGGACGTATACAAAGATGACACTCTTATATATTATTCGGCGATAATATATGCAGCTTCAGCTCTGGGAACGCAGTAATTTCAGATTGTGTAATCCGGTGTGATCTTGGATATTCTCAATATGCATCTGGCCGGCTTAGCAGTCAACATTTCGGCACACTTTCACCATAACCGGTATGAGAAATATGTTGATCAAATCTGATTTAGCTATTTGTTCTTGGGATAATGAGATTTCCAATGTTAACCCTAAGAGCACTTTGGGGCTCATTCAACGTACCCCGAGACTTTAAGAAAAGGACAATCTCACCTGGGATAAGGTCTTCTTTTAGTTGATTGCTGTGGGGCAATGCAGATGGTTTGATGTTGACTTTGGTTGAGCAAATTACAGCTCCCTGCACAAAGTCTTGCTCCAACCATGATTCCATGTACTCAATATTTTCCACAACGTCTTCATGTGGATATCGCTTACTAGCGCGTCATGAGCATTTTAACCAATCATGAGCTGGAACAGAGAATAAACTGGTTGGTCAAATCTACTTATCACATACAATGCTGTATTGTCAGTGGACTAATTTATGTTTAGGATCAAATGAATATGTAAAACGACATCTTTATATAATCAAATGGATTAAAAAGGGACGAACAATGTCAATGCTCTTTGTCAAATAGAGGACCACGCCATGCAATCAAGTTCAGCATTCTAGATGCCTCCAGTTGAACTTCTAGCATATATTGATTGTATACTGATGAATGAAAGCTATCATAGATGACGCATATAATCATGGTGGTTAACTTTTAGGTTCGCATTATTTTAATCGAACTCGTGCTTGCGGGAAAGTTAAATTGTGCGTTAACAACTTTCAAGACAAAGTATCAGTCATACTTTATTTTGGATGATACAGTGGCTTAAGGTAATTGGCTACAACCAGGTGCACTGAGGGCGTACATCTATTCACCAAGAGGTAACTCGACTGAGATCGACTGTGGTAAACTTTGCGGTGGTATGGGGTACAAAGAGCATAAACACAAATATTCCGGAACATTCAGATAACAACATATTATCTAGATACAAACTTCAAGCCAAACCCTAACCACAAAGCTTCGACAGCGCATCAATTTAGAGAAGGAGATTCAAAAGTACAAAAGAGCATAGTCAAGGAAACGTCAAGTACCGACTATAGGCAGCAACTCAAGAATTTGAGTCTTGAGCGGTACTACTTAAGCAAGTTTATAAGAAGGTGTCACAATCTGTCAGTCTGCAATCAACAGTTTTATTGGACAACACATGACCCATTTAGAACCTATCTAGAATGTTCGAATCTTTGCGGTCACTTTGCCTTCAACGAGAAGCAGACATATTAGAAAAGGTTTTAATAACTGCGATGGTAAGTTCGCAGACGTTAAGTAGAATGTCAACACAATATCAAATTTGTCTAAACAAACCAACTGTCTTACAGAGCTTCTCCTTGGTGTGTCATCCCGGTATACATATAGTCGATAAGAACATATCTGTGATGTATCTCCTTTAATTTTGCCGCAGAAAGCTACAGACGAAAGTGCAAAAAAATGTGAGGAGTAAACTGTGAAAACAAATTAGTCATGGAAGGCAGTACTCCTTGATCACTGAACTGACATAAAAACCAAACTTAATATGTTTTTCAATGACGTGGGTTTAACATAATGCTGGATACCTAGCTGTGGGGATCGACACCAGCACCAGTGAATCACTTCACACCGTTTGTGTTGTCAGTATTGACGAATGATCGTGATGTCTTGTTTAAAAGCAGCAAGTTGAAACAAATGATGCAACCTGCGATGTTCCCGAAATATTTACTGTTAAATAATTGAATATGGTACATATCTATTTGCGTACTGCTCATGTGATACAATGAGAAGAAAATAGAGTCATCCAAGTGCCAACTGTTATCGCTGTGTGGCAGCGGCTAATGCAGCTTTCGCATCAACAACAATAGATTCTGGAGGGTAAGCTGACAAGCAATGCTGATGCTATCATCGGTCACCGCTGATGTAAACCGGTTAACATGACGTATCGGATGTACTGGATTATATATGCACTCAATATTTACGCTGTATAAGACCGCATAAGTGTTGCATTAACCCGGAGGTCAACGCTGTCATTCACAATAGATCAACCTTCGATGGTGTATATGTGTGTGTGTGTGTGTGTGTGTGTGTGTGTGTGTGTGTGTGTGTGTGTGTGTGTGTGTGTGTGTGTGTGTGTGTGTGTGTGTGTGTGTGTGTGTGTGTGTGTGTGTGTGTGTGTGTGTGTGTGTGTGTGTGTGTGTGTGTGTGTGTGTGTTGTATAAATGTCATCTGTCCCCGCTACTGAGACAAAAGGTATGTTGGGTGCATTTGCAACTTGGCAAGCATAATGGAGTGTAACACTAATAAACCTGCCCTATTATCATAACAATGAGATAATGAGAATACTGGTTATATTTAAATGATATAGCATAGGAAGACGACATTATTCGTACCTACACGTGTAACGAACATTTACATTATCATGAATAAATATGACATTGCCATCAACTAACAATATATATTCAATACGCGTGATTGACCGGAAAAATAATTGTTCATGAAACCGCCGACGCTATATAAACTATTGCAATAAGATCATTGGGTAAATATCCTGCCATCGACATTGCAGGTGAAGTGGCTGGAACTGCAAGTGGTCATAAGACAACTGGGTTGTGGAACACTATATGTAACATACCACAGTCAACAATCGCCATTTGATTTTTCCGTGGTTTTGAGCCGATGTTACGAATGCATTTCGTGTCCATATCGATCGATGTGTGCCTGTTGGAAAATTAGTGCCAGAAAGGGCATCGTTATGATCCTGTAGGGCTAATGCCACTTCGACCCCTGCCACGATCTCTTGCGAAGAATTCGCTGTCTCTAACATATGAAACCTTCGAGATGGCACATAATACTACCAGGCGCTGCAGTCCTCATTGGTAGCCTACAGGGACATGTATTATCAATGCCTGTACGCATGAATGCATACGGATATATTAACATCGTGGGCGGGATGCAACCTTTCAAACATATGCTAATAATCTATGTACTTACCTATATATAGTGATGCTGAAAATATTCCCCGCACGGCGGAGGGCTGTTGGACCACAGGAGGTTAATATTCAACCTTCATTAAGCTACAGCATTTACCAACTGACAATTACTAGACGATTTTGTTGCTGGGTAGGCTAATATTGACATTGCTCCGAGTCTGTGGTATAATGAGTCTGGCTAAGCGATGTTGGTTTAAAACTAATGACTGCATGCAGGATAGATACATATTATGCTGAATTAAAACGACAGTACTATCAATGTTAACGAGAACTGAGAATACAGGCTGCGTCTGATTATATATTATACATGTTAGCCAACTAGAGAATCACTTCCATGCACATTATACGAATTGTAACAGAATTGAAAATGGCGTGATGTGCGGTATCTATAAAACAGAGCTTCCAAAGAGCGCCATAAGCAAAATGACAGATGAACAGTATCATTTCGTGATGACAGTAACAATAATGGACAGTTTACGGGGTTCGGTGTACTTAAAATGACAACTGTACTTTTATCCTTAAGCCTTTTTTCGCGGAAATAATTGCTTTCTGACACGACATTTTGGATTAGATATCATCCATGTGAAAGGTTTGTGCTGTAATGATCTAAACCATGATGTATAAGTCTGCTATTGTGTTGAGATTTGTTACACGAAAACCATCTACTTATAACACCGTAAACGAATATTCAGGGCAAATACAATCCAAAAACATCAAGATCTCCATAGGCATTTGTAAACTGACCGTATGAAATGAATTCACTGATAATTAAGATGATATAATGGTCTTCGAGGCATCATATCTGAAGACAATGAGAATGGGGTCTACTGGTGCAGTGTCGAAAATATCATTGGTGGTAATAGTATAGTGTCCAATGATTGTCGCTAATTATATGACGATCCTGTAGCAACGAATATGGTTTACTAGTAGGATCATACATTATGTGCATCGACAAATTGTAAAGCCTATGATTTGATCATTTGAGCCTCAACAAACTAAATGGTTTAACATTGTGAATCCAGACATTTGCTGGTGATCTCTGTAAGTGTTTATGTTCTAATATGCATAGAGAATGTCCTCCGAATTTGAATTGAATTAATGCTGCTATTTTAGGGATTGCAGTTGTATGCAAAAAAACTATTTATCACAGCTTGTTATACTGAATGCTTTTATCATATAGAAAACAGATCAAATGTGTATAACATTTGGTGCATCCGAATTCCTTACAGACTGTATTTTCCTAGATTGTCATCCACGAAAGAGTGGCCTGAAAACCAGCGTATGTCTCTTTCAATAACAACATTGTACACCACCACGCAGTTATGACGGCTGCTATCTACCAAGTGATCAACTCTTCTCCACGTGATTAACGAACGCTTTATTGTGCTAGTAGCTTCGTGGTAGACGCCAAGTGAGTCCAAGCAAGATCCATCTTTGATGGTGATATCAATAATGTGTGTGTGCATGTTGATGCAATTTCAGTTGAGGTATCGTTTGAATAGAGATATAGATCGAGAGTAGCCATGGACAAGTAAAGACATGGTGATTTAGTGTTGGGACCCGAATTTTTTTCCATAATATGAAACCCATGCAATGATAGATAAGCGTGACCCTATAGACCATCGGGGTTAAGCTGATGCGGTGTGAATGAAGATGCATAACCCAATTATTGCTTTGACGGTATGTAACTAACCTGTCATTCATGGCCACTGGCAGTTGCAAACCAGTAACGCTGGGTTGGCGCCGCATATGAGACCTTGGTATGCCAAATAAACGTGGTCATTAAACGCGTCGTTCATTGCTGGCCTTTCATTAAGGTTGTTTGCTTGAGAAATGTGTATAGCTTACAGCAGTATCTCTCCGTTGAACACATTAATGACCCGATGTTGAACCAGTCCATTCTCATTTAGTGACGACACGCTTGTCACGTCAATTACACAGAGGTGTATTAGAGAGGAAACACCCGCAAATACCGATGTGTTCATTGTGTCAGTGGTTTTTTATTGTCTAAGCTAATTGCCTTTTTTGGTATGGTACATACTTGTCATGGAAGTATATTCCTTATTGATAACTTCCATCACTTCAACTTCGAATTGCAGCTCGTACCATGCGCGATCGGTATGTTTGTGGGTGTACGCAGTTGGCAAATAATGCTATTTTTTGTTGTTTTTCGTTTGCCTCCTTGGTGTGGCGTACTTATAAATGTCCTATATATCCGGCCTTGCACAGCGTCGATAGAATAAACGCCAGGAGCAGCGCGTAGTTTTCTTCATACACTGATGATTGAATAATAGATAATCCAGTCTATTTTACCGCAATGGTGTCTACCATGCGACGCTGGGCGAACGATGTCAGATTGTTGTTGTGGTTATCTGGTACAAACAATACTCAAAATTCCCAAACAGAATCGATTTTTTCACATACATGCATTTACCATGACAGTGTGTGAAAGAATATGTAACGTGTAATCCCCTGTGTGGTTAGCTCTTGCCTTCCAGCAATTGCCATCCCTAACTCGTTAATGTTATCAAGAACATAAACTGTTTTTTCTGTTGTGGATGACGTCAACAGATACGGGTCGTATTTTATATCTGCAGTTAGCCTAATCAATTGCAAAGTGATGATGCAGAAGCGACCAAAACACAACAGACCTGTTGCATACTGCTAGTTCCCATTTAACATGGAAGTCATTAAGATATGGAGGGATTTGGGGTAGCTTAAACATTCATCGTAAAATGACTTTTAAGTCAATACTTTTCTTTCAGGTTGGATAGCCTCTCCCAGTGCATATGCACATCAAAGCTTTACTTTAAGCAAAACTTTACTCAATTACGCATATAGACACCGTAATGTATAATATCAAAATTCCTTTAGCTGCTGTAGCCTTCCGAGGTTGATTTGCTTCACCTTGTCGCTTAAGCCTCAACGCGTGCTGTGTATAGAACAACGATATCAAAATGGCTATGTAATCAGCGTGGCACTGAAGCACTTGATTGTGGCAGTTCATGTTATCTCGTGCTTCATTACTTCATCTCTCGGTTTATTATCAAACACTCTAAGTGACACATATTGACGGATAAGAATCTACTGCACCACAAGCGTATCATGTAGATTCGGAGAAGATGTTATAATACTATTCTAGCTCATACGTTTTTAAAAAGCCTCCCCCTTGATTATCAACACGACAGCCCGGGTTACCTCCGACCACTGGGTGGGATCGGGTGTAACCCTGATAGTAGCAATCCTTGAGCCTTGACTCGCATGCGGGTCCACCCTGCCAAGTGGACCCGTCACACGGGGATTGTTTTAGCCTGGCCTATCGTGTGGACCGGTCAAGGGTCACGGGAAAGCAAGCCAGCTGACCGGGGACCCTTTATAAGGACCACATATGGGTCAGTAAAAGAGATTCTTCTAGTCAAAGACAAGATTCAGACCGAGATTCCAGGGAGCTTCATTGTTGAAACTTAATAAACCCAATAAGCAACTCTACTCCTGTTATTTCTCAGGCTAGTCCCCACTCAAGCAACCACAAGCAGCAATGAATGAAGGAGAGTGAATAAACATTAAGTATAAGTAGTGGTAGAGAAAACGGGAACGCTGGCAGCTTCTACTGTTTTCAGTACACATTTTCCCGACGCTAGCGCTTACAAGCTCCTTCGTTAGTGAAGAAAGCTTACAATTGCTTCACACGTCGAAGAGAGACACAGGGCCACAAATTACGACCGCAAGCATGACTCATTTCTTCGGTAGCGTACATCGGCCTATTCCACAGGAGTTGCCGCCAGCTAAGGCATGCTAGCAGCCTTGAGCTATCAGGACTTTTTTCACATCTATATCATATTATTTTTAGCTTTATACCATCTACTCAGAACAGGACGCCTATATTCATTTTATATGCATAATTTTTTCATGCAATTATCTCACACACATATTTCTTTCATTATTCCAACCATACCACATTTTACCAGCCATACCATCTCAGCCACGTGTCAAACGCATCAACGCCAAACGGTTAGACAAATTCAAATTATCAAAACGAACACCTTAAGTGTCAGCGATAACAAAGCCTCGAAATTCAGATTTTGACTTGTCCAATTACGATTCATACTACCGGTTCCATATAAGAAATGAAGACCTGGGCTGTTAAACTCCTTTTGGAATCATGCTACAATCTGACCTAGATAAGAGATCCTCTTTCATGCATTGGTCAAGGATCACAGGCCCGATTGCATTAACAACAGACACATCTGTCTCAGAGGTCCAAAGCTGCAACCCTAGTAATTGCACTTCAGTACTTCGATGCGAGCATAATGTTTGACCACGCTACAGATAATCAAAATTCTACATTTAAGGCAGTCTCTAGTGACATACACTTTTGACGCTTAATCTCACGCATCTTTTGCCGCCATGCGAAGTCCATTAAACTGTGAGTCCAGGTTAAAATTATAAAAAGACTCTTAAAACTTCCTGGAACGACAAAGATATAACCAGTCCGCGAATAGGAATCTCATTCTGAACGGGGGAGGCAGGGTTTGTTTTAGCTACATATTTATAGTATTATAACAAAGATATGCAAGATAATTTTACTGCAGTCTTGTGGCCGCAGTGCTCATATGAATAGAATTTAGAATAGAATAGAATTTATTTACTTGCAGCAACAATAACACATCGATACTGATTGGAAACAAACACATAAACAACAAATCCAATGCTGCAAGTAGGGTCAATGTAGACAGGGGTTGTCTTCTTATTGTCCCTCAGCAGGCACTGCACAAAACAGACTTATGATAACGATGCGAGTGACACTCCAGTGCATTCCAGTGAGAATCATTGTTGATCCGCAGGGGGCCGGCAATAAATGTCTACACGCTACCAGACCAGGGTGACACTGCTCATGGCTGGCATTCCATTAAGGCGCACATAAGCACAAATATTAGCTACATTTACTCGGGAATATATACATATAGTAGAATATGGAAATCCACCTTGTCTCATCAGCTTAGTCCCACAACAGATGGCTTGATGATATCGCATTAAATCACAGACCCTGTGTAAAGGATTTGCAATCCACTGCTGGAATCAAAGTGTTTACCTGTAAATGATCTACCGGAAACGGAAATCGATTCTACTGCGTTATGCTTACTTCCCCAATGTAATGAACATTATAATATGACTAAACTGCATAAACTATTGTAACGGGTCGATCTTTTGCAATGGCAGGTAAATGAATTGGGCAGGTTTTCATAAATATCCAGGTCACGTGAATACATTAACAGTTGTCCGCATGTCAAGGATATATGTTTAAATTTGGGAAAAGTTACAGGTTACATGTCCGACTAGACAATTTAATTACTTTGCTCATCGTGAAATCGCATCTAGAGCAACTACTGATGATGCCTTGTAGTTGAAGCTACAGCGTCTCTCGAAGTGCAGCCAAGTGCCATAGACCAACTATGTACCTAATTCCAGCGCTTGATAACACCCCTACCCTCATTACAGCACCCCCTCCTCATGGGCCCAATCCACAGTAGCTACGATTTCACATGGCTTTCAGTTAAGTGCACACTATTTTTGTTGCATTCGAATTCAGAAAAATAACAGTCATTGTTTTACTGAATGGTCGTGGCAGGTCATTAATGTCAACTAGATATACAGATGGATCTTTTTAGATTCAGTTTATCATATTATTTCAGAGATTTGATACGTTGAAGAATCCTTTTTCCTCACCTAAGCTCGGTCTACACATGTTCAAATTTTTCACCACATGAAAGCTCACCCTTACCTTTTTCGTTGAAAATGACACACCCCTAGGATTTGACCAAAACCGGTTGACCATTAACCACGCAGCATAAGTATGTGCAAATGAAATTCTCTCTACAAACATATGATATAACATAGATGCAGTATTCGTATAACCCAGTGGCAGCTACGGATTCCAATTTCTCGTGTCCGAGACAACCTACCTGAGAAGCAAAGTTTTTGCACATGGCGCAAAAATCAATTTGGTTGCGACGATATGATCGATATGACGCAGTATCTATTATCTCTACGCTTGTTTATTACTTTATCAAGAAACCTGTGTCTTATTGTCATATAACTAAATCCAACCGCATTATATTGGCAACAAAACACCCCGACGCCTAAACATATTATTTTGTTAAAAGCAGACAGAAACAATAACATTGACGTATTTCGGAGCAATTTAGACAATTAATGCATCTCTTAACGTAGATCTCCTCGGAAAGCGATGTTTATAGAGTCGATGACGAGGATTTATTTGCATTTAACATTTGCTTCATTGGTCGCACGCAAGCCACGCCGAATAGTCGTCTGGATCCACCCTTGGATTTGTCTAAGTCAATATATATATATATATATATATATATATATATATATATATATATATATATATATATATATATATATATATATATATATATATATATATATATATATATATATATATACATATGTTTGTATATATATATATATATATATATATATATATATATATACATCTATATATCTATATATATATATATATATATATATATATATATATATATATATATATATATATATATATATATATGTATATATATATTTACGATGTCAATGCTGATAAATGCAGACTATAATTCACAATTCTTCAGCCATTATTGAATCATGGAAATTTCACAACTGCCTCTTCAGCTTTTATAACTTCTCTCTGTGCCAATACACATTAAAGGCTGCAGCACGCAAAGACAACTCTACCAAGCAATATAGCTGAATAACACGCACTATGAGGAATCTGATATGACGTGTGTAGTCGCGCTTGAACGAGTTACCTCCTGAGGTTCATTGTACTTTCTTTAGAAAATCAGCGCGTACGGTTAACAGAACAACGTTATCAATAAGTCCATAACACAAACAATTATAATGACGCTGTATTCGCTCGACTGATGTGACATTTCATGTTATCTTTTGTCTTCAAAAAGAGATATATATTCAAGGATAAAAAATATGGTACCTCGTGAGGGTATCATGTTGCGATGGAGCAGACGTCTCCAGTTCGCTTTGTTGCAGTAACTGCAGTGTTTAAGGTGGAATTTTCCTTGTCTAATAAGTAATTTCCCCATGGCTGAATGTGTTAAGGGTCTGCATGCGGTTGAACTTGGGCAACGGCTTGTTCCCAGCGACAACACGCACCATATCAAAATTAATCCCAAACCAAGTACGGTCTATTTTTCTACGTTCATAATGATATCACAGACTATAAACTACTCTTAAACTCTTGTGCTAAGTGTACTACAATGGATTGGAAAGAACGAAAACTAATTAGCAGTAAATAAGGCAGTATGTTCCCTGTGTGGCTGCTGTATTGCTCATTCAAATTCGAACAAGTATCCTGATATGCCATGCTTAAATACATGTTTTTCTCGTGTGAGTATAATCTAACTTGTAAATGAATATGGCCAAACTTAAGAATCATATAACATCACATTTGTCGCTGGTGTACACGCGCGTTGCGTTATGCTTCAGAACTTTTTTCCAAGTGAAAACGCATGACCAACTCCAGGCCAGCCACGCGGTGTGTTGAACTCTCAAAACCCTGTTAAAAGTACCGGTGTGATTAAGGCAAGGAGTTTATTACGAAACAACGTGTATCTTGTTTGTGATCATAACAACAACGACAACTTCACTTCTGGGATGTCAGCGTTAGCAAGTGATGATTTAGAGGATCTAATAAGAGACCCATGCAATGAAATATCCTAGTGACTGTACAACTATAAATTATTCTCGGCACAATAGATACCATCAAAGTCCAACTTATATTGTGTGGATGACCAAATTACAACCATTACTGTCTGAAAATAACTTGCAGTATCCAACCTAGCAATTTGTTGTCACGCGTAATTGTAGAATGGCTCCTGATATGAGACATTGATACGTCTAATAAATGGTAAATGGGGTATTTATGTGCAATATCGGAATTCGATTGCACGATCTTTTTGATGGCCACAAGCTGAACCTGATTGCATCAATTTAGAGAGGGTCTTGAACCCCTGTCACGTGAACTGCATGCACGCTTGTAAGATAAAAATGTGAGGCAGTGGCTGATATATATATATATATATATATATATATATATATATATATATATATATATATATATATATATATATATATATATATATATATATATATATATATATATATATATATATATATATCTCAGATTTATACCTTATAACTTTCCGACATTGTCGCCTTTTGCTCTCCCTTATTCAGCTTCATAATAAGTCCATTTCGAACTTAAGAACGATAATACAGATGGAAAATGGTGGCGAGAACATAGGCCTTTTTAGTTTTCCATTCCGGTAACTATTTGTAAATGTTGGAGTTTTGTGTATTCCTTATCGTAACAGAGAAAGGTATTGATATTTAACCCGTTTATTAATAATACTGAAATTTGATTGCGCATGATGATGGGTAAGTGTGGACTTCTTGTAGCTATATTTACTTGGAGTTAGTTTGTTTGCATGTAGCTTAGTAAAAAACTCTCGTCAATTATTACTCCACGATTATTGCGTCTGAATGCTCGATCATTTATTAGATACTTTCAGATCTGAGAAGTCCTATTTTCTAATTTCATTGATGAATTTGCTTATTTTATAGAAACAGATGTTGTTCTGTGCCAACTGTGGAGATGAGTGGTCGAGGGGGAGCCACCTCAAGTATAAGGTGCTCATTGTTACCTCCCCATACACAGCACGGAAGGCGTTCCCTGGTCTCAAAAGCCTGGCCAAGCACAAGATTTGCGGGTTTTCTTTACAAAGTCCTTACCCTCCGTACGAACTGGAAACGAACTACGTGAACAAGGACACGCACACCCCAAAACGGCCCAAAACCTCCCCCCTTCACACGGCTTTCTTCAGAGCCAACCCTCACTAAACGGCTCTTTTCATTGCCACCCCTTTTCAAATGGCTCTTTCAATGATTCGTGTTGAAATGCATTAATTAATTAGCCAGCATTAGTGGACTATTAATCAGACAATACATCTAAAGTTGCTGAACTGATATAACATATATTTGCGTACCGGTTGGGAACCTTCGTCTCATGTTCACAAACTTTGATACACAGAAGGGCGAAAAGGCTTCGTATAATGGCTTCCGTCACCGTAGCAGTGACCATAGCCACAGGTACACCGGATAACAAGCTGCAAACCTGGGCGGCCTCCTGGTATTTGGGCCTGATTGAGTCACCCCTAAAACACATGTTAAACAAGGTATAATAAAACAGATCTGGTGCTGATGTTGATTAGCTCATTTTAAGGGGCCGAGCTATATCTTACCACTCTATCAAACAATGGGCCTCATCAATTGCCAGGCCTCCTATCAAACTCCGTAGTTTTACACTGCGCCACTTGGGGTAATGATTGTTCCGTTGTTGCCAGGAGAAGCTTGTACTTCTTTCGCATGACAGCTGACTAATAAAACATAGGCACGTCAATAATTGCGAGCAGGTGACACAGTTGCATCTCAATACTTATTCAAAATAAACTCTGTTTCAGCATTTAACCATCATACCTTCCAATGTGTCTGGGGTGTCGTTGTAGCGTTCATAATTGAAATGCATGACAGGTCTGTTTCTGTTCACCATTTGACCTCATCCCGAATCATACTCCGCAGCTGCATGACAACAAGGCTTACATGCCTTTGGCGACCGGGTTTCATCTGCATGACGTGAAAAATGAGTGATACATTGCTGCGCCCCTAAATACATGTTAAATAGCAAGTATCTCACCTTTTCTTGCTCAATGTAACGAAGTTCCAGAACATTTACTAAGAATGTTAGCTACAGAATATCGTTTTTGCGTCATAAATTAATAGAAGAGTGCATAGTACATTGTCAAGTATGAGCGGAGCTCAAGTGAAAACGTCACTCTTCCTGTAGCCGGTTGGCAGACTAACGAAAAGATTCCTGCCGTTGCAAAGGTGTTGAAGGCAACGGATTAGCTCTTCACGGATGCTGTACGACAGCGAAAACTACTCCATTACACTCGGTAACGCAGTGCAGAATTCCATTGTCTTCAGTGGTCGGATCGGCGGATGAAGGTGAATTTGCCCATATTGAGGGCCACCTATATAGTGCTAATCCGACATAACGTGTTTGGATAAGCGAGCGTGTGTGTCGCACGTGAAAAAAACCGCGCGTGCTTTTATTTATGTCTGCCATGTCTGCCTAGAATTGAAGCCACTAATGGAATGAGAAATCTAATGTGTTCCGTCACTAATGGAGCGAGGGAAAGATTCATGAAAAACATAGTGTTGCTTGGTGAGAGTGTATAAAGATAGTTCTGCAGCTTGATTAATGTACCGGGTCTTATCATCGAGTTTTCTACATTTGCAAAAGCTAGCCCCGAGAACCAAGAGGGAGCACAAGTTCCATTTGGTTAAAAAGAGCTATATAAAACATACAACCTAACCGAGTACTCATCCATGTGCTCACTATATTTTCATGACTAATGATTTACGTTTACAGTAACCGTATATATAATAAGAATGACCAGTGTGAGCAATCGATATTTAGCTCATGTCTTTTAAAATATCTGATAGTTTGAAGATCCGATGGTCATCGTCATTGCGACATTGCTTAGAATTAATATTTGAGATTATTTTGGGAGAAAAAATCCTTCATCATGGCTGTGAGACTGTCGTATATGTTAATATACGTTGACATTTAGCGTAATTGTCAGGTCCCGAAAACTTTGTAAATCCATGACCTTTTCATTTGCAATTGCGATCTCGAGCAATGACCACATTGGAAATATTTTGACACGATTTTTAGTGGATATACTATGCATGCGGTATGTTTGCATTATTCTCGATGTCATCAAAAAGCAGGCATGCATCTATAAGCGATCATCCGTCAGTGGTAAATTGAATTCCTAGTTTTCAGTTGATGATTGTTTATGATATGATGTGTATGTAACCACGAACTTGTTTGATTAGGATTTAGCAGGCAGTGAATATTGATGGCAACATTGAACAAATGGGCAAATGTAACTATTTCGATAAAACGTGGGATAACACTGCCATGATTGATTGATTGCATTAAGTTAAAGTAAGTAAAGAATTAGTTTTGACAAAAATGTTCTATGCTATGCATGAATGAATAATTGTTTGGATATGTGTTCAATATGTTAGCAGTGGTTAGGAGTAGGTATTGATCTTTTAAAGTGACCAGTTACTGCTGACTTACCAGATTTGTTGTGGTATACTTCAGTCGACGGCCGTTTGGAATCAGTCATGCCTTCCGATTAACAGAAGAATTTTTCACATCTTAACCATAATAAGTGATGATTTCTTTAACACTAGTCATTGCAGTCAAAGAGAAATATATGAACACAAGTCACTAAACTTTCGCTGAATCGAACCACATATCCCATTTAGCTATGGTGCTCCATCAAGTATCAGTACAAATGAGGCCAAAACAAGGGTGCGTGTTTCAATGTTGATGCGATTACAGCACATAAGCTGCGAACATCAGTACCAATATAAACAAATGTCGGTCCCCAGTGTGAGCCACATTTTATTACGGCACAGTTGAGTCGTAACAAAAGGCAACTTTACGTCTTATCCAAATGTGTCGGCTGTCAAACGCGAATGTTAACAATTGGCCGACAACAAAAGAGATTATTCCTTAGTCGAGGCCTGAGCAGAGCAAAAGCTGAGCCAGCTACATTATCATTTAATACAAATATTGGGTGCAAGGTAGATTTTGACTCTTCAAGGTAGAAACATTGACCATAGTCTTGATCGTAGTCGCTGCATTCACCTTTCCTTCGCAAACTTCGCGTTTGACAAAAACTTATACATTTATTTTCGCAATCAAATCGACGTCAAAGAAACTATTTACATCCGAGTAGTTTTCCAAAGACTAATCATCGGCTATTTAAAAGAGTTTTTATGCTCAACTATTAAAAACAACTTCTATCATCGGTCAACAGACAGAGATTGCCGCGGTCTCGATCTGTTAATGACTGTTTTCAGTGAAAGATGAGTATCACATAACCGTCTTCAACTGCGATATAATATCAATCAGGCCAACATAGGGTTGGAAATGTCAAAATTAATTGACAAATGCAAATATAAGGCCATATTTGTCCCGCCCTGGCTTTTAAAGAGGTTGTCAGTCGCTTACTGCCATGTTGGTCTTTGTAGTACGCATGTATCCTGATTGTGATCAAAACAATAGCTGCAGCAACAAGAAAAACAGCTCTCTTTTAAGAATGATAAAGTAAAACTGATGATAAAGTGGTTTGGGCCCCGCAATATGTTTCCATAACATTGGACCAACACGATGATATAATAACGTGTCCCTGCAGACCATCAAAGTCCAGTTATATCTTGTGAGTGAATAAACATGTCTACATTATTTCTATGACGGTCTGTTATTAACTTGTAGCCCCAATATAACCACCCAGTGTCATGGGCAATTCACATCAATAACTTTTGAATACCGCCTCTACTGAGACCTTGGCATGCCAAATAATTGTGGTCCTTAAGAGCCTCGTTTAGTGCTGGCATTCCATTTATAATGTCTATTTGAGTAATGTTCAATGCCTTCTCTACCAAGGGGAACTCTCTGTGGAACAACATTAGCGGCCCAATGCTTGGGCAGACAATTACAATTTTGGAGGTAACCTTTTTCACTGATAATTTTTCTATTTTGCGGTCGGTGTGTGCAAGTGAATGCGCAATTAAGTGTACGTAGCTAAAATAATATGCATTTGTCTTGTAATAGCTCCTGTTGTGGTGGTGCGTTCATAGCTTATCTATATAGCCGTTCTAGCACAGCATCGATGATAAAAACAACAGAGGCATCGGGTAGTTTGCCCATTAGTATACAGACAGCCATGGTTTCTACACAGACTGGCGGCTCAATAATCGCAAATGCAGTCTATAATTCCCCATTCTTCGATGTGATGCTGGGGAAAAGATGTCAGGGGATGCTACATCAAGGTTTGTCTTATTTACAAAGGATATCTCTATAATGGTACAATGTCCAGAATTTTCACGGCAAAAACGTTGCACTTGTAAGACAAGGTCTGATCAGTGCAAACCTGGGAACTAAAATTAGGAGCATGTATATGGACTTGTTGGAAAATGGAGAGACGGAAACATTATTCGGGTTATTATGCGTGTGTGGTGGTGCATTGTGCCAATTTAGGGGAGGTGTCTGTTGAAGATCTGTCGTCATGGCAATAGCCACGTGCCAAGTCCAGCTACTCGCCCTTGTGTTGTCGCCACGACGTAAGACATCAAACGGTAACCTGTGCACACTAGCCAACAGAAACAATCCACGACCTTTGCTTACATTACGCTGACGCGTATTAAGTTATTATGCGTCAAATCGATAGGACATTAAACTCCTACGATGTGTTGCAAGATGTCAATATAAGCTACCGTAGTTGGACCACATACGGATAAAATTGCATTGCACCTGTTAAATGATCCCAGTGTCCCCAGTTGCATGTGGCTTAAAGTGACTAAAAGTACCGAGACGAATGAAAATGTATATCAATCACTCATAATTCTGAATACAACACAACACTCACAAGCATTTGAATTCAAAATTCGCTCCATTTTTCAAAAGCAGTGTACGTCGTGTATGTTTCTTTCGATTCTACTTAAATTATAAATTTCTTAAATCATATTTGATGCTTATTTTGCATCGTCATGTTATTTCGACGCAGCTTGTGAGCCCAATATTCAATTTGTAAAAAAAGCAATCACTATCAGTAATGGCTGACCATCATTCAGGCTGTTCAATGATCGCTAATGTAATTGAATGTAGATGATGTTAATGTGGACATCGATAACAGTGTTATTATAGAAACTACGATCCATAGCGCGGTGAATTGGGATTGCAAATAGCTCCAGTTCGGTGTTATTAGAATTTGCTTCGCTGAATGAGTGGACTACGCCATGTGCATCAATCAACATTCGCAGCAGCTGCCGTATGATGATTCTGTTGCAATACTATAATACGTAAACATCACAAGTGGGATCATGTGAGTGAAAACCTCGTTGCTTACTGCTAACAGGGCGGATATAGATGCTCAGGCAATCCATGTGTTCATAACTGGACAGATATATATAAGGGATGTCACCTTTATAGCTATGTTGATATGTGGATTAATTGTATACTGATTATAAACAGGAAGGCCGTAAGTCATGGCACAAAATGCGTTTTAATTATGAATTCTTACATAATTTAGGAACACTCGGTGTCTCAGCAATGACAATAACCTTATCATTCACTCCTATGCAAAGCTTAAAACGACCGATTGACATGTGAAAATATTTACATGTATTACTAAGGCCTTAAGGTTTTTGCGTTACCTCTGTGATGTTCAATTAACCTCTGATAGATTCCAATAAACTCTGTGCAAAGATAAATGCTGATCTGGCGTATATCATCATGGTTTTATAAGCACTGACGGATGTGGCGCCAAATAACTACCATCACTTTCATGACCAGGTTTAATTACTGATCTTCGACCGCAAATTGGCTCCGCATATGAGACTTTGCAATGTCAAATAAACGTGAACGATTTATGTTGGCTTCTGTAATAAAGAACGTCATTTACTGCTGGTCTTTCTTTGAGAATGTGTACCCGAGAAATGTTTAAGCCTTTCAATACTAGCTGTTTGTAAAAAAACTGCAAGTGTACGCGTGTAGATGTTAGTGTGCATTTTTGTAGTGTACGGAAACGTTGTATGCATACTTGCATGGTGTATGCATACGTGATTCATAAAGAGTTTTTCCTGTGCTGGAACTTTGACGGCCAAACAACGTAATAGCTTGCTCAATATGCATTTTTATTTTACATAGTACAAAGCCACAACTATTCCCAACTCATACGTCACGGATCGCGTAATACATCAGCACTCTATTGTATGTGATTCGACGTGAAAGAGCAAGCGGGGGCGAGTAAAACTGATCCGGCAAGAAGATCGGATGCGGTAATGGCACGTACCATTAGAATCAGCATTTTATTTCACTCTTTTATCCTGGACGAGCGTGTCGTAATAATCAATTATAGGTGTTGGCATCATGTGAATAGAATACAAGCAGCAATGCCCTAAAATGCACACATGTTAGTCCACTAAGCTAGTTGTGTCCTGTTCAAGGAGTTTATCAATAATGGTATCAGGTTCCATTAATATACGTATACGCCTTCGAGCTTTAAAATACAGCACCAACACCCAGAAGAAGAAACCTAAATTGGTTACTGAGGCATATGCAGTAGGTTGATCAGTTTTCAGCAACGTTTTGCGTGCTTGGTCTTTGCTAGTAGTTGGTGTACTGTGGCACGTTCCTCCTTTGTTGGAATTACATCATTTTCACGCAAGGCGTCTTCAAACGAGTCACGGTACTTGGTGTGAAAGAGCACCATCCAGCAAGTCTGCTCACGTAAGTCCTTCAGCACAGAGTTGTACTTTTGGGTGAGGACCCAGATACTTTGCTGCGCACGGCGGCCACTAAAGGCCAGTTCGGATAACATGACTTTCTTCTTGGTTAGGGCCTTTGTTGCCGAACAGTCATCAATAATGTAGAGGGTAGGCTCGCACTTAAAACAATGGTAGAAAGCCCTAAGGTGGTCATGGAGCCGCTCCCCTGGATCAACGACGTAGACCTCTGAATCATTCAACACCCATGACCGCGTTTGATAGGCCTCGTTGAAACGTATGGTAGGGCAGAGGATTACAATTTGCTCGAAGGCACCGAAGAAGGGCCCTTCAAGTAGGTCGAGGATGAATGCAGTTTTCCCACATCCTGTCTGCCCACAAACAATTGCCAAATAGGGACCATCTGGAAATGTAATCTCAGTTTTCGGTTTCATCAAAACCTTGTTATTTACTGGTTAGGTACTCTCCTAGAGACACGCTATTGCCACAATAAGGTCTCGTTTACTCGTTGTTGCAAAAGCCTTCTTCACCTCATCCCATTGCTGGTAGCCACGCACGCCCTAGGCATAGAGTTGGTTGGGGATGCCCTCAATGGTCACCTCAACTTTTGTAATCTTTGGGTTGTAGAACGTCTCTGCTTCCTGGCGAATGAGGCATTGGCTGGGTCTTCAAAGAGCAGTAGGATGCCTTTCATGCTGCGAGCAGGCACGTTCAGGTTATGTTCCACAGTGTATCTCTTTTATTGTATACAGGCTTCCTGTAACGAAGAACACGGTCATACAGAATCGAGAGCCAACTTAGGTACTGGGAGCGTATCATGTGGGACAACTCTGTTTGGGTAACTCATGCCATACTCCAGCGAGATGCCATCAATTTTGTAGCTGGCGTTGGTGTCGCCTGTTGATGGAATTACGCGGTTGTAGTCGTTGAACGTGAGCTCGTATTCCAGTCTGTCATTAAGCGCACTATGGTAGAATGACATGTGGCTCTCGAGGAGTTCAAAGTCAAGCGGAACATAGAACCTGTTACCATACACATCGGCTACGCCCTTGTCCTCTTTCTCGGTCTCATCCTTGTCTCCTGCCCCCATTCGTATCTTAGTTGTGTTTCTGTCATCTGATGTGTCAATGCCCTGGTACTGGAGACCCTGTCTCTCCTGTGCAGTCCGCCACAAGTCGTGGTAACAGTGATATACATCGCTGTCATCAATAGACATGACCTCATTGCCAGAAATCTTGATTGGCATTTTCTTAACCAAGGCGCAACCTAGATCTTGCCCAACGCTGCGGTTAACATCAGCTGAGGTCAGCGTGATTGTAAAGTCCAGCCGTGCTGTCCCTGGAACAATGACGTCGTCTGCGCCTAGATTGGGGAAGAGAACCAGCGGTTGTTGTTTCTGGTCAATAGTGCTTGGATTGTTTGTAACGACTACAGACTGTCGCACGCCGTTTACCCCGAGCGGTTCGCGTATCCGGCGGTGTTGGTTTAGTTTGCGTTCGTAAGTACTCGTCATGTTGAACTTCTTATCTACAAGTATATCTTTAACACACAAGCATGGAGTTTGATGACCCAACACTTAACGACGGAATGGAGGATGCTGGAAGAGAGGATGGGGTACTCCAAGAGGCCCTTCTCCCAGAGGCCCCTCTCCCAACTCAGGGTGCTGTAGGAGGGGACCTAGAGATGGATAAGTCTCTACCGCAGGGAGGGCGATTAGTTGCAGGCGCTGTCAATGATCATTACGATGCATTATCTGAAAAAGGTTACACACCGTCTGTCGGTCGCGATTATACAAAGTTTGAACTTGTTAGAGGAGAGTTACGTTTGAAGGACTACCCTGACTTAAGTATTACACGCTTTTACTTCAAACGATATCTAGTAGACAGGGTGGGGGGCCTAAGACCGTCCGTGATGGGTCGGGTGTTACTGAGTGGTCCCGAAAAGCAGTGTCACAAAAGGAAGCAACAGCCCTCCAAGGCGTTGACCAAGTAGCTGCTAAAGCTGCAGAGAATTTATAAATGCGGGGCCCTGAAGCCATTTCCGGGACGGGGGATGGCGCGGAAGAAAAAAGCTACTACTCAGAGAGTTTATAGGGCTTGACAAGGCTATGCAGACCCAGAGGGGTGAGCTGGTCAACAACCTAGTTTAGATAACTGAGATAGAAAGAGGTATAGACCGCCGGAAAGCTAAAATGGCAAGCCTGGAGGAGGCAGGGAGGGAAGGAGATCCAGCATGGAAATTGCAAGCAAATGAGCTTGCAGAGCTGCAGGACCTGCGGCGTGTTCGTGTTGAGGCTGCCTCTGTAAACCATGAACATCTGCGAACCCAAATTAACCGCATCAGAGAAACGATTGATAGAATTCTTAACGAGGACAAGACGCTAGCTGAGCTTGTACGCACCCTGTTCCAGGAGCAAGGCATAACAATCGCCTCAATCCTCACTGCGATTGGATTGGCAATCTCGACCCTGGTTGTTGCTTTGACGGCGGAGGGAGCACTAGTCCAACCCCGGCACCAACGCCGCCGCCCGGCTTAAAGGAGTGGATTAAAAAGCAGCTGAACTCCTTGGCAAACGCCCTGAAGAGTCTAGCCAGTAAGGCAGCAGCCGCCCTTCAGGAATCATTGGCTCCATTGTATCATGGCTGCTTACGTCAGCTGCAAAAGGTAGCTAATTGGATAGCAGAACATGTATGGGCCGCAGCTGTTACGGTGGGGGGAGTTATCCTACTGATACTCCGAGATCTACTACGTAGCAAACCAAAGCACAGCTAAGCCTTTAACGATTTCGCCTACAATAAGAATGGTTTTCTCATCCTCATGCGTAAATGGCGGAGCAGCGGGTGGAGGGTCTTTGGCGGCGGGCGGAGGGTCTTCTCTAGCGGGCGCGGCAGGCTGAGGGTCAAAGCTTCCTCTGTCTGGAGGTACAGCAACCGCGTTGACATCAGTATTGCTGCCGATTTGCTGTTCCTCAGTTGCAATGATAATCAGATTGTTGGACCCAACAACGTTTCCAATGGCGAGGCTCATATCCGACGCAGCCATGTAAAGGCCTGTTCTAAATACATAATTAACCTTTGAAGAAGCATTCTGGAGGACGTTCTGATACTGTCAGATGGATGACGGATGTCCACTGGACAGTTGATGGCATCCTCAACGTTGGCCTGAAATTGCTTTTGAGCATCAAAGGACGTGCCAACACCTAGTATCTCTGAGCGGGTCTGCGTCTGATTCGGGTCCGTGCGATACCTGGGGCGGTGATCCCCGTTGATTTATCCGGTAAGTAACTACTCCAGGCGGTGTTTGCTCCATCCTGGTTTTGCTTTATAAAATCAATGTGCAGCTTGCTGCCCTGGAAAACAAAGCCGTCGGTTGATTTCTCATAGGTTTGCCTAACGGATTCGTACAGGTGGGTGTTTTCGTAATGAGTGGTCACCCGTAACTCGTGTGTTTAAGGGTCGGTGAAGTAGACCCGCCCTAGGCCCTGGTTACTGCCCTTTACCCTCCAGTCGCTGTTTTTGTCAACCCCAAACTCGTGGCAGAGCTGGTGGTAGATTCTCTTGTCAAAGGTGTTGTTGGTGGCCGACCATGTGGTGTCGTCCGGCAGTGCTATTCTCATTTCATCTAAGAGTCTCTGGATGGTGTAGTAGACGTGGAACCTGTATAGGGAGTCGGATCTGAGGTGGTCCAGGGCAGAAACTCCGCAGCCACTGGTTGCGCACCATACAACAAAGTTTACCTGATTCTGCCAGTATTGCATGTGGTTGGTTCTCCAGCCAACTACAATGTTGTCATCGCTTATGTTTGGCACCAAGTATTTATCGAACAGTTTGGAGAACACTACACTAAACGCATCTGTGATATTATCTGATTTTACTTGGATGAGGAGATGTGTCAGATCCTCACGGGTAATATTGGGTACGTATACCGGCCGGTTTTTATACGTTTTATTCGCATTGAAACTAAAGGATTGTTTATTCATAGTGCTATGTATCACACTCTGTCAAATGTTCAATGCGGCGACGCAGTGTCCCTGCAAAATTCTATTGACAATAGTGCAGGTGATCTATACGTAGGTCGTCGTAGGTCAATCACGTATACTCTGGGCTGGTATAACATTGAATCAGAATTGCCCCTTCTATGGCTGCCAGATGGTTCTGCTTCAAGCGCATACAGGAGGAAATCGAATTTATAAATTGGGGTATTTTAGGTCCTTGGTTGGGGGTTGATGAATCAACTGGGATTGCTACCCTCTCAATTCCTCCTTCTGGGTCTTACGATGTGATGGTGTGTGAAAAATATTAGGTCTTGATACTGCTCTGGTGCTGGATTTAAGTTTTCACAAAGGCGTCCGATATAGTCTTCAACCCACTTTATGTCCACCAAGCAAAAGCAAAACATGCTTGATTGTGCGCCCACTACGCTTCTTGAAGTTGTGGGGGCGGCTCTTTGCTAATCCTGTGTCAAAATGTGTTACTGTCGGAGCTGTGAATGAGTTGAAGGTTCAGATAAGGGATAATAAGGAACGTCTACTGAACAAACACGTCTTACCTACTGTGGTGTTGTTCTTCAAAGATGTCAATAAAAGCGAGTATTTATGGAGCTCAATGGAAACCGGATCAGGGCGCCGACCTCTCCGAATATGCAACAAAGACCTATGTAGACTCACAAAAAATGGATAAAGGTGGCTGTATTAAGACTGGAGACCTTGAAATGGGAGATAATAAAATCGTTCAGTTGGGAGACCCAATATCGCCAACGGATGCTGCTAATAGAAAGTATGTTGATGACAGACACAGACAGCACCACAGGGACCTGAGAGAACACATAAGCTCCCAAACGAACCATCTCATTACTATATGGAAAAAGCAAGTGGCCCCCTTAGCAGACGATATGAGTGGTCGTTTGGCCATGGGGCTAGGGGTTGAGACTCACAAGACTCTAGCTGTGGATAGGATCATTCGTATGGGGTTGTTTTCGGGTGTTAGTGCTGATACTGCTGCTATAACAGTCGTTCCTGTTATCACTGGAACGAATCAAGCGGTAGGAATAAGTAAGCCTGCTGACCGAGGCCGTTGTAATATCTTTAGACCAGCCTTTACAGCTAGAACAAGGCAACGTTATTAACTTTTATTCAACCACTCAAAACAGAGGGGCGACTTGGTCTGTAGTATCACTCCTAATTGAACTTGACTTATAGACTTATGTGCCTATAATGGTAGTATGAAACAACAACCAACTGTGCTGCCTGATGAGAATCCTGGCCACTCCTATCGGCTGAATGAGATCAGTCTCAAGAAGCAATACCTTGAGAAAGAAATTGAAAAATATGGTGCTATGTATAAAAAATATAAGTGTGCAGTAAACTCAGTGGACGCTGTAGACACTGCTTTAGTTGCTGTGGGTATGTGTCTTGGCGCAAGTGGTGCGGGTCTGATGTCTACGGTGGTTGCTGCTCCTATTGCTACAGTCTCAGGTGCTACGGGGGCCACTTCTGGGCTACTTGTAATTGCTGGAAAATTCATCAGTTGGCGGCTGACCATTAAGGTTAAAAACATGATCAGATTTGCATTCTAGTGCAGAGCAAATTGAATACCATTGCCGACATTGTATCGGCGGCACTGGAAGATGGTTATATCTCAGATCATGAATTTAAGCTCGTTTTAGCTGAGCTCACAAAATATAGCCAAATGAAGGGTGAAATTAAGGCTAGATCGGTAAAGGCGTGTCAGACTGTTTCAATCAATGAAAAAGATGAGAGCGGGCTGTGAATGTCCCGCCCTCAATGCATAGACGTTGTGTGAAAAAAAGTGCAAAAGCCTCCTAGTATGACAACTGCCCTCCAGTTTCAGCAGGACCACAGAGGCCCAGGGATTTCCCCTGCGACCCCACCTCCACCAAAGATTGGGTTGTATGTTATCTGGCCAGCCCTACCCAACGTGACTGATTCCTATCCCCTCCGGGATATGAATCAGTACTGGGAGTAGGTGTATATGGTATAGAGGCTCCGGGTAACCTCTTCATGATACACAAATACAGTAGCACTTGACAACGCGAGCCCTGCAATGTCATACTAAGAGACAATCTTAGTATGATAACTTGGCGCTATATAATGACTAGAGTTTGAGCGTAGAACAAATACGGGTGTTCACAACAACAACAAAAACTCTCTGTTCACTCTTTACAGCGTTAATTGAGGATGACACTTGGATAGACTGGCTCTCCCAATACACCGTTAAAATGGGTTGTTTTTAAGATTTTTTAGATTTCTGGTAATTACATTTGCAGTGACGCATTAGCTTGAAATATGCTGTGTACACCCCAAACAGGTGTATGCTCTAATCATAACGTGTATATATGAACGCTATGAATCATAACGTGCGCATATGAATCATAGCCGCCAATCATAACGTGCACATATGAAACAGCCTATTGAATAAACGAGGGTATAATGTATAGAAATGAATACAGAAGAGCGTATTACTGAACTTGAGGGTGGTGTGAAAGAGTTGATGTTAGATACAGATTATGTGAAAGACGAAAAAATAGACCTCAAGTGCAAACTGAGTGATATGGAGACCAAGTATGATGGCCTTGTGGAACTGGTGAGAGATCTGGAGGTTAAGAATGATGATCTTATGGAGCGATTGGAGCATTTAGAGGGCCTTATTAGCAGGCAGACATCCAGTTACCAGTTTATTTAAACAGTAGAGAGCATAAGGTATAGCTTGGTAATGGAGCAAGCGATTAAGTTGTTCTGTGCCAGTCATGGTGGGATCAGACAAAAGACAACTCAGTGGGAGAATAAAAGAAAGCACTACATTGATGGAAGCGACTACTCCGCCGTCCTCGGACAAAACTACTTCAGCAGCTATAGTAAGAAGTTGGTTGAAAAGACTAGCAATGAGGGTGGTCGCCTTAGCGTCCCCTGCCTCTGGTGGCAGGCCTTTGTGGTTATTGAGAAAAAATACAACACCAAGGTGCTCGGGAACAACATTTACCTTCACGGGGGTGGGGAGAACCCGGCCTACTTGGGGTCGGGTCTGAGGCGGCCTTAGGGTGAGCAAATATCTTGTATAAACCGGTCGAGTACGATCTTGGCGAGGCAGTTTAGTGCTCCGTCCTTCGTTGGTATTAGAGCAGCGAGGTCAGGGTGAGCAAAAATCTTGTATAAGCTGCCCAAGGGGGAATCAGTCATATGGGAGAGATTGTGTCCCAGAACCTCTAGTATATATACTACTAAAGGACATCACCAGTTTGTGGCTTATAAACCATTTACTTAGAAAATCGCGTTGGATGCAATACGATGAACTGTACAGAAAAGATTATCAGCGATGAAATACATACGATGCGCTCACTCTGTAAAGGGCGCATAAAATTAATAATTCCTGTGCGAAACACAACGGCCGTTGTCATGCCCTGTGAATAGAATGCTTTTACAAAGAGGCTTGGCCTGATATAATGATTAAAATAACGTAATAGACTAGAATTGGTCACTGCTAATTGTTGGTACTAGTTACCCGTATAAAACGCCAATCACGAATCCCAATATGCTCACTTTTGAATAGTTCCTTATTGTATCACAAGGAGAAAAGTAAAAGGTGATGAGTGAATTATCACAAGGATTGATCTAGTGACGACCGCTTTGATGTTTCCCAGGAGCCACCAATGGTTATCACGTTCAGATACGTGTATCTGCGATTTGACATGTTGAAAAAACAATCCAACCCATCCTTTATCGTTATATCTATGATTTTACTGGTTTTCCTATGATTTGGTAAATTACAGACACATGTGCATTCACACACGCAAGCACGCTCACAGACATGTACAGCCACACGCGCGCACAGCCACACTTACTCCAGACCGCAGACCCGACCCAAACCGCGTCTTAGACATTGCTTAATTGCATCAGGTGCACAAACCGACCGGATGTCGAATCTTGCAGCATGGCCTGTGCCGCTCAATTTTATGAACTATAATCTTAGTTATAAGGTATATTCTCTAAAGGCCATGTCATTATTGCTCTTCCTACGGCAAG
>CM067344.1:70982308-70989808 GCA_034190875.2 Urechis unicinctus | reverse complement strand
AAGTACATGGAAGACCGTAACTACTGCAACTACATCGAGTATTACTACAACCTGTTGTACAGTTACAATGGATAACCTTGAGAAGCTTTTCTAGAGCCGTTTATTCTGCCAAAGGAAAAGACGGTATTCATTTCAAAAGACACAAGCGGGTGTGATTTCGTTTGTCTTCTTTGGTGTTCATTGTCCTTGACTCTTCACTGTATCCGTTAAAAACTACTGTGGCTTGTCCATACTTCGAAAGGGTGAGATTGGCATACTCCTCGGCAATTTCCCCGTAGGTCATCCCTTTTTTCCAAGACAGGCGGTGAAGTAAGGAGGCTCCGTCAAGCACAAAATGTTCGGAATCTGGCGTCGAATCTGTTAGAACGGCCTTGCTGGAGCTGGAGGATTCATTTGCGTAATCCCGTAGAGCATCAGCCAACTGTGGCTTGTCAGCCTTATGGAACACATGTTTTGCCGCGAATAGGGCAGGAGGATATGGACTAAGTTCGTAGTCAATGATATCTTGCAGTGTCAAGTCGCCAGCTTGTGAAACTACAAGAAATCTCTGGAACAGGAGTTCAGAATTTATCATTTGTTCGGTATTCACTTTCACTGACGATGAGTCACCAAGAGTCTTGGCTTTGTCCTTTCGTTTAAAGGAATAAGTGAATATTGGCTGCCCAACCATTTTTTGTACTATGGCTTTGCCGACAGCTCCATATTCATGTACATTGACATCACCAGTCACAACATTTCTTAATGAAGAATCCTCAGCAAATGGATTGCAGTCAACTAATTTTTGCATCAGTTTAGTACTGTCTACATGATCTCGGTGCATCCTTGGCACTGTGGCGTCTTTGTGCTGTTCACTTGAGGTAAATGATTGTTTAGAGAACTCTTGCATCGCAATGTTGTACGCAGATGACACGGATGATGACAGTGTCCAGATGGTCCTTAGTTCCTCTGTCATGCCACTTCCTCTGGTTAGACCACCGCTACTTTTGAAGGAACGCATGAGAGTCTGTTCAATAGTTAGATCCGATCCCAATCGGAAGATAATTGGTAATATCAGAATTGTCTACATGATTAGTTTGTTTTTGTTGATTTCAGGAATATTGTGTTAACAAGAGATAATGAAATAATGAGCTGCTTTTGTTTTGATCTTAAGTCTTTGATGAAAGGATAGATGTCAGCACAGTAATCATATGGAGAGCTAATTAGTAAAAAATTACATTGAAAATCAATATTTACCTGTATCCTTATCCTTGTTAGTCATTGTAATAAGGGCATGTATGCTGGCAGTAACAACCAAATGCCAATTAGAAATGTGATTGCTTTAGATAACATGGGCCGGGATGGAGGGGGAGTGGCCTCATTGGAGGTTGGCGGGGTGGGGTGGGGGTCAGCTAGGATTTCCCCTAACGAACAGGGCACCTTCATCAGAACTCTGTCTTAATGACACTGATCTGAAATGAAAAAAACTCTAAAAGCATGCTTACAACAGCGTTTCGTGTGAGAAATAACAAATCATGAACCAAGGAGCCATTTCAAACAAATACCACACAGGGGTAAAAATCCTGAAATTGACCAAGATTTACGCTCTAATTTTAGGGAACCTTTGCTATCTTAATGTTTAGACCTTAACAATGAACAACCAAGAAACAATAGTTCTTGCAATTCCTTAATTAATTGGGAAATATAAGGCTTCCCTAATATGTAACCAAAATACCAGTTTTGGGGTAGGGGTGCCCCTATTGCACCCCCATCGGGATGTCACACATGAAAGAAACCAAGATCAGGTGAAAGGTTGACCTCAAAAACATTAGAAAACTTACTTACATAATCAGTTTAGGGTGAAAAATGGCTGAGTTATGGACAGCCAAAAATATTCCAGCATTTTAACAATTTTGGCGGCCATCTTGGAAATTGCCTAATTAACCCACTTTCCGGTCATCCGAGTTTGGTAAACTTTTAGTATGTTAATCTACAGATGTTCAGGAACCAAAAACAACCAAGAAACGTTTTCTTGCAATTTTTTGGGGATTGACCCCTTTTTTCCATATATTGACCCGACTAATGTTTATTTATGATTATTTGTGAACAATGCTAACTTCGACATAGACCAGCAATACAGATCGATTCTATCCGTTGTAAATAGACACACCTTCTGCGCATATCTACTGTTCGTCATATTTGACAAGAAGAAGAACGTTTACATGTATGTTTGGCCAACTTATTTAGCCAATCACAGCCCAGGAATTAGTTGCGCGCTACTAAATCAGCCAATCACAGCCCAAGAATAAGTCGCACGCAACTTAATCAGCCAATCACATCACAGGAATTGGTTAAGCGCAACTAATACAGTCAATCAGGAGTCATGACATTTGGGGTGGATATCACTACCGGCTTGTTTTAAGTATCATCTTTCATCGAGGTTTAATTTGCTTAGTACCAAACGCAGGGCCCCGCCAACGGCTTAAATTACACCAGTAATGCAAATTGTCATAGCGTCCGCTACTAAGGCAACGATGTGGATACAGTGACCATCCTTCTCTCATTATTGGTTCCATTCGTTATATTTATGCTGTTGACTCATCAGCTTCAGCCAAAATGCCTATGCAATGTATTAAACGGACACGAGACAATGTTAATATTATTATACTCGGTCAAACGCTGCGCCGATCTTGCTTGTACAGGGCCGTGTTTAGGCCGTTTGGTAGTCTCATGTAAATGACCATTGACAACAAATGGTGCAATGACACATTTTGGTCTTGTGATACATTATAAATGAAGAATAGCCATTTCATTTGAAAATTTTTTTGGTTTTCTTGGTGATATTTAATGTGCTTTTAATCGAGGCCATATAAGTTATTTCGCTACTTGAGTACCCTAGGAAAAACTTTGTTGGGGGGTGTCCGATTCCAAAAAGGAAAGTAGTATGCGGGATGGTTCGAATGAGCTCTTTTCAATGAACAACATATGCAGTGCAAGCATATTTGAAAATGTTAATGAGACGACCCATTTCGGCTGTCTTCTTCCCGCCAAGATCGCCATAGCACAGCTGAGTTGAACAAACAAGAGCATTTGATAATTTTTGGGGGTGAATACTTGGTTAACACAATTTGAAGCGTACATGATGGACCGTGTATCGTGCGACGACTTGCCATGATACACACGATAAAGAAGCTTACGTACTTGTGCATAGATTTTATCTGATAAGCAATCAACATATACGAACGCTATTTGTCTTTCGGTCGTAAAATGAGTGTAAGCAATCTAATATTACAAATTTCTAGTAAATAGATATTTGATGTTGTAGCTCATGGTCCCAAGAGCCACGCTCCTTCCAGCTGCGCATACGACCATTCCACCTTAGCCACACATTATAACGCGTCAAACACGACCTGCTCATTCAGTCTATGCCGAGTACAAGACAACGCATGGTTTATGTGATTATGACTATGAGCTGGACGGATTTTAACTCATTTGCTACAGGTTAAATGTGACAGTTGGTACAGCGAGTTATTATATGATCTCCAACTTTTATTGGCTTCAATGAGTTTGTTGTAAGCTACAGTGTGAACAGAATGTTTGGAACAATAATGACCGATGAATGTATTATATATTTATGATGTTGGTATAAGTGAATTTCATGATGTAGGAATGTTAGAAATTAGTGACGCTGGGCGCTGAATTGGGTCAGGCAGAGGACGCATTTTGAAAAATACTAATAATAATCCAATTGCACTTTCTATCACTATCAATATTTCTTTGGTATCTTCCGCAAACTCAATTATGATTCTGGTAGAATTATTTCTACGAAATATAAACAAAGAAAAACCAGCAATCCAATTTTATCCTAAATTCAGTTGATATGAAGTTAATATACTTTATCTAGTACACCTCGATATCTCAAACCAGTTTTCACGGTGACGATGATTTAATAAAGGTTTCTATGCAGATTGCACAAGACCGACATTAAGATTTCTATTTCACCTCGCCAGAAAACTCTGTTCGATGTTTAGCAATGAAAAATGAAATGTGTCATGCCTGTCATTTATACCAAAGTATCAAATTACGAGTGAGTTGAGGTGATCAGACAACGCCTGCTCACTGGTCGTATTCTGAGCGCTAGACATTGCATTGATACGGGTAATCAGGAAATGCAACACAGGTATTGTATCAGAATGATGATCAAATAACACTTTCTGGCACGAATAACTCAACCTAATCTAACTACAGCTATCTTATTTCTTGAGTTTATGGTGAAGAATAAACAGCAGATGCTTATGGTTACATATATTTACAAAGAAGGCCATCGGATACGTTGTGATAATTGGCTTTGTGGGAAGTCAGTGCTTTTGTTTGATGAGCAATAACTGTATCTTTACCATAGCATTAAGCCCGTTTGCATGCGTGTTTGTTATTTATATATCTAGTCTGGTAGATTCAACGTGGAACTCCAGCTATTGAAAAAAAATGATTCAAATTGTTTGAGGCACATGAATGTAAAATCGTTTCAACAAGAGGCTCCTCGGTGTAGATAACGAGGTTTTATCGAAAGAAAGATATGTTATAAGATTGTATTATCTTCATATTCAAATAAGAAATGAGTTTATCAATATCGTTGTTACAGAGAATTGTGAATTTTGTCTATAATTTAATTGCATCTTTACAGCACATCCGTAACCTGCAATGATTGAGTTTATTTTCAGAACAGAGTAGAGAACGGACAGTGCATGGTAAATAACCCACAGCCTGTCGCTCATTGTGGTATGACTTCAGCTTGTACATCCATACCGTCTTAAGTTCAACTAAAAGGTAGCTGTATACCGACTCCTTAATATGTATAATCTGATGAATTTCTAACGAAGTACGGTGTATCATTATATGTATAATTTGGTGAATAATTGGAAATCATGTTTGATATCACTGCCATCAATCATAACAGACGTCTCCTGCGAGCCACTATCGTCCTCGTAATGGTACAACGTAATATAAAGCAAGAGCTTTTATCGTCCAAACGTAATGGTAGTTGTAAAAATCATAATGAATCTGCAAAATTCCGCAGCCTATTGTTAGGGAATCACAGTGCTCTCATGAGTGTATCTTGTGAATGCGAACATTTTGGGATCCGATTGTGTATAAGCCTGGTCGTTAAATAGAATGGGGGCATAGCCTGATAGATGATATTCAAAGTATGCCAAGGGTGTATTAGTGTAACTACTGACTCAACATATTGGCCAGTATTAGATACTTCTTTAAATGATCATAACGTACCTTGCGTGATACGTTAATTATCAACCAATAAAGGAATGTACCAGGAAACATACTGTCGTGTGACTGCCAATTGTTCCACTTACGTAGCATATGTCTCAGCTTGTGAAATGGGCACGGTAAAAGCGGCACTACGGTCTCTTTTTCTGTCCTACATCGATATCTTTTCGATGCTGATATCGACTCCTTAGTCTTTGGTCCATTATCTATCGTCCCTAACAAGGCATTCAAGCGCAGGTATATTGTTAAAGCGCATTTCTAACATTGATTGCGTGTGGGCGGTTGTTATGGGTGCGACCTACATTTTGTAAAGCAGAAGTTATCGTTTATACGGTTTCGGTATATTGTTAATGTCGATAAGGTTCACTGAGTCCTAAAAAGCGAGTAAATATCATCCATATGGTGCGATAGGGTACTTAGATTGGTAGGGACCTAGATACTGATATGGGACTTTGAGGGAATCAAGCAAGGCGCTACTGCATCCCTGATCATGTTGCTGTTGGTGTAATAGTACTTAACGACCAATGCATGCTTATTCACATCAGGAGCCAATACCATGAAAGCAATATGAAGCATGCAAATGGTTTTTGAATCGCAATGAAATAACCATGGACTGCAAAAACGACAACGAACATTGCGTGGCATGTGGTATGCGACGGCACCTCTTTCAAGGCGCATGAAATGAACAATCTGATTTGTGTACTTGGGCTACAAGGATTGAGAATTCAACAGCGCTTCATCTGTTTATCGCTCATATATGCATGTAACAGTGGGCATGGAATATTTAAAACCATTTTTGAGTCTTCTCATAGAGCATACGCGGGACGTTTGGTATCGTTTAAGAATACTGGCACATATAATAACGACCATACTTTGTTATGCGCGAGAGCCAAATATTTTATGCAGTACTAGCGCGCCGAAACGTTTACCGCTGCTTTGTGTTTGACTATGGTTCGAAGAACCAGAGTTTCCCTTCTTAGTTTAGTCAGAGGGTATTTAAACGTAGTACTGTATGGCTCAATATGATGTCGTGTTTGTTCACTGAGGATCAAGCAAACAGCAGTGGTTTAATGTATTGACACTACGCCTGTCAAATTTAACCTGCTGGTCACGCTGCATACGAGACTAAAAGCATCATTAATATTATTTAAATCCTTAAAAGTGTTTAAGATAACAGCCCGAGTGGCAGTTCGATTTAACAACCGTATTGATGGCATATAAGATTTCAAATTGAGTCTAAACAAATTTATGTTTTGCCTTGTCCTTTGCTCATCGACCGCATCCAAATGTCACTCAGAGCCTTAGAAGACGGTACGAAAAAAGCAACCTTGACAAATTGGATTTTCGCTCGCAATCTTCGAAGTGTCGACCAACGTAGTTAACAAAAACCTCATCTGACCGACGTCTTTATTTTAAGGCTCATCATTATGGTTGAGCGGAAGCTAACGTGTCCATCCGACCTTTGTGCAGTTTCTGAGGACAAGAGAGTCGATGTCATTAAATTAATAAGGGAAGTGATGCGACGTTTTGCGTTTTCTGAATAGTCTGCGTTGTACTGTGTCAATATCAATCACGTTGATTAAGGAATCAACGTGATTGATACTGAAAGACATACTGTTCTGATTTAGCCAAAACACACTACAACCATGCGCCATGGATCTCGATTGATTAAGAGGTTGCGTAAGAGGCAGTCTTTCAAGATGGGGCATGCTTAAGACCTTATTGATTACCACTTACTCAAGAGTGGATTTGGTCAGGTACTTCCTTATGCTGCCTAATCTTCTGATCTGATAAAAGAGAAATCCAGTTGACTTCATAACATGTGATTTTCCAATAAACTGTGAGTCCATCAAAACACCGAGATTTCTGGCTGTATCTGATGTAGGTACATTCATATCGCCAATATTAACTGGGCCAAACGACGGCTGGCATTTGTACCGAAATACGAAAAATATAATTTCAGTTTTGTCCTCATTAATTTTAGAAAACTGTTTGCCAACCATGATTTTATCTGTCGGATGCATTCTTCCAATTTGGTTTGTGCATCATTCGCATATTTTTGCGTAAGAGTAAATGTAAAATAGATTTGGGTGTCATCAGCATATTGGTGGTATTGCAGACCTTGTTCATTAAAAGATTCCCAAGTGGTGATATGTAGGAAGTAAATAATAATGGCCCTAGGACTGAGCCCTGTGCACACCACATGTTAGTTGGTGTGTTTCAGAATACCTGCCTTCAACA
>CM067344.1:70934808-70979808 GCA_034190875.2 Urechis unicinctus | reverse complement strand
TCATTCTCAGTTCCCAGTCCTGTTAAAGACATCAAAAGTAACCTTGCTTGGTTTGAAGTTGGTTTGCACCCTTCCAAGTGCCAACTATCATAAACACTTGAAAGGTACAAGATAAAGGTCCTGTTACCTGTACGATTCAACAAACATTATAGTTTTTGTTAAAGTGCTTATCTGCACCACGTCATTGTCAAAAATTGTGGTCCAAAGATAAAATCTACCACACATGACTTATTAATCGTCACGTGTTCTCTCTGATCATGATTGTGTTTCTACAGTCGTCATGTTGAGCGTGCCAATTAACATCACATCAGCACTCACATATCTTTTTATAGCATCGGATGGTTTAATGTGCATTTCGCTTCTTGGGGCTACCGGTAAGCAAGAATTGTCAGTCATATAATGATACACATATCGTGTGACACGGCGGCCAGTTAGTAAAACATTGATCATCTGCATCTCTCGATACACCACATCCGGCCTCACATCTTAGCCTTACTGTATTTCCAACATATGAATGCTTGAAGACGTACATTTCACGCAGGCACCGACGTCTTTATAGATGTGACTTCCTACCGGGCTCGTACTTCCAGATGGACCAAAATTTCTTTCGTCACAAATTGATTTAAGACTATCCTATAACCCTCGCTTGCCAGATTGTTACTCCGTCTCTCTTCTCTCTCCTTGATTGCATTCACATATTGCATTGTTATGGCTGTATGAATAACAGATAGGAATAATCAAGTTCCAGTGTGCAGATGAATGACATGAATGAATATGATAACAAATGAATGAAATAAGCATGCACTGGAACAAATGTCGACGCCCAATGTTTAGCCATTACTACTAATTCCGGAATATCGATATAGAGTCTTCGTAATTATGCTATTACTTTGCGGCACTGGCACACCCAACCCGCTTGCACATTGACAAATAAACATGATCCGTTTGCGAGCGACCATACGAGGGGAATATTTAAAGGCGTACTGTACGGCACAATGTTTTTGTCTTATGTTGGCAACCATCGGTAATTACTGCATGAGTCATGCGATGTCTTAAGCCAATTATTCAAAACTTCCCGTTCTTGGGAAGTCGAAAGCCCACCCAGATAGACCCATCCTTGATTAAGTTTGTGTTAATATGCGTTTAATTATTCGCTCCGACCCTTTCTTATGCACTACTTTCGCTTTAACAAACCTCTTCTTCTCTCTGTTCTGGCGAATAGTGTTACATATAGAATCTATTCCATAACACAACGTAAAAAAATGTGCAAAAGCATGAAGTTGATTTAAACCGTATAAACCTCTGGCTCCCCCTCCCTGTGTCTTAACTTATCTACATGCATGCATGAATGTTTATATTAATATGATGCCATCCTTATTCCTGTCGCAATTAATTTCCTTCTTAATTTGTTACGGAGTATTGACCAGCGGGAGCGCACTCAGCGCTTGTGCATTTAGTCAACGTAAATTTTCATCCCCAAGAATCCAAATAGTTTATTCGATATAATATAAAAACCCAAAGTTACAAACTACTTATGCCTTGGAGGCGCGTTGTTCAAAAGGAAAATAGATATACAAAGGCATCAAATCAAGTACTGTTATCAAGACAGAATGATGCCAAGATCTGTCAGAAATACGAATCGTAGTTTAACCATTTCACAATGATCTATTGTGATCTTTCATGTGCGTCTATATAACTAGTAAATACAGGGTCATAAAGAAAGAAACCGTACGAAATGTCTGTGGACGCGGCTATGAGTGTTGTTCTGCCACCTACACTGCACTATATCAGTAATAACAGTGTACGACGTAACATTGCCGCTATACCTTAAGAAATCCAGACGCGATTCATTCATTGATGGTTAGAAATCATTTCAGCAAACATCGTTCTTTAACACGTTGTTAAACGTCATAATATAATTGCAAACATCTCGGGCTCCCAAGAGTGCTCCTCTGTGTCCCGATACAGAATAACTGTACTATTGCGAACACGTTTAGCTGTATCGGTCTACTTCACTGACATTTGCGTCAGGGATGAATCACTTAACAACTGGACTGCGACGCTACGAGGTTAGAAAATAAATACATTTTCTGTCCTTTAATGTCATTCCCCGGAATTAAAGGACGGTTTGTGCATTGTCCGTAGCCCGTATCTGGTCTCCTTTCCAGGGCTGATATATGTATACATATGCACACACACACACACAAACACACACATACACACACACACGCGCACACACACACACATATATATATATATATATATATATATATATATATATATCTACACGGACGATTGGTGCCATGTCACCTGTTTAACTTAACAGTATGCAGGAAATACGGACTTCGACACCATATGAATCAACGTTGATGATTATTAGAACATCAGTTAGGTTGTATTGTGCAATTATATAGACAGCATATATTGATTATTCTATCACACGTGGACACCGCCGGCCTCGGTGATTCTGAGCTTTACAGTTAGAAATGGTTGTACCAACAAGGTTTTTACTTGCATACAATACAATGTACTTCATATTAAAGTAGCTCTAAATTTCTAATGCATTTGATCAAAGATTATCTAGGCGAGCCTTTAAGCCATGTTATCATTTAGAAAATAGGGCGACAATTGTGACCATCCTATAACTGGCTCATACGGAGTCATACGACGGATGAAATTGATGCATGCAATGACATCTGGATTTGTGGTGCATAAACGAAATGTGTCTGCGATACGTGAAAATAGTACCTTCTAATTTCTCCATAATTCAAGGGCACTTATTTGTAAACAGGAACTTATAACATCAATCGAGATTGATACAAGGGCGAAAATTGATTGTATATTAAAACAAAAGTCGCTTTAAGATTGCACAGACTCAGTCATGCAACCATAGTTTTATACATGGCTACATTCCATTAACGAAACAATCTGCATGATAGACAATGCTCCCTTAACCAAGTCAGCCATGTTCAGTCAATGGTTTTACCATGGTAGACGTTCACTGAACGATGTTCAATAACCAATTCATATAAAGATCCACAAGATGCGATGTGTTGACAGATGTGATTAAAGTGACGTACATGTGTATTCGTATGCCAATAATTAGGATTCATAGTCCTTGACGCTCACTTTAGTCTTATACATTAATTCATTCGCTATTGTATGATGCAATGTCATCCTGAAATCGCCCTCCTATTTGGCATGTACTTAATAATATTACACTAATACCACAATCCCAATTGCTGTCTTGCCTTTCGAATAAGTGCATGATCTGAATTAAAATCAAATGTAAAAACATCATTGTATATGATCGAATAATTTAATTGTCATGGATTTTGTCTCACGATCAAAGCCGATGCACTCCGATGAGAAAATGAGATGGCAACATAAAATGAACGAACAGGAACAGTTTGAATTTAAGTAGTAGTTGCCGCCTTCGTTCAATATCGGTGTCGGACAGAAACAGACACCGTAGTGTTGCTGTACCGGTTTCCACTTTGCGACTATAGTTAGCGACATATCCTGTGTAAAGGGGCCGATGGGCATCCATATGACGGTATGTTTCCTTTGGCAATCCTTGCTTGATTGATAATATCCGTATCAGGGTACGTGATAATTTAAAAGACGTATTTAAAATTGGCCAATAGGTGTTCGATAAAAAAATGGACTACAAAGATCGAATCGACTGAAAGTTTCATTAAAAATGATGTTAATGTGTCTCAGTTCAGTATTTTCCGACGAAAATGTATCTAACTTGTCAGGTAGTGAAAGCCGGGCAATGACGGCAGTTGAGGACTTAGGTGAATGTGTAAAACATGGGGGCTCTCGCGTTATTCCCAGGGCTAATTGTTCGCCATATCTTTTATTGTTCTATGAATATTACAGGACCGAAACATAAAACACACATATACCTCGCGCGATGCAAGGACTTATATATGAGAAACACTAATACACGGCACCTTTGGATATAATCATCAAGACACATTATCAACTAGGGAGTAACGGAAGTATGCAGCTGGCTCGTTCTATAATCATTATATTAGTAGAAATGTCACATTATAAAGGAGTACACAAAAGAATGTTATCTACATAAAGGAATTCTAGATAAGTTACCATTGTTGTGTTGTATGTAAAAAACCATGTGAAATAGTGTATTACATAGTTTGATAATTACACATGAATACACCGTTTTGCTGTTGTATTATCTCCGTCCCAGGACGCACTCACATCGGTGATGTTACTTACAGAACACTCATCTAGCAAACAAATGTTGAACAAAAGACGCATGTATAATCCAACGACACGGCTCTACTGCAAAACAGTGGTTTATTTAGGCAAAATATTGCGTCACAACAAAGATATACAGCAGCGCATCATGCCTCACATTGACACACAATCAATTTGCTTTGCAAGTGCCATTTCCTCATTGTTATGAGACACATGGGCATTCATACAAGCAATGATGTAGCATTATGTTGATGAGCAAACTCTGGTCTATATTTCCAATTATCTGGTCCTTAGTGGCAGAATGAAACTACAGCCCATCGGCCTATTACCCATTCCGTGACAACTCCATATCTCAACGGGTAGATATGCCGTTGGTAACCAATTCACAATACCTAAATCGACATTACCTTTGAAATGAGCCTTTGATTTTCATGCTCTGATTTATGGATCTTGATATTCATTTCAGCATTGCTTTATTGAGAACCCTGTGCGCTGTCATAACCACGCTACTCACGCTTGTTGTGTTAATCCAGCAGTCAAACCATTAGTCTAGTTCTGAAACCATAAGCAGGCAGTGTTGAGCTGCTCATCGGCGGTTATGAAGCCCTGGGGTCATTAAGGACAATATCTCTTTTCACATATCTTTCATCTAGACGTTAGCACTTTAAGGTACGAGTTGATCGCCCTATTGAGTCAGAAAGTAATGGGATTCGTAATGCTGATACGCAAATAATGCAGCAGGATTTCGTTTTTATGGTACTAAGAGAATATATTTAGCTAAGGATGATTTCGTGACATTTCAGCCGGGCCATTAGCAACACTCCGTTCGACGTCGTGAATAAAGCGGAACAATTATAAAAAAGTGGAATAAGATATGATAGCAGCCTTAATATGAGCCAGGTGTTATTTTTAAATATATATGGGCTACGACTATCATCAAGGATAGTCTTTCTAGAAACATTCGCTTTTATTAGTGCGCGCTGTTTTACGTAATGTCTTTGATAGCTTTGCCCGCTACATGACCGTTTGTCAGAGGGATTGCTATTTGTACCTACGAAGCTCTTATTCCTATAGGTACATATATATCAGATCAGCTTTCTATAAAAGAGCATGCATACATATGCCTACATGCCAACAATAGCAATGATGTGGACAGTTGAGACTAGTTCCGTATTTCCTTTTTTCTGCGCCGCATATCCCTCAAACGTTAGGCCTATTGCAATAGCATTTGTCCTTTCGTACGCCTACCAAACCATTTTCCAGTCATTTGTCTGTCAATAGTTCCAGTAATTATATGATACATGACATATTGTGCACACATTACAAATAGTTTAGACGAATAGTAAATGTTTTGTCTAAGAACAGCTCGTGCAATAAAGATGACGTGAATCTTGACTATAATGAACGTTATAAACAAATGACTCATGCGTGTGACCAATATTGTCCAGTAGATACATGTACATTATATACCTATGACTGCATCCTCTATGTCATATATTGATTTCCTCCTTATCATACAAATACGAAAATGGTTTGGTCAAGTGCGACTTCAATATAACTGTACTTAGAAATGCATGTCGATATGTACTTTGAGATATATGGCAGTCCTGTAGCCTGTTATTTGTTCCATAATGTTAATTGAACTCAACCTTTAACCCAAAGTGTCCATATACGTAGAATTAAAATGTCATAAGAAATATGACTGACACTCATATACGGACCATACTACCTCGTCATCAATGTTCAATGATAACTTAACCGTTATTGTCTAACGTCTAATGCCATCCACTAGCGTGCTATGCAAATGTTACCACCGATCAAATCATGGTAAACAACCATCTGTCCTTTGGTATTCGTCAGACAGTAGGGGAAACCAGGCATAGTGGTACGATTCCGGGAGTTTGTGCGCAATTTGTCATGCATCATACTCGCTCGACGAATTTGGTTAATTTGCCAATTGCATGTCGATGTGCGTTTTCTGTCATCGCGTGTATAATGGTGCATCAATATTATGCTTCCTCACGCTTCGCTTGTAAACTGTAAAGAAGCAATTATGATTATAAGCAAATTTCGAAAGACTCCTGAATAATGATATTCACTTAACTATTTATCATTTGATAGGACATAATCACATTGCACCTGTAATAACCTCCCAGTAGATCTACATCAAGGATGCTCTTGTTGATATTATATGCTGCTTTGGTAAGCAATAATAACAAAATCCCAAGTCACAGTCAGGGGCATCATTCCAGGCTACCTCTTCCACAACAAAACCGCCGAATAATGGACATCGTGTTATTTTCGAGTTACAATTAGTGTTGCTGGGAGGGGGACATCTTGTCGGCAAGCTGATTTGATTTAAATTGCACAATATTTGTATATACAATACAAATTGATTTTGACTTTTTCATCACTACGGCTCTATTAGCATGTGTAAATACGGTTATTTCATGTAGAGCAATACGAGCCAAGACACTTTATTATCATCATGTACATGAAATGGCGGAAATAATAGTAGGATTATCTCCTGATAACGCGGTCAACCCTGCATATTTTTACACACGTCTCACAATCATGTCAATTTACTCAGGTTTTAATAGTTGGTTCCAACCTTCCATGAATCGACTCACAAAACTGCCGAAAGACAACTAAACATTTATTCGTAACGGACCAAAAATATTGTTTTTTAAAGCTGATTAAAATCAGCCGCTCGATATCAAGAGCAAATGTGACCACACTGATTCTACCGAGCGTAAACAACACGGGCTGTACCGCAGTTCTTACAATAAGCTTAAACAACGGGTTGAACAAAATTAGCTGAATAAATATAATGAAAGCTGCTAACATTCACATCCGCAAACAGCTACATGCTATTGAAGCCTTCACAACGAAAGTGCAGTTTGTGACGTTATTTGGAAAGAAAAACAAATTGCCTCATCATAAGGCAAATGAAAAGCTGCAACCCTACTCACCCCGTAACGACCCACATCAGAGCGGGCATTATCTAGCACAGGCTGTAAATACTGTAAATAATGAGTGCTCACAACTTGCATTTGTCTAGTTATCACGATAAATCATGCGCACCTGACTAGTTTCGCAAAATACCTGACGATTGAAATTGAACTTAAGCAATTGCAATTAGGCGATATGTCAATGATTAGTACTTAATTGTGTTGAATTTGCCACTCTTGATTAACATGAAATGAGCTGTTCTTTTTTCACATCATTTACAGAAAAGAAGTGGTATCAATGTTACCATGGATGCGGGTAATTGTCTCACCTGACTCATCGTCCTTTTGCGTCATATGTTATAAGCTGCAAAGAATACTGCAAAGAACATCGCCTTTTACGCAACCAGCTGTAGCTGATTCATGGTTACGAACATTATGATTGTCATTCCGCTCTTCATCCTCAGCAATCTAAATGCATTATGTAGTAGTCATCATCAAAAATATACAGAATCACGATAAAGATAAGGCTCGTGATTGTCACGGGTGATATTAAGGTGGGTAGCGACATGAGAACCATGTGGGGAATTAACGTTACTCAGAATTTCAATACTATTGATAATGAAAAGACCATATAGGGTACGTGTAGTGCGGTGTGGCGTTTGCATGGGGTAAAATAGATCATTGCTGGATGAATTATCGCCATATAAGCCATTACCGATTGTTGAAACACGGGCTGCAATATTTTTTCTTCTGTATGAACTGCGATAATAACTTACCTGGCGTGGTTACCATACTTAAGCAAACAGTAAGCCTCTGCGTTGATTTTGTCAATATGCAAACTGTCATGTGCGTCGGTACCGAAACCTTCGACGATCCTTAGTTTCAATGCCACTCGGGCAAGTTACAAGCAACACCATTGCTTGTCACTTAATACCGATCTGGTGAATGATTGAAGAGCGTAATATGACTTATATTAATGTAATGAGGCTTGAAAATGTTAATGCTCATAGCTCATTGACAAATGTATGAATATTGTTAATATCTTCTCAACAAAGTATTGCATAGTTAATGCCATTCATACTTCCATGTATGTTATTGACATTGTCCTGATACCTTTAAAGATGCCTTGACAAGTGCTGCGTTTATCGCTGTGACTTTGATTGGTCCGATTGGTTGTATTTAAATTGCTTGAATACTGTACCTAGTGCCATAAAATATCCATTAGTAAATGAGTGGTAATCGATTAGGCCCGTAGCCTGCGTCATCATGTGGCACCACATCGAACGCCACTACCTAACCGTTTGATACTCGTGACGTATGTTTGCCGTGAGTATTAATTGGTTGATCTCATACACACAGAGCGGATAAGTACGTGACTGCAACACGATGCCACGACCTGATGTCACAGAGATGCCATAATGTACAACGCGATGTACGGTATGTACGCTAATGAGGGTGTAATTAAGTAGACAGGTGACAAATGAGAAACATGTCCATGTCTCCCTGAGTAGTATTACTCTTGTCTGCTCGGCAACTGCATATTCACTGCAATGTCTCCCTGAGTAGTATTACTCTTGTCTGCTCGGCAACTGCACATTCATTGCTTTAATGCGTTGGCTTATACTTTTTAATAATATTTAAACCTAAAATGCAACGAAAACTTTTTCATGTACTAATCCGATAAGGTCATTGGCGATTATCATAACAGGCCCTTTACGCGAAGATATATCCGATCCGGCCAGGTACTTCAAATCTCGTCTGGTTAAAATGCAGGATTGAATGTAGTTAATTGAATTCCGTTGATGGGATGCGGTGAGTTAAGATGCAATGCCCGCTTGTTATGCAACGCATGCGTCAGGTCGGATGGCTATTCATGCACTTAAAGATCATATTGACTCCATACTTTTTGCATGTTGGGTGTTTTGGAAGAGGATGGATGTCAGTTAATCGTGTCCACGCTATTGATCAAGTCAGATCTGACAGAATTGATTTAAAAGCAGCACAAGCTCAGTTTCAAACCTATCTCCCATACACACCGCATTGTAACTACGGCTTTTAAGATAACTAAGTCATTATTTATTAATGTAATGTCTTGTCTTTGCGTAGTTCCCAAGTCCGCTGTATTCACCACGAAGCACGAATGACCTCGAAGTGATCAATAGGAACACCTCGTTATGGCCCCGTACAACACTTTGCAAATGAGGGACTGCTATACACACCGACCCGCCTGACAACAGCAGTGAAGGCAGTTATCATGGCGATATAGTTGTTCAGAAACTTGAGCCATTGTTTAGATAAACCTGCCCATTTGCCGAGTTAAGGGCATAACAAAATCGCTATACAGAGCATATGCTCCACGAGGTGAAGTCTAAGCCATCAATGTCAGATTATACGAATTATACGGCAATTGGAACAAAAGAGATTTACTTAAACCATCTGTGTCTGAACGGTTCAATTTATTCAATGATTACCGTCCTATGAATAAACTGCCGCGTTCAAATGCGCAGATCAACTTTACAGTATGCACTAACAAGGTAACCTAGATCTTTCTGTTACAAGTTAACAAGTCCACTTCGGCCGTTTTGGCGGCTATACGTTGAGCTCAATGTCATACAAGTCATGTAAGCAACAAGCTTAAGCTAAAACAACGTTAAGACGTTCAATATTGCTTAAATGGACCAGCATTGAATCGTGTTTGGTGTTGATCAAGAACCATCTATTCATAAGTTAACTTCTCTGATGAAGGAGCTCTGTTGCAACCGAACTACATTGCATGTAGAAACAATCCGACAATGCGCCTGTGTCTGTAAATTTACAAATCATTGAAAAACAAAAAATTCATAGCATAAAGAAGCTTGATAGTTGTTACTCTCGCTTCCAACCTCGTTCGGCACTGACGATAAAGTTGGGTTGGATTGTTTTCAACATGTCAAATCGTATGTTCACGTATCAGAATATGATAACCCTAGATCACTGAAAGCATCAAACCGGGCGCCACTAGATCTACCCCTTGTGATGATTCACCAATCACCTTTCACGTTTCCCCTAAACTGCGTCCTGTGAAGTAACTATTCCAAATGGAGCTTACGGCAATTCGTGATTGGCGTTATAGGTGGGTAACCAGTACGAACACTTAGCAATGACCGATTCCAGAGTCTATTACGTGATATATGGCTGTGTTAATCTATTTAATGGTCCATAAATGTCAGGCGTTATTGAAATAGCATTCTATTCACAGGCTATGGATACGGCCGATATGTTTTGCATAGTAAATGGTTATTCCATGCGCCCTTTGCAGGGTTAGCGCATCTCATGTATATTACTGTTGATAATCTTTTCTGTACAGTTCATCACGGTTTATTTTCCACAGACTGGTGATGTCCTTCACATTATGTCAAATACCATAGATCATCATACCTGGATTTATGTCCACCTTCATCTTACAATAGGAATGACGATCCTCATGGTATAAGAAAAAAACATTAGGAATGGCATATTCACTGTCAAACTTAATAAAACAGGGGTCCAGAATATATGAATAAAACAAGCAGTCGCATTATATTCAGTATAAGATATCTAATAATTGCTTTAGAGTGACTAGCATTACCTTTTTCAAAGTATCGAAAATGAGGCTTTTTGATCACTCGCGTAATTTCCTTATCCGTGGCATTCAAAGCAAATTTAACACTTTAAAGTATTAACAAACCTGTTATCAGATATGTACATTTGAGCTGATAACAGAATAGATTAAACGTAGAAATTGATCCGCATATTTTAGTGCATTTACTGATTGTTGCCTTTACTTATCAGTCTTACTATAGAAACAACGACACGAGACATATCTTGGTATTTAAGTATTGATTTCTTATCAAAGAAGGCGTTGAAATTTAAGTTTGGCGGGATTTGATTAATCCCTTACGATTGATACGTGCTTCTTTTGGTTAAATCGTCTGTATAAATACGTCCTGTCTTCATCACTCTACATCTTAATATTGAACGATGTGGCATATAAGCATTCTAAATAATCCAAAGCAGCAATATATAAGCAAGAAATACAATAGCTCAAATGCTATATCGTATTCGACAATATAACTGTATATTGACCAATGTTTGCGAGCTTTTTTGTTCATCTATATATCTTAAAGATAATGAGAATAGTATTGGTCGACCTCTTAATATGTCAACTAGATAGGACTTCCTGCAGCCATACCGTCTTGCCATTATACGGCAATGATGCTTTATGACAAATAACCGGATCACGCCTGTTGTCACTTTTCCAATATTACACAAGCGGCTGCGCTCATTTATGAAGCTATTATCAATAACACCGAGCTCCATATATTGCTGAAACTACTGATAATTCGGATAACTGGCGTTAAGAAGCTTATCTATTCAGTATAATTTGATAACAAGCCATTGCAAATTATCAGATATTGCAAGCTAAAACATTATGCAGCTGCGGAAACTTGAGTTGAGTAGGGTTGGTTTGAGCAATTGTAAGAATGAATATCAACTCGTCCAACAAATGTAGCTAGTTTGTGCAAATTAAACCCAAAAGAATATATGTTAAATGCATATTTTGGCGTCTGATTGCATTAAACTAGAAAGGGAGCAGTGTTAAATGGTATGCGCAGATTGTCGCGCATTTCTTTCAAATCATGCTCAACTGTACGTGCTTTTGATTGATACACCTCTGTATATATGTAACTGTATACATTCAGATATATATATATATATATATATATATATATATATATATATATATATATATATATATATATACATATATATATATATATGTATATATATTTATATATATATATATATATATATATGTACATATCGAGGTACATGTATATATGTGTACATATATATATTTGTGTGTATATATTTATTCATGTATACATTTATATATATGTAACTATAAATATATACATATATATGAACATTTATATTTATATATCAATGTGTAAACGTATATAAAAACAATTTACATATATTCATATCCATTTAAATATATAAACAAATGTATAAAAATTTATACATATATATATATATATATATATATATATATATATATATATATATATATATATATATATATATATATATATATATATATATATATATATATATATATATATATATATATATATATATATATTATGCAGTAGCGATCGTATCAAGTAAATGCTCATGCGTAACTCCGTGTTTTGCTGATATCATTGCGTTGCTTTGGATGTCCAGTAGCGTTCACTCTGTGCCTTAATAGGATTGCAAATGACTAATCGATTAATTGCATGGGTAATATTTGCAAAAGCATTAGAGCCGTGGCCAACGACTCGTTTTGCAACAGAAGTTGCATGGTTTTTTTATGAAGTGCATCTTCAACTTGCTGGATGTTTCCTTATTTCGGACTTAATATGACACTAAATATTGTTGATTGCCAGGACATATGTCGCTTTCAATAACTGTAGAAATAATTGAGCGTCTTTTCTCTCTGAAAGGCCAAGCGTTTAATGAGCTGCTTTTGTCCTTGGATCGCGATTCAGGGTGTTAAAATATTGCATCATTAGGCGTAGTTTATATCTATGGTCATTAAATTTTACATCAGCAATCATTCAGAATGAATTAACCTGATTATCGCTTGCAAAGACAGATTGATAATTTATTATGAGCGTGTGTTAAATCGGAATAAAAGCATTGTGCCATATGACAATAGTGTAGGTCGTTATCCATATTTTATAGGTATTCCCATTTCCAGCAATGGTGGTTTGATTTTGCACTGGTAGTAATCAACATGATATAAGGAGCTTCCCCAGAGGAATGCCGTTAGCTGTCACGATATATACTGGCCACATTCAAGGATAGTCAAGTGATTACTCCGACTGGCTATACAGTTATTATTAAAATGAATAAAACACACGCCTGTATCCAGATGGCGCCACCATAAAATCACCAAAAGCACTGTTGACAACGTCTTGGGGATCTTCTCTTTGAGTCTTCTGATTGATCGAGTCGACCGCGCAAATATGAAGCTTGCATCATATTTATTTATGCCCACTAAAAATTGTTAGTGATTTGCTTTGACGCCGAGCCAAAATAATGAATTGCGCTGGTTTGGTTCTTCATACTAATTTGTCACAAATGTATTTTTTTGGCGGAACTTTTAGACACTTTACAAATGTGCAATTCATACTTAATAGGATTGCAAATGACTAATCGATTAATTGCATGGGTAATATTTGCAAAAGCATTAGAGCCGTGGCCAACGACTCGTTTTGCAACAGAAGTTGCATGGTTTTTTTATGAAGTGCATCTTCAACTTGCTGGATGTTTCCTTATTTCGGACTTAATATGACACTAAATATTGTTGATTGCCAGGACATATGTCGCTTTCAATAACTGTAGAAATAATTGAGCGTCTTTTCTCTCTGAAAGGCCAAGCGTTTAATGAGCTGCTTTTGTCCTTGGATCGCGATTCAGGGTGTTAAAATATTGCATCATTAGGCGTAGTTTATATCTATGGTCATTAAATTTTACATCAGCAATCATTCAGAATGAATTAACCTGATTATCGCTTGCAAAGACAGATTGATAATTTATTATGAGCGTGTGTTAAATCGGAATAAAAGCATTGTGCCATATGACAATAGTGTAGGTCGTTATCCATGTTTTATAGGTATTCCCATTTCCAGCAATGGTGGTTTGATTTTGCACTGGTAGTAATCAACATGATATAAGGAGCTTCCCCAGAGGAATGCCGTTAGCTGTCACGATATATACTGGCCACATTCAAGGATAGTCAAGTGATTATTACTCCGACTGGCTATACAGTTATTATTAAAATGAATAAAACACACGCCTGTATCCAGATGGCGCCACCATAAAATCACCAAAAGCACTGTTGACAACGTCTTGGGGATCTTCTCTTTGAGTCTTCTGATTGATCGAGTCGACCGCGCAAATATGAAGCTTGCATCATATTTATTTATGCCCACTAAAAATTGTTAGTGATTTGCTTTGACGCCGAGCCAAAATAATGAATTGCGCTGGTTTGGTTCTTCATACTAATTTGTCACAAAAGGTATTTTTTGGGCGGAACTTTTAGACACTTTACAAATGTGCAATTCATATATATACATATATATACATATAGGTATATACATTTGTACAAATACATATACAAATATCAATACACACACAATCACATAAATATATATATATATATATATATATATATATTTTTATTGAAATATATCTATATATGTATATATGCTTATATATGCATATATATATATCTTTATATATATATACATTTATATTAGTAAATGTATATATACACCCACATATATATATATATATATATATATATATATATATATATATATATATATATATATATATATATATATATATATGTGTGAATAAATATATATTTATCTACATGTATATAATATATATATATAATGTATATATATATATACATATATAAATATATATTTATTTTATATATATATATATACCTATATATATGTGTTAGTATATATATATGTATGTATATATATATATATATATATATCTATATATATATATATATATATATATCTCTATATATATATATATATATATATATCTACAGTCATAATAATATTCAGGCATAAAACTCTACTCTTTATACTGGATTCTCCTTTTAGGCATATATTTGATTTGTTTCTAATTGACTGGCTGTCAAAAGGAGATTTATACATTTCTTGAAAAACGTTCCGGTGTAGGTCTACCCTATTCCCGGTCAGACGGTGATATTTTTATATACTCAGACGTCTTGTAAGGCTAGGTCTACCCCTGTTTTAGCCCCAGTCGGACGTCTAGTATATCCCCCTATTTAATTCTTACAGGTTAATGTGAATGCTAGTCTTGTGTGTTAAGTACAGTTACAGAGAACGATCATTCTGTGTGGGTTTGAGAGTGTCAATGATTCTATCTGGTTATAATTGAAAATTGGCCCTTTGATCTTATTATTAATGAGAAAAAAATATTTTGCAGGAGTTGCAGAGGTACGAACAATTATGTTTGCAGGAGCAGTTGTAATATAAACGAGTGCAATGATGTAGCTAAGCAGCTTTGTACCACAAAGTTCTTTTTCACAAAGAAAACTTGCAACAGCATTATATGTAGCTTTCACAAACAGTCAATGCTTTACCGTTACGGTTCTATTGTGTAGGTTTATAAGATTTCATCTTGATAGTACTTTTGGGTGGGTTTGGTACTTTGAATATTGATGATATTGCCTCCTTGATGAGTGAATTCTCGCTTGGTTGGTGGCACTGAAAATGCTCAGAGCATAACACAAAATTATGGCTCAAGTACCTTGGGGATTTCCCAATTAGATCCCCACGCCTGGTGTTTTGCACCCATTTCAAGCATCTGAAATGAGACTAAAAGCACGGTTTTTTGCCTAGAATACACAAATCTTGCAGTTCTTTATTATCAAATAAAACGCCCTAAATATATTATCATCATACTATATTTTACTCATTCCAACAATATAATCTATATCTTACCGCTCACAAATTATAAACTTCGGTGAAACATCTCATATATATATATATATATTTAAAAGAATTCACTCACTTGCTCCAAATTTGTTTTTCATTAAAAGCGTGGAATATCATTAGAATAAATCAAGTGTATGCTTGGATTGAACGGTATCAATGCAAAAACCATGAGTTATTGGCAGTGAGGTGAAATTAGAATATAACACATCTCATCATGCCATGACACACAGTTTGTGATCATGTGATCATGGAAACAAATTCTTCGATATCGGTTTCTTCGTTGACATGCGTTTGACTTGTAATCTGATTATTTGAACATTTAAAATGGATATTATGTTATAACATTAAAAATTATTTACTGCTTAACAATATGGGTGATGGTTCCAAAAGCACCAGCACGGCACCATCCAGTTTCGGATAATATTTGTTTAGACATATGTCAAATACTGCGTGATTGTCGATTTAATCACACAGAGTTTTTCTTACCACCGATAACATTCTTAATCTCTTATGTTTACAGTAATTACCAATGAAGGTTCCTTTATCGCTCACAAGAATTTAATTTGGAGAAGTATGTGGTGTTTTTCACTTTTACACCTATACAGCTTATCTCCCTACGGTTATTTATACAATTCAAACAATTGATTGCAGCGCAGGAATGCCCATTTGTGTGACTTCAAGTCAGACATATTCTGCACATCGAGTAGCTTCCACAAATGTAGGGGGCGCTGTCTACTCGGTGTCATATAATTTGTCGGACGAATAGCCGAGTCGGGTATTATATAATAACAAGATCCCACCCCCAGTGGACGAGGAGGTGGGGATAAATCCAGGACCACTGCGACCTGCAAGACTGGTGAGCAGTCATTACACCTTTAACATTTTTTTCGGAAAACTGTTCCTCTCCTCTCAACTCCTCAGACTGCTCTTCGGTGTCCTGGTCAAATGCTGCATTCATCTATATTCAACTGTTTTAGAAATATATTTGCTATAATTCAGCTGTCAACATGATTAGTCAATACGGCCGCAAACTAAACTCATATCGTAGGTAATGACAGGCATGACGACCGGCTATGGCTGCATCCAATCTATCTCTCTTGCTGTTTGTACAGATCAGCGTGACACTACAGGCTAGCCGGGCCGTCTTCGGGACCAGAACTTCGTCACCGCCCAAGTTGGGGAGAGCAGAACAGCAGTTGTTGGTTCCGGTTGTTAGTTAGTAATGACAGCGTGTTCTTCTGACGGATACAGATACTCGCCCTTTGCTGCGCCAATAGCCCTGGGCCACCTCAGGGAGGTACAGCTTGTTCGTCAGACAGATGATGCAAGTCTCCGTCTCCGAGCCGCATCGCTTATCTGGACACAGACCTCTTGTATTTTCTCATGGTGATTCGGCGCTCTGTAGGTCCTGCCATCCCCCAGGATAAACTGATTCACTGTTAGCTGTTTTTCTCGGCAACCCAATGGCTAGACTGAGATCGGCTGGTTTTGCGTGGCTTGCCAAATGGCATACCAGTTTTCTCCCTCATACATCTAAACCTGCCTGGATTGTGGAAATTGCAAGCCATTTGACCAGGCGTGGCTATTGTTTGCAAACAGCTCTATTAGCCGGTGCCAGCCTTGATAGCCCCCACTATTGGGAATGTCCTCATTCACTATTTCTTTCAATTGCACGTTTGGGAACCTCTCGAGGTCGACAATTGCGTAAACTGTGGCGCCTGGACTTAAGACACACTTCTCCCACTGTTTTATTGTCTTCTTCATCGCCTCAGTGGCCCGTGGCTTCTGAGATCACCTTTAAGGTAGTCCTTTACCGTGTTTGCGACATTTAGGCCGCCTATACGGAGCGGATCCAGATTGACGGGGTCTGGTTTATAAATGGGATACAGGCCATATACTACAGTGGTTACTTGGAAGGCATTTGGGTAGAATAACTTATCGATGCCTACAAGAAGTCCCATGTCGGTAGAGAGGGTGATTTCAACAATGTGCTGGCCCTTCTTTTGATCACCCTGGACCAGGTGGACCTTGTTCTCCATGACATAGTCGCGCAGATATCTTTATCGGATACTCTGTATCTTCGGGCATGGTCTTTATCATAGCCTCCATACAGGCCTTTCCTCCCGCATCGGTCAAAGTGGCATTCTTACCTACCATGTTCTATGTTGATGACGTAGCCACGGCGCCATTCACCTTGTAGTTTGGATACATCTTATATAGTAGGCATATCTCTAATTGTGAGATTTGTATTCCCCTGACTTGGTCCTTTCTCTCATTGGGCGTTTTGTATGCTTTTGGCTAGGTCATTTTCTAATTGGGCGTTTTGTATGCTCTTGGCTAGGTCCATCTCTAATTGGGCGTTTTGTATCTTTTTGGCTAGGTCCATCTCTAATTGGAAGTTTTGTATGCTCTTGGCTAGGTCATTCTCTAATTGGGCGTATTGTATCTTTTTGGCTAGGTCATTCTCTAATTGGGCGTTTTGTATGCTCTTGGCTAGGTCCATCTCTAATTGGGCGTTTTGTATGCCCTTGGCTAGGTCATTCTCTAATTGGGCGTTTTGTATGCTCTTGGCTAGGTCATTCTCTAATTTTATGTAGTCCAGGTAGTGGGCCGTCCCTGAGTTGGCCACTGATATTCACCACTGCTAGAATTGTCATCACAAGGATCCTATTAACCAGAAACAGAAAAAAACCGTCATAACGAGATCTATGGTTTTTGATCTCCCCTTGAACAATGAGTCGAATGTCTTACAATATATTGGTAAAGAAACTAGTTTTGGTTGTTCACTTCTCGTGCCAAGGGCGTTAGCTTTTATGGCAAAATGGCATTTAACACGCTCACTCGCATCGATGTGCATGCACACTGGCGTGAACATTGGACAAGGGTCGTCAGAGAAACCTTCGAACAAGCTGGAGCTGTCCGTATGTAAAGACTGAAGAGTTCACCTGACTTGAACACCATCGAGCACCCTTCAAAGGGTACGACCAAGCCATTTAGAATAAAGATTAACCTTTGTCAAATGTTCGAGAGCTATGTCTTGCGCTGATAAAGAATGAATGCCGGTGACTGTTCTTTTTTTCCGCCGTGGATGTCAAACTGTTGTGGCAATCCATACAATACACTGGTATTTTAAAGATATACCAAGTATGATATCAACGTAACATTATATAAGCACATTTGCATTGTATGAAATATTGGTTCTGACCAAGCACTCTGCTGGTATGCAATACACGTCAACCAGAATAACAAACGGATTTTTTGAGCTTTTTGAATAATTAGCATCTAATTTAGCAACATCGACCGTGATCACAAAAAGCTACTAGTATTGGATTGGTGTAAATAACCCGGCAGCTTAATGAGTCACATCTAATTAGGTTCCTTTCTGTATTATTAAATATTGAATGATCGCAGAAAACAGATTTATTCCAACCACAAAGCAAAGGCTGATGATTTTCTTTTGGTGTGCTCGAATGTACTTAATACGCTCAAATGAACCACCGCAGAAACACAAACAGGTTTAGCGTTAAGATGTAAGGTAGTGCGTTGATATTCATCAATGCTATTATACCCCGCAGAGCTAGGCGTCATAAACTCATTGAAACAAACGGATTTGTGGACCAACGACGATGGAGTGACATCGAGTTCCTTGTTGCTCATATTGGAGCATTTGAGTGTCGTTAATTACATACGTGGATCTCGTAAAGCCACATGTGGACTGTCAGCTTTCTGTTGCAACCCTGGATTAATTAAGAATGCTTGTAACAAGCAGGGCTAATGACATCTAATTAAAAACCATATGTACCATTTTCGACAAATGCTTGATATATTAAGAAGCTGTTTGTGCAGGGTTTAGTACTAAGATCTATTTTTAGCTTATCACGATTTAAAATCTAACCATCTAGTCGAGAGTGAAGCACAAAAGGACTGGTGGTATATTCACCTTTATCGACGGAACCGCAGGTATCGGTTCTGTAGTAATGGTTCTATTATGAGCTCTCACAGATAAATATAGTGTGTGGCGCGACAGAAGTATTTGTTAGGAACGGAGGACGATAATTGGCGTCCTAGATCACGTTGTGCAAGACGCAATATTCTTAGCGTCATTTAATATACCACTGGGTCGTTTCGGATAAAAAGTTGACGAGGACTTACTGACTTCCATGGTCATTTAAACTTGAACTTAATTGTTGCATTAAGTTACGGCAAACAGCCGAAACAATCATAATCGCATTAATTGCATTACACATTAGGCATGGGCCGCTAAAACAAACCTTTGAAGTACAGCTGCATTCGTTATTATCATTAATTATTCCTAACGGAACCTACTTGGCGGCAGCTTTGATTGATACCCCACACTAGATGTAGTACCCAGTTACAATTAACTTTAAATGCTAGCAACCAGACTTCGGCGTCTTACCCAAATAAACGACAATACGCCTAATTAATTGTTTGCTTCCCAGAATCAATTATACGCAGGAATTTTCTCTATTCAAATGATGCATCATGCGACAAAGTTACGCTCTAAGCCTTTACTGTGAACAATACTGCCACATTGATAAATCAGCGTATCCCTTAGTGGGTCAGGAAGATCATTCGTGGTGATCGAAGATAAAAGACAAGGATACATGACACATGATAATATTGTTGTTTGTTATAGATAGGCCATAGGGATTCCGTAAGCCGACACTGGCCGGGTTGTTTCAGCGCTGCTAAAAATAATAAGAGTGCCACGATTTAGTCCCTTACCAAGTACATGCAAGGTAGACAGCGGACCAATAGAGGATGGGGGGGGGGGGGGTTGGTTGGCAGGGTAGTGTGGAGGGTTATATTTTAGTCATGATAATCCGCGGCAGCATGGAGAACATTTAGTATTCTTGATGTTCAAACAAAAACTGTCAACGCAATTCTATCAGATTAACTGCGTCACTTGTAAGCACTGTCTTGTACACATTTAATGCGGGCTTTTTACATATAATCTTTAACGTTAGAGGAACATTTAGACACGGCATCTTTACTTGGAAATAAAATGAAAGCCATATGCGTTTAATTGCCGGAAACGTGTATAATACTTCACAAGGTTATTCAAAATGCCAACTTGTCCGTGTAATGTCTTCCATCCCAGTCATGTGGAAAATAAGAGGCTTCGTCTGATCGTGCTGGCATATTTGAGGGAGACGCGATGCAAAGACGAATGCTGTTTTGTACCGTTATATAAACGGAGGTCCAAAGCATATGACATCTTTAAACACCAACTATCTACCCGATTGGCGCTCGGTGACCACTGAAAAATTCTTTTAGATGGTTCGCCGACGATGAACATTATTCGCTACATTTCACTGAAATGAGTATGCGACCATCTTTAGGTTTGCCCAAAAGCACTTATATTGCAATCGGGATTACCCGCAGGATTATCCAGAGGATCATAGTGCGTGCCGAATTGGATTTTCACAAATACACTAACATAAACCACTAATAAAATATGTCTAGCCATAATAGTTACCTTTTGCAGGGATTCTAAAACTGCCGATATCTCCGCAATCATGTAATTAAATAATGATTATATCTGGTTCGTGTCACTACCTACGAGTGTCTGATTCGGGTTTGCAGCTAACCACGTTTAAAGTAGCTAATGACAAGATGTGGTCGTCAACTTATCATCACAATGAATATCTATTTCTCAAACCAACAATTGACAATTGTCTCACAGTGATATATTGACGATGTACTTAATATCATAATTTCCCCAGTGCAATTCTTAGTGTTTCGGGGGGAGTTGTCACATACAAAACGCGTCTACCTGCCCAATTGTAAAGAAAATCAATCGCTACTTAAAAAAAGGTCAATCCAAAACTGCAGCTACCATTCATCTTTCCTTTCTATCCTTCTGGCCCTATAAATTACGCACTGTTTGCGTGAACAACAGACCGGTCAAATGATTGGGGTTACGTTTTTGAAGCAGTACACAAAGTGTGGTATACGGAATAAGACAATGGTAATTACGTTACGTAAAAAAGCTAAGTACCCATCAGCTCTGCATAGGCTAGTATATTGAGCATTTCCATTTAATTACAACAACTATTACGGCCATAATGGATGAGGTTCATTATCACGCCTTAATATCATCCCATCAGCGTCGTTCCTTTCTGGGCGCACTTAGCAGTGGCGACTGGGTTACTAAACCCGGCTACGAGGATGGAGGTCAAAACAATACGACGGTGTCGGCGGGTTGTCTGCCAGTTCAGTATAAAAATAGCATGATTGGTAAATCGGTCTCGCTTTTAATCATGGAGAAAACCATCGTAGTCACGAAGTCTCTGGTCTCCTGGTAATTGACACCCCAATGCATTCATATCCTGTGAACAGTTGAGCCAACTTCACGCTAAGACTATTTAATCTGCGTGGGAGCGGGGTTATGACATCTGCCGGGGTTAAAAAAAGGTGTGGTAAGGTAAGTTATAAACCATGCCTAGCCATCCTGTCTTGCATCTCCGTGTCTGATTAAATTCGACAATCTTAACATTTCTAAACAATTGCACACTGTTCTCACTGTCGGTAATTTAACCTTATCGAGTCCTCTTCAATGTTAAGTCTTCGCAGTGTTTCAGCAATACTGTTGAACGTCAGTTCAAGAAGACCTTGTGAGCAATTAAAGAGTAAAGCGCTTTTAAACGACATACTTAACTAAATCCACACAGGTTTTCATTAGAGATTCATTATCACGATTTAAATCATCTAGAACCGTTGATGAGACCATGCCTATTCAGTGACCTCCCCCCCACCCAAAAAAAACCCCCCAAACATTGTATTGAATAGCATTAGGGTTTCTTCCACCTAGTACGTAGCATTCAGAGAATTACACACCTTGATTGATCGTTTAACGGAATGATGAATATTCACATGCAAACGCCAACAACAAATCATTCTTTGCTACTAGATGCTATTGCCTTAGATCTAGTAGTTCTTCTCACTTTGGTATAAGCTATTGCCTTAGATCTAGTAGTTCTTTTCACTTTGGTATAAGCTATTGCCTTAGATCTAGTAGTTCTTTTCACTTTGGTATAAGCTATTGCCTTAGATCTAGTAGTTCTTTTCACTTTGGTATAAGCTATTGCCTTAGATCTAGTAGTTCTTTTCACTTTGGTATAAGCTATTGCCTTAGATCTAGTAGTTCTTTTCACTTTGGTATAAGCTATTGCCTTAGATCTAGTAGTTCTTTTCACTTTGGTATAAGCTATTGCCTTAGATCTAGTAGTTCTTTTCACTTTGGTATAAGCTATTGCCTTAGATCTAGTAGTTCTTTTCACTTTGGTATAAGATATTGCCTTAGATCTAGTAGTTCTTTTCTTTTTGGTATAAGCTATTGCCTTAGATCTAGTAGTTCTTATTTAACTTTGGTATAAGCTATTGCCTTAGATCTCGACGTATCTTTTCTGTAGGAACAGTGCTCATGCAGACGAATTTAATATTCAGCAGCAATCCTGACCTCATTTAATCTCGCTCCATTTATAGTGTATTTTATCAAACAATATATCCCCTTTTTGTCAAAATACGACATTTACATCCAATACTCGTCGACCGATCAGCCATGTGGCCCGTTATGCTGTGGAAGTGAAGGAGTGCATCTAAGTATCAGACTGGCTTTCTCCCATAAGGCTCAATTAGTGACCAATGCTGCATTTGGAAGACGATGCCAGGTTTAACAGCAGGGTAGGCACGAGGAGTGCCATGTGCGCGATCGCGTGCCTGCGATGCACGCTACGCACCTCTAATTTCTTGAAATTCTTTACTTTCGAATTCGAAAGTTCATGACAGTACGCTAGATAAAAAAAACATACAAGGAATGCAGCTAGAAGTCAACCAAAAGTTGTGTAGTTATATGGCACATGAGTATCCATCCACAATATTGTTGCTTTCTTCGAAATTCTGCCTGTTATATATGCGCACCGTGGATTTCTAAGGCGGAGCTCATCATCAGCGTAAGAGTGAAATATCAACAAAAGTTTATTTTCTAATCTATTACTTTGCCATCCAGCATACTGACCTTGTCAGCAGATGGGGAGCATGATTACAGATCTGCAGTCGATTACCGAAATGGAATTACCGAAACCGGCCATGCGGATGACACACCATTTTAAAAGCGACCGACCTTTCAATACATGTTGTTTATTCAAGGGATGTGAACAGTGGTTCGAGCGTAATGTCTTACATATGTATACCTGGATTCTATACCTATACACACATGTTTTGTGACTGAACATACCGAAACCACCATTGGGCAATTCAATCAAAGGGTTCCTTAATATATTCAAACGTGTTTTAAACGCGATATCCACCACTGTACTATTTGATGGTTCTTCACCGTCAAATACACCTTAAAATAGCTCTCTATTCGCAGACTGTGTTGACGGCCAATAAGTTTGTCTATTTTAAGCACCCTTTACGGGGTAAGCGCATCTCTTGCACTCAAATGGTAATTACATTTTATGCGTAGTTCATAATATATCAACCAAAGTATTTAGCTTATAGACTGCAACCTTGCGGTGTTCTTCATTATATGTCCAATACAATCATTCAGGTTTACTTTCACTCTATAATAGAAGTAGATGTATAAATAATGATAGTGTATGAAATCATCGAATATGGTGAAGTGTGATTGGCGTTATGGATATATAAGCACCAAACACAGAAAAGTACAACACTTTTGGGGGTGTATTTCGTGATGTACAACCATGCTAATCTGTATAATGATTCATAAATGTCAGAGGTTAATGGACCCAGCCTCTGTAGAAAAGCATTCGATACACACGTCTTAGCTGACACCGTTGTGCTCCAGAAATAATCAGTGTATTAAGTTTACCATGATTAAGAATCCACACAACAGTACCATAAATATAGAATCCACACTACGGTAAAATTTCTAAAGGATCCACTAGGAAGCACCCTAATTAAAGACTCCACACCTTGGCTTCATAGCTAAAGAATTCACACCGCTGTACGATATTTAAAGAATTCACACCAAGGTATCAGATATAAATATTCCGCATTGCGGGTCATATCTAAAAAAATCACATTGCGATATCAAATCTGAAGAATCCACACCACAGTACCTTATCTATAGAATCGCCACCACGGTACTATATCTAACGAATCCATATCACAGTGCTATATCTAAAGAATCCAAACCGCGGCACTGTATCTAAAGAATCAACAAAGCAGTCCTAAATTTAAGGAATCTACACCAAGGTATCATATCATCCACACTGCAGTACCATATCCAAAGAATCTGCACCACATAACTATATCTTATGAATCCACACCACGGTATCTTATCTATAGGATCCACACCACAGTACTATACACAAAAATTGCACGCTGTGGTTTTACATCTTACGAATCCACGCTGCAGTACCATATCTAAAGAATCCACGCAACGGTCCTTTAACTAAAGAATCCACCAGGCAGTACCATATCTAAAGAATCCACACCACGGCACTGTATCTAAAGAATCTACACCACAGTACCATATTTATAGAATCGACACTGCGGTTCCATACCTAAAGAGTTCACACCGCATAACCATATTTAAAGAATCCACAGCGCGGTACCATTTCCAAAGGATCCACTGGGCAGTAACATATCTAAACAATCCACACCGTGGTACCATATCTAAACAATCCACACTGAAGTACCCTATATAAAGTATCTACACCACGGTACTATATCAAAAGAATCCACACCACGGCACTATATCTAAAGAATCTACAGCCCTGTACAAATTTGACATTGAAGTCTCTCCAGCAGACGCTATCAACAAATACTAAGCTCGGGCACGCTATTGTGCATTGTTTTCTCAGGTCGCGCCTTACACATTTGACGAGGCTAATTTGGTGAGAGACTATGCAATGTTTGTATATGCCTCATTCATCAGGGTTGTTTCTCTATAAGCGATATGATATATACTTTGGTTTGTTTATGGCTTCTTGATATGCCGAAAGTGTGCTTTGATAGACGAATGCATTTTGCAACTTCAACAAACCCCGCTCGCATACTAAAACACCTTGGGTCGGCTTTTTAGAACTATACATAGATAATATAAAAAGCGAATCGGCTCGAACGATATATATGTAATAACGATTGTTAACAAAGCGGACCAGATCGCAGCGCCAACGGCCATAATATGATAATGTTAAACTGTCACAGCTTGATGCTGGGTCTTTTAAATTTTGCCATTACAAAACGTGGCAAAAATGATGAGGCTGTGATACGCGTATCCCGTTAACACGACATCAAGGTGACACTGCTAAAATTACAGAGCAAATATGCGTTCAACGGTTATTATCTTTATTGCAAAGAGCAGAAAGCTGAATGTGACCTTTACGGTAGACATTCAGTTCTGTGCAACTATCAATCACTTGGTGATGAATAATACACATCCATTTTATTAAGCAGCAGATAAATTGAACTGGGTGGTGGTTTTAACTGATAAGTAGGGACTTTGCTCTTTCATCATATTAATAACATCTCACGCTAACCTTGATGTCAGATTATTATGCACGATATAGAACTTGGACGTGAGCGTGCGTTGAAGAACGTTTGATAGCCATGCTGCTTGATGGCCTGATGCTGTAGCAATATGTACCGTATAGGCTATTTGTTTACGCATCGATGCCCTAGTCTTTAGCTAATTTTAGAAATAATTATATACTCTTATGAGGCGAAGTAAACAATCTACTCGCTAGTGATGTTTTAAACCCAACATGTTAGGAACTTTACATCCAAATCATGTGTTGATTTGAACAGAGCGGTGTTGCAACGATAACGACACTTTCTCTCATGGAGTAAATATATCCACCTTGGTCAAGGAGCTTATGGTTGCGGAGAAATGTTGGAATATCCAACATCTAATACCGTTATTGGATTCGTTAGGAATCCATGTACGACTACCACGAATTTGCTGTTTAGTTTTATATTTTGCTTCCCTTTCTTACTGTTGCGCCTTATGTCGCATTTGTCGAAGAGAGCAGGGACCAACATGACCATGCTGCAAGTGTCTACCATTGACATATCTAACAGGATTATGGTTTGTTATCAGGAAAACAAAGACACACCGACCCACAATGTGTTTATATTGAAAATGGGTCATATCAAATGCTAACAAATTCCAAGGAATCTTACGCTCGAATGGAAGCCGTGACTACTTGTAAGACCGGGGGTCGGTTAATCGCTGTCTGTTGATGGTCGGGATATGGCAATGCATACTTACAATGAAACATGTTCTTTATGGATTGTCCCAAGTTACGTTTTCTATGGGAAAAGGATACATTTTGATGTTAATCTCTTGTATAGAGTTAACAGCAGAACGTACGAGAGAACAATATCCAGCGATTTAATCAATACATCCTGGACGAATTGCGCATGTGGCGCATAACCGCCACGTCCTTGTCAATTCATGGTTATACAAAGAGATATGTTACACACAAATCCTCTATCATGATTAATGGGCAAGTAGATAACATTGCATATTGCACGATAGCGGAACAATACCAATCCCATAAAGATGCACAGCGACGCAAAGTACGTGACGTTATTGCAGCTTTGGGCGAGCTCATTCTGATGACAAGTGGATTATTGCACCTTTGTGTTGCATCGACAGGGCGCCTACAGTACAAATGCTAGTCATTGCAGTTCGTGCCACTGAAACCCATTTTGGCAAAACAAAGGGGAGTTGTTTGTCAATGGATATTCGTATATTTTAAGTTATGATTCGCATCAGCTTTTTGTGTAAATCAGGGCATTGAGCTGCAGCCGCTTTAGATTGAACAAGAATGTATAAACTAGTATCAGGTGGTTTTAAGTAGGTTATGTGGAAGGGTGAGGTAGAGTTAGTGGAAAGAGTAATCAAACCATATTTAAGTGCCAATCATATTTTCTCTAGTGACACCTAACACTACAAGGGCTATTTCGACAGTCCAGTATATTTACCGCTAAATGATAAATTAATTATACAAGAGAAACATGCTGTTCACTTGGGAAGTAATATTGGTAATTGTACGAATTTGATACATTATCAGCGTGCATGTAGGGATTTGATAGCGAAAACGAATATGATTATGTCCCGCTTTGGATACTGCAACTCTGTCATTAGAAACTCACTATTAAAAGCCTACTGTAGTATTTTTTTGGGGTCGATGACGTGGAGTTTAAGACCTAACCAGCTGGTCAAATTGTGTAGTGTTGGGATGAGCTTTATTTGAACTATATGCAGCCCAGGAAACGTTCAAAGTAATAACAATTCATTTTGGGAAAAATGGCCCATAGAAATCAACTGATTTTGGGCTTCGTAAATTTCTTTCATTAGTGCCTGAACATATATATATATATATATATATATATATATATATATATATATATATATATATATATATATATATATATATATAGATATAGATAGAGAGATAGAGATAGATATATAGATATATAGATATAGAGATATCTATATATATATATATAGAGATCTCTCTCATCTCTCTCTCTCTCTCTCTCTCTATCTCTATCTATCTCTATATCTATCTCTCTATCTATATATCTATATATATATATATCTCTCTATATATATATATATATATATATATATATATATATACATATGTCTCTATATATATATATATATATATATCTCTCTATATCTATCTCTATATATATATATGATATATATCTCTATATATATATATATCTATATATATATATATATATATATATATTATTTCGGGTTATTATAAATAGGTTTATATATAGATGTGTATATCTATATTTTTATATAGATACATTTTTATATATACATATGAATATATATATATACATGTATGTATTTTTTCAAATATATCTATATGTATATTATACACAACTGGTATAATGTCTATTTTCCTATGTCAGTCTTAACCGTAGAATTATGAAGGCAAGATTTATGAGGTTTTGATCATTTTCAGCAAATATATTTTCATGACATCACAGCAACATGCAATAATATTGCTTTCTATAGCAATTCTTTTTTCAGCTTTTGCATAATGCATTAGTATGATGCTTTGCTGACCACATCTCAAAAGCGAAAGGTCGGATGTTTATTTTGTATGCCCGTCGATGGTTGCCATATCCCGCAACGCTTCACGCAACCAATTTTTACATTTTATGATACACCATTGGCCAATAATTGCAACACAAATCATTCCCATTCGAAGAAATGAATCATATATTCCTATCGGGCCATCAGTGATAAAGGTTTGATATGAATGTGCTATTTTCAGGGTAACAATAGAGCGGCCTATTATAAGCCTATTCAATTTCTATCAAATCTAATTTTTTCTGTCACGAAACTATATTATCAATGCGTCAATTTGTACATTGTGTCTCTTACGACCGCGCCGATTTTCAATTCCATTTTAGGTTATATGTTTGCTATTGTGACACACGAAACAACACATTGGATCAACAAACAATACGGGAATCGGTAACACGTTCAGAAAATAAAGAGCCATCTTTAGATAAGACTCCATTATATTTCTAACCAAACTTTCCATCCAAATGTTTTCTTACGATTTCCTTTATATTCTGACGGGTTTGTTTGGCCGACATATAGACACTGTTATTCCTTGCTGTGTTGTTAATAATCGTTGATCCCAAAAGAGATCACATGCAGTGCAACACAGCAAGACGTACGCACGCATGTATCTTTAACTTTGTACAGCTATGTATTTATCATTATGACCGTATATTCCATCATCAGTATAATGGGCCATTGTTTATGCGAATAGGAAAGGTTCTGTTTCTGTTTATATTCACCTTTGAAACCTTGCTGCGAAGTCAGCAATGTAAATCTTTGCTGCCTCTTCGTGATCGTTCTCGATCTGTTCGTTGCTTTGCTAGGTGAATCGGCTGCGTATATTAGAGGTAAGGGATGGAAATAGCTAACATTTTCGCCTGAATAACTGCTCTGTAACAAATATAGTTTCTAACGACTGATTTATCGTCATTGAAGAATCACCGCCTGTTTATTGACCAAGGATATATGTAAATGAGCTACTCAGTAAAAACAAAATCAGCATCAATAGCCAACTCTTAATGATTTCAACGTCAAGCGGTTACCAATATATTGGGCCCGTAAAAAGTGTAGTATATGGTTAATGATAGCTGGTGAAGTGCACGAATTCCGATAACACTTACTCGAACAAGCCATACCAATAACCGGTCAGCATGATGGTGTATTCGTGGTATCGCATCGCGACTTAAAGGCGAAATCATTGTCGTGGCTTATTAGTGAAGCATTTCGACGATGGCATGAATATTGAGTACTGACTGCGACTCATAATTTGCATGATACAAATCTGACATCCTAATGTCGAAATAATAATGATAATGTTTCTTGCAGTGAAAAACGCGCCAAAATGGTGCGTTCTAAAAAATCACGCTTCCTGCTTTTCGCCCTATACAAATTACTCAAGTATGAATAAATATCATTTATGGATGAAATCAGCACCATTGAAAGAGTTGATACGTGTTAAGTGATATATTCCAATGTGATTGATTATTCCTGTAGAATAGTATGATATAAAGGAAGGAAATACATGAATATATCACTCTTTCCAGTGTTATTGCGGTAATGAAGTCAATTTATGTTTTAAAACAGTGGTTACATATCTTTGTTCAATGATGGTGGTGTACTGGTGGAATGCGACACTTAACTGTGCCATCATTATACGTAAGCTATTTTCATAAAAGATATTACCTCGTTCTCTTTCAGAAGAATAGAAGCAGTACATGCACCCCAACATATGCCATGGCTTACAGACGAATATATTCTATTACTGTTATGCTTGCACATGTCACAATATAGAAATTTACTTGAAATTGATTTTTGCAATGTGCTTTAGCTTACGATAATAACTAGATGACGTTCCACTGTGGTATGCATTATATCATTTTCTACCTCGTGATTTTTTTATGGCTGCAAGCAATTTAAAAAACCTTAATTTTGTTCTTGATGGATATGTATCAGCAGTTACTTGGACATTAAGATTATGCAGTTAGATCTTTAGTCGCTGTCATTTGTATCAACCTACATATTGATATAGCAATATAGTGGTTGTAAATACAAGATGAAGCTTTCCTCTTTGTCACGATGATAGTCGATATACATATATGACCATGGGTGCTTAGTAATGATATTTATGTCAGAACGATCATTAGGTAGGTTTATGTAGAGCGCCCGAGGTTAATTTATTTGGTTTATGTATTGTCTTCAATAATGTGAGACAGAGGTGGCGCACACAATACATGTATGGGTCTGTTTCCTCTTACAATTATCGGATGCAGTCACAATCAAAATCAACGGATACGGAGCCAGTTTATCTCATGCAAGTTTCTTTGTATAAATGATTACAGCATCACTAAAGTCGTGATAGCTGATGATATCTAGACAATGAACTTATATGAGAAAAGACCTTGCAATCGTACTAGTCAGTCGTTACCCTGAGAGCCAGATCATATTGTGTCTATGATAACGAGATACCTAGACACCTTGACGAATGCAAATTTCTGAAAAGGTAACTATGTTGATGGGGCGTGAACTTGCTCTGGACGATAAATGTTCGTCCCAATAACCGTACATTAAACTGCCAATATATTTGCCTCTGACACTGACGTCAAAACAATCAACTTCACTAACATAGGTATCAGAGCCATTGACTGGGCTTAATTGTTATATTGTCATCATCTTTATCGCTACAAACCGGTCCCTTTAAATAGTTCTTTCTTGGGTGTCTTTTGCAACAATGTCTTAAATTAGTGTTGGGTTACTCTGGTCAGAGCGTGATATAGTCAATTCCCTTAGTTCAGGTTCCACTTTGTCACAACTTATTACTCAACGTCATGATCGAGGTACAAATAGGCATGATTGTGTAATTGCGTTTATTATACTACCTAGTAGCCAATTTCATTTTCTGCGCCCTTCTTACCCAAATCGCTATCTCGCACGACCTAAAGCGTGACCATGTATTAACATTATTACGTGCTTTGGTAGATTTCTTTTGAGTTGATTTCCGCGGATAGGCATACATAATTAGGGTTCAGCAAGAAACCGAAAATACAACAGCAAATTACATTTTGGAGGTGGCAACTTATGTGATATATCTTTTGCCGGATCCACGATGGCTTAAGTCCACAGGGCTTGATGGTGCTGACATGATATCATTTGCAAAACTCGTTGTAAACTACAATCTATGCCCCATGGAGTTCATAAAGACCGAGCTTTTGCGAGCACATTATCACAGCGGGCTCGATTCCATAGAAATGCCGCTTTCATGTTAGATATAAAAGCAGGATTCGAGGTGGTTGGCTCCATTGCTCCGAATCTTTGCAGTGTGATCCCTGCATTTTTAACGTTTAAATGTGTAGTTCAAGCGCTGTCTCGTTTGCCTCTGATTAGAGAATTCAATAATTAACTCCACACACTTATGACGGTTCCACACGTTGGTGACACCCTGCCACGATCCGCAATGTGTCAATTGCGCTTGAGAGGGCCCAACCGTTACTGCTGGAGCGGCTCTTTGTGGCTTTATAATTGGGCTTTTTCCAGTTAGCTAATTTATGATATACTCCAAGGAATCATGTAATTAAGTAATGCGCACTTTAGATGCTAATTTATGTTTGCTTGGATGTGCATATAGCAAAGACAGCATCTATAATCGTAGCATATACAGCCATCGTGAGCTGCATTTACATACGTTTTCCCTGGTAATGGCTGGAAGTAAGAGCATGAATCAACCATCACTGTATGGGATCTCCAACGACGCTTTAATGACTAAATCATAAAGCAACGTCTAACTGATCCATGTTCGCATGACCCGAATGACTACATACTACATGGCTGTCTTCCTGCAATATCAGACGCGATACATTACGTCCAGATATTGGAGAGGGTTGGGAATTTGTGATCGAATCTGTTTAAGCATGGTACATATTTAAACAGACTGGCGTCCGTTCCCCTTCTGCAAACTGTTCTCGATCCCCCTTAGTGTGAACTTTTGAAGAAATCGCTATCGGAAAGACATACATTCGATTGCGCCTTCAACGTTTGCCAAAAAAGTTTGCCAAAAACTGCTTCACGAGGTCGAATGCAGTGCAAGTACTGAGGATGCGGCTTAAGGCCTGTGCCTGAGCCCCAAGCACTGCCTAGATATAGGACCGAATGCAGTCATTGAGAAGCCCTTAGACGTGTCGAGGACGAAGGTGGCCCGCAACATATACGACGCCATACATACCATGTGCATGAAGGACCCCAAAGCCATCATTGTTGATTATGCTTTCTGGCACCAGTCGGAAGTATTTTGGGGCTTGCGATCGTATGTATCGTCAAAGGGTCTTGGGTGTGGTCCTGCATGAGATGGGCTTGTATCTCTGCAAACAGGCGCGCTTCGTGTAATAAACGTGAAAAGTGTAAAGAGCTCGGACGAGTGGGTCCTTGGCGTTGAGGTTGTCGCGTAATGATGCGCTGAAGCCTGCGCTTACACACTACACAGCGAAGTTTATCTGGTTCTGCCAAAATTGCATTGGCTTAGACTACCAGGCTAGCACTGTCTTGTCTGCAATTATGTTGGGTATTTTGTAATACCTGAGCACCCGTGCAGGTAGAGCCGCTGTGAACGACTTAAAGGCTAGACCGGGTTGAGCTCCATGCCATAACTCATCCACATAGACCCCGCTTGTTAAATAGCTCACATTGCTATTTAAGATGTAGGCCAGCATAGTTTAACTGCGTTAGATTCCGCCCCAAACCACTCGATCAACTGACACCTCATTGGTTCGGGTAAAGCCGACCCATTCCACTCAGGTCTTGACCCAACGGTCTACATGGTGCGTTGATTCGTAAGGTCATTGGCTTATGGGAATGGTACCAGCCAAGACAACTTATCAGGGTCACACCCCCACCATATGGATGGAGGTTGACCTGGGTAGTGTAGACATGTCGTACTGATAATGGAAAGAGGGGGAGGCTTTAAAAGTCAGTGAGCTTGATAAATATCATGACATAAAGAACTACAATGAGATTGGGACTAACGGAATAGGCCTAGTTAATTGTCATCACCCATGCTCAGCTCCATGATGTTTGAACCACTTACCTATGTGTATTATGAAGAAGCCCTATAACCCTGTGTCTTTCGTTGGGATGGCTTAGCATTGCTTTCCTCTCTGAGTTGTTGTTCAGTCATACGTGCTTGACGATGATCACTTCAGAATTATGGGCAGTAGAAAGTCCGCCAAGAGCCTACTTCAATTTCTAGATTTCGATAGCAATGCTTTTCACAGTGAATACAATAGATTACCTTTCACTGAGGTCGTTTTAAACACTATTTGCGTTGTATAAATGTCTCTTTAACAATTGTTATGGTCTATTTATAGATGAGTAAATGTAAATGTACCGATAGCTTGCACAAATGGACATCGAAACAATGCGGTAAAAATATCAAGCAAAGCATATTCAGCATATTGTCTATTTTCAATTGCTTAAGTTATTAATTTTTCAGAAAGTTACTGCATGAAGTGAAAAGTCTGTTTGCGTATTAGTGTAATGTGTGAAAAATGGAAGGCATTTTGGAGGAGTAAAATCGACATTCTTTAAAACAGAGGTTGAAAAAGGTAATCTATAACTCAGTTACCAGCAAAATAAATCAAACAACAAGTATACATTCATACATACATACAAACTAACATACATACATACATACATACATACATACATACAAACATACATTCCTTAATACTTATATACATAGGTGAATAGATACATACATATATGAATACATACATATATGAAAACATACATCCATCCACACATACATGCATACATACGTTCATACATACATACATATTTACACATATGAAAACATACATACACATATAAATACATACAAACATATATATATATATATGTATATATATATATATATATATATATATATCTGTGTATATATATGTTTATATACATACATGCATACATGCGTACATACATACATATATTCTACATGCATACGTACATACATACATACATACATACATACATACATACATACATACATACATACATACATACATACATACATACATACATACATACATACATGCATACATACATACATACATACATACATACATACAGACATACATACATACATACATACATACATACATACATACATACATACATACATACATACATACATACATACATACATACATACATACATACATACATACATACATACATACATACATACATACATACATACATACATACATACATACATACATACATACATACATACATACATACATACATACATACATACATACATACATACATACATACATATACATACATACCTGCAAACAAACATACATATATACATACGTATACACATACATATACATATATACATACATACATACATGCTTATATACAAATATACATGCATACACGCATACATATATACTTGCATGGATACATTGATATGTACATACATGCATGCATGCATATAATGATTATATATGTACAAATATATATATATGCCTGTATGAGTGTATATGTATACATAGATATATTTATATATATATATATATATATATATATATATATATATATATATATATATATATGTTATTTATATATTTTATATATATATATATATATATATATATATATACAAATAGATATATATGTGTTTTTATATATATTTATATAGATATATATACATATATATATATTCAAATATATATGTATACGTATATATATATATATATATATATATATATATATATATATATATATATATATATCTATGCTATATATATATATATATATATATATATATATATATTTATATATATATATATATATATATATATATTTTTTTGGCTTCTCATCGGTTATGTTCTCGCATGTTAAATATGGTCTAACATGATTTCAACAGCGCTTTTGTTTGAATTAATTATTCGAAGCTTTCCGAGAAAATTTGACCCAAATAATTAAGTAGACTACAGTAATATAATATTCGTGTAATGCTGTCGGCTTTCTCTCATGGAAGTTATACTTGATTATAATGTAACTTGTGCTTCAGCCTTAGGCTGATGCCTGATATAAATCAAGAGAATACTGTAATATGACAGTGTTAAATCCATCGAGCTATTTTAACTATTTATTCCATAATCATTGGGTTGTCTGTTACAAAAAGCTGACCAATGATAGCTAATAAATTGGAACATTCAGTAACGTGACAATTGTCGCCATCTTTTATTGGTTTTGAGCACATTGCTATGGTTTCCTAACCATCCGTTCAAAGCCGATTGTCAAACACAGTAATCGTTTTTTTGCCTATTTATCTTTTCTCTATCTAATATCATTGGTCGCCCTATCTCACAATAAAAAGTAGACAATGAAAAACTAGACAAATGGGCTCTTCCTTTTTTTAACGACTCTGATATCCGCGTTTGTCCAGCAATATCATTGCATTGCATCTCTCCTCAGCTCAGCATCTTGTTTGTGGGGGGGGGGGGGGCACGTGTCTTGATCTACAAATGAAAAATAGATTTTTCCAAAAAACTATTGCTACCTTTTAGTGTTATATGCGTTCACAAATCCAGGCGGGGCTGTCTAAGGTGTTGGCTATCACCACGAGCCATTGATATTGCACACTTATATGAAAAGTTAAAAGAAAAATATTTGGGTTTATTGTTATGATATAGGCAAAGGTCATTTATAGCTGACTCTGTTAACCTTTTAACTATCAGCTCTTGTGAGTCACATGTGACATCACATATCTTGTATAAGTACAATGCTAAATATCAGCTATCGTATCTCGGAAACAAGGAACCATATGGAAGACTGCTTGCAAGTCGGTTTGCTGTAGCAGTTGCATAGTTTGTAAAACACCAGCGGCATCGTTCCGTTTCTAATGATTCTAACCATTCTGAAACAGAAGTTGAACTGGTGAAAGTGTCAGCACAAACGATCCGAGCACTGGGTTAAATAATTGATACAGTGCTACATCGATGCGCTGAGCACAATCGCTGATAATGGCGTTGTCATTTCGAATAAGTAAATATCTGCCGTATAAACATGTGCTTGATGATCAAGCTAATGGGAAAAAGTGACGTATCCACTGCTGCTAACTGGCTGCCAGTTAAGAATGCTAAAAACAGCAATAATTTTATGATCCCTGATACGGATATTAAATTAGCATATTGTTGCTCTGCCTCGCTGCGTAAGTGATATGTGCACGCTACATTGGGTTCTCTGTGAAATTGGTGATTTCATAGATCCGCAGGGGCTAGTCGCCTCACAATGCCTGATGACTTCTGTTGTGAATATGAATAATACTGCGCCATACGAATGTCAATAAGACAGTAACGGCATGCGCGTGGCATCTGGGATATCGCTGGTAATGTTATTCACATTTGGCTTTCCTGGTTGGCGATTATGTGACTCTACTGTCTACATATGAGCTCACATATTCAGCCAAACTCAACGCAATCAGCAACAGTTCCGATTGTTCAATATCCAGGGTGAAGTATCACTAGTGTGGTTATTCATTGGGCTTGCTTGCGAATAGAAGAAGAGCGCATTATTCAGCCACAGAATGCAGTAACTTAAGGCTCGTAATGATTATGGAGTATTGGCATAGTTCATTTTTCGCATAGGATGTCCACGCATTGCCGACTGACCGTCGTACAACTGCTCGTGCGCACGACTGAACCAAACCACCTCGAAACACTCCGTTCCCACTCTGCCGGGAGAGGAATGACAACGATCTTGACACCAAGAAAGCATCAAACATCCCACTCCACTATTTGCGCGAGGACAACGAACACCTGCAAAGAACACAATAAAAAAATAGTTAAAGTGCAAGTAACGTCTATTTTAGAATCCCTAATCAAAGTTGTAATAGGGTATTTCAGCCTGTGAAAGACGTCCAGCCGGATAGCGCAGTCATTTCCTCGTTTGTTTACATGGGAACTGTGGTGTGAGCATAATCGTATTTTATACCTTCATCATGTACATCATATACCGCAACGAATCACATCATTTCATGTGGCATGGAGTACTTGTTCGCCTAGAATACATTAAATTGTGATAAACTTCTATTATGTAGTGTGAAAAGGTCAACCAAAGGGGACCGAGCGATAATACAGGCAGTACTGGAACATAGGTCTACACCTCGGTTTCAGGCCCGTTTAATGGTTATCAATGAATGATTCACCATTTGCCTGTCCTGTTACGGAGAATATATTTTCTTGTGCTTTTATTTGATTTAATGGTAAAACGTTATCGCAAATGAAAACTGATACTTCATTAAATGGGGATTTCACTTGATATTTCGTTTTTGCAATAAATTGAATATAATTTCAATAATTATATTCTCCTTGACAACAGAAAGATATCAATTTTGTTTTAAATATTGCCACTGATTTTGGGAAGCGAGACCTATCAGGGATACGCTGTTACAATTGAATATACCTCTCCAGTGAAGTGCACAGAGGGACTTCTGGCCCAGAATCCACATTCGGTGACATATGTTTATGACTACATATATCATAGGCCTTTAAAGAGTTCAAGGCCTTACACTAGTTCTTTGAATTACCTGGGGTACCAACCTCAATAATACATACTTTATCTTGTCCTTATTAGTTCTATATTTAATACTTACACCTATTACAGTGCATAACTGCCATCATACTTTGCTTTTATTATATATCAAGGGAGCGAAATGTCCTCATCTTCCTCATATACAGACAACTCCGGAAGCGATGAGGTGGATTACAGCAGTAAGTGTTTGTCTCACCAAGAATAGGAACTAGGAGCCTAAGGGGGGCATACAGCCATGCAGATTTGAACCTCCCGCTAAGACAAGGCCTGCAAATTCTCCTCAAAAAGAAGTGGACTTGAGCCGACTGGGTAACAGCACTTGGTAATGGCACATTATTACAGCACACCCAGGATTTGTCACAGGGTTCCTGTGTCCCTGCATATAGTGCTTATATCCAGAGGTACAAGAAGAAAACTTACTACTCAGCATGAGTGAGTACACACATAAAAATGGTCTGGTTCAGATGATATACTGATGAAAAAATATTTATTGTACTGAATGAAAAGTTGTAAAGATCTCTTTTAGGCAGGTATTTCCGATTCACTGTAATATTAGCAGTTGGTACAGTGGTGCTGGGGATATCTAGGCAGACATCATAGAGAGAGAGAGGAGAGAGAGAGAGAGAGAGAGAGAGAGAGGAGAGAGAGAGAGAGGAGAGAGAGAGAGAGGAGAGAGAGAGAGAGAGGAGAGAGAGAGAGAGAGGAGAGAGAGAGAGAGAGGAGAGAGAGAGAGAGAGAGAGAGAGAGAGAGAGAGAGAGAGAGAGAGAGGAGAGAGAGAGAGAGAGAGGAGAGAGAGAGAGAGAGAGAGAGGAGAGAGAGAGAGAGAGGAGAGAGAGAGAGAGAGAGAGAGAGGAGAGAGAGAGAGAGAGAGAGAGAGAGAGAGAGGAGAGAGAGAGAGAGAGAGAGAGGAGAGAGAGAGAGAGAGAGGAGAGAGAGAGAGAGGAGAGAGAGAGAGAGAGAGAGAGAGAGAGAGAGAGAGAGAGAGAGGAGAGAGAGAGAGAGAGAGAGAGAGAGAGAGAGAGAGAGAGAGAGAGAGAGAGAGAGAGAGAGGAGAGAGAGAGAGAGGAGAGAGAGAGAGAGAGAGAGGAGAGAGAGAGAGAGAGAGAGGAGAGAGAGAGAGAGAGAGAGAGGAGAGAGAGAGAGAGAGAGAGAGAGAGAGAGAGGAGAGAGAGAGAGAGAGAGAGAGAGAGAGAGAGAGAGAGAGAGAGAGAGAGAGAGGAGAGAGAGAGAGAGAGGAGAGAGAGAGAGAGAGAGAGAGAGAGAGAGAGAGAGAGAGAGGAGAGAGAGAGAGAGAGGAGAGAGAGAGAGAGAGAGAGAGAGAGAGAGAGAGAGAGAGAGAGAGAGGAGAGAGAGAGAGAGAGAGAGGAGAGAGAGAGAGAGGAGAGAGAGAGAGAGAGGAGAGAGAGAGAGAGGAGAGAGAGAGAGAGAGAGAGAGAGAGGAGAGAGAGAGAGAGAGAGAGAGAGAGAGAGAGAGAGAGAGAGAGAGAGGAGAGAGAGAGAGAGAGAGGAGAGAGAGAGAGAGAGAGAGGAGAGAGAGAGAGAGAGAGAGAGAGAGAGAGAGAGAGAGAGAGGAGAGAGAGAGAGAGAGAGAGAGAGAGAGAGAGAGAGAGAGAGAGAGAGGAGAGAGAGAGAGAGGAGAGAGAGAGAGAGAGAGAGGAGAGAGAGAGAGAGAGAGAGAGGAGAGAGAGAGAGAGAGGAGAGAGAGAGAGAGAGAGGAGAGAGAGAGAGAGAGAGAGAGAGAGAGAGAGAGAGAGGAGAGAGAGAGAGAGAGAGAGAGAGAGAGAGAGAGAGGAGAGAGAGAGAGAGGAGAGAGAGAGAGAGAGAGAGAGAGAGAGAGAGAGAGAGGAGAGAGAGAGAGAGAGAGAGAGGAGAGAGAGAGAGAGAGAGAGAGAGAGAGGAGAGAGAGAGAGAGAGAGAGGAGAGAGAGAGAGAGAGAGAGAGAGAGAGAGAGAGAGAGAGAGGAGAGAGAGAGAGAGAGGAGAGAGAGAGAGAGAGAGAGAGAGAGAGAGGAGAGAGAGAGAGAGAGAGAGAGAGAGAGGAGAGAGAGAGAGAGAGAGAGAGAGAGAGAGAGAGAGAGGAGAGAGAGAGAGAGAGGAGAGAGAGAGAGAGAGAGAGAGAGAGAGAGAGAGAGGAGAGAGAGAGAGAGAGAGAGAGGAGAGAGAGAGAGAGAGAGAGGAGAGAGAGAGAGAGAGAGAGAGAGAGAGAGAGAGAGAGAGAGAGAGAGAGAGAGAGAGGAGAGAGAGAGAGAGGAGAGAGAGAGAGAGAGAGAGAGAGAGAGAGAGAGGAGAGAGAGAGAGAGAGAGAGGAGAGAGAGAGAGAGAGAGGAGAGAGAGAGAGAGAGAGAGAGAGAGGAGAGAGAGAGAGAGAGAGAGAGAGAGAGAGAGAGGAGAGAGAGAGAGAGAGAGAGGAGAGAGAGAGAGAGAGGAGAGAGAGAGAGAGAGAGAGGAGAGAGAGAGAGAGAGAGAGAGGAGAGAGAGAGAGAGAGAGAGAGAGAGAGAGAGAGAGATAGAGAGAGAGAGAGAGAAGAGGAGAGAAGAGATAGAGAGAAGAGATAGGGAGAGAGAAGAGAGAGAGTATAGATATATATATATATATATGCCATTGTATGGTTGAACATATCGTATTAAAGTGCCTTTCGTACGGCTATAGATACTTAGCTGAAATCAATTCATAATGTGATCAATGAAATCAAACCGGTCCAATAACCCTCGATAAATTTGATCAAATGTCAGTTCAAATTAGCGCTCACGACAAAACGCTGCGGCAGCCATTATCTAGGTCAGGCCCAGGCGTGTGACGTCAGTAAAGTAAGCCCTTTGTTAACATTGTTATTTGTCCGAGTTCGTCTCTCATTTATTGGATTTTTGTTCGTTTTCAGCCATCTTGTGACCGATTGAACACGTTGCTCAATCGTTGTTGTGATGGGGGTTGCTCTCGTACCAGTCTGAACGGCGTGAGCTTGTGCATGTTTCCTGGTCAAGACGATTTGAAAAACAATGGACTGGCCAGGTACTACGATCACGAGACAAATGTCCCAGATGTCTCCAGCACCAGCAAACAAACTGTCAGCATGCAGTGCACCTGTAACGCCTGTGACATTGTTCATTTATCCATGCTCAAATATTTTGTTTTAATACCAGCTTCAATAAGAATAATGAAATTGTAAATATTGACTGCTAGCCTTTGTGCAGATTTATGTGTAATTAATAGAAAACAACCGTCACATTTGTACATCATTATCTGACATGTGCCCGTTTTGTTGTCTGTAGGAAAAATATGCCACTTGCAAGGCCCAAGGGTTCAAACAGATTGGTCTAAAACCAGGATGCTGGGCTATGCAACCAATGGGAATGGGGCTGTTCTCTAGGGAGGTCATGACTCGAGGAATCTTCACAGCGCACAGATTTTCCCACATCTGCCATTGGTTGACAGTAGCCACACAAACACCTGAAACATAATGTAGTGATGGGAATATTAATGTCTGTAATAAAGGATTACATATTGTGTGGCAAATATGTTTTAGCCTCGACTCTGACTTAACACTGGCCATGATGATAACTTAATATCATAATCTTCATTTCCTCAAGTCCATTTATACATTCATTTATGGGCTAACTGAAATTCCTATACGAAAGCAGCTGCTGTACTTGCCCTCCTATAAATGTCATAGCTCAGAATCAATCTACATCAACTTTTAAAGATATTGTAATCAGCCTTTGATAAGGCCTACTTTATATCAAAGTGCATGCTATTCATTAGCAGTAGCTAATCCGAAATCAGTTGTAGTTTGTTTACAATTTGTGTGGAGGAGCATTTACACTTACATAATACAACTTTGTAAACACGAACCCTTGCATCCACTTAATCCGACAAACATTTTGCTATATTTCATGTCTGCTGTCTGATATGGAAGAATTATTTGCTGCAAAGCTCTGCTGTATACTGTTAGGGAAAGAGGTTACATGGTGAAATTAATGGAATAACTTCGTTTCATGCCAAACCATATACGATAAACTGGTGCACAAGTACGATCAGACAGCTTACCAACCATTGTTCTTTAGCCGCCCTATGTCCCGGGCAGGATGACCCGCGGGAGACCCAGACGCAGCAGCGGCGTCGCCGGTGTCTTTTTTCTTGGAGACGTCTGAATCGCTCATTTCTGTTTCGAATCTGTAAAGCAAAATTTGCTCTGCCGAAGCAACGATGGTCTGCAATTGATTTGTGCCATCCCATGTCTCTTCCTCGCTCTCCTGAAGTGATGAAATAGAGAAATTACCGGCAGCCATTTTGCGCTAATCATACGGCAGATCGCGCCGGGCAACAAAAACAACTGCCGGATCCGACTTCACGCGGAGGCGATTAATTATTCATGAGCTCGTCGTCTCGATGCACCGGACTCATCTTTCTGGATTTTATTTCCGTAATTTGGCGAAACAAATGACATGATTTGTCGTGCAATGGCCACTTTAAACAGCGTTTCGAAGCGCACGTAATCACACAGCAGCACGCATGATAAATTATGCAACAGTATCAAACGTTAGAACTAAGTAAAGCATATTTTTGTACTACAGTTAGAGTGGCTTGTGCGATGCCATGTTATTTATTCAGATTTTCACTATTGTTACCAGTTTAGACGATAAGCTGGTCACCTTATGCATCTATAATTGAATTTTGGTACACGCTTAGTATATACCAGGCTTGTGGATCCAAGGAGCTTAATTCGATGGAACAACGGGCAGAGAGGATGGAATTACAGATGCTATTTAATGCTTGGCGATGAATAACATTGTCCATAAGCGCATCTACATTTTGCTGAAACCATTAAGTGGTCATTACTCAGGCTCACACGACAAGTTCTCGTTGCGGTCGATTTTAACAATTAGCTGTCAACAAATTACAAATCCATGTCATGCTAAGTATACGGTATAGCGATTAATATACCATGGGACGAAATGTAATATTGCATATTGGAATATGCAGCGGATCAATGCAATCACTAAGCACACACAACAGATTCAACCGGACTGGATCATAGTATATTTAATGACTGGCGTCGTTTAATATGATGGCCATTGGTATATGTGTCATCAATTTCTTAAAGGATTCAATTTTGTATTTTTTTCGTGAACCTCGAAATTGATTTTCCCTTTGAGGATTTGTTTAATATATAGATGCATGTCTACTCTAATTGCGTAAGATTAATCACCTCTTTTAACGTGCAACAGGTGCTTATGAACCATATATGTTTTTCCCTGTGAGGTTTTGTTTAATATATAGATGCATGTCTACTCTAATTGCGTAACATTAATCACCGCTTTTAACGTTCAACAGGTGTTTACAATCCATTTCAAACTCATAAATCAGGTTGATTGAGGCGCTTGACACAAATAAAGGCGGCATTATTATCCAAATGCTTACAGCGAGTAGGACCTGTAATAGTGACTTTCTTTGGGCGTGTGGAAATGAACACTGTTCATTATGTTGGCGTGTGTAAGTAAACTAGATTAACCACATCATAGAGGGAACCCCCACCCCTACCAGTGGGTCAAAATATACCGCACTTAATGTAGCGCTCAAGGTCAATTACCGAGTATATCACTAAATAGTCACATAGCCCAGCTGACTAAAAGGGGCATCAAGTAGAGTGATCCAGGCCAGATCCTAAAACAGGATTATGGCTGCAGTCAATGTTCCCGATAAACGTTCTTGCTTGCATATGCAGTATCGGGGAAATATATTTTTCTTTGGAGGATTTATGGAAGGAGATGCATATCAAATCGATTACTTTGAGATGCAGATAAAGAATCTAAGATACGACCATCAGTTGTAAACCACATCCACGTATTCAGGAATCGAGGATATTTATATCAATGCAAGCGTCAGAATAATGTATATTGTCTATACAATGTATTTGAGGAATGCCTACCCCAGTTTCTGTTATCTGGGATGCCCCATTTGGGAAAGGGAATTTATAAGCTAATCAGAGTATCTGTTTTCTACAGTATGGGGCAAATTTCTCGTCCTGCAGATGAGCTACACGAAATTGCAAATACCAGGCTTGCCAAAGGACGGAATGGACGTTCGTTCTGCTCCTAAGGGGAGTTTGAATTTATTAAAACTAACGTTTATCTGCTGGGAAGGCAACAGTGACATGGCGGGCGTGGCGTTGAGATGTAGAAATACTTTCTATAAATGCCTAATTATGTATTTTGACTGAGCAAGAAATACCTTTTTATCAGTCAAACATTTGTTTGATATATGTGAGGGACCATCGGATCGACTTCTTAATGTACTGCCCGCTACGAACTGCCACCTAAAGCATACATATTTTATATCTGCTCACATGCAACGAATTGAATGCATCTTACCGTATAGTTATGGCTTGTTATTAGAGGGAAGCAGGACACAAAAGCACATTAAACCAAAAAGACAAATAAACCTGAAATGAAATTGGAAGTGTTCCTGGTGCATGAATAATTGTAACTTGGTTTTCGCACATGTATTCGCCAATTAGCAGTATTCAGGTACAACATATACAATCGACAAAACGGTCGAGTGGTGCTGTGGATCTGG
>CM067344.1:70872308-70929808 GCA_034190875.2 Urechis unicinctus | reverse complement strand
ACTTGGGGTCAACAGAGACTAAGCGTAAGTAACAATATGTGTGTTGATTGTGAAAGCGTTGCAATTAACCTGAAATGGATATAAGCAGCATTGACGAAGAATAATCCATTGGGATGCATGCAGTTATTAGCAATAAGTTTACAATGGATCGGCATGTGTTCGCACACATTAATATCACCACCAAGCTTCCGGTAACATCATCACTGGTTGTGGCCAAAGTTGATCGTATTTAGACCACCCAGTTTGATTGAAAATTGTGTTAATGGTGAAGAGAGGTATTAAAGCAGGTACGTGATGAATATATGAGTAATTAACGCCGGTATAGTAAAAGGGAATTTGTAAATACATGTAATAATTGTCAAGAAAGCAAATGGTGTGTGCAGATTTTGGAAAAAATCGAAACGAATGACCTTTTATTATCAATCATTATGTTGACTACGTCAAAAAATACCGGGGGTGGGCGGTGTCGTTGGGAGTGATGTTTATAGATAAATTTTAAATGATCGGTGATTGTTGCATAAGAGATTCTTAGTAAGCCCTAGAAAATATCAACCCCACCCCCCCCCCGACCCAGTTATTGCTTTTGGACATAATGTTATTTGGGAGATTGTTTTGTAAATGCTACATTTATCCAAAGAGATGACTGATCATCTAGAAATACACACAATGAGCCGTACATACTGAGAATCCAAGCACTGGCATACTAACATAAATATACTGTTTGGAAAGCTGACACAGGGATCTGGGGCACTATTGACAACGCTCCCCGCTTAAGATGAACATGATCCTTAGAAGCTTCCCATTGTTCTTAGCTATCTTGATATACCTTCAACGTTTAATTTTTCATATTTCTTTTAAGTAATCTTACTTGTGGTGATTGGTTATTTATCCGCTAACTAGGAAATGTATTTCTTGTTAGCAAAGTGCAATGAATACGTTTGGCATTGTGCGTTTAATATACGACGTATATTCATGCAAATGTTTCCAATTTACTCTTGAAATGTACCTGGAAGAAAAACGTCATACGTTATCTCGAAGCGATAGGTTGAAACTAAAGCTTTCCATTGTAATTTATGTTGCAAGTCATAACACACATCAAGCGTCGATATTCCAAATACCTAGTGGCCAATCAGAGTTAGTCAAAGATATTAATAACGCATTGGGCGTTGTTCGTTGTCTTCTGCAAGACGGTGGCTGAATTACTGATGCAGAAACACGATCAAGGTGCAACAACACAATTATAAAACTAACTAACACATAAAGGTAATGGGTAATGCGTTAAGTAAAGTCAAAAGTTATTCCCAAACTAAGTTTTGCTTTAAACTTAGACCAAATTATTTTTTTCACATACGACTCTGTTTTAGCCTTAATTTATTACTAAATGAGCAGAATAATCCTCCTGCGACACAGCAATGGACGATGATTGTGATTCATGTCATAAATAGGATAAAACGCGGTACATATAGCAACGACAACGCCACAGCCATAGCTTCCGGCATTAACTCTGTAATCGATTGCTGGCAGGCCTTTGAGCATTCAATGGAAGTAGACGCTTGGATTCCCATCAAATGAGAAAGTTACACTAACAATATCGCAACGCCTAATGATGGTCCCTCAGGTACGAGTGAGTTCATATTCAAATTTATCTTGCGTGATATTGACTGGCCAGAAGCATTTGGTGCGTCCGCAAGGTACTACCCGTTCTCAGCAGATATTAGTCATTTAAGGCCACTATACATAGAAATATTCTTGACCTGGTTAAGTTTTCTGAACCCCTTGTAACTGTGTAAATAATACGTTGCATTCTAGGCACACACAATCATTCCGCCTGCAAACAAATGAAGCTCCGAAATCTGCCTGATATGATAGATGGCTATGCTTTGCATGTGCCGTATCCCCCAAGCCAGTGCAGTACCGTTTACAGAACGATTGAGGACAATCTTGTTGTTGGTGTCAGTTGTGAAGAAAAATTTACATACCTAGCTCTCACAAATTCGTTGATTGTTTGTAACATGTGATGCATGTTATTAGCGAATTAGCTGTGGGAAAATATTTGGGATATCATTATTTGCCGATTTTATTCGAACGACGCAATTCAAGTTTTCCTAGACTCGAGAACAAATTTACCACCAATGGGCATGCCAACAAAATTTTTCCAAATGACATAATAATAGTAAAACTCGACATTATAATAGCAAATGGGATTTTGAAATTCTTATAATGGTTCAAAGCTAAGCATATGTTTTTTTTTGCACTAGCTGACCTACTGCAGAGCAAACTTGCAGATTAGGATTACGTAAGGATATTGTAAGACGCTTTTATCTGAAGCATATCACTGTCACAGGGTTAAACAGTTAGATGATCTGTAACTAACCAGACATAAACTTAAACACGTAAACGAAAGCGATGAATCTTACTAAGAAAACTGTTTTCCAACTCTCGCTGCATGTTAAGAAATCCAGATGGTCAATGACCGTCATTGTAACAAAAAACAATTCGCCATTGTTCACATTAGAATTGTGTCTAGATAGCAGATTTGTGCTTCAAAATTGATAGCCCAGTAAAGATAAAGAGATTTATTAGACTGTACAGACTATTATAGCCTTGTAATCTACTAAGTGCCATGTAATACGGCGTGCACGAGTTGAATGAGGCCAGGCCGAAGGTGAGTTTAAAAAACAGACAATGAATACATGACAGGAGCGCCTGTGAGAAAGCGCAAAATAAACAGGTGCATTGTGGATTATTCGTACTAAAACGTAATCAACGAACGGAAATTCACTTTAGCCATGCTGTGACAATTAAGCGTGTAATGAAAGACCCAGGTAGGGTATGTGTACGTAGCCTATTGATGCTATTGAAGGCATCTGTGTACACAAACGTTTGAAGTTACTAAAAAAAAAATGGCGTAAAAAGAAACAATATGAAAAACAAATTTAAAAAAGAGGAAAATCGGTTAGACAAGAAAAATAATGTTACAACCTGAATCAATTTGGTTTACAGCAAATAATATGTACTGGCCGTCACCGTGACATTGCGTGACGATGCAAACCATACCATTTGCCTAACAAAGGTATCTCACAACGGAATGAAAGTAGTTCAAGAATGGTCTATAAGAATGATCGAAAGCAATGTGCAATATATGAATGTCTGTTGAAATAATACACGTAGGGTTCGAAATGAGACCGCATACTGATTTGATTATATATAAGTCACCTAATAACTGCTACAGATCCGTTCTTACTCTTGGCGAGTCACTTGGCGTTGATGGATATTTACTAAGAGTGATCGCGTAGTTACTTTATATAGGTTAAGCGGAATGAATGCCATTGATAAGAAAACCGGCGTACTATCTGTTGCCCCTAGTAATATGTAATCGAGAGCGGTTTATGATTAAAACACACGTATTCAGGTAGTTGATTAAGTTCGAGTTGGTCGGCTTATCTCCGTAATAAGGTTTCGATAATGATACTTTCACTACACCAATATGTGTCATTACCAGAACGAGATTATCAATGTATAAGAGTTTTCATGCTAATGTGGAGGTATTGAAGAAAGCCAGCCTTATTATTAGATATTCTCTACACTAGTTAGATAACGTCTGAACCAATAGCATTGTGCATATGCAGTGGTATGGAGTATATAGTTTTGCTTTAAACTTAGCCCAAATTATTTTTTTTTTCACATACGACTCTGTTTTAGCCTTAATTTATTACTAAATGAGCAGAATAATCCTCCTGCGACACAACAATGGACGATGATTGTGATTCATGTCATAAATAGGATAAAACGCGGTACATATAGCAACGACAACGCCACAGCCATACCTTCCGGCATTAACTCTGTAATCGATTGCTGGCAGGCCTTTGAGCATTCAATGGAAGTAGACGCTTGGATTCCCATCAAATGAGAAAGTTACACTAACAATATCGCAACGCCTAATGATGGTCCCTCAGGTACGAGTGAGTTCATATTCAAATTTATCTTGCGTGATATTGACTGGCCAGAAGCATTTGGTGCGTCCGCAAGGTACTACCCGTTCTCAGCAGATATTAGTCATTTAAGGCCACTATACATAGAAATATTCTTGACCTGGTTAAGTTTTCTGAACCCCTTGTAACTGTGTAAATAATACGTTGCATTCTAGGCACACACAATCATTCCGCCTGCAAACAAATGAAGCTCCGAAATCTGCCTGATATGATAGATGGCTATGCTTTGCATGTGCCGTATCCCCCAAGCCAGTGCAGTACCGTTTACAGAACGATTTAGGACAATCTTGTTGTTGGTGTCAGTTGTGAAGAAAAATTTACATACCTAGCTCTCACAAATTCGTTGATTGTTTGTAACATGTGATGCATGTTATTAGCGAATTAGCTGTGGGAAAATATTTGGGATATCATTATTTGCCGATTTTATTCGAACGACGCAATTCAAGTTTTCCTAGACTCGAGAACAAATTTACCACCAATGGGCATGCCAACAAAATTTTTCCAAATGACATAATAATAGTAAAACTCGACATTATAATAGCAAATGGGATTTTGAAATTCTTATAATGGTTCAAAGCTAAGCATATGTTTTTTTTTTGCACTAGCTGACCTACTGCAGAGCAAACTTGCAGATTAGGATTACGTAAGGATATTGTAAGACGCTTTTATCTGAAGCATATCACTGTCACAGGGTTAAACAGTTAGATGATCTGTAACTAACCAGACATAAACTTAAACACGTAAACGAAAGCGATGAATCTTACTAAGAAAACTGTTTTCCAACTCTCGCTGCATGTTAAGAAATCCAGATGGTCAATGACCGTCATTGTAACAAAAAACAATTCGCCATTGTTCACATTAGAATTGTGTCTAGATAGCAGATTTGTGCTTCAAAATTGATAGCCCAGTAAAGATAAAGAGATTTATTAGACTGTACAGACTATTATAGCCTTGTAATCTACTAAGTGCCATGTAATACGGCGTGCACGAGTTGAATGAGGCCAGGCCGAAGGTGAGTTTAAAAACAGACAATGAATACATGACAGGAGCGCCTGTGAGAAAGCGCAAAATAAACAGGTGCATTGTGGATTATTCGTACTAAAACGTAATCAACGAACGGAAATTCACTTTAGCCATGCTGTGACAATTAAGCGTGTAATGAAAGACCCAGGTAGGGTATGTGTACGTAGCCTATTGATGCTATTGAAGGCATCTGTGTACACAAACGTTTGAAGTTACTAAAAAAAATGGCGTAAAAAGAAACAATATGAAAAACAAATTTAAAAAAGAGGAAAATCGGTTAGACAAGAAAAATAATGTTACAACCTGAATCAATTTGGTTTACAGCAAATAATATGTACTGGCCGTCACCGTGACATTGCGTGACGATGCAAACCATACCATTTGCCTAACAAAGGTATCTCACAACGGAATGAAAGTAGTTCAAGAATGGTCTATAAGAATGATCGAAAGCAATGTGCAATATATGAATGTCTGTTGAAATAATACACGTAGGGTTCGAAATGAGACCGCATACTGATTTGATTATATATAAGTCACCTAATAACTGCTACAGATCCGTTCTTACTCTTGGCGAGTCACTTGGCGTTGATGGATATTTACTAAGAGTGATCGCGTAGTTACTTTATATAGGTTAAGCGGAATGAATGCCATTGATAAGAAAACCGGCGTACTATCTGTTGCCCCTAGTAATATGTAATCGAGAGCGGTTTATGATTAAAACACACGTATTCAGGTAGTTGATTAAGTTCGAGTTGGTCGGCTTATCTCCGTAATAAGGTTTCGATAATGATACTTTCACTACACCAATATGTGTCATTACCAGAACGAGATTATCAATGTATAAGAGTTTTTCATGCTAATGTGGAGGTATTGAAGAAAGCCAGCCTTATTATTAGATATTCTCTACACTAGTTAGATAACGTCTGAACCAATAGCATTGTGCATATGCAGTGGTATGGAGTATATAGTTTTGCTTTAAACTTAGCCCAAATTATTTTTTTTCACATACGACTCTGTTTTAGCCTTAATTTATTACTAAATGAGCAGAATAATCCTCCTGCGACACAACAATGGACGATGATTGTGATTCATGTCATAAATAGGATAAAACGCGGTACATATAGCAACGACAACGCCACAGCCATACCTTCCGGCATTAACTCTGTAATCGATTGCTGGCAGGCCTTTGAGCATTCAATGGAAGTAGACGCTTGGATTCCCATCAAATGAGAAAGTTACACTAACAATATCGCAACGCCTAATGATGGTCCCTCAGGTACGAGTGAGTTCATATTCAAATTTATCTTGCGTGATATTGACTGGCCAGAAGCATTTGGTGCGTCCGCAAGGTACTACCCGTTCTCAGCAGATATTAGTCATTTAAGGCCACTATACATAGAAATATTCTTGACCTGGTTAAGTTTTCTGAACCCCTTGTAACTGTGTAAATAATACGTTGCATTCTAGGCACACACAATCATTCCGCCTGCAAACAAATGAAGCTCCGAAATCTGCCTGATATGATAGATGGCTATGCTTTGCATGTGCCGTATCCCCCAAGCCAGTGCAGTACCGTTTACAGAACGATTTAGGACAATCTTGTTGTTGGTGTCAGTTGTGAAGAAAAATTTACATACCTAGCTCTCACAAATTCGTTGATTGTTTGTAACATGTGATGCATGTTATTAGCGAATTAGCTGTGGGAAAATATTTGGGATATCATTATTTGCCGATTTTATTCGAACGACGCAATTCAAGTTTTCCTAGACTCGAGAACAAATTTACCACCAATGGGCATGCCAACAAAATTTTTCCAAATGACATAATAATAGTAAAACTCGACATTATAATAGCAAATGGGATTTTGAAATTCTTATAATGGTTCAAAGCTAAGCATATGTTTTTTTTTGCACTAGCTGACCTACTGCAGAGCAAACTTGCAGATTAGGATTACGTAAGGATATTGTAAGACGCTTTTATCTGAAGCATATCACTGTCACAGGGTTAAACAGTTAGATGATCTGTAACTAACCAGACATAAACTTAAACACGTAAACGAAAGCGATGAATCTTACTAAGAAAACTGTTTTCCAACTCTCGCTGCATGTTAAGAAATCCAGATGGTCAATGACCGTCATTGTAACAAAAAACAATTCGCCATTGTTCACATTAGAATTGTGTCTAGATAGCAGATTTGTGCTTCAAAATTGATAGCCCAGTAAAGATAAAGAGATTTATTAGACTGTACAGACTATTATAGCCTTGTAATCTACTAAGTGCCATGTAATACGGCGTGCACGAGTTGAATGAGGCCAGGCCGAAGGTGAGTTTAAAAACAGACAATGAATACATGACAGGAGCGCCTGTGAGAAAGCGCAAAATAAACAGGTGCATTGTGGATTATTCGTACTAAAACGTAATCAACGAACGGAAATTCACTTTAGCCATGCTGTGACAATTAAGCGTGTAATGAAAGACCCAGGTAGGGTATGTGTACGTAGCCTATTGATGCTATTGAAGGCATCTGTGTACACAAACGTTTGAAGTTACTAAAAAAAATGGCGTAAAAAAGAAACAATATGAAAAACAAATTTAAAAAAAGAGGAAAATCGGTTAGACAAGAAAAATAATGTTACAACCTGAATCAATTTGGTTTACAGCAAATAATATGTACTGGCCGTCACCGTGACATTGCGTGACGATGCAAACCATACCATTTGCCTAACAAAGGTATCTCACAACGGAATGAAAGTAGTTCAAGAATGGTCTATAAGAATGATCGAAAGCAATGTGCAATATATGAATGTCTGTTGAAATAATACACGTAGGGTTCGAAATGAGACCGCATACTGATTTGATTATATATAAGTCACCTAATAACTGCTACAGATCCGTTCTTACTCTTGGCGAGTCACTTGGCGTTGATGGATATTTACTAAGAGTGATCGCGTAGTTACTTTATATAGGTTAAGCGGAATGAATGCCATTGATAAGAAAACCGGCGTACTATCTGTTGCCCCTAGTAATATGTAATCGAGAGCGGTTTATGATTAAAACACACGTATTCAGGTAGTTGATTAAGTTCGAGTTGGTCGGCTTATCTCCGTAATAAGGTTTCGATAATGATACTTTCACTACACCAATATGTGTCATTACCAGAACGAGATTATCAATGTATAAGAGTTTTCGTGCTAATGTGGAGGTATTGAAGAAAGCCAGCCTTATTATTAGATATTCTCTACACTAGTTAGATAACGTCTGAACCAATAGCATTGTGCATATGCAGTGGTATGGAGTATATAGTTTTGCTTTAAACTTAGCCCAAATTATGTTTTTTCACATACGACTCTGTTTTAGCCTTAATTTATTACTAAATGAGCAGAATAATCCTCCTGCGACACAACAATGGACGATGATTGTGATTCAGGTCATAAATAGGATAAAACGCGGTACATATAGCAACGACAACACCACAGCCATACCTTCCGGCATTAACTCTGTAATCGATTGCTGGCAGGCCTTTGAGCATTCAATGGAAGTAGACGCTTGGATTCCCATCAAATGAGAAAGTTACACTAACAATATCGCAACGCCTAATGATGGTCCCTCAGGTACGAGTGAGTTCATATTCAAATTTATCTTGCGTGATATTGACTGGCCAGAAGCATTTGGTGCGTCCGCAAGGTACTACCCGTTCTCAGCAGATATTAGTCATTTAAGGCCACTATACATAGAAATATTCTTGACCTGGTTAAGTTTTCTGAACCCCTTGTAACTGTGTAAATAATACGTTGCATTCTAGGCACACACAATCATTCCGCCTGCAAACAAATGAAGCTCCGAAATCTGCCTGATATGATAGATGGCTATGCTTTGCATGTGCCGTATCCCCCAAGCCAGTGCAGTACCGTTTACAGAACGATTGAGGACAATCTTGTTGTTGGTGTCAGTTGTGAAGAAAAATTTACATACCTAGCTCTCACAAATTCGTTGATTGTTTGTAACATGTGATGCATGTTATTAGCGAATTAGCTGTGGGAAAATATTTGGGATATCATTATTTGCCGATTTTATTCGAACGACGCAATTCAAGTTTTCCTAGACTCGAGAACAAATTTACCACCAATGGGCATGCCAACAAAATTTTTCCAAATGACATAATAATAGTAAAACTCGACATTATAATAGCAAATGGGATTTTGAAATTCTTATAATGGTTCAAAGCTAAGCATATGTTTTTTTTGCACTAGCTGACCTACTGCAGAGCAAACTTGCAGATTAGGATTACGTAAGGATATTGTAAGACGCTTTTATCTGAAGCATATCACTGTCACAGGGTTAAACAGTTAGATGATCTGTAACTAACCAGACATAAACTTAAACACGTAAACGAAAGCGATGAATCTTACTAAGAAAACTGTTTTCCAACTCTCGCTGCATGTTAAGAAATCCAGATGGTCAATGACCGTCATTGTAACAAAAAACAATTCGCCATTGTTCACATTAGAATTGTGTCTAGATAGCAGATTTGTGCTTCAAAATTGATAGCCCAGTAAAGATAAAGAGATTTATTAGACTGTACAGACTATTATAGCCTTGTAATCTACTAAGTGCCATGTAATACGGCGTGCACGAGTTGAATGAGGCCAGGCCGAAGGTGAGTTTAAAAACAGACAATGAATACATGACAGGAGCGCCTGTGAGAAAGCGCAAAATAAACAGGTGCATTGTGGATTATTCGTACTAAAACGTAATCAACGAACGGAAATTCACTTTAGCCATGCTGTGACAATTAAGCGTGTAATGAAAGACCCAGGTAGGGTATGTGTACGTAGCCTATTGATGCTATTGAAGGCATCTGTGTACACAAACGTTTGAAGTTACTAAAAAAAATGGCGTAAAAAGAAACAATATGAAAAACAAATTTAAAAAAGAGGAAAATCGGTTAGACAAGAAAAATAATGTTACAACCTGAATCAATTTGGTTTACAGCAAATAATATGTACTGGCCGTCACCGTGACATTGCGTGACGATGCAAACCATACCATTTGCCTAACAAAGGTATCTCACAACGGAATGAAAGTAGTTCAAGAATGGTCTATAAGAATGATCGAAAGCAATGTGCAATATATGAATGTCTGTTGAAATAATACACGTAGGGTTCGAAATGAGACCGCATACTGATTTGATTATATATAAGTCACCTAATAACTGCTACAGATCCGTTCTTACTCTTGGCGAGTCACTTGGCGTTGATGGATATTTACTAAGAGTGATCGCGTAGTTACTTTATATAGGTTAAGCGGAATGAATGCCATTGATAAGAAAACCGGCGTACTATCTGTTGCCCCTAGTAATATGTAATCGAGAGCGGTTTATGATTAAAACACACGTATTCAGGTAGTTGATTAAGTTCGAGTTGGTCGGCTTATCTCCGTAATAAGGTTTCGATAATGATACTTTCACTACACCAATATGTGTCATTACCAGAACGAGATTATCAATGTATAAGAGTTTTCATGCTAATGTGGAGGTATTGAAGAAAGCCAGCCTTATTATTAGATATTCTCTACACTAGTTAGATAACGTCTGAACCAATAGCATTGTGCATATGCAGTGGTATGGAGTATATAGTTTTGCTTTAAACTTAGCCCAAATTATTTTTTTTCACATACGACTCTGTTTTAGCCTTAATTTATTACTAAATGAGCAGAATAATCCTCCTGCGACACAACAATGGACGATGATTGTGATTCATGTCATAAATAGTATAAAACGCGGTACATATAGCAACGACAACGCCACAGCCATACCTTCCGGCATTAACTCTGTAATCGATTGCTGGCAGGCCTTTGAGCATTCAATGGAAGTAGACGCTTGGATTCCCATCAAATGAGAAAGTTACACTAACAATATCGCAACGCCTAATGATGGTCCCTCAGGTACGAGTGAGTTCATATTCAAATTTATCTTGCGTGATATTGACTGGCCAGAAGCATTTGGTGCGTCCGCAAGGTACTACCCGTTCTCAGCAGATATTAGTCATTTAAGGCCACTATACATAGAAATATTCTTGACCTGGTTAAGTTTTCTGAACCCCTTGTAACTGTGTAAATAATACGTTGCATTCTAGGCACACACAATCATTCCGCCTGCAAACAAATGAAGCTCCGAAATCTGCCTGATATGATAGATGGCTATGCTTTGCATGTGCCGTATCCCCCAAGCCAGTGCAGTACCGTTTACAGAACGATTTAGGACAATCTTGTTGTTGGTGTCAGTTGTGAAGAAAAATTTACATACCTAGCTCTCACAAATTCGTTGATTGTTTGTAACATGTGATGCATGTTATTAGCGAATTAGCTGTGGGAAAATATTTGGGATATCATTATTTGCCGATTTTATTCGAACGACGCAATTCAAGTTTTCCTAGACTCGAGAACAAATTTACCACCAATGGGCATGCCAACAAAATTTTTCCAAATGACATAATAATAGTAAAACTCGACATTATAATAGCAAATGGGATTTTGAAATTCTTATAATGGTTCAAAGCTAAGCATATGTTTTTTTTGCACTAGCTGACCTACTGCAGAGCAAACTTGCAGATTAGGATTACGTAAGGATATTGTAAGACGCTTTTATCTGAAGCATATCACTGTCACAGGGTTAAACAGTTAGATGATCTGTAACTAACCAGACATAAACTTAAACACGTAAACGAAAGCGATGAATCTTACTAAGAAAACTGTTTTCCAACTCTCGCTGCATGTTAAGAAATCCAGATGGTCAATGACCGTCATTGTAACAAAAAACAATTCGCCATTGTTCACATTAGAATTGTGTCTAGATAGCAGATTTGTGCTTCAAAATTGATAGCCCAGTAAAGATAAAGAGATTTATTAGACTGTACAGACTATTATAGCCTTGTAATCTACTAAGTGCCATGTAATACGGCGTGCACGAGTTGAATGAGGCCAGGCCGAAGGTGAGTTTAAAAAACAGACAATGAATACATGACAGGAGCGCCTGTGAGAAAGCGCAAAATAAACAGGTGCATTGTGGATTATTCGTACTAAAACGTAATCAACGAACGGAAATTCACTTTAGCCATGCTGTGACAATTAAGCGTGTAATGAAAGACCCAGGTAGGGTATGTGTACGTAGCCTATTGATGCTATTGAAGGCATCTGTGTACACAAACGTTTGAAGTTACTAAAAAAAATGGCGTAAAAAGAAACAATATGAAAAACAAATTTAAAAAAGAGGAAAATCGGTTAGACAAGAAAAATAATGTTACAACCTGAATCAATTTGGTTTACAGCAAATAATATGTACTGGCCGTCACCGTGACATTGCGTGACGATGCAAACCATACCATTTGCCTAACAAAGGTATCTCACAACGGAATGAAAGTAGTTCAAGAATGGTCTATAAGAATGATCGAAAGCAATGTGCAATATATGAATGTCTGTTGAAATAATACACGTAGGGTTCGAAATGAGACCGCATACTGATTTGATTATATATAAGTCACCTAATAACTGCTACAGATCCGTTCTTACTCTTGGCGAGTCACTTGGCGTTGATGGATATTTACTAAGAGTGATCGCGTAGTTACTTTATATAGGTTAAGCGGAATGAATGCCATTGATAAGAAAACCGGCGTACTATCTGTGTGCCCCCTAGTAATATGTAATCGAGAGCGGTTTATGATTAAAACACACGTATTCAGGTAGTTGATTAAGTTCGAGTTGGTCGGCTTATCTCCGTAATAAGGTTTCGATAATGATACTTTCACTACACCAATATGTGTCATTACCAGAACGATATTATCAATGTATAAGAGTTTTCGTGCTAATGTGGAGGTATTGAAGAAAGCCAGCCTTATTATTAGATATTCTCTACACTAGTTAGATAACGTCTGAACCAATAGCATTGTGCATATGCAGTGGTATGGAGTATATAGTTTTGCTTTAAACTTAGCCCAAATTATTTTTTTCACATACGACTCTGTTTTAGCCTTAATTTATTACTAAATGAGCAGAATAATCCTCCTGCGACACAGCAATGGACGATGATTGTGATTCATGTCATAAATAGGATAAAACGCGGTACATATAGCAACGACAACGCCACAGCCATAGCTTCCGGCATTAACTCTGTAATCGATTGCTGGCAGGCCTTTGAGCATTCAATGGAAGTAGACGCTTGGATTCCCATCAAATGAGAAAGTTACACTAACAATATCGCAACGCCTAATGATGGTCCCTCAGTTCAGTGAGTTCATATTCAAATTTATCTTGCGTGATATTGACTGGCCAGAAGCATTTGGTGCGTCCGCAAGGTACTACCCGTTCTCAGCAGATATTAGTCATTTAAGGCCACTATACATAGAAATATTCTTGACCTGGTTAAGTTTTCTGAACCCCTTGTAACTGTGTAAATAATACGTTGCATTCTAGGCACACACAATCATTCCGCCTGCAAACAAATGAAGCTCCGAAATCTGCCTGATATGATAGATGGCTATGCTTTGCATGTGCCGTATCCCCCAAGCCAGTGCAGTACCGTTTACAGAACGAATAATGTACCAGTGGTATGGAGTATATAGACAATTTCTATTCCAGGTAAGTGAAAATGCAATCTATCACTGAAAGGAGAGCGTGTGTGTGCAAGCGGTGCAGTTTGTAAATAAGGGATAGAAATTCGGAAACGAGGAGGCCTAACACGTTTTGTTACCCTTTCACGGAATATTGTTACCACCTCTTATCTGCGAGCTGGTACATATGGTGGATTTCAATAGAATTACCTTTTTAGTGATTAACTACACTATTAGTGATGTAATGATTTGCATTTTCCTACTGACAAAGTCATTACCAATTCAGGAAAATGTGAGTGCTTAATTCATGCTTGAATACTTGTCTCCGTTAATTTGTGCTGCGAAATTCACTTGATCAACAATTATATCCGAGGGCCTAGAGTCAAGAGTAACTCGACCACGTCTTCTGGTCGTAAGCAATATGGAACTTCTGTGTTGCAACGGCAAGGTGATTGATAAAACTGTTTGGCATATTCGCGCGTATCGGACTGTCAGATTAAGGTGAATATTGCCCGGTACTTATCAGTCCGATAATATATTTTCTGTGTGACCATTGGATAGTTGAGTGAAGCACTGTTCTTTCACAGAACAAGCCAGCTGTGTGTGTTAGTTTTCTGACAATTGTGCGTATCTGCTTCAAAAAGAGACGGCTCTACCAGCCACGACTTAATGCTTTTTGGCGAACAGGAAAGATAGCTTTGAGCATACACGAGTTCGTCGGTAGTCCGTGGTCTTTGAAGTGATAACGTAATCATGGTGATGTGCTATAAGCATCCCAATGCGGTCGGCCATAACGAGCACAAATGGCGATTTTGTTCATTGATACTTTTTATCAATGAACAAAAATATGCTCTTTAACTTAACTCTAGCAACCGACGTAACATAACTGATTTTTCATCGACCTGTAGAACTTTATCAATATTTACTTTTGATTTTTGAAGGTAGGTGTCTGCAACTGGGTTTGTTTGGTGGACAACATTGTATCAGCAACAGATAAGTGATAGAATAGCACAGGTTAATTAATGATATAACCAATGTCCTTATCCCCTGCAAAAGTAGTGAAATTTTCTCTGAGCGTGGAGCAAAGATCACGAAAACGGGTGCCATTGAGATAATGTCTTGTCATATCAACTGGTCAAGTGCATAAGACTGGGCGCAGTGGTAACTTCAGTTGAGGTAGCTATTCCTACAGGATACTGCATTCTCATCTCTAATGACGAGATAAATCGAGGTCTAATTTTACGATGCCATATATTGCCGTGCTGAAAGTTCCTAAAATTACCCATTAAGACGGCTTTACAGTCACAGAAACATGAGCAGACCGAAGCTTGTATACCACTAACTGTTAAAATTTATGAATCACACCTGTTCAATGCAACAAAAGTTTGCTTTTATGAGAATACCATATTTTCCCGTTTTTGCAAATCGACACTACCTTCTGAAACTGATACTATAATATTTTGCCGCTCACTCAACAATGTAATTATAGGCGAGTCAAAGTAAGGTTTGACCCCCCAAAAAATTGCAAGAAAAGCTTTTTTTGTCTTTTTGTGTTCAATTAGCTGTACTTAAGCGCATCCTAAAAGTTTACCAAATTTGAGCCACCGGAAAGTGGTGAAATACATAATAATCAATATGGCCGCCATTGAATTATGAATGTACAGCAAACTTTTTAATGGTTGGTTTTAGACCCCATAAATGTATTACAAACATATATAAATGTGATACCTTAGATTCAAATAAGGTCATGATGAATTCACCTGGATGTCCCTATGACGTAGTATTGCATCATCATGACGTAGTGGGTTGCTGAATAGATCAAGGCCGCTAGAACTGGTTGAAAACCAACATTTCGGCTCTTGATAATCAATCAGATGTACATACACAAGGAACCACAACTTGGAAGGGCTATTGAACCATCTACGTCATGGTCATACGCCATACGTCACACATCATAAAAATTACCAAAATGTCCCAAATAATTCACATAGTACACACCTGAATTTTCTTATCAAGTTCAAGTGTCATTCACACAATATAATTGTTCAAAACACAGCATGGTTATTATCATCACAATCTTCGTCCACGGAACCGTCTATGGTAGAATCACTATTATGCGGATTGTAACATGACTCAGCTTGGCAGGGTCCACAAGCAGAAGTACATGGAAGACCGTACTTCCTGCAACTACATCGAGTATTACTACAACTTGTTGTACAGTTACAATGGATAACCTTGAGAAGCCTTTCTGGAGCCGCTTTCTGGTCAGTCATAACAGGTAACAAAATGTTGTCTTCACACTTCCAACCCCAGTCCTTTGGGCCCATGTTTTCATCCTTTCCCATCCACACCATGATCTGATAAAATGAACGTTGAGAGTGGAACTTTGCCGAAGATTCCGTTGGGGGCAATTTCTCGGGCTTCACAAATGATTTAGCAGATGAAACCTTTTTAGCAAGCAATGTATTTCTAAGGTTTACCAGAGATGTGCCAGCTTTTCCTCTAAAGAAAGAAACAAAGACTTTGCATCCTGAATCAACTATTGTTGCCACATCCTGACCAGCTGTAGTAAAGGTCTTTGCACAAGCTTTAATCTGAGAATCATTTTTCATCACTTTTTGGAAAAGGGATTTCTTGCCAATACCATAAATCCTGGAAGTGCAATCACAACCTGTAAAAGCATGTACAAACAGCAGCTGTGAAGATATGTCATTTCCCAAGAGTTCCTTCAGACGGACAATATCATATACATGTTTTGCTTTCTTTTTGTCCGAACGAAAGTAGAGTTTCCTGCTGTCCCTCTCAGTGTAATGTAGAAGCAGAATCAGAAGGTCCGTGTCTTCCCCAATCAAAGTTGTGTCTCGAACTTTTGCAGATGTTGTTGCTGCCTTCACAATATGAACATCTGCATCTCCATGCGCATTGATGACTTCGCAACCCCTCTGTTTCAGTTTGTCACTGATGAGGAGGATTAGTTTCTGTTTATTAGAGTCCCTTGATAAGAAATCCTCCATTCTGCCAGAGGAAAAGACGGTATTCATTTCAAAAGACATAAGCGGGTGTGATTTCGTTTGTCGTCTTTGATGTTCATTGTCCTTGATGCCAGGCTCTTCACTGTATCCGTCAAAAACTACTGTGGCTTGTCCATACTTGGAAAGGGTGAGATTGGCATACTCCTCGGCAATTTCCCCGTAGGTCATCCCTTTTTTCCAAGACAGACGGTGAAGTAAGGAGCCTTCGTCAAGCACAAAATGTTCGGAATCTGGCGTCGAATCTGTTAGAACGGCCTTGCTGGAGCTGGAGGATTCATTTGCGTAATTCCGTAGAGCATCAGCCAACTGTGGCTTGTCAGCCTTCTGGAACACATGTTTTGCCGCGAATAGGGGAGGAGGATATGGACTAAGTTCGTAGTCCATGATATCTTGCAGTGTCAAGTCGCCAGCTTGGGAAACTACAAGAAATCTCTGGAACAGGAGTTCAGAATTTATCATTTGTTCGGTATTCACTTTCACTGACACCAAGAGTCTTGGCTTTGTCCTTTCGTTTAAAGGAATAAGTGAATATTGGCTGCCCAACCATTGTTTGTACTATGGCCTTGCCAACAGCTCCATATTCATGTACATTTACACCTGCGTTGGCCACACCACACCAGTCACAACATTTCTTAATGAAGAATCCTCAGCAAATGGATTGCAGTCAACTAATTTTTGCATCAGTTTAGTACTGTCTACATGATCACGTTGCATCCTTGGCACTGTGGCGTCTTTGTGCTGTTCACTTGAGGTAAATGATTGTTTAGAGAACTCTTGCATCGCAAGGTTGTACGCAGATGACACGGATGATGACAGTGTCCAGATGGTCCTTAGTTCCTCTGTCATGCCACTTCCTCTGGTTAAACCACTGCTACTTTTGAGGGAACGCATGAGAGTCTGTTCAATAGTTAGATCCGATCCCAATCCTGCCCAGATCTGGTCTGTCTTCCTAATAACATGTAGGCCGTTTTCAAATTTTGTAACAATGTCTGGATGCTTGTGACCTAGTTCATTCATGCACTGTAGGTAGAGGTATGCAGACTTAACATAATTGAAATGTCCAGCAGCTGCGAATATCGGAATGCAAACAGACACTGCACTGAATTGCATTCTCCAGTCGCCTGAGCGATCAGCTCTGATCAGTGCACGTGCTATTTCCAACATCTCCTGATATCCGATCCAAAGTTGACTGGTTTTGGATGAAGCTGCCATGCTAACCTTTGCTGACTGGATTTTCTGTTCAATGTGCTTGATTCCTTCTAATGATTTTAACGACTCGTAGGACATTTCACCAGACACAATGGAAGAATAAACAGTCTCTATCCTTTCAATCGTAGAGCGAAATTCTGGGTTATCCTGGATGAGCCCACCTAGAATGATCTGATTGAGACACCTGTCAACCAGGAGATGGGGGTCAGCCAGGATTTCCCCTAACGAACAGGGCACCTTCATCAGAACTCTGTCTCAATGACACTGAGCTGAAATGAAAAAAACTTCAAAAGCATGCTTACAACAGCGTTTTCGTGTGAGAAATAACAAATCATGAACCAAGGAGCCATTTCAAACAAATACCAAACACAGGGGTAAAAATCCTGAAATTGACCAAGAATTACCCTCCAATTTTAGGGAACCTTTGCTATCTTAATGTTCAGACATTAAAGAACAATGAAAAACCAAGAAAATATAGCTCTTGCTTAATTAATTGGGAAATATAAGGTTTCCCTAATATGTACCCAAAATACCAGTTTTGGGGTAGGGGTGCTCCTATTTCCCCCCTATCGGGATGTCACACATGAAAGAAACCAGGTTCAGGTGAAAGGTTGACCTCAAAAACATCAGAAAACATACTTACATAATCAGTTTTGGGTGAAAAATGGCTGAGTTATGGACAGCCAAAAATATTCAAGCATTTCAACAATTTTGGCGGCCATCTTGGAAATTGCCTAATTAACCCACTTTCCGGTCATCCGAGTTTGGTAAACTTTTAGTATGTTAATCTACAGAAGTTCAGGAACCAAAAACAACCAAGAAACGTTTTCTTGCAATTTTTGGGGGGTTGACCCCTTTTTTTCCATATATTGACCCGACTATTATTGATGCGGCGCAGTTCGATGATGTTATTTAAATTTCACTTGTTGAACTTTATTGGGATGACCCGAAATGACCATTATGGGACAATCGATATACTGAGGTTGTTGAAACTTTACAGATTCAGTGTGATATATTAGCAAAGCCTTGATTTTAATTAAACGCTGAAGGGGACAACTATAAGCCAAATCTTGGTGATAATACTTTTTCTATTAATAAGCGCCGCTGGCTATTCAATTTAAGAAGCAATAAGCTATCATGATGAATGCATGCCTTCACGATTTGTCTTAACCTGCCACTATAGATTATCCAGTGTCGTTAATCAGACTTGAAAATGGAAGCCTAACCGCTTTATACTGTCACACATTATCGTCGATCACCACACAAAGTCATACACCGCCCTGAAACGCTAGTATCTGTCATGATAAGGTAAGTTGATACTTCGAGGTAGTGAATAATAATGTAGTGAATAATAGCTCGGTATTAATTAATATGATACGCCACTGCCTCGATATATGAAAAGTGTACAAAACTTCTTAAGTGCACTACCAATGATTCGTATTACAGCGGCATACATTACATCGCCTAGCATGCATTCTTTAAATAGCTTTACTTCTGGTTTGCCAATGTGCTGGCAGATAACTTTGTCAAGAGCACTTAAGGACTGGAGAAAAAGGAGACTAACAAGCTGTCATTGACAAAGCTGTTCGTAATTGATGGCCAATATAAATGAAGATAACCACGTAAATGATTTGTATTAACAGTGTCATCTGCTTATATTGCACTCCTGAGTCAGATAAATCCACTACATGTGATTCTCTCGATGATATGTACAAATTTACATATCGCCTGCAGTAATATATATGTAATGATAAGAATGTGCCTTCAGTTAGTGGCACGGGTATCTATTTAAGTGGTAGATATTTTGTTTAAGGTAGCTACCGACTTTCTGTAATTGTAGACTTTGGGCATCCATTACTTTTGCATCTCACAAAAGATGAATGACGACCGATGTATAATTTTGGGTCACTTTCAAAGGAGACCTTGTGCAAGTTGAATTGTCTTTAGATGTCCGTTTTTGTGACGAAACGCACTGATAATGAAAACACATGTACCGGTCTGTGACTGCCTTGAAATTACATCTGCAAACGATCGCAGCCGCTTGATCAAATGCTATGCAATCGCCCATTAGTATTTTCCATAAAGCTGCAAAACTGTTGAATGTGATGGGAAAGATTCTTATCATTTTTTTACAAGAAGTGATTTCTAACCAATTAAGCAATCACACACCAAGCGTTGCGTACCAGAAGTTGCAATATTAGATTTTTGTCTACACCGTGCGCCATCTATCGCAATGGGCGTGCATCTCTCTAGCGGGCGCAAATACTAGTTCTGGAAGCTGGTGATTCGGTCATTAAGTTGCTAGGATATTCGAATGAGCAATGTCCACTAGATCCATGTCCAGTTAAGCTAGCGGTAGTATCGATGCACGGTTTGTTTTCTATCATATATACACAAAGCAATGTCTCCCTGCATGTATGTATGTATGTATGTATGTATGTATGTATGTATGTATGTATGTATGTATGTATGTATGTATGTATGTATGTATGTATGTATGTATGTATGTATGTATGTATGTATGTATGTATGTATGTATGTATGTATGTATGTGTGAGGTATGTATGTATGTATGTATGTATGTATGTATGTATGTATGTATGTATGTATGTATGTATGTATGTATGTATGTATGTATGTATGTATGTATGTATGTATGTATGTATGTATGTATGTATGTATGTATGTATGTATGTATGTATGTATATGTATGTATGTATGTATGTATGTATGTATGTATGTATGTATGTATGTATGTATGTATGTATGTATGTATGTATGCATGCATGGGCTTATGTATGCATGCATTTATGCATGCTTGTATGCACGTATGTATATCTGTACCTTCTTTAGTACGCTTTGCTCTAACTGAGTATGCATGCATCGATGAGTGTTTGTTGTGAATAAATGGTTAGGATTATAACTTAATATGCTGCGAACTAACGCGCTGCTGACAACTGTCATTCCGACTGATTGTGACACCCAGTAACCACATTGGTTTGTTTGATTTTTGTGAAGGAACAATAGCACATCAAGCCGCCCAGCAAGTTGGTTTCCACTGGTTAAGCATTTTAGTACACACGTGTGTACCGTGTTTGCTGCATTGATTCATATGAATGACAATAGGACTTATAGAACAAATCACGATGCTAATCCCAAGTCAGTGCCAGGAAGAGACACGCAAATGATAATAGATGTTTTGTTAAGTGCCCAAATAAGACTTTAGGCACGCAGTGCTTGGTACGTGGCAAGTCAATTGGCTCCAGACCTCTAGAATCTTTTTCTACCACATTAGATGCTAATTCAGCTTTACGGGCCGTTATATAAAGGACCAACACCCATCACTCATACAAGGACATTTACTTACCACATTTGATGCTAATTCAGCTTTACGGGCCGTTATATAAAGGGCCAACACCCATCACTCATACAAGGACTTTTATATTTCACTGCGTGCATCGTATTTTAGATTGCTGCAATACATTAAGATAATGTGTCAGATTGTGGCTGCAGATACTCAGACGTCGCGCAAATTGCTGATGGATGTTTGATCGTCTTAATAAACGGTAATTAACGTTTTATAAAACAATCCAACAATGCTTCTGCTGACTGCAAAATAATAAAGCAAACAAATCTACACGGTGTCCAATGATTAACGTCATGAATCAGACCTATCTTTAATTTACTGTCATTTTGACCATATGATGTGTACTGCCTGGGCGGATATGACTTGCGATGGATGGATGTTCTGGGTTTATCTTAACAAGTGGCAAAATTTAGGTATTCTCTAAACACATTGTAAATCCTCGTCTTGGTAAGCATAAGTCAGCTATTTGACACATTCACTTCGTTCCATCGTCTTCATCATCTGTCCGACTATAAGACATTTACGTTGTTCATGCTACGACGCTCCATGTAATCACTAGGAGTGCACCTCTGGCTTTGCTAGGGTCTACTATTTGTCTCCAGTGGCTCATTAACTACACTGCGTATTATGAAGATGTTACATTTATCTCATAGATCCATATCCACACAATCAGTATCATTATAAGCAGAAATAATCGACCAGATTCAATTAAAGGCTACTTACCTTGAGTGATGATCGACATATCCCCGGTTGCTTACATCCTCTCATACCATGCGTTCAATAAACTAAACACAATAACTTATCGCGCCATTGTTTAACCTGTTTGATCACAACGGTTGTATACGACGGAATATATTGAATGCGTAAGTGTTGTTTGTTACGTTTTGTGACAAGCCATCGAAATTATTTTGGGTGACATGACTTTCAATGACGTTTTTGCCAGGTCAACATTTGTGCAATTAGTCTGATCGTCATTCCGAAATGCCTCTGTATTTGTTATGCAGAATCAGACCATACAGCAAAAGACTTTTGGTGAAGTTACTGGTCTGCCTTAATACTACATGGCCGCTGGGTTAACAATGATTGTATCAAAAATAAAGTCACTGAAATAATGCATGACCGTATATACGTTCAATCAAGCTAGAATGACTGAAAACAATTTTGCAACTGTTTCAACCAACTACACGAAGGTGACATGAGCTTAATAAATCAACAATAAACAGAATTTCAACTCTTTGTTTTAGTGCGCATATGATGTTTTATAGTAACGGAATTTAAACGTTGGGCTTTGTTCTCCACTGACCAGGTTTTCAAGTGTTACGCGATTACAGAATCACTGACAAAAAGATCGTCGAGGGCAATGCAAAGAGTGAGACACATCTATATCTATTTTCAGTATCAATATGCTTGCAAGGAACAATATACATATAAAGCATAATAAATTGGTACAAGGGACGCTCAGCACGATCGATTACTATTATGTATTAGTACATTTCCGCGTAGAGGCGTTTACCATTTTGTCAATTAGATCAATCCATGTGTACGTAGTTGGTGTACGAAATATATTTATATCGATATGAATAAATGTATACCTATATATATATGAATATATACATATATATATGGAATGAGAGAGTGAGAGAGAGAGGAGAGAAAGAGAGGGAGAGAGAGAGCGAGAAAGAGAGAAACAGAGCGAGAGAGCAAGAGTTAGAGAGAGATTATTACCTATCATGGCAAAGCTTGATAGACGTCACAAGATGATATATTGAGGCAGCTCACGACAAATGATAAGGGAATTCATTCATCATGGTCTGTCATCGGATAGATTATTGCTTTCGTGATTAAGTACCCCTGATGCACTGTCAATCTTGCTGCTTTGCCTTAATTAAGAGTTTGCTTCCGTCAGCATATTGTTTAAATTAATCCTCTGAAACTTTACCACTTCGTTTCTCCCAAAGTGCAGTAACTTTACAATATCGTGTGGCTCAAATGGGTAATTTCATGCGGTCTGTTTTCTTTCCTCATAAGTTATTTCGATAATACCACTGACCTGCACCAGATTACTAATTGTATTTTTAACCCAATGACCGAATTCCATCGCGTATGTCAGTATTACAGGAAAACGCCATTCTAAAATATTTCTTGAAGCAGTGAATTTAACAGCACAAGTGAACCTAACAGTTGAAGCAATCATTGATCCGCAATATCAATGCCCTAGAATGTTTTGCCTTCCATCAAATGATTTACTGATGATAAGGAAAATGATGTATCCTCTGCTGACGGCAAGTTATCGAACCGTGGCTGCCAGATAAGAATGCTGTAACATCAGTAATGCTGTATGACCTGATACGGATATTAAATAAGCATATTATTTCTCTGCTTTTTACATCAGTTGTATGTGCACACTGCACTGGCTTCCCCAAGGAATTGTTTATTTAATCGATCTGCAGTGACCATTTGCCTCATAGTGCCTTATGACTTCCGCTGTCATATCTATTGTTGTCGTTATTACTTGTAGCGCAAGGTATTCGTTCCTATTATCTAAGGCGTAATGTATATATTTCATAATCGTTGGTGCCTTGGGTCTCTGGCTATGAATGTAGTTATGGAAGCTATAGTCTCGACATGTCATCACCACAAGTACGCAGGTGCGAATGCGAACCGAACTACATATTCCAAAAACTTTTACATGCTCAATCAAGCACAGCCAATCCCAGCTTTAATAAAAACGATGCGTCTGTAGTGAGGTTCTACTAAGTCACGTTGAATATATTATTTGAAGCAGGTGTCCAGTAAATCATAATGGAGCTATTATCGTTATTAAGCAATTTGACTGATGGCTGCAGTATAGAACAGCTAGCCGTAACTAGGACGAAAGCTGAGTGCCTGACGTTGAATAGTTACCACTATAATGGCCCCAGGCACCTGTGGCAGTGTAAACATTGTTTTATACAGATTTCCACCAATTAATCAACCGGGTAAATACGGGTGTTTTTATTAGCCACTTCGGTTTTATTCTGAGCCGCACTTCATGATCTCATGTCGAGATCTTGAGTCAAAACGTCCATAAATAACAGATATAAGATTGTGATATTGTACGTTTTGTAAGCACATAATGATTGGACTTCTACCTGTTATAATACCACTGACGTAATCAACCGTTTGCGAATTCATCTCCCCTTTTATTCTACATTTAAGTGATAACAGTGACACAACCTGTACCAATACGGGTTAAAATCATCTTACAGCGTGAGTGTGAAGAAGCATACCTGTTGGCTATAGATATATAGGTTATTCTAGAGGGTTAGAGTGTCATCATCGTCATTCAAAACGAGTAGCAACTTCAATATGTTTGTGCGACGACAGACACCCTTCGGGCAATTGACTTGGTCTAACAATGATAGTGTTTCAATACTACAGGTAGAACGTTTCGCAGATTAGAATGTGATCACATGGCTCAATAAAATGATTTTGGCAGGTCAATCTTACTGTATTTGCAGGTGCAAGCGACCACTCAGGTTATTCCTATATTAGCTCGTTACTCTACTTTGCACATTATCCATTTTCTGATGGAAGATCGCAATGGCTGTGCCGGTTTGTACAATTATATATCTGGTTGGCATAGCAAACACAGTCTTTCTTTTTGATAAGGAGAGTGTGATGGGTCGTGAGGGAGTAGATAAGGATGACACTTTTGATTGATTGACAGCTGATCTTTACACAAGCCGGCATATGCAACCGGTCATAAGAGCACCATATACCACAGATAATGGTAGGAAGTGCCCTCAATAGGAATAGCACTCTATGGGAATTTAACACGAGCTTATCTATCACGCATCTTTCCATTGGATCAGATGATTTAAATCATACTCTAGAAGGATAAAAAATAACTGTTCAGATTATTAGAATATGCTTAATCGAAAAGCTATAACTTTTTCATTGAATTTAACTAGTCCGTACATCATCGACATCATAGTAACAACGGGCATTGCCGCCGCATGTTGAATTAAGGGTGCACAATTGCTATGGTTCAGTTAAGCCTTCCCAAACACACATAACGCACTGGTGTATTCTATGTTAGGGTCACATCTTGATATAACAACAACGTAGGCAATGTGCACATCGGAGTCACAAGCAGATTGATGCCTATATGCATTGCATGATACCGACTGTGGGGGATCTGGAGTACTAAATGTTCCGAAACGGAATGATTTCCTTATCCTCGCGGATATTCAAGTGAATTCAAACTAACCAAACTCTGTATGTATGCGTTGCACGAAATAGGATACTGAGCAGCTGTATTTACTTTAACAGCTTACGCAAACAGCTTGCAAAACAACCAGTACTGCTTACGGTAATCATGGAGCATTAGTAGTTCTCATCGGTCGCATATATCAAGCTATTAGGTAATCATGGTGCTCTAATAGTTTTCATTGCACGCATCTATCATGCCATCGGGTAATCAAGGTGCCCATGTAGTTTTGTCGCTTTTCCACAGTGTTCGATTCACTATTTCTGCTGAATACCTTGATGTAAACCGCAAAATATATCCATATGATCTTTGTTATCCTTGCTTGGCAGCAACTGATAATAATATGAAATAAAAACAAATTCCAGAAGATATGGAGTGATTTAAAATGTATGGCTGAATCCTGATATGTTGTGCCAATGTATTATGTGAGTAGTGTATTATAATGAAATATTACCACCTCATTGCACTTTGTTCCTTCATTTCCATATCTTTCCTGACTCACCAATTGACGCTAACTGGATAATTATGTTTTCCAGCATTGTGAAGACAAATTTATGACGTGAAAAGGTATAAATAAAAAATATGTTACCTGCAATAATCGGTGAAAAGAATCAACTGCTAAAATGCAATTTCCCACCCAATCATCACACCTACTCGTCGACCTTGCGGAAAACGCACCAGAATGTCATCTTCAATAGTTAGTCAAATTAGTACTAACTGCTCACATTTGCAAATAACTTTTGGACTAATGGAAAGGAATATGACCTCAGATCTGAAGTAATTTAAGGAAAATGAGCGAATAGCTCCCGTAATCAAGGGAACCATGCGTATATTTGCCCTGAATGCGACTCGTGCAAAAACGATATCTCTGCTAACATATGGTTAAGACCAGTCAATATGATTAACGTGTGACGGTTTCATTTCTTTCAACATATCCCTCCTGACTTCCACGGGGAATTTTGTGCGTTGAAATACAATTAGGAGTAATCATATTCGGCTTTTGATGAATTTGGCTGTTATGAGCTTGTATCTCACTCTGTATTCCTTTACCATCATGTTAATTACTTATAAATGAACCCTGTTGGTGAGATGCAGCCAATATTATCATGGAAGTTTATGTATTGCGGTGATATAAACTGTGTATTGGGGTATGGTTATTCAATTTACTTCGCTAATTACATCGTATTTCAATATGTTCTAAGCTGACGGCAGTTGGCCGTATCAATATGAACTAAGTAAGCAACGCAGCATGGCATTAAACGTGCAGATATCACAGGTTCATGATTGGTTTCGTTTGTTAGGAACCAGGAAAATACCTCCATTCATGCAATGTTCAAAACCCCTGTGCTTGCCAATCGTCCACTTAACATACTCACAATTGCAAGATCGTCTTCAAACTTCACAATCATTACTTTACTTAATCAGCTAGCCACTTAACAGAATGCAATATTAATTTGCGACATACCCCGCCCCCTAGTCAGTATCAATATGAGTGTATATTACAACATACAAACCAGGAAACAGACGACTACCAAGCAAAACGGGTGTGCATTGTTTATTGAGTACCGCACGATTCAAATGTAGGACTTACCACATATTTTCATAACACGACGAATCGTCTGAACTCCTTTCAATATATATTTGGACTAGACAATAGTAAGAATCGATTGATATTATGAGTATGGCATGACGTAATCCGTGTTTGTTTGAAGACGTCATCGCCGAGCACTTTGATATGGAAAATCGATAACTAACATTAAAGCTACGAATTGATGTATGAAGTGACAGAGCGATCGTTGTTTCAATTATATTAACAGTGCGAGAGACACAAATGCTTTACGTAAACAGCAGTCACCATTACCTTGATATTAGATACGTGATTAAATTTGTGTCATGGGTACAAAGCTGGCATTACTTTAACATGGTACATGAAATATATGGTAAACGAAACCGGCTTATTTGCCGCGACAGTAATACATTGTGTTCTATGATAAACCCAGCAATTGAGGAAGATTTCCTCATATTATAAATCTCATCTTTACAATTTGAGAATATAAACATGACAAAGAATTAGCCATTAATGGGACAGTCACAGGGACGAGGAAATTTTACTTGAGAATTCAGATTACATTTGGTAGTGTGCCTTTCTGATGGGGGAAGCAATTACTATATGACGTCTAGACAACGATGCAGGTGTCATAAGAAATGGAGTAACCATGCTGTCCAACATCTCATATATCTGGCATCTATATAACTACATATACAGAAATATCTATATCATACCCCCAAATGATAATTGGTCATCACAGAAGAAGTTGATGAATTGTGTTCAACTAGTGGCCTCACCACTATCAGTCAAATTACCCACCGCCATTTTGCCGTAATTTCCGTAATTGCTCGGCTGACTTGGCTCACATTAAAACGAAGAATTATTATTGTTGGATAAAAGACTGATAAGGCAACCCTTACTTGATATGTATCGATAACAGACTGCCCCTTGAAGGTACAACAATTCTTTTGACTAATATGTTTGGATCCATGATATAACATATATAGTATAGTACTCATGAAAACCAGACAGGCGCATCCGTTAACGTTTTCTCCATATTTACTGGGCAGTATTAACAATTACAAACATTATTAAATGTCCAGTGTCTCAGAAAGGTTGCATGTTATCTATATTGCCTTTACATATACTGTTCGATGAAACAGAAGGCTTTTTTAGAAGCGTATCCCAGCCTCAGTTCATGCACAATATGCGGATAATTCGAAAACACATTCCAGGCCTTCAGTGGTATTTTAACGATTGTTAATCGCATCACCGAGCTTGCGGCTGACCACTGAAGCCTTGTCCCGTTTAAAAGCAATTTCTCTTCGATATTAAAGTCTGCGATTTTCGTTTTAGCCTTTAAACTTAGAAAGCGTATTATTCATGCACGCTTCTATAGAATAAGGAAAGAAGTATGGAATTTTCATTGATGCCTGTCCACGCATAGCTGCACACGATAATACGCAAAGAGGCAATATTAAAACCGCTAAAATAAATGTGATTTCAAACTTAGCGTGAAAGCAAAAGGCTATGGTCTCACTTGGCATGAAAACGTGTGCCCAATGGATCTCATTTTGCGCGTATCGATGGGACATAGAAGCATCTCTCTTAAACACTGGCGTTGTACGACTTAGCAGAACTCTTTCAACCAATATTTGAGAAATCACACTGTAGGCTGAATAGGGCTGGTATCGTTTGTGTAATTATGAACATATTGGCTGCTTTTGCAGCCCATTGGATACATTTTGATGATATTTTAGTAGATTTCGATGTAAACCGATGCATCCAACACACCATGTCAAATTTGTCTGTATAGCAACTAAAATGTTTGATCCTGTATTGTTACACATGAGTTAAGTGCTGGTGTTTATTTCAGTAGAGGAGCGATTATGTGTTGACAGCTAATTAACACTCAAGTAGATAGACCACCCTTTCGGGCATTGGGGTTAGCTATGTTCTATGCATTCAGAAACATTGCAAACAACATTTTAGTCACCAGCCCACCAACATATTGCCCCGTTCCGTCCCGTTTACGAGCTTGCAAGCCCCACATATATTCAAGAATTTTCATTCTATGCAACAATACCGCCCGCACAAACATTTGCCTCTCAAAAGTGAAAATGCTATTGTGGCCAACTCGAGAGTAAGTTGTGGCAGTAAAATTCAGCGATAACTCGATCAACGTCTGCAAGCGCAGAAAGTGGGGGGCTAGAGAAAGTGTTGGGAGATATATATATATATAGATTTAGGGAGAGAGATAGATAGAGATAGATATATATATATAGATATATATAGAGAGAGAGAGAGATAGATATATATATATATCTCCGGGGACACAGATAAATAGATAGAGAGGGACAGAGAAGAGAGAGATAGATAGAGAGGGAGAGACATAGATCTAGAAAGATATCTCTCTATATAGATCTAGAGGGAGAGAAAGAGATATTCTCTCTCTCTCAATCTAGAGATCTATAGAGGAGAGAGAGAGAGAGGGAGGGAGGGATAGAGAGAGGCAGAGAGGGAAAGAGCCTCTCTGAAAGAGAGAGAAAGAGAGAGAAAGAGAGAGAGAGGGAGAGAGGGAGGAGAGAGGGAGAGAGAGATTCTCTCTTTCTCTCTCTGTCTCTCTCTCCCTCTCCCCCTCTCTCTCTCTGGCAGACTCTCTCTATCTCTCTCTCTTTCTCTCTCTCTCTCCATCCTCTCTCTCTGCCTTTCTCTCTCTCTCCCTCTCTCTCTCCCCTCTCTAGATCTGTCTCTCTCTCTCTATATAGAGAACTCCCTCTTACAGTCTATCTCTCTGTCTCTCTCTCTGTCCCTCTCCCTCTCTGAGGGAGGAGAGAGAGATCTAGAGAGAGATCTCTCTCTAGAGATACCTCTCTCTCTAGAGGGGAGATATCTCTCTCTCATCTCTCTCTCTCTCTCTCCTCTCTCTCTCAGAGAGATAGAGAGATAGATCTCCCTCTATATAGAGATATCTATCTCTCATCTCTCCTCTATCTATCCCTTCCCCTCTCTCAGATATATGTCATAGAGATATCTAGAGATCTAGATAGAGATATCTTATATATATATCTCCTATAGAGAGAGATCTATCTCTCTCTATCTTTCCTATCTCTAGAGAGATCTTATATCTCTAGAGAGAGAGAGAGAGAGAGATATCTCATATATATTATCATATAGAGGGAGAGATCCTCAGATATCTATAGATATCTCTCTCTATCTCCTATATCTCTCTCTCTAGAGAGATAATATGAGAGGATCTCCTCTCTCTCTCTCTCTATTCTATATAGAGAGATATCTCTCTCTCTCTTTGTATAGATTTACTCTCTCTGGATAGAGAGAGGGGGAGAGGATCTCTCTGTCTCTCTCTCTTAAGGGAGAGATAGAGGGGGATATAGATAGAGAGATCTCTTTTTCTCTTTCTCTCTCCTAGAGAGAGAGGATCCCTCTCTCTCTCTAGAGTCTCTCTCTCTCTCTCTCTCTCTATCTCTCTCTCCCTCTCTCTCCCTCTCTCTCTCTCTCTCTCTCTCTCTCTGTTTCTAGAGAGAGAGATATCTCTCTCTCTCTCCCTCTCTCTAGAGATAGTCTCTTTCTCTCTCTCTATCTCTCTCTCCATCTCTGCCTATCTCTCTAGAGATCTCTCTCTCCCTCTAGATAGAGGGGAGATATCTCTCTTTCTCCCTCTCTCTCTCTAGAGAAAGAGCGAGAGAAACAGGGAGAGAGAGAGAAAGAGAGAGAGAGAGAGAGGGAGCTTATCTCTCATAGAGATATCTCTATATTATATTTATCTATATATATATAAATGTTTATCTATATATATGTATATATATATCTCTATATATCTCAATATTTATGTACATATTTATATATATATATATACATATATATATACTACTCTTAATATTAACATATATGTTTATGTATATACATTATGTATAGATAAGATGCATATATATATTTATATATCAGTTATTTTGCATTTATATATATAGATAGGTATATGTACTTACATACTTATATCTATATATGTATGTATGCGTAGATGTATGCATATACATATCTATAAAGTCATATAGAAATATAGATATATATTCATACTTGTATATATATGTACATCTGTATATGTACGCATAATAATATGCATCTATGTATATGCATAAATTTATATATTCAATCTTATATTTATATATATATGCAATGTATATATATATGTTTGCATGCATACATACATACATAAATACATACATACATACATACATACATACATACATACATACATACATACATACATACATACATACATACATACATACATACATACATACATACATACATACATACATACATACATACATACATACATACATACATACATACATACATACATACATACATACATACATACATACATACATACATACATACATACATACATACATACATACATACATACATACATACATACATACATACATACATTAATACATTAATACACACATACATACATGCATACTTAAATACATGTATGTTTTATTGACATAATCATTTGCAGGATTGTAGCAATATAGTAGCAGTTCAGTAAGTTACTTTTTCTCATGAAATTGCGAAAAGTAATCAAATGAAGTATACAATTAAGTAGGTGCTGCGCATTTGGATGGCACCAGCAGTTGGCGGTTATGCGAATATGTAGATAAACCTGGTCAATTCAGCATTAAATTGCTCGCTGTCAAAATATTATATAGATCGAAGGACAGGTTTAGGCAGCAAAATGACTGCGTCACGGGCTTTGAATGGGGCCATACCTCCGTAAAATAAATTTGTTATGCTAATTCTGTTGCTGCTCGATATTCGATATAAATGAGTATATGTGAGTCATAAAAATTATCCAATATACATGCTGTGTCGACTAACATGTTTACCGATTGACCTGTACCTTTTCTTTTGGCGAAAGTACTAAACAGCGGTGTAATTCCCTGTGTGTCTGTTATGCGTGTGATGGCAACAATCACGGCGTGGTCACTGTTAACAATTCTATGTGTACCTCCAGTACCCACAAATTTACATTTTGTATCATTTTACATCTGGTCTTTTTACTATTACTAAAAATCGAACCGTCATAGTTACATCATTCATCCTCACTCGGCCATCCACAGTCACCAGATGATATACTGTATACATTAGCAAACCAGGGCAGTGTTCCTATCGGGACCGATGTGCAGCGCTGTTTAGCGCGACCGATGATCATAACGTCTCTTCCAACACAGTCAAAGAAAATGGGATATCAAGAAGCTAAAAGTCTTTCTGACAATGTAAACAAGTTTTGCATGTCTCCTAGTATTTGGGTACGGAGCCTACCTCTTTTTGAGGGAAATTAATTGCTATCGAAAACGTAATCATACAACCCCGAGACCTTTGCATAACATCAATAAATTTGTACCGGTGCTAACCGTGGGGGCGTTGATGGCTATCAAATATGACGAAAATACCCAATACACAAATAATTGCTTGTCATTCACTGAACTAAACACACGGTTGTGGTACATCATACCGCCTGAGAAAGGTACATCTATCAGATATGACGAAGATACACAATACACAAATAATTGCTTGTCATTCACAGAACTAAACACACGGTTGTGGTACATCATACCGCCTGAGAAAGGTACATCTTACTTAATCGCATGACACCATCGCGCTCTATCAATGCGTGTGATATACGTCAGCAAACTTCTTTATTCGCCAAGTTATTGTTCAAAGTGATATTCAGCAACTAGCTTCATCTGGGAGTGGGCGGGTTAAACAGCGATCCTGATATAACCATAAAACGATAGCTACAAACTGAACGCTTAAAGCTTTTGTCATCATGTTGGACAAAGGCGCGACACGTTCCAGGTGCGTGTCATGTCATGTGTCCCATGTGCTACAGCCAATGATCAACTTGTCGGATATTTTGATTAATGCAAGTCGTGAAGTCAAGTGACCATTAATTCACCTGTACGTCATACAGCCCATCACACAATAAAGGTTGCATGCAACTATGGCCTAGTTGGCTGCTGTCGGAATTGCATAACGAATTTGGATTAGCTTGCAGTACTGCAGAAACACTTGACCTAAATAATTGAGGAAAGATCCAATTCTGAGGCTGCCTATATTCATTTGAGCAATTTGTGCTACAATCAAATGCATCCGTTACAGGGGATGGTGCATCACTGTCGCAATAGGCGCGATAGTCTGGGCCATTCAGAAAATCTTCGGTCGCCAGATTTTGCTAGGAACCGATCATACTGCCTTGATTAAATACTTTGACCGTGATAGGTAGAACAACAACAACGTATGCATTTGACTTATTCCTGTAAACCTATCGATTCCAGGTAACTTATGTCAGAGCAAGGAACAATATCATAGCAGATTATTGGATACGACGTCGCTGTCTGCATGCTGTGTTATATCTCGCACCGAGTCTGTATTAACATGATATCATACGTATTATCGTTAAATGGCGGGCTTTGGCAACGATTTGTCTTTTATTGAACGGATATTGACGTAGAAAGAGTGGTATGGGGATGATTGAATGCAAGGTTGTCCTTCATCCCTTAATGTTGTGTGTTGGCGGCTGATTGTTCTATATTGCATTGAGTTTTGAGCGCAGGAGCTAAAAGTCACAGATGATTGAGTGAGAGCCGATCTAGAAAAGTTTAATTTGTGCATTAAGTGAATGGACATGAAAGATGCGGGCAGTACAAAAGTAGAAAGATTTTTCTACAGTGGCGTTAAACCGCTCGACTTTTGCAAGGAATCACATAAATGAACCATAAGTGTTCATCCCCTAATGCTTCCACCAGTTTTACTCGCATATTGCGCGACGCGGTGGCTCATAGGATCTTGCCGCTCTAATGGCAAACACGAACGATCCATCATTCGATTGTATTAGGCAGTTTGACGTAGAAAAAATCATTCGACAGGGCAAGATATCGCGAAATGTCCAGCGTCTGATTAATTTGCAAGCCATCTGGTTTATGGAAAACTGTGTCGACAAAAGGTAAAAAAACAAAGTGGCTTACAACGCCATATAATAATAATAATAATAAAATAGTTTATTTCAGGCACAGGGCCCATGGTAAATAAGACATGCATGTAAGTAAGCGTTCAATGCAGTGCATATAAAATACGGTACCAATGGGTCCATGTGGGACCAGACCGTACCATGTAACAATCATTCAAAGATTTTATTAATAGGTTATCGGAGAGTCCTATCCTCCTTAGAAATGCGTAGGTCGATAATATATGCTTGAAATCCTGGGATACTGTTTGAGGCGAACATATGACTGGCACAGTCTCTTTTTGATACAGCCAAAATATTTCGGTATATGTTATTGTCAGCAACTTTATTAAGCGATTTTTGTGTATAATTAACCCATAGATATGGACAATAAAGTATGCTGCAGTAGGTTTGACAAATTTTAAGTTTTACATGCAATGAGCATTGGGAAAATTTTGTTTAAGACCGTTTGAACGACCATATAAAACTAGCATTTACCTCAGCATGTCATCGTCATCATTGGAATTTGCATTGCCCTAAATATTTCCATTGTTCAACATACTGCAATTGCCTATCATTCAACGATACTAATGGACGGAACAGTTTGCGGGTCTTTGGTTGAGTCACAATGTAAACAGATTTCGATGGATTGAACACTTTATCATGTTGAGCTCCGAATGAAGAACAAAGGTCTAGAAGTTTTTGCAGTCCATTGGCGACATGAGACATAGATCGTCCGCATAAAATACATGGTTGATGCAAATATCATTAATATAACAGCCGGTGCAGGATTTCAACAACAGACTTGAAAGATCATCGACATACACATTAAATACTTTAGGGGATAAAATTCCACATTGTCGAACGCCATTAGATACAGCAAAATATCGAGACGATTCGCTATCCCACTTAACACAGATTAACTGTTAATGATACCAAAACATTAAAATTCATGCATGCCATTGGTTTTAGTCAGAATTTAATAAAAACCAACATATAGCAAATGTTATAGGTAATAAAAGACTATAAGATATACTGTTAGTTGGCATATAATGCACTGTACTAGGTCATATAACATGCGTTATCAATTGCGTTGATAAATATCTTTGATTCTAGAAGGCGGTCGCCAATCAAGTGAATTCATGACATAAATCACAACTAATGATATTCACTTTAATATAATCGGATTTCTGAGAGATAAATGAGAGAATCGCCGTATTGAATAACAAATCATCAGCTGGCGTAATTGAGTTATGTCAAGTCACCCTTTGTGTCAGTCTGTTTTGCCAAGGGCTACATGATATCGATCTGTTACTCGGAATAAATTCCACTTCTATAACCGAGCGCTGAATGTTGCGCAGATTGATAGGCACGATTACACGACAAACACATTGTTCATGATAGTGCTGACTTACTTATCAAAAACATCAAGCATGTCAGTAACTTTCCTTCTTCATCCACTGTAGACACACCACGTTGATATCATCTATTTATCAGTCGAGTGAATGCATAACATACCACTTCCAACAATGCTGATCCCATAAACCGTTTGTGCTCATTGGCATTTCCCATTCCTCACAAACTTTATCAGCGTCGCGGTGCCTCATCTAACCCTCATAGAAAGCATCTGTCAGAATGTGCAATTGTGACATAATATAGCGCGGTAAGGTTATGACTGTACATCGGAACCCGTTATATTTGTCTATACAAGCTTAGTATGCTGGATGAAAATAGAGATTGGGCATCTGGTTAGGCTGATTTAGTCAATTTGGTTGTTATATTATTTGATTGTTTTGGTCTCTCTAGTATTCTACAGAGCATAATATTAAGCATTACATTCCTATATTTGTGAGTGAGACTCTTAACCATTTTTCCGATATATCCCCACAAAGTCCTAGTGCCCCTGTACATCGAGTCTTCATTTTGGCGTTACGCCATTGATGTGTTATCATATTCTGTGCCATTGCACCAGCTACAAGTCCCTATACAGTCGAATGTGTTGCGCGATCAATATCATTCCGCAACTGTAATCAAAATTCGGTAGCAAGGAATCAAAAAGCAACACGTTGTCACATGTATATGTCCAGGCTATTCGAGAGAGCGAGTGAGTGATGGTGCTTCGGCAGTTATAATTCATAAGAAATCCTATGATTGCTGTGCAATTTAAACACAGCCATTGTCACTTTTTGTGTTTCGATTCTGATTCAGACATTGAATGATGTTATTGCCTGATTGACGGCGCCAGCCGACCACCAGAACCACTTCTTGCATTGCTGTCGTCAACGAGACTGCAAGACGAGAGCGCAATGTAACAACACATGTCTGGCTTTAACAATATTAGCATACTCTTGGGTTCATGAGTTATTTGTATGACTACCAGCCAGCACAAGAAAAAGCAGTTCCTTCACTGACAAAATGCAAGGATGCAGCTTGAAAATGATATGACCTGATGGGGGCAAAGGCCAATGCAGTTCATAGCTCATTAGGAAAAACCCATTAAATACGCAACATAATAAGCATATGCGTTTTATAGTGCATCCAGATGAAAATATCGTTACGTTTCCATGAATTAAAACCAACAAGTTGGGAAGGCTTTTCCAACATGTTTAACTTAAACGACCTCTTCGTTTGCTGGGTCTATAATGTACGAGAGATAAACGATTGTATATTTACCGTATCAAGACATTATTATCTTTGATATTCTATATTTTGTTACCCCTACAGAATGTTTTTACCGGTAGTTTTCCTAGTGATGAACTGTTCTGGGACCAATGAATAATCTAGAATTGACAGCAAGTCACTACTAGATACGACCATCTTATTGTAATGTGCACCAGCCCAGGCCTGACCAAGGCTTATTCGTTGATAATATTACCACACATGGCTAAAGGCTTACATCTCAATGACATTGTGATATGATTCAAAGTGCAGTTTGTTGAATAATTGTTAGACAAGTAGTAATATAATATTGCCATCGACTACATATTGCGACTGAAAGAGTTCTTGAAACATATACGGAAGGCGCTAAGCTGAGTGTTGACCACAAAAAAGTTTCACTGCTTACCTCGCGCATTAGCGGGAAAATACTTAATAATCTCACAAAAATCCAAATACTGTGTGTGCATGACTTTCTTCGATGCTGCGCTTGTATGCGAGGGATTTAGGTGTAATAATTGATCAGGCATTAGAATTGACTGCTGGTAATCGTAATTAGAATTGTTTATCAGACTTTTTCAGGCACCTGTATAGGTAGGATGTACTTTTCGTATGTGGTATCAACGCTTTTAACATGATCTTTTCATGTTTGAAAAGGTTCAAAATCAAGCTACAATGTTCTTTACTGATTTGCCTGATCAAGTCCTAACATGCGCCGCGCATTATTCGACTTCTTCCTTCTCCAAACGTTTGCACTTCTTTACTCGACTTTCCAATAAAAATCGCTTCTAATATAGTGTGTGCCGTGTCGCATTGGACCAGTCTCAATAGTCTTCAAACGAAGGTTGTCGTGCATCAATTATCTGTTGATGTACAGGGTCTCCTTCAAAGTCATCCAGCATTTTAAGTAGTTTTCTTTGCAAGCCTATTTGCAACTCACTCAGGGTTACCATCCTGATTAGAATCCGTTGTTTTAAACATGATTTCCTGCCATGGGCTAGCCGCTGATTGAGAAAAGCGCTCTATGTTCAATCCAATAGTCTTTCTATCCAAAATATGCGTGATGGCAACTATCAAGGTGGTCATTTTTATTACCAAGATTACTTATTATTTATATCCAAACCATTTCACTTGATTCAAGTCCTTACATGTGTGATGCCAATTCCAATCCCACCTCCTTGGTGTGACACCACGGTTACATTATCAATTATCTTTATCAAGCGTGAGCCAATGATAACTGCACAGAAGACTTACGCAAACAGGAGGTCAGATATAATCACAGTTTATTGAAACTATGATAATTGGCGAAGCACGCAAATTTCAATCTCATCCTTTCCTGGTGTAAACCAACATTGTCCATACTCTGGGCAATAGAATTGGCAGGTTTCCATCCAAATATGGGTTGGCGCAAACACCTGGTCTGCATTTCCATTACTGTCAAGCCATTCACGCACAGAAACGTTCCCGGAGAATACATTTCCATCAGTTCATCCCTCTCCATCATCAAACACGCATCGTGGTGCATTACACTTGGATGGCCCACTTGACAACCATGACAAATTTCTTTCACCACACTATTCACCAAGTTCACCAAAGGGTCCCCCATATACAGTTTTACGATAATCTTCCTGTAACTCTCGGCGCTCTTTCTTCGCACCAGATATATCGTTCAATCCCTCAAAAACTGTCGACCAACATGCGCCAAGCAAATATATCCAAACCCAGATTCACCTGGTCATGTTTTGTAATCACCACTGGAATTGGGTGTTGAACACTGATAGAAACTTCAGTTATAAAGACCTTCCGTTGTTGATGAATAGCTATGCAGCCTCCCAGCGGTAGTAGGGACTCCGTGCTATTTGATTACTGGCCTCATTCCAAATCACTATATAAAGCACTGTAAGCAGCGATGTTATCTCCCAATATTACAGACAACTCGTTATATGGACTTACATAATCGCATCTTCCATCTCTCACGTTAGTCTATTGCTGACATGCTCAGACGTGTCCGAGGTCACGTGGTTGAACTTCGACGACCTTTGACCCCGCGTTGGTTCTTATTTATTCTTATCTACGAGAACGGATCAAGCACATATTATTACTACTGACGTCTCAGGCCACATCCAGGTAGCTTCACGTATTTTCTTTAAAGCGCAGTCGGCCAGTGCATGAAGAGTTGTGTTTAAAATGAAACAGGCGGAAATAGTTGGATGTCATGACAGCACTTTCTTCAGAAGCACATAGGGTCTAACAAGACGACATCATGCTAGACCCTGGACTTTGTTAACACTTTATTCCCTGATGTTGCACATCTTCAGATAGTGCCAAACACATGCCTAGATTTTACCACGGCTTATGAATAACAATATAAAAGGACTGCTTTTGCCTAAAAAAACAATCATCATGCAGCGCTTGATGTTGAAGTAATTTCAAAGCGTCAGAACAGGAACGAATATCATAGTACATTGGTTGCCGTTGTGGGGCTGAATTGTGTCTGAAAAAATGTGGATATAAAAAGTGTGTAAGAGGTGCTTAATACTTCTTAAGGAAACTGCGTTGCTGTGAAGGTATCTTTATTTGGTACATATTTATGCTTTCAGTATTATTGTAAACGGGAGAAGGTAAATAAGTATTGTTATGAGCGATGCAACTTCTTACTCGTTTGCATGCATGCATGGTCCAGATCAGCGCAAATAGATGTGCTATGTTAAACACAAAACGTAAACAAGCAGCGAACGATTTGTATTTTGTATACAATAACAGGGGATGATACAAATTCTCTATTTACTCTCAAGAAGTTGATTTAATCCAATCAGGTCTGATGACATACAAAATAAATTGTTTCTGGCATCTTCCACTGGAATATCTTCTTATTCTCTAAGATATGCCTTAACATTCTCGAAATCTGCCAGATTGTTTGGTGGAAGAATGTTATTGTTACCTTCCCTATAAATGGAAAGGACAACACTACCCGAAATGAACATTGTAATGCCCTATAGGCATAGTTTCTGGGTGGAAGTCACCGCTCCGCCACATACCAGAGCTAGATGGCTTCGCGAAGGTGAGCAAAACGGTGTAAGTCTTGCCAATCTGGATAAAGAATCCTACCGGATTCGTGTGACATATGCGTGAAAGGTCGCGTGCAATGCTTTATGGAAGGAGTTTTAGACAATATGGTCATTCCCTACGCAACTCCCTCTGGTTAGCATAATCGAAAGATGAAGCCGCAACAGGACAGCATATTGAAGATTTCCAATTTGAGGTATTATAATTATTGGCATTGTTAAAGAGGAGGTAAGCGTTTGACGACATCTTGAATTTATTCGCAAAACAAGAGCGTTGGAGTGCGCGTAAGTCTTTTTGAATTATTACATACAAACATGCATACATACATACATACAAATATATATACAAACGTAGAAGTATATCTATACAAACACATGCACACATATATATACACATACATACATACATACATACATACATACATACATACATACATACATACATACATACATACATACATACATACATACATACATACATACATACATACATACATACATACATACATACATACATACATACATACATACATACATACATACATACATACATACATACATACATACATACATACATACATACATACATACATACATACATACATATACATACATACATACATACATACATACATACATACATACATACATACATACATACATACATACACATACATACATACATACATACATACATACATACATACATACATACATACATACACAGACATACATACATACATACATACATACATACATACATACATACACATACATACATACATACATACATACATACATACATACATACATACATACATACATACATACATACATACACACACATACATACATACATACATACATACATACATACATACACATACATACATACATACATACATACATACATACATACATACATACATACATACATACATACATACATACATACATACATACATACATACATACATACATACATACATACATACATACATACATACATACATACATACATACATACATACATACATACATGCATACATACACACATACATGCATGCAAGCATACACAATTGCATGCACACATATGTACACGCATACATAATCATGCATTTCTACATACGTATATGTTTCGTGCTGTACAGCAGCAAAGGTAGATCTGCTTACCTATATCTGAGCTCTTGAGTAATTGTATATATCGTTATGGTATGGGTTCGTAGTTGAAGACCGGAAATGGAGTTCGTGCGGCGAATAGAATTAGGATCCGGTTAATGAAATTTCCCTTTCAGCCATTGTTTAGGCTTAGGTTCTCCATCACGTTAAGCCGTCGAATTCATTTAGATCTGGTGGATAAATGGATTTAAAGTTCGCTTTCGATTAAATCTTGTATGGGCGTCATTGAAGTTACCCTACTTATTATACCATTCATACAGACAGTCCTGGCTTAAGCCCTATATGTAGCAACAATACAGTGTCAGCCATCCAATTGGGCTTCTGGGTTGTCGTATAACCCAGCGTATATATTGGCATGAAGATAACAATACACTCATATTTTAGCCATCCTTGGCGTAAGCAGTCCTGTACAGCGGTTTGCGAAACGCTTTTCATTTAGGGGGGGGGGGGGGGCATTTAAGGCATTCCTACCTTAGAAATCGTCTAGTTGATTGGCACTTGCCGTTCATAACGCACAGTGATAATAAATAGCCCACTTGAATAAAGTAGTATTTTCATCGCTATTTGTCGTGTTTCTATACATCAATTTAGTTATGACAATTAAGTAACTTAAACACATGTTTTCTTATGAGTTATATATGCGAGATTAATAACCTATCCGCATGTCATGGCCCAAAATAAAATATTTCCATATTCTTCTACTGTACGTGTGAGTAATGATACGAACTAAACCTAATATGCGCATTACGTTTAATATTACAATTGTTCTTCGGCCTGATCATGACCGCATCATTGCTGAGGAATTTTATATACCGACAAGTGTACATCATCGACTCAGTAGGCTCGCTTCTCTCCGCTACACCCCACATTTAGTACAGCTATCAATATGAGGGGTTAGCACACTGCCTTGTAGGGCGAAACAGGTGCATTCTATTGGATATTTACTCAATAAATGATATTGATGGAGACATATCCAGCCCACGATGTCGTATATGTTTTAATCAACCCGTTATGTGAACGTGTTTGACATGTAGAGAGTCTTACTGTGTAAAATTCTACAGCCGCTTGAGAGATTTGTAACTCGCCTGTCTAATCTACTTATGTCACATTGAAGATTTGGAGACGGTGTCTAACTTGCATGTTCTGTTTTGTTTGTCGTGCCTTTTCGCTGTGTGTTGTGATGTTTTGGAACTATTCGCGCATCCGTTCCCCCTGTTACGCGTTAGTGTTATCTGCAGCCGTCTGCAATGAAAATATTTTTATCTATATCATTCATGCAGATGCAAAGAAACATTTGCTGACCCGCATGAGACACCGTTGATTTCGCTTGTCCAATACTGTTTAAACTATCACAGCTAGCTGTCTTCTATTACCCTTCGTTCTTTGTGAATGCTAGCTAGAATTTGACGGAAAGTTTATTGAACGCTTATTGCAAGTCTAAATAAAACACAGGATCCTAAGTGACTTATGTGAAGTCCTCTTGATATTAGATCGATATCAAGGTGATTGTTTGCCATAGCATATTTAATATGAGAGGAAGGGGTCAAACTAAATCAAAGCGTTAATTGTAACACTTGCATGGCTACTGTTTGTGTAACCTAAAGACGTAACATGATTTTGATTATTAGTTTTCAGAAACATACATTCAATAATCGTAGGACTACTTTGCATTCCGCATTATGGATATTTGCAGTCACAAGATGCTGGCGATTGTATCGTGGCTATCTTTTACCACCAACGAATATGATAGTTCCTATTTCTATGTCCCTGAGAGCATGTATATTGTTAAAGCCACAGTTTTTTCTTTGGTGAGGAGATGCGCGCCATATATGCATCAATGCATTTTATCAGTGCCAAATAGAAGTTAGAACGCTATCCAACGCAAAACAAAACACACAATGAAATTTCTTAGGAAAGAATATATGGATAGTGTAACAGAGCTCTCTATCCAACATAGGGTTTATTTGTGTTAACGCCAAATAAAGATGTTCGTCATCATTGTTATATAAGTCGTATATTGTGGACAGCTAATCCTTTATTAACGCATTGTATGCAAGAAGCGAAAATGTAAGCTTATTTTATTGATTATTGATTATGAATGTTTGTCTTCTGCTGGAGCTTTACTTATTTAATCCGAATATTGGTGAAATCAATATATTGTCAAAGATATTATGTGAATGATGCTTTACGAAGTATGCGTGAAATTAAACGCGTTTTGCAAACACTACATTGTTATCAATTATAATTGAATTAATGAATGAATGATTTATTGTTAAAACTTGCAACTAGGACAAAATACTTTACGAGGGTGCGGTTGCGACGTGAACAACAAGATTATCAGCAAACACTACCAAAGCGATCATAACGAGAAAAATATACTTCAGCGAGTAAATGGATGATCTTTGACTGGTTTAAAAACTTGCTGAGCTCTACAGGCATCACAAAACAATATCCGTTATGCCGACTTGTTTTGTCAAACAAAAGCGCCTTGCATCTTGTACACGCCATCTTTATATACATATAAAGTAATTCATCAGTGAACCTCCTTTTCGTCGATCAGAAAAAATAAAATCGACATAACAGGAAAATAGTATCACTGGATGACCCAATTGATGGTCGCCGGTTATAGCTGTAGATCGCGTTCGCCAACGTTTTGAGCTTCTCTTTGACGTTGGTGTCATGCGTTGTGCAATTTCTACGGCGTTAAGAAGCTGTTAGGATTAGTTTATTGAGAAAATAAGAACATTTAATATACTTCTCTGTGCTCTCAGTAAACGGGAATCAATAACTTGGGCGACGTTGCTTGCTTTTTACTTACTTAACCACGCGTCTATCATGTCGAATGCAGCTCCCATATTGTTATGATAAGCAAACAGGGTTACATAGGATTATAACGCTGTGTTAAAGGTGAGTTTGGACATATGGTCAATACATCATATCATAGCAGGTGCACTCTATGGCCGTAACAATAAAATTTCCGTGACCACAATCCATATCAGAGAGTATCGGCGGGACCTATATCACTATATGCAAACCAGCCGATTGGAATCTTTAGATGACATTTATACAAATGTACGAAAGCTTTTAACAGAATACTGCGTTGCTTTATTCGTCTGATAAAGGCAGTCGTATAAGTAGATCTATGAGCCCATTTGACCGACATCTTCCAGGAAGGCATCGAAGGTTTTAGTTAAGACAATGTCTACGTTATAAAATTACTTTCCGGATAACATATGTCTGTCGTAGCCTATTAAGCGAAAACATCCCTTTCCAATTTGGATATTATAAGTGCAATTGGTACAGCACAGGCTCTTGTGACCTGAAAGATAAAACAATAGCAGCACATCGTGTATATACTGTCATCTTGCATCAGGTCGGTTTGCATAACGTTTTCGGTTTAACAAAGAATTGGATGTGAAAGTGTTAATGATACTTAAGACGGGTGACTGTATTGGGATACTGAGAATAACTGGCACTACCATCATCGCGTTAATCACATTATTCGCCCTCTTCTGGACAGTGCAGTTAACTAACTCTTACCCCAGTCTTGAGACCGTAAGCATACAACATGATTTGCTGAGATGCTTATTATCTGTCATGAAGCCCAGTACTATTACACAGAAATACGGGCATCGTAATGCTGGCGCTTTAATATCGAGAGATACTTCCGATATATTAACTTAATCAGACAAAATAACAGATAATGCGAAAAAGGACGGAAAGGGCATTTATCCAGCTTTCAGTTTCAATTAAACTTTCCATACATAAAGTTCACGTAACGTCTTTTTTCGACTCCCTAATCGATGTTTTATTATATGTATATCAGCTTGTGACAGACTTTTCCGACAATATTTTCGTCCATTGATGTCACTTCGTGGTTTTTTTTTCTAAATTTCCTTTGATTTGCCTCTGTGACGCATGCCATAACTATGCCCTATCGCAAGTGTATTCATGCATAACCACATTCCGCAGAAATGATTAAAATATGGAAAATAATTCACCACCCACTACTATTACCTGTATCCTGAATGCTCGTGGCTCCGTCGGAAGGTCATATACAAACTCATTGTTTGCCGCGGGAAAATAGTTATATGACACAACCTGGGCCTGCAGCAATTTTATACTATACTTAATTGTCATTCTAAATTGGACATCTCATTTACTGATTTAAACCCGTAAAAGGTCGCTGAAAGAGACTTCTAATATAAAGCCGTATTTTGTGTTATCGGTAAATCTACAAAGCGGGAGTCGAACGATTATTGGTGTAATACTTATTCCATGTATACATTTCCTAGTTGCAAGTAGTTTTCAACACTAATGGCCACTAAATGTTGTCGTAATGAGCTGTTTGCTTCAAGAATGATATATATGCAGCGGATATCATGTTTGAGATGTTCTATCATGCGACACAGTAAAGCTTCAGGCAAAAATGCGACATCAATTAACCTGTTTATCACTGTGAGGGACAGGCGAATCTTCCGTGATTATCGTTAGACAAAGAGCGATAAGATGTCATAGCATATATGATATATTGTTAGTCGCTATCAATAAAATACATATTTTCCGTAAACCGACAGTTGCCGGGTTATTTCAATGCAGGATCGACTGAACAGGAATGCCAGGCAATTGTGACTTTCCCGTCCACTGCAGTACACGAAAAGTAATTCATATACAGCAAACGCTAGAACAGAAGAGAGAGTTCCAGTTTAGTCCGAATTATCAACGACAGCAAATCGAACATTTAAAAAACTTTCGACGGTAAAATCAAACCTTTTTCTGTAAATACTATTCTATATATTTGCCATCCCCTATTTTTATATGCATTGTCTACGTTTTCATCATATTTGTACGTGTCTTTAAAATTAAAAGGAAATTGTTGATATTAATGCATCGGGTGATTCGGATTGACACAATGTGAGGTCTTCGTGTGATAAAGGCAATGCAATTTGTTGGATGGTATTGAAAAGTCATGATATGTTTTGTGGTGATGGCTCAGAAAACAAAGTGTCATTTATGTTTACTTGAATGAGAAACTTCTACCTACACGACTATTACCGGATTTGTGTACGCCTTCGATTTAACCTGCAAGAATAGCATGTTCTCAGCCGCATTTGCTGCGAAATCACAAGGGTGTCGAATCCATTGTAAGACTATATTTATTTCAGAACGACATTCATTCAAAACAGTTACTGACTCGAAACTGGGTGGTAGGGGTTTTATACACCGATTGATGCTGTATAATTTCGTCTTCTATGCATTCAATAATTCATCATCGATCAGTAAACGCTGGTCTTACGTTTGGCTTCAGCCATGGTTTAATCCACATTCACTACGACGGTGGGCACAGATAATGAGGTAACCTGTAAATTTGAGAATGTTATATGTAACGTTAGAGAAGTGATACCCTTCCCGCTGTCTGGCTAATTAAAGGCAATGTAAGGTATGCGAATATAGCAAAACAATGTCACGCATTGTTAAGATAGATAACCTGGTGAATTGGGGCCCATTTGGCACCAGGTAGCGTCACTAACTAGCAAGCGTAGTTAACAAACTATATTAGTTGGTGCTAAAATTGTGAGTGTAAGACAAAATAGCATTTGTGGCTTAGGATTGGTTACAAATAAAAGGCTGTCCGCGCGATGACGAATGAGGTTTATTATCGCGCTTAAGCGTAATCCCCTTCTATGCCTGAAACGCAATGAATTACCATTAGCGCCCACTTCAACTATTCGCTGTGAGTGCTAATTTGTCAATTCTTGCATATGGAACAGACATGCATCTGAATCTCAAATTTAAAACGCAATATGGCTATGAGCATCAATACCCTTGTTAACTCGTTAAACACGCTAGGATTGCAAAATAGTCAAAGCCTGAGCCGAGAAGGTATTCAGGTTTATGAATGAACTAGAGTTATATAGTGGAGATGATGGTCCGTACTAAGGTCTAAGCGTAAGATCGTAGTGATATGCAAAACAACTCAACGTTTCACTGTCCTCTTCTAGGGATGTAAACCTCAATGCTCTTTCAGGATCTGTTTTGTATGATTAGGAAGTTTAACCTCTGTTGAACAATTTATTTCGTTTTATCTGATAGCCGTGCGATGAATGATGTTCTATCTTGCTTTAATATCCTATGCCTCTGTCATGGCAACAGTTTTAAAGATAATTATGATTGTAATACAGAAGTGGTATAACTAATATCAAGATTAACCATTCCATGTGCCCAGATTTTCCTGCTTTGAGGAGGCAGGTAGCACTTAGGTCATTCGTCGAACAGGAAAGCTGAGGTTTAGAATTCATATTAGCTGCGGGTTGGGGAGTGGGAAACTCCATAAAACCTACATCGTCGTTCGTGTTGATCAAGGAAAACGAATTCACGGCCAGCTCGCTTCTTCAATGTATGAGTTAAAGAATCGCAGAGATCTTTGCATCTAGAACACATTTGGTTATATTTCGTTGTTTGAATGGATCTAACAAGGAACAAAGTGTCAGCTGTTACGGCATATTGTTGACAAGAATAATGCCGATGTTACCGGATGTCATTGCCAGTTAAAGGTTTTCCCTATTATTCAGTCGGAATGATACGCAATATGCTCGGTTTTAGATTTTTTCACAACTGTATTCAGAAATGTGGCTTATATATTGGACCAAGTACGGATAGCGACGAAAATCTAAACAAGTTTTGTCGAAGGTCTGTATATCAACAACCGATCGGGAACAAATCAATTAAAAATAGCTAGTTTGTATTGTGTAGCAATACAGACTCATTTTATGTTGATTATTTCACAGCATATTGTCTGCGTTTATTGATATATTGGAACAGAGCGGCTTGTAATATTATACGGCATGGCAATGAATCTTATACTGTTTCCTGTATACACAAGGCAGAGACAGGCGAAAAACAAAATTAAGAAGGAAAGCGGGAATTGTTCAAGTCACGCCGTCTGAAAATGGCAAACAATTGACCGGGCGATAAACGTGACTATGTCAATCAAAAGCCACAATGAGTGTTCGTGATGATTTCTTGTTTGTATGATAGTTATGCTCACTTCATAGAAAGATGGGCGGGTACCGATTTAGTAGATACCTTAGATGGTCATTGTTGTCTGAGGACTGATTTCCAAACCAAACATGAGGACTTTAAATGAAAGCCAAGGGGCCTATTCAAAAGGAATATATATATATATATATATATATATATATATATATATATATATATATATATAGATAGATAGATATATATATATATATATATATATATATATATATATATCTCTATATATATATATATAGATATATATATATATCTCTATATATATATATATATATATACCATATATATATATATTTAATATACCATATATATATATATATATATATATATATATATATATATATATATATATATATATATATATATTTAAATACCATATATATATATATATACACTAAACGTACAGCCCTGATCTTTTAGCATAACGACAGGTAACTGTTCCTTAGTGATCAGTTCACTATTTTACAGTTAACAGACCGTTTGTCCGGATGGGAGATATGTATTCTGAAAACAAATCCTGTATGCGTGCTACCTCCCTAGCATTAATATTAAAAGTTTCATTAGTAGAAAGAGGCGGATAACAAGGGCAGTGGGATCGATGATACGTTTGGCTATTTGCGCTATTTAGTTACGTTCATGACATTGTTAACAGTAAACCGCTCGGTCCGGGAGCATAAACTTTTGCCCCTATAGGTTATCATGTAAAGATTTAGGAATAGTTGAACTTTCTTGGCTAGTCTCTTTTGCAAATGTTACATTGTTCCCGTTTGTTTAAGCTACCGCATTGCACTCATTACATGACTTATCGCACAATCCGATTTGCTTGAGTGAAGTGCTGGCATATATTTTAATATTATATAGGCGGTCCGAACGAACTCAAGTGTTAAGGCGCATTCAACACTGTAAATTAATATTAATCAGTTCATAAAAGGTAGCTGCTTGCTTTCATATTCATGCAAAGTACTACATTTCTGTCAGGCAAGTTTGAATACCGAATGGGCGATTCGACTCTAATTGATGAAAGCGATTTAAACCTCATAATTAGTCAGTCATTTAAATCCAGCGAACAATGCAGTGCAGTAGCAATAAAGGCGACGTTGACAAGTCGCTCTAAGGATGTTTTTATCAAAACATAAGGCTCTTGTTTGCTCCCATTTAAGCAATTCAGGCATGGTCACCATTCCTGTAACGTGACATAGATATTTTAGAACGAGTCAAAAACAGGTGCTGTTAAGCTCATAACTGACGCACCGCCACTCATCTACACTACACCACTAATTACAGCTTGTATACAGGATTTCAGATCTTTGTTTCCTGTGTGTAGGACGCAGAGCTCCCAGATGACCCCCGACAGGGAGGCGGACCTGGCTCGACCCCAGTCTAGCCCGCCTCTTCATGCTAGTTTGTCGTAAACTAACGTGACCATAGGCCAGCGCTTTGAGTCTTACGGAGATTGACACCTTGTTGACGTGTTTTTACACGCTGCAAGTTTACAATTGTAACTAAAGCAGTGTCTATTGCATCCACGGATTTAACAACTGCACGCCTATATTTCTTGTACATAGCACAATACCATCTCTTTCTCGAGGTATTGCTTCTTTAGTCTGATCTCATTCAACCGTTAGAAGTACCCTGGATTCTCATCGGACAGCCCTGGGTAAATACTAGGTGCGGTTAGTATCTTCATAACTATAAACATAACTAAGTACAAGTTCAATTAGCAGTGAAGCTACTGACTTGGATGCCTGGAAAGCACTCCCACGTATTCTGGAACTGATTTGATCTTCTATAGCCAGCTCCCTAGGTGTGGTAAATATTTGGACGCCAACATAATCTTTCCTTGGTTTTGTTACATAATAACTGCTTTGTTGGCCTGGCGCTGGGATAGTATATACAGAGGCCAGGGTTTAAGTGGGTACCTCCTAAACATGAATACACAAGCCTTTGGAGTCAATAGAAAAGCGCTTAACAAAGCCAAAGTCGTTCACACCAACGGTACATTCCGAGCAAACTATCCTGAGGTGTTCAGTTATTATCAGATGCCACCGGTAACTGCGAATAAGACAGTGCAAGCCAGGACGTCAAAACCACTGTTTATTCTGGCAGAACCAGATAAACAGTGTGGTGTGCAACCTGCGGTTGCGGTGTGTCATCCCATGACCACCTCGAGGCTGAGGATCCCCTCGTCCAAGCTCTCTACACCTTTTACGTTTATTACACAGTGCGGTGCCTACTGGCAGAACTACAAGCGCCTCTACCTCGGGATCATGCCCATGATACATATAACCATCTATACAATCGCAGGGTAAATAAATCAGTTTGGCATACCGCGGACCACGGCTGCTTGAAGGACTGTGACCGCTTTTTTCGACACCACTTGTTGTAAACACCAAACCATGACAGATGGCCTTAGCCCTGCCATACCTATATATTGTTCCACGTGTTAGCAGTGTTCTGCTACAAGAACTTACGTTTCTTATGTCAGGGTAGTCTTTCAAAAGCAAATATCCTCCAACAAGCTCAAAATTTGTATAATCCCGGCCGAGGGTTGGTGTTACCATTTTCAGCTAAAACATCGTAATTTGTCATTGACGGCGCCTATAATGAGTCGCTCTTCCTGTGACATCCTGTGATCTATCTCAATGTCCCTCCTACAACACCCTTATTTCGGAGAGGGGCCTATGTAAAAGGAGCCTCTGGGAGTACCTAATCCTCTCTTTCCGTGTCTCATTCCCATGGCCCCTCATTGTCAAATGTGAGGTTGTCAAACACCCTGTGATTATATTAACGATATACTTGCAATAGGTAAACTGTTTATATGACGAGTATGCAAGTTAAATCAATATCGCCGGATACACGAGCCCCTCGTGAAAAAGGAAATGCGGGTGTTTTTGGTTATTACAAACAATCAAAGCAGTATTGACCAGAACCAACAACTGCTGGTCTGCTTTTCCAACCTGGGTGCAGACGACGTCCTTGTCCCAGGGACAGTCTGACTGGCCTTTATAATCACGCTCGGGGTTGTGCAAAACTTGGGTCGCGCCTTGGTTAAGAAAACGACAATCAAGATTTCTGGCAAGGAGGTAATGTCCATCGATGACACGTTGTGTACTACTCTTACGGCGGCTTATGGAAAACTGCACAGAAGAGCTAACGCACTATCAGAGCATTGATACACCAGATGACGAAAATGTAACTAAGATACGAGCGTGGGCAAGCACAATTATGAGACTGAGGTAGAGGACAAGGCAATAGCAGATGCCAATGGCAACCGATTTTATATCCCCCTGAGCTTTGAACTCCTTGAGAGCCATGTGCCATTCTACAAGAGACGACAGACTGGAATACGATCTCAAATTCAACGACTACGGTCGTGTGAATCACACAACGGGTGACACCGACGCCAGCAACACAATCGATGGCATCTCCTTGGAGTATGACATGGTTACCCAACCAGAGCTGGTTTGCATGATGGACCCCCAGTACACAGGTAGGCTCGCGATTAGGTATTAGCGTGCGCCCCGCTACAGAAAGTTTGTATACAATAAAAGTGACCCACAGTGGAACATCAATCTGAACGTACCAGCCCTGCAGCATGAAGGGCATCCTAATGCTCTTTGAAGACCCAGCCCATACCTCATTCCCTAGAGAGTCATTCTACAACCCGAAGATTACAACCAACACTATGTCCAGGGCATGCGTAGCTACCAACAGTGGGATGAGGCGAAGAATACCTTTGCGGCAACGGGTAAACGAGATCCCAGTGTAGCAATAGTTGTAAAATACCTGGCAGTGGTGGACATGTCACTAGAACAGTACCTTACCAGCAAATATACCCTGTTGCTCGACTTGCGGACGAGTGACGACGATCAGCTACATGGTAGTGGCAGGCGCGTGGAGAATGCGTCTGGGGGTGTCACCCTTCAAATCACACAAAAAGCAGAGGCGTCTGGTGCATTGAACGTCTATAAGAATGTTGTTATGGATGCACAGCTTAACATTAAAGATGGCAGTTTGTCAACGCAGGCTACTGAGTTTACATTACCAGATGGTCTCGGCTTTTGTTCGTGGGCAGTCAGGAAGCAGAATAACCGTTTTAATACTCAACCTTCTTGAAGGGCCCTTCGGTGAACATACTATGATCCTCTGCCCTACCATCCATTTCAATGAGGCTTATCAGTCGCCATGGGTGTGGTCTGATTCAGAGATGTAGGTGGTTGATCAAGGGGACTGCATGAGGACTTTATACCACAAAGGCCCTAACAAGGTCTCACAATAGGATTTCCAACTGTTAACAAATGTCCCTCCTGTCTAACCAAAGAACGGTGATTTCTGGCTTGGTTGTCAACAAAAAGTCCCTCCTGTCTAACCAAAGAATGACGATTTCTGGCTTGGTTGTCAACAAAAAGTCCCTCCTGTCTAACCAAAGAATGTTGATTTCTGGCTTGGTTGTCAACAAAAAGTCACTCCTGCCTAACCAAAGAATGGTGATTTCTGGATTGGTTGTCAACATAAAGTCCCTCCTGTCTAACCAAAGAATGTTGATTTCTGGCTTGGTTGTCAACAAAAAGTCACTACTGCCTAACCAAAGAATGGTGATTTCTGGATTGGTTGTCAACAAAAAGTCCCTTCTTGAAATAAATCAAGTGTCAGTTTGTCCTGCAGGTGAGACACACGGACGATTACGACACTGAGTATGTTGAGCCTGTACTGAGTAATGGGGTGGTTCTCTCCACAGAATATATTAGTGATATCCTTAACAAAAGCATTGCTAATATCCAAGAGCAGTTAGAGAAGTGGACCAAGAAAGGTTCGGCTGGAAGTTTGAGTCAGTCACAACTCTGTGGATTGACATTGCCCACAACCAGCCATTACAAGATGGCTCCTACCTGCCGCTACCAATGTGCGCTGGCAGCTACGAAGGCGATCATAAACGTAAAAAACCCCTACGACTACTGCCTTCTGTGGTCTATTGAATCAGCTTTGCACCCAGTCACTAAGGACCTGCTGCGACCATCTAAATATAACATTCAGCGGCTGTTAACCCTGCTGTGGGTACAATCGTAGATTATCCAACACCGCTGTAGCAGCTTGATAATGTAGAAAACCATGCTAACCTAGCCTTGAACGTCTTCGGCTGGGATGGAGGGGCCATTACCATGCCCAACATCAGTAAACAGCCTGGTGATACTCCATGTAGAAACCTCATGCTGATTGAGAAGGTTGGTACATTCCACTGCACGCGGATCAAATATCTGATTCGCTTCCTGTATGATTAGAGTAAACATAAACAACGCAAGTACTTCTTTGAGCGATGCCTAGATGGTTATTACATTGAGAAACACAAGCCTTAGTGCATGGGAATAGGACAGACAGCTAAGCGAGTTGACATGCCCGAAGAAAGGGAAGAACAAATAATCCTTCCAGAACTGCCACACGTAGCTGGGATCACCGTATGTTATCCAAGCCGACTTGGAGGTGCTCGCCGCGAAGCTTTCAGGCCCCGCACGCGGTTGCGGCTATGTAGTTGTCCTGTGCGATGGACAGACAAAGCCTCCTGTGGTTTACAGAGGTGGAAACACTATGGAGAAATTATTGCGAGCACTGCAAGAGGAAGAGCTCAAGATCAAAGCAGCTCTGTCAGAGCATGCTCCCATGCACATGACGCTTGAGGATTGAAAAAAAAACACTCAAGGCGGCAAACCACTGTCATGTGTGTAAAAAAGAACAGGGCAGCGACTCCATCCGCGACCACTGCCATATAACAGGTAACTACGGGGTACTGGCCCATAACGCCTGCAACTTGAAGCTGAGGCCAAGACAAGAGCCGTGTCCGTGAACTTTCACAGTCTACGGGGCAATGACTCCCACCTCTTGATGCAGGCCATCAGCAAGGTGGAGGGCCAAATCCACTGCATCCCAAACAACATTTATCCCTATCGATCAGACAGTTGCGCTTCTTTGACAGTGCAGAGTTTTTCCTGGCCTCACTAGACAAGCTGGTCTCTGCAAACAACCCAGACGCATTTGCAGTAACAGCTAGTTGCTACCGCGCAAGGGAGTGTATCCCTTTGAGTTTATTGGCGGCTGGTAAAAGATTGATGACTTGATGCCGCCAATCCAGGAGTTCTACAGCAAGCTCTCAGAGCAAGGCATATCTGCTGCAGACTATAAACATGCACAGAAGGTCTGTGACATGTTCTGGTGTAGAAACATGGGTGACTGCCATGACCTGTACCTGCGCATAGACGTGCCTGTCCTAGCGGACCTACCCAGTGTACTACTACACTATCCCCGGTCTGTCATGGAACGCCCTGCTTAAGAGCACGGATATAGAGCTAGAGTTTCTCACCGACAAAGACAAACTTCTGTTCATTGAAAGAGGGGCTGCGCGGTGGGTTAAGCATGGTATCGTGTCGCCACTCTAAAGTCAATAACCCTTACATGGAGGTCTTTGAGAAGGATAAGCCAGCGAGCTACATCCAATATCTTAACGCTAACAAACAGTATTGGTGGGCTATGAGCCTGCCCCTACCCACGGGATGTCTTGAGTGGGTAGGGCGCCCAGCACAGCTTCCAATACAGGACCATTCCGACATGACAAAACCGAATATATACTCGAAGTTGATCTGCAGAGTTACATGCTGATAACAATGATTATTCGCTCGCGCCAGAGCGAATGTCTGTGCAGTACGAATGGTTATTAGACTTTCAGAATAACCTCTTTGGTGCCTTTGGGAGCACTGCAGAGGTTGAGAAGCAGGTGCCCAACCTACGCGATAAAGAGAAGTATGTGGTTCATTACGGCAATCCTAAACTCTATCTATCACTGGGTACGCGATTGACAAAGATCCAACGTGCTCTCAGGTTCAATCAGAGCCACTGGACGGAACCTTACATTCGCATTAATACCTGCACAAACTGATTTACAACTCCGTGTGTGGTAAAAGAATGGAGAATCAACAAGAGCGGGTTGACTTTAAAATTGTGCGCTCATTGGTAAAGGAACAAATTATGCAAAAAATATTTGATGACGACATTGACTGCTCTCCATATGCACAAAACCCACCTGTTGCTTAACCACCTTGTGTATGTAGGTGTGTGCATTTTCGACCTCTCTATGCACCTAATGTACGACTTCTATTTCGACACAATGTCCAGATATGGTTGCGATCTAGGCTCACTATATACAGACACTGACTCACTGCTTATATAGATCCGCACATCTGACGTTTACATAGTCATGCAAGAGGATAGTGCCCTCATTGATACAAGCAACTATTATCCTTCTCAACCCTTGTTCAGTAACGTAAACAAGAAGGTGCTAGGAAAAACGAAAGATGAGTGTGCCGGCACCCAAAGACGCACTCAATCCTACTGTCTGAAGAGGGCGAGATAAGAAAGGCAAATGGAGTGAAAAACGTTGTGATGACGAAGCATGCGCAGTTCACGGATCCTCGGTTCACAAAGAAGCAGTTCCGCCTTAGGATGAACATGCTGCGCAGTGAAGGTCAAAGGGACATATGGGCTACACGTCAACAAGGTGTCAATCTCCCTGTTTGACTCAAAGCGGCGGATAGCCCCAAACGGTCACGATAAACTAACAAGAAGCGTAGCTTCCGGCAGAGTCGGGCCCGCTGGGCTCGGGCCCGATCCGCCTCCCTGATTGGGGTCAATCTAGAAGCTCCGCTTCTAATACACAGGATGCAAAAATCTTAACTAACTGTACGAGCTGTAATTAGTGATGTAGTGTAGATGAGTGACGGTGCGCCAGAACCGCCACTCTCTATACCACTGAAGGACTAATTATAACGAACGATTATAGCAAATTATTAAAGGTCCATTTAATACGATTAAATAACACTCGTGTAATGCATCGGCAACAACATAGAATGTCATACGATCGTATCAAAGTGGCTAACGTGATAATTATTCCCAGAGAGAAGCCGCCTTGACGAAGGGTATGACTTGAATGTTGAGTAAGATATAGCCTGCTTGAAGCGGGAGACAAAAGTGCCGTGGGTGAGTGTGATGAGGCGGCCATGCACGTTGGGTAAACGAAGACAGGAGATGATGCGTGAGCGGGAGCGGGAACCAGGCGGAGCACACAATTGTATGTGCGTACAGGGTCAAAGATGTGAGGGATTGAAGCTATGATAATTGTGAGAGATGAGTCACGAGTCTTTGTGTGTTGTAAATGAAGCTCGTGTCCGGCTGAAGTGCGACGAATATTTCCACACGAAAAATGTCGACGATGGCTAAAGCTGGCTTGGGAAGGAGGGCAATATTTCCCTTTCTTAAGAAGCCAAAGAAAGCGAGGAGAATGGGTAAGATAAAACAATCTCGTCTTCCAATTTAATATGTATCCCGGAGATCCACGAGGCGCCAATAGAACAGCTGTGGGTGGCTTCTACGAACCACCAGTCTCGCAACAAACGCCGCATGTAAGGTGACCTGGAACGACCCAGGAAACTGTTTCGGAGACCAGGAAAGAGCAGCGAGGTAAGCGAACGGAGAGAGCGCCTGAGGACGAGAAACACGAGGAAGGAAACTTCTAATTAGCTATTATTACAGATTCAATATCACGATACTTATGCATCGTTGGTCAGTTGCACCTGTCTCTCTGTCACATTAGTTCTATTAGCATTGTGGTCAGTATAATTTTAGAACCACACCTTGATACGAGCAAATTAATATGGGTTACAATGTGAAATCCATTCTAAGGACTGTAGCGAAATTTCATGGCTGGTTTAAGAAATATCTTTCGATCTAGCAATAATCCAGTTAATAACCCGACGTTTTTCCAACAGATCAACAAATATGACCAATTACATTAATATAGCCCATTACGTCAGTGAATGGGTGGTGCAACAACACGAATTTCTATGGTGCTTGGCTACCCTCTGCGCCTGTCATCAAAATCCAATCAATCGGCACAAATAGAAAGAACACAATTCCAACGTCCCACTTTTACAAGTTGGCCATCCCTACCCTAGCTAGCCCACCGCTTCCACACCAGAGAAGCCTCTTCCTTTCATCGTCCCCCTCATGACACTACGCGCATGAAAACAACAATATATGAGGCGACTGTATACTGCCAGAATAGCCATCCCTCGCTACTACCCCCACCCCGTGTTCGTCGGTTAAGCTCCCCTCATTGTTAAAGAACGGAGAGGATGCCTCAGTTGCTGCCTTCCGTCCCACTATGATATCGTGCCTCGTCTTGCGGTTGGGTTGTGAAGTAATTCCTGATGATTACTGCCAGACTTGATTTTCTTTTCCATTAGACGAACACATCCAATTATTGATTGGACCGACCATAACAAATTATGCATGGGAAGTTATGGATTCCAGTTTAGGCCTCGTAAAGTTTGCCGGACAATGGGCAACGAACATCTGTGTCTCTATGGGAGAATGTAGTAACATGTGAAGGGGGTGGGATTGGGGAGCATGTTATCTTTATTTAACACGATTTCATAATAATT
>CM067344.1:70799808-70867308 GCA_034190875.2 Urechis unicinctus | reverse complement strand
TCTTGGAGATTTTATATTTGCATCACATAAAAAAAGGATATGTAAGTTTAAATAACAGTTGTTTACTTGAAATGAATGACATTAGTATATGTACGAGAAAGAGGCTCAAGTTAAATTGCCAAATTGCTTATGAAGCATGATTGATTACCCATTTTAGTGCATTCAGTAAAGTATATATTCTGTGGCGAATCTGAACGCGACAATATATTCCTCAGACGGTTATCAATAACAAAATTCAACAGTTTAGACCCAGGTGTATTCAGTAAGCCCAACGGTTCTTAATACACCATAAATCTTACATCGGTCGTTTGGACTTCGCCATCTTGTGGAAATTGCTGCCTCTCTGCTTGTAATGCCCTCAAGTCATTAAATCACCGCAAATGGGCAGGTTAGCCTTGACTTTGGAAAAAGTTATTGGACAACTATTTCGCCATAATAACTATATTTATTGGTGTTGTCAAGTGTACATTTGGTGACCCCGGGTCGATGTGCTTAGCAGAGCCTTTTTGAGCATTATTAAGAGATGTCCATTTTGATCACTTCGACGTCATTCGTGCTTCATGGTGAACACAGATGACTTGGACACTAAGAAAAGCTCATGTTAAACAGACATAATATTGGCACCCCTTGTCTTAATTGTCTTTAACGCGGCCTTTACACAGAGCTCTGACCGGGAGATATTTCGAAAATTAGCATATGTACTGACTAAATCGATGGCGTGGACATAGATACGGACAGAGTTCAAGCACGACTCGGAGGCATTTACTGTGTCGAACACAGCGGATTGTCATACAAAAACAGCCCCTAAACATCTTCAGCAGGCAAAATGACTAGATACAGCATCATCTTTTGATCATAAGCGACAACGAAGCCAAAGAAAACGATACAACAAGCAACCTTGCCGGATTGGATTTCCGCTCGCATACTTCAAAGTGTCGACTATCAAAGTCAACAAAGACCTCATCTGACCAGCGTCGTTACTTTTCAGGCTCAGCATCATGATTTAGTGTAAGCTAACGTGCTTGTCCGACCTTTGTGCAGTTACTGAGGACACGAGCGTCCATGTCATAAAATCAATGAGGGAAGTGATGCGACATTTTGTGTTTTCTTGATAAGCCTAGTGAATCGCGGCGATCACCTGCATCATATATTCCACTTGACTCAAGTTATTTTAATCCAAATTTCCCATCAAAGCTGAACCATTAAGGAATCAACGTGATTGATTGAAAGACAGATAGTTATGATTTTGACGCCACGGCATCAGGTTGGATTCAGGTGTTCTGTATATATGCGATCAATCAAAACACACAACAGCCATGTGTCGTGGGTCTCGAATGGTTATGCTGTGGTGTAAGACGCGGTCCTGCATAGCAGGCTACATACCTTATTGATGACCACTCATTCAATAATAGATATTCTATGACATTAATCCCAGTTTTCAGTGAACGTCGAAGATCTTACCAGTCAAACTAACCAATTAAACAGTCACAATAAAACATTATATTCATTGAGGCAATGACCGATAATTTACCGTAAGCATCAGAAATGGCATTAAATTATACAGTTACTAGTTGAGATGATGATAAATATTGCTATATATCTGTCAATGACAATGTACCTTCAATGCATTATTTCACTGATTGAATCGATACCAAACGTTAATAACCGCTCTAACATTACTCACCAGGCCCGCTTGTACTGGCATTCAACAATATTGGTGAATATGACGGATATAGGAACTTGTTTGGTGGGGAAATCAATACAAGAGATTGCTTCTCGCACTTGTCCAGCTTTAGACGACGTCAGGATACTTATAAGCACTAATCATGTCGGAGAAAACAATTTGGTCTGAAGTAGTTAGCGGGAAATGTCGCACTCCGTTTTCCGCCAGACGCTAATGACTGGGTTGATTAGGCTCCAACTATTGAATCATTTATACACGTAGGCGGTACATTAGGTATATGCTAATTGCTAGTTCAATTCTTTTAGTAATCTGTCTGGGTAACACAATTGTTTTCGCGGCTATGGTAACGATTTTCACTAATTATTTAGTCACCTACAGTGATTTATAGTGCAGAAAGTAGCGACCACGATATATTAAGACAGGCCGCTCCATTATAGCGTAAAATGAGGTGTTTGATGGCAAGCTGGCTTCGGGTTTGCTGAGCTATTCACACACACACACCATTCATCCCACTTTTTTGAGGACAAATGTTACATGAGATGGACATAATCAATCCAAAGGGCTTTCACAACCTAACGGACAATGATATATATATATTCATGAACTCATCTTATTGCAAACCAAATGATGACACGGACTATATATATATATATATTTATTTCTATATGAATAACATGTTTAGTTTGTCTATACATGCAGACACATTAAGACTACCTGCTAGTTTACTGTATATATTTCTATATATATATTTCTATATGTATATTTCTAAATTTCTATACATATAAATATATATAAGTATAAACATATACATAGTTATAGGAATATATAAGTAAAAAGTATATATATATATATATATATATATATATATATATATATATATATATATATATATATATATATATATATATATATATATATATATATATATATATACATCACCATATAGATATTTGATTCTAGTACATTTGAGTTTTCTAGTTAGTTCGCGACTTCGAACAAAGAATGGACGATGGCATAAATATTCAAAGGTAAACAAATGTGTTTGGTGTCATAATCCACTAATCTTAATTACCGTTTGCAACTCAGGGCAACTACTGGTATATCAAAAGTGTATTGCATTATTTGAGTGCCTGCGTTACCATGCAAATAATCCCTAACTCCTCAGGGTGAGCAGCTAGCCAATATAAACGATAAAGTCTTGTTGATAACGACATGGATCGGATATGGCGAGTGATGACACCAGGTCTTATTACAGCTCATGAGCACATCAGTAATCTGTTTTATAATTCCCGACAAGCCTTCGATATCAGAAGATGAGTAATGCCAAAGAGTTTTTAGCCACGCTAAGAGGGCTCACTTCGAGTGGCAATGTGCTGATCGCTTCCCTGTAATGCGTTGCAATTATGAGGCTACCTTGACACTAACGAAAGCACATGGGAATACTGGGCTGACATCAATGCGATTGTTGAGAGCCGGAAAATGTCTTTTCGCGGAGCCTTTCCGCTCTTATATCGCAAAATAGGCTTATGAATAGCGAAAATAGCAAGTACTCTACTAACAGCTCGCCTCGAACAGCGTCCACGTAGTTAACGATCCTCGATCTTTCATGTCCGCACTGTAGGTTTAGATTGTCAATAAATGTCTGAAACGAGGAATATATATATATATATATATATATATATATATATATATATATATATATATATATATATATATATATATATATATATATATATATATATATATATATATATATATATATATAAGATATATATATATATATATATATATATATATATCTATATATATATATATAAATATATATATATATATATATATATATATATATAAATATCAATATATATATACATATATGAATATATATTTAATGTGTATATATATATGTATATATGTATATTCATAAATATATATATATTTACATATATATATATATGCATATATATATGCATATATATATGCATATATATATATATATATATATATATATATATATATATATATATATATATATATATATATATATATATATATATATATATATGTATTAATGAATTTTGCGCTGATGGGATATGGATTCATGACATCCACAATGGCTAGTGTACCCAGTATGATGCAACTTGGAATACGGACTTATTTACACGAACGCCTCATAGTCTAATAAAAATATTGGAACGGCAAAATTAAAGACATTAGGCCAATTAAAATACTAATTAGAGATTTTGTGACATTAATCGCCCATAATACAGATGATATATATGGTTATTGGTGACAGGACGGGTTCAAAGATATAAACACTTACATAATGCTCACGAAGCAAATGTATTGAAAAACATGCACAAAAGTGCCATATCATTGGACGGCATTTGGCCGGCATATCATTGCTTATCTTGTTTGTTTTTTTTGCTTTTACAAATTTGGGTGCATTTTGCATCCAACGTATATTTTAACGATATCGTAGGCAATAACGCAAGCGACAACTGTAAACTTAGCCATATCACGAAGCAGTGGCAATCATGTCAAGTAGTTTTTGCGAGACGATTACCCTCGAACATTACCTCTGACATCTATCGAGCAAAACCGAACTTGGTGACCCCCTACTTGGTGACCTCCTTCTAATGTATGAATGATATATCAGAGAAGCAACCGTTACAATTGTCAACGGAAATTATTATATTTAAAAGCGATCGAATATCACCTCTGTGGTGCGATTGGATATCTGTTTCGTTATGAAACAGGTGGTGTTGTGTTATTTAACGGGAAATGAGTTTGGAAAAAACAATCGATAAACAATAGCAAAATATAAATATATTTTACCTCCTTGAACTCAAAGTATATATAATAAAAAGTACAGCCAGTGGTGTGGGGTTTTCTGGTAACAGCTTAAGCGTATGGCAATGCGTATAGAATGATAATTCTGATCTGTATACCTTAGCCACAAAGTTTTATTATTTCAGACAGCACTCCAAATGTTGAAAGCTACGTTATGCATACAGCCTTTGTAATACAATGGAGCATTATTTTATGCCGTGAACCCGTCTCTATAAATATGCGGGAAGTTTAATATACTCAAAGAATACCAGCACATTTCATCACTCCCATACTTAGTTGTGACCAACTGAAATAAGTTTCCAGAGACATCAAGTAACATATTTACGAAGCAATTCAAACTTAACTTTCACCCCCGGGTTAATTACCGACTGACTCCTTATCAAATGCACTGATAAACATAAAACAGATTCTATTAGTAGCGTCGTTTAAAGAGAGCAGTAATATTCTACCACATTTATAATAGACGTGGAAGACAGCCAAGGATATATTGGCTATTACCAATGGTGTGCTATTAACATTTCTAGTGTACGCATGACTGCACTTGTGTGTGTATGGTCTTATATAGAGCGCTATCGCGCCCTTACTTACTTGAGATAATTTCATCGGGGCTTAATGAACTTATCGCATCATAATTGTATTCGCTAAACCTGCCATGGTTAAGTCCGTCGGGGTGTAGTTTAGAACAAAACTGGTTCTTGGACTGCGTATGTGCAATCTCGCTAAGCTTCTATCACTCGACTACCTAATTGCATTTCATTTTCTTTCTGCTTATCTCAATTAAACGTTCAGCAAATAAAAAATATGTACAGCAAAAATAGACCAGTAGATTGTTCGTTGTATGCCTTCTTTGTTGCCTTATTACAAATGATAGCTTGCGGTAAAAGATCGGCCGAACGCCCTAGAATCATATATAATATATTTGGCATTCTGTACTACCTGTGCCATCAAATATATCATTATCCAGGAAGGAAAAAACGGCTACGTTGGGATATCGTCTCTGATTTTCAAGGTTGATGCAATTTGATTATCATTCTTGCAAATATCAATATCAAATGGCTTCGTTGTCAAATATATTTGCATATTATATTGCACATGAACTAAATGGAATCAACGATGGCCAAGAAGTAATTATATTGGTTTCGAAACGAAGTTAGGGGCCTTGTTGGCTTTAATTATTTCCAATTTCTTGGAATCTTAAGCTCGAATCAACAGGTGTGTTAGTTTATAATCGGTCATCTGTCTATGGACGCATAATAGCTAAATAGGAATAGAGACGCAACTTTGGTCTTCTGTAGGAATGATTTAAGTAGTTCGCGCAGCCAACTATTTGATATGTGAAACAACACCAAAATCTATTTCGCCTGTCTTTGATACAGGAAGCCGATTATACACAGCTTCATTATGAGGCTGCTCATAAGTGCACAGTTCTGATTATTCTCGATGGTAAATATATATGAATGCACGAGGCAGTCGGTATCCACGTTTTGGTAGACTTATCAATACATGCAGTGTAGCAGTTGACTATTTGGTGTTGTTCGTGAGTTATTGATGATGCATTTGTCTATGCTGCTCGTTTAAACCTCATCTTCTACATATGTTCGATCGTGGTCCGTACTCGGTCCATTTTACTGTTATCTGGTGAGATCAACCATTTGAATGATGCCTAATTGGACTGAGTTTTGTGTTTTAACGCCAGCCTATATGATTCAATAGCAAATAGCTGTCTGTTATTTGGTACTGGCTATGCTGCAATGCATAAGGCTATAATACCAAGTCAAGGTATGCAAGCTTTTTGCTAGTGAAAATGTATTATTTGTTTCTAAAATGGCTTTGACATCCAGGAATGTCGGCATCAATCAATGTTGGTTTGTACCAGTCAATATACAATTTAAATTGGATATATTTTGTTGCCGCTGGTCGATGTGTTAATCTCAAACTCATGATAGAGGTGCTATATAATCCCATAAAGAGACATTCGTATTTATCTTTGAAAGGTCATTCGTGCTTGATGGCGAATACTAGGACTTTGAAAAACGGAAACCCTGCGAAAACGGGACATGACATTGGTAAATCTTGTATTTGGTGTCGTCGAAATGAGCTGTAGAGGGAGATAACGAATTAGATCGTTGTACTTTAACAACATTTCTCTTATATATTCTGACAAATTAATGATGTTGAGTTCGATACAGACGGAAACAAGCACGATTAAACGACATTTATCACACAGTTATCAGACACAGCGAATTTAGATTGTCTCCGACATAACAAAGACTATATTTAACAAAACCTCTCAATGGCTTTATCGCGTGTTTGCCACAATCAGTGCAGGCAGTTCGTATAAAAGGTACCCTAAAAGTTTTGATAAGGAGTACGTAGCTGCATGATTACCACACTAGGACCAAGAGGTGGACATAACCAAGCTGAGCGGCATTGCATACAAGGATAATCACCATTGATATTCGTGCTGATCATCATGATAATTACGAGGGTCATCATCACCACCGCAACATACAAGGCTACACGTAACAACGATAATAATAGCGACTCACGACTTTATCTAGTCAAAGAATGCGCAAACAAGCGTGGCATTCATCGTATAAAATGGGTCCCATCTCTTAGCATCACTTTATATATATATATATATATATATATATATATATATATATATATATATATATATATATATATATATATATATATATATATATATATATATATATATATATATATATATATATATATATATATATATATATATATATATATCTATATATATATATATATATATATATATATATATGTATATATATATATAACAACGCATCCGCACGAACGAGTGTATGTCTGAGCCCTCTTGGTGATGTATAGGGGGGAAATAATTCGATGGCCGATCAACATATGCGTTTGCTATCTGCCTATCTGCTCAATATTGTAGCTCACGTGGCTTATTCAGTCTATTCACCGAGTGAAAGACGCCGCCATATGCGATATATTTAACGCATAATTTAACTGACTGGTCTCGTTTATCGTAGCCTGAAGGATGTTGTAATGAATACAACTTGGCGTGAAATGAAAGGGAAGCCCTCACATGGCTGCAATAAACTATCCCCAGGGAAAAAATAATGTTTGAAATTCGGCCATTTACAATCACTGGTGAGCATTTCTGCCACAATTAAAATCAAATGTAAAATATAGAAACTACAGCATTTTCAATTTGTTATAAACCAATCTTACGCTGGTATTGGCCCTTCTTGAATAAATATAATTGAAGGTGTTGTATTGATTGGTAGGGTAGATATCCTTGTTTACATGGACAACAAGTGCTGCAATATCGCTGTATATGCGTGTTCTGGACATGAGATAATGCGCGACCCTTACTGAAACAAATCTCCTAAATGAGTGAGGAAAACTGTTTGCTATTGTAATGTCTCGAGAGACATCAGTCTACGTGGGTTTCATTGACAAATTGTGGTTAGTAATATCGGTAAGTAAGTGCTAATCCTCCGGACTACAGCCTTCAGTTAAATGGATATGCATCCTGCCAGAGTATGATGCCTTTCTGATACTAGCCATCGCTATCACTTATCACTATAAACAACGCGTATAAATATGCTAGTCTTTTCCTCCAACAATAGCAATCAATTTGTGGTAGAGCATTTTGTCGGGGTTTATTGCATATGTCGCTTATCTTACAGCTAACAACATTGAATATAATGGATATGATAATTCAGGATATTTACGTGTTTAGTGGTGCAACCTGCTTAGTAATCATTACATGAACACATAACACGCATTTCATGCATTGTAGTAATGATATATGTCGGTTTATAGCATCGCAATGTAAATATTCAGTCAATTTAAATATAACACAAGAGGTATCACAAGGCCAAGAAATTGTAATGAGTCAGTTGCCGTGCAAGGATAGCACTGGTAGTCAAATTGAGTACCCTCGAATTTCGGGCATCAGAGGCCGCGTGCGAGGCAACTTCTATGCTCAAACTGCTAGTTATATATTGGCCGACTATGAGCTGCACATATCTAAACAGATTGTGAAAGAGTTCACCAAACTGGAACTAATTACTAAGCTATATCTTCCTAATTCGGCTCTGACCTCAGGTTTTGTCATTTGAGGGCAAAATATAAACTCTATAAATACAAACAGAACAAAAGAGCGAATTTGGACCATGAGTATGACGAGCTTAATCATAATTTAACGATATCCGTACGTATACATTTGTGCTCAACTTGATCAAACGTACCGGAATATATGGTTCTATATATCCTCTTAACTTAAGGAAACATCCAATAAGATGTCAACATGGAATTGGCTGCATTGCTGTCTACTTGTACTTGTCTGCTGTGTCAAAATACTGCCACGATTCTATTGTCCACCTTTGGCCTCAAACACTGGAACCTCTACCTGATGGAAGCCTTTGACTATGACCCCGCTCACTGCCATGGGTTGCATTGGTGACATAAAATGATAAGTGCTTTAAAGAAGGTTCATTGCAAGAGCACGGGTAATGCATGGTAAGTTACCAACAGACTATAGCTCACATAGATGTTCCTCATAGCGCGTCAGCGATGCGCTTGAATATACAGAGACTAGCGAATAACGTCGACATGTGATTGATAACAAATTTCTAATATCGTTGTCATGAGCCATCATATATCGTGCTAACGAGCAGCCATTGATGTTATCTCATCGCTCCTGAATCATAACGGCGCCCTTTGCAACCATAGTCCCTCATATTCTCACTGGAGATATAGCGATGAATACCTAGGGACATAATAAGCCATTATCAAATGATGTAATATCTGCATATTGTTCGTCAACTTCTCAGTTTAGGACCGGAAATATGGTTCGCTAGGTGCAACACAATAAACGCAGGACATGTTATCATCCCATTAGTAATGATATGTGGTAAAAACTGTGATGAAAATAAATCATATTACCCGCCATATTCGTCCTGTTCCTCTGGTTGAGCACCTTGTCTATGCAAGCTGTAACATCTAGATTATATGACGTGAATGGAAATATTGCGAATAATAGTCTCTAGGTACCGTAACACACAGGCGGTGTTAAGTCATATTGCTGTCTGGAGCCTCGATACAAAATCATTGATTGGATCTCTACAAGCACATTGCGACCAAGTCGTTGTTTTACATAGCGAATTACACGCAGCTACAGTTCCTCTGTATTACATGGTCGAATGTAGGAATAATTCGTTCACATATGTGTCACTTTCAAAACCAAATGGCTAATTAAAGAAACTAAACAAAATTTGGACACATGATTGCAGACCGTATCATGCACCCATTGCATATGGCAACAAACCATTATCCACAACCAGTGTGTGATTTGGTGGGAACAACAAGCATATGCCCAAGCATTGCTATTTACATTGCATTCTGACATATCTTAGCATTTTTCGTTTATCTGAAATGAAGTAGATGATGTGCAGGTTGAACCGATGGAATATGAAGGAGAATGCACGGTTGTGATATCTGCATTAAATACATTTCAAATATTGCATTTTGTACTAACCGTGTGTTCAATGTGCTCCTGTCGCGATTTCAAGACCCAAGGGTCAATGCAGGCTATATTAGAGAACAATTGGCGAAGCAGGAAGTACCTCTAATTGGTATTCAATAAAAATGATTAAAACATTTGTAATTATTTTATTAGCAATGGGGTCTAGGCAAATAGTTAATAGCAACGCTAAGAGGGCTCATTTTGAGTTGCTCTGCGGTGATCGTTTCCCTAATTATAATACGCTGCAATCGTAAGGTTGCGCTACCGTGACACAAACCAAAGCACATCGGGGACTGTAGATTCAACGTCTCATAGCCTGGCGTCTGTTAATGATATGGAGTCATCTGATTGGTCGAGGTGACCACGGCTCCAAACTAAACACAGAATTCCACGTGGTATTAAGAGACGCTATGATAATACGCTATGACAAAACACATCGGTTGACAGGTGGCATCTTCACAAGTGCAAGTGGGCATTGCGTATTGTCTGATGGTGATCATTGAACGCAGAATGTGGTGGAATAATGTTGTTCTGCACATATGAACATTTCAGAAAGATTCATCCCACGTTATGCTGAGCTGGTACCGCGGTACTGATGGTCAAATCACATAGGGTGCATCATACCACAACGACACAAGGCGATGAATACTGGCTCGCAAAATTTGCACAAGGTTTGACTAAGTTGGTGTCTCCTCTCAGGATGTTTTGAAATTTCCATTATGATACATTGAACGAAGCAAAGATATATGAGTATGACACCTTGAAGATTAGAGACCAACTACAATATAGCAGCGACTCAGGTGGAGAACTAGTGCAATGCTCATGTAAGCATCGCCCCAACGTCCCTACAGTGGATAACAGGAACATTAGCAACGGTCTGGAGATGATTCTTGCCCATCTCAGCAATTATTCAATGCACAACGGGTGCAATTTTTGACAGTCAGAGGATGCAAGACAAGCCTTCCTTGTTCTAGTCATGCTTTAAGAGAGCTAGCCCTAAATCGTCACATAGTTATGGCCTTTTTATACTGCACCTACACCGATACGCATCTAGATGATCCACTTGAGCCTATTTACCCGTCACTTATGCCAATTCGTTACCAATGAGTTTTATAACGGTCGTCAAAGCTTCTTCTCTGTGTAGGTGTCTAGGATTAGAAACGAGGCCTCTGACACCTCCACCATACAAAGCTGAACAAAACGACGTTGTGAAGTGATCCATCCTGCACATAGGTCATTGTGCTCTGTTCAATGGTGCAAATGAAGTCCCGTCTAGTCCAACTGTGTTTCTTTTGTTCCTTTCAGCAGATCTATTCCCTGGACATGCGTACTCATAAAATGAACTTACATGTCGGAATTGTTATTAATCCAGATTGCATACGATACCAAGCAACCGTTCTGCCATTCAGTAACACTGCACGTCTATGAATAAATAACTTCCGCATTCATTACTAACTAAATATTGATCAACAAATGAACGCTATCACTCTGCGCTTGACCCAGCGCTTGACATATTATGCTGTCTACGGCAGACATCAGTAGCAAACAATGCTCGTTTCCGAATCCAAAACCATTTCCGAATCTCCGGACTCCGGTAAAGCTTTTGAATCATGCTCGTTAAATACTTCAGCTCGACTCGTGCACTCAATTTGATCTTCACTGCTTGTGGCCATTCATCCCTACAGAATTTGTCAATGAAGTAGACCGATACAGCCCAACGTGTATGCAGCCGTACATTGAATCTGTATCGGGCCGTAGCTGGGCACACTTGGTTAAGTTAACTTTAGTATTAAATTCCAGTTTTAAACCTTTTTTTGTTATTGTGGTGTTATGCTAAGAGCCTGCACACTGGTAGAGAGAAAGCATTGCAGCAATTGTAAAGTTTACATCAGAATAATATCTAGGGACACATTTGATACTTCAAACCCAGTAAGGTTACTTTTGATGTCTGTAAGCGGACGTTTTGTTTTAATATTAAACGGGATTTGTAAAGGTAAATTCCAAACGCTGAAAAACGACGGGGCACTGAAAATCCAATTTCCAGCAATAAATATCATCTTTTCGACTCTACGGATCCGGGGTGCTTTATGTGTGGTTCAAGATATTCTTGCTGTTGAATGAAACAAGTATGCAGTATTGTTGTTGTTGACAATGATGAAGATGACGAGGATGATGATGGTGATGTTCGCGAGTAAATTATCAAATGAGCACAATAATGCGTCCGTTATCGTCGGATTTGTTGTCCATTATTTACGGCAAACCTCTTCTTAAACAATGTGCAATCTGATTCGCTGTTTAGCTTGACAAAGCCATTTAAAACTCTATACAAATCTTACATAAACCCGCGGCGATGTTGACTTATTGTCCGTGCTCAAAGTGGTTGTGTTCTGGTAAATCATGTGAACGAAATGCATGCGACAAATAGTCAGCGCAATGAAAATGGTGAAACACACCTGACAATTAACAATTCAGAGTTGCTCGGTTAGTCAAAAGATGTTTAAGAGCGCATGGATTATTGTTCCACTAAGACGTAAGAAGGTCGATTATTTTATCAGACGATTGCGTTAGCTTAGCATATGTTAAACCTTAATATCAGTCCGAATAGACTTGGCACGATTGATTCGGTTGTATTACTCACTTGATAACAGTCTATAGTTTTGCATTAAATAGATTTGCGACCCTGTCAAAAGAGAATCATCGAAATTTCTCGAAATAAATGCACACACACAGTTTATAGAAGAAAAACTATGCAACTGTTAGTTGTTCATGGCGTTTGTTATAGATTGGGGAGCAAGGAGTGTTCCCAGGCGGAACCAAAAACACATTCAGCCATACGGTGATGAGGCAATTGGGAACGATGAAGATAAATGCTATGCAAGGGTAAAGCGTACATGTGCGACAGCCCACATGACACAAACCCATTGCAGGCACCTATACCAAATAATATATAGCTTAGCTAGGAGCGCTCACTCAGGCCTTCCGCACGAAAAAAATATGTGGAGACGCCACCTGTCAACCGATGTGAATACATCTATGACGACACTGATCCTCAATCATTCATCAAGAAACCTTGAATCATGCCGCACTCAACATTTATGCTTGACGGAATATCAACACAGTATTGTATCGCCATTTCCATGGCATCTCTTAAGAAAAATGGTGGCATAATCGGATTTCAGCTACGTGTTCGCAGTATAATGGCATTATCATATAAATACGAAAAGCCCTTCGTGGCTCATTCGAAGTAGCCAGAAGCTTTTAGATAATAACAATCTAACCTGGAGTGTAAGCCTACCTTCTGTGTATTGCCTCAGGACATAACACATTGATGTACAATGAGTTTAGATGAGCAGATGTCAGCTACTTGCACTACGCCCTGCTTAAATCATGACTCAACATACTGTGTATTTGCCAAATGAAGATACCACTTACCAGCATGTCATGAGTAATACCAATAAATCCAGGGTTGATTCACAGCACATGCTTGCCCACTACAGTCCTAATGCAGTAGGTTAAGTCCACTTGGAGCATGTATTATGTCTCATTTCGCATTGTCTCCATATCGTGCACCATTGCTTTTTTGGGTCTTTTGATAATAAACTAATAACCGGAACATACCATACATATGAAGAGGTATGGAGCTAACTGACACAATTGACGACAATAGTGTATCGACAGTTATTGGATGCTACTGTACATACATTAACTACGTAGTTTTTATATTGATATTTCGTATTGCATATAGTCCGTCTATGATTCCGAATAACGGATCATCAATACCGTGAATGCAATATGTTTTTAATCTTTGATGATAGTGTTTTGTTCATTATGCTCTAGTCCACGCAGAACCCCATAACGGCTTTGTGTTTGACTAAAATATATGAATCCACTCCAGCTTAGTTTGGCGGACTGATATGTGAAATATTTTACGGGTCTTGATGCTGGTGTATTTATCAAGCATCTAGTCGACAACATAACCTTTGTGTTTTGCAAATGACCCTGCAATATAACCTGCCAGTCACATTGCTGCTAGACCGGAATTGACAACTGTATCTCGTTTAAAATTTTCTAAGTCTAATTTTAAGAGTATGAAGAATTGCACCACTCCGGACAGCATAATTCATATGCTATCTTTCTAATAATTGTGCATAGACAAAAACATGCAACACTTCAAAACCACACGACGATTGATCGATTGCGCAGATATAAGCGGAATAAATAGGAAAACCATCCAGGAAAACGATACTCAAGTGCGCAACCACCATGTGACTGTGTATGTGGGATTAATAAGTAACGTACGAAGGTCGAGTAGTACTAGGGGTCGTTAGATTCTTATTCTAAAATCATATTGAATTATTATCACCGCAGCAGCATAAATGTTCCTTTGCAACTGTTGTGAGGTTTTGCCTATTCCTATTACAGTTTCATTGACCGTGTGGTCTTGCCCTTTGTACTATAAGCCCCCGTTGGTCCAGATACCGTGAATAATGCACATTTGAGCCATATCGTATGAGATGGAGGCCAACACGACACTACGCGATGTGACGTTTATATAGCCGATATTTACCGATACTTTATTGTAAGCTAACACATTCAATTTAAGATCAAATAAATACGTAAAGCAACATTATGAAAAGATCAATGGAATGCAAAAGCGGAAATCAATGTAAAATACTTCCTGTTAAGAAGAGCATCACTCACAGCTTGATACAATTAAGCAACACAAGGTTGCCTCAATTCAAGTGCACTAAAAGCATCACAATTAGCATGCGCTTGCAATTTCGCAATGACACCGATAAATCAACAAACTAAGAAAATGACAACATCCAGGCTTGGCCAAAAGAGCCCATGATCCTCGAGCAATGTTCTTTACTGCATATAGAATAGCACAACGAGATAATAGACGAGTTAACCGCGACATTAACACCCAGGTCATGGAACATTTATGTGCTAAGATCATCCATGCAACCTGTACCACTAAGCATGACTTGCACAAGGATTATTGGCTGGATTGACAGACGGCATTCTAGCACGATTACAGGTTGCCAAAAACAATGCAGCCTGCTTGCTTGCGAGAGTGAGCATGAGAGAACATCTAACACCGGTTTGTTCAAAATTTCATTGGCTACCTGTAGCACAGCGCATTGCTTACAAGATCCTAAGCATAATTTACAAAGCGCTGCACACAACATCAGCCCCACAATACTAACAACATCAGTTCGTCTACAAGCCAGGAAGAGAACGGATGTTATCTTAAAATCAATGGACACTAGTCGTACCAAGATCTCGCCCCTGTATGGTAGCCTCTCTTCTAGAGTAACAGGTACTAATCTCTGAAACTCAAATTAATCATGTGGCTAAAAATGATTTCTAACTGTTTTACATTTTCAAATCAGTAATGTGTTTCAAGAAACAGTTAACTATTTTTATTGTATATATATATACATATATATCGTGGCTCATTCGAAGTAGCCAGAAGCTTTTAGATAATAACAATCTAACCTGGAGTGTAAGCCTACCTTCTGTGTATTGCCTCAGGACATAACACATTGATGTACAATGAGTTTAGATGAGCAGATGTCAGCTACTTGCACTACGCCCTGCTTAAATCATGACTCAACATACTGTGTATTTGCCAAATGAAGATACCACTTACCAGCATGTCATGAGTAATACCAATAAATCCAGGGTTGATTCACAGCACATGCTTGCCCACTACAGTCCTAATGCAGTAGGTTAAGTCCACTTGGAGCATGTATTATGTCTCATTTCGCATTGTCTCCATATCGTGCACCATTGCTTTTTTGGGTCTTTTGATAATAAACTAATAACCGGAACATACCATACATATGAAGAGGTATGGAGCTAACTGACACAATTGACGACAATAGTGTATCGACAGTTATTGGATGCTACTGTACATACATTAACTACGTAGTTTTTATATTGATATTTCGTATTGCATATAGTCCGTCTATGATTCCGAATAACGGATCATCAATACCGTGAATGCAATATGTTTTTAATCTTTGATGATAGTGTTTTGTTCATTATGCTCTAGTCCACGCAGAACCCCCATAACGGCTTTGTGTTTGACTAAAATATATGAATCCACTCCAGCTTAGTTTGGCGGACTGATATGTGAAATATTTTACGGGTCTTGATGCTGGTGTATTTATCAAGCATCTAGTCGACAACATAACCTTTGTGTTTTGCAAATGACCCTGCAATATAACCTGCCAGTCACATTGCTGCTAGACCGGAATTGACAACTGTATCTCGTTTAAAAAAATTTTCTAAGTCTAATTTTAAGAGTATGAAGAATTGCACCACTCCGGACAGCATAATTCATATGCTATCTTTCTAATAATTGTGCATAGACAAAAACATGCAACACTTCAAAACCACACGACGATTGATCGATTGCGCAGATATAAGCGGAATAAATAGGAAAACCATCCAGGAAAACGATACTCATGTGCGCAACCACCATGTGACTGTGTATGTGGGATTAATAAGTAACGTACGAAGGTCGAGTAGTACTAGGGGTCGTTAGATTCTTATTCTAAAATCATATTGAATTATTATCACCGCAGCAGCATAAATGTTCCTTTGCAACTGTTGTGAGGTTTTGCCTATTCCTATTACAGTTTCATTGACCGTGTGGTCTTGCCCTTTGTACTATAAGCCCCCGTTGGTCCAGATACCGTGAATAATGCACATTTGAGCCATATCGTATGAGATGGAGGCCAACACGACACTACGCGATGTGACGTTTATATAGCCGATATTTACCGATACTTTATTGTAAGCTAACACATTCAATTTAAGATCAAATAAATACGTAAAACAACATTATGAAAAGATCAATGGAATGCAAAAGCGGAAATCAATGTAAAATACTTCCTGTTAAGAAGAGCATCACTCACAGCTTGATACAATTAAGCAACACAAGGTTGCCTCAATTCAAGTGCACTAAAAGCATCACAATTAGCATGCGCTTGCAATTTCGCAATGACACCGATAAATCAACAAACTAAGAAAATGACAACATCCAGGCTTGGCCAAAAGAGCCCATGATCCTCGAGCAATGTTCTTTACTGCATATAGAATAGCACAACGAGATAATAGACGAGTTAACCGCGACATTAACACCCAGGTCATGGAACATTTATGTGCTAAGATCATCCATGCAACCTGTACCACTAAGCTTGACTTGCACAAGGATTATTGGCTGGATTGACAGACGGCATTCTAGCACGATTACAGGTTGCCAAAAACAATGCAGCCTGCTTGCTTGCGAGAGTGAGCATGAGAGAACATCTAACACCGGTTTGTTCAAAATTTCATTGGCTACCTGTAGCACAGCGCATTGCTTACAAGATCCTAAGCATAATTTACAAAGCGCTGCACACAACATCAGCCCCACAATACTAACAACATCAGTTCGTCTACAAGCCAGGAAGAGAACGGATGTTATCTTAAAATCAATGGACACTAGTCGTACCAAGATCTCGCCCCTGTATGGTAGCCTCTCTTCTAGAGTAACAGGTACTAATCTCTGAAACTCAAATTAATCATGTGGCTAAAAATGATTTCTAACTGTTTTACATTTTCAAATCAGTAATGTGTGTCAAGAAACAGTTAACTATTTTTATTGTATATATATATATATATATATATACATATATATCGTGGCTCATTCGAAGTAGCCAGAAGCTTTTAGATAATAACAATCTAACCTGGAGTGTAAGCCTACCTTCTGTGTATTGCCTCAGGACATAACACATTGATGTACAATGAGTTTAGATGAGCAGATGTCAGCTACTTGCACTACGCCCTGCTTAAATCATGACTCAACATACTGTGTATTTGCCAAATGAAGATACCACTTACCAGCATGTCATGAGTAATACCAATAAATCCAGGGTTGATTCACAGCACATGCTTGCCCACTACAGTCCTAATGCAGTAGGTTAAGTCCACTTGGAGCATGTATTATGTCTCATTTCGCATTGTCTCCATATCGTGCACCATTGCTTTTTTGGGTCTTTTGATAATAAACTAACAACCAGAACATACCATACATATGAAGAGGTATGGAGCTAACTGACACAATTGACGACAATAGTGTATCGACAGTTATTGGATGCTACTGTACATACATTAACTACGTAGTTTTTATATTGATATTTCGTATTGCATATAGTCCGTCTATGATTCCGAATAACGGATCATCAATACCGTGAATGCAATATGTTTTTAATCTTTGATGATAGTGTTTTGTTCATTATGCTCTAGTCCACGCAGAACCCCATAACGGCTTTGTGTTTGACTAAAATATATGAATCCACTCCAGCTTAGTTTGGCGGACTGATATGTGAAATATTTTACGGGTCTTGATACTGGTGTATTTATCAAGCATCTAGTCGACAACATAACCTTTGTGTTTTGCAAATGACCCTGCAATATAACCTGCCAGTCACATTGCTGCTAGACCGGAATTGACAACTGTATCTCGTTTAAAATTTTCTAAGTCTAATTTTAAGAGTATGAAGAATTGCACCACTCCGGACAGCATAATTCATATGCTATCTTTCTAATAATTGTGCATAGACAAAAACATGCAACACTTCAAAACCACACGACGATTGATCGATTGCGCAGATATAAGCGGAATAAATAGGAAAACCATCCAGGAAAACGATACTCAAGTGCGCAACCACCATGTGACTGTGTATGTGGGATTAATAAGTAACGTACGAAGGTCGAGTAGTACTAGGGGTCGTTAGATTCTTATTCTAAAATCATATTGAATTATTATCACCGCAGCAGCATAAATGTTCCTTTGCAACTGTTGTGAGGTTTTGCCTATTCCTATTACAGTTTCATTGACCGTGTGGTCTTGCCCTTTGTACTATAAGCCCCCGTTGGTCCAGATACCGTGAATAATGCATATTTGAGCCATATCGTATGAGATGGAGGCCAACACGACACTACGCGATGTGACGTTTATATAGCCGATATTTACCGATACTTTATTGTAAGCTAACACATTCAATTTAAGATCAAATAAATACGTAAAACAACATTATGAAAAGATCAATGGAATGCAAAAGCGGAAATCAATGTAAAATACTTCCTGTTAAGAAGAGCATCACTCACAGCTTGATACAATTAAGCAACACAAGGTTGCCTCAATTCAAGTGCACTAAAAGCATCACAATTAGCATGCGCTTGCAATTTCGCAATGACACCGATAAATCAACAAACTAAGAAAATGACAACATCCAGGCTTGGCCAAAAGAGCCCATGATCCTCGAGCAATGTTCTTTACTGCATATAGAATAGCACAACGAGATAATAGACGAGTTAACCGCGACATTAACACCCAGGTCATGGAACATTTATGTGCTAAGATCATCCATGCAACCTGTACCACTAAGCTTGACTTGCACAAGGATTATTGGCTGGATTGACAGACGGCATTCTAGCACGATTACAGGTTGCCAAAAACAATGCAGCCTGCTTGCTTGCGAGAGTGAGCATGAGAGAACATCTAACACCGGTTTGTTCAAAATTTCATTGGCTACCTGTAGCACAGCGCATTGCTTACAAGATCCTAAGCATAATTTTGCATCAGCCCCACAATACTAACAACATCAGTTCGTCTACAAGCCAGGAGAGAGTTACGGATGTTATCTTAAAATCAATGGACACTAGTCGTACCAAGATCTTTCGCCCCTGAAACAAATTAATATATATATATATATATATATATATATATATATAGAGATATATATATATATATATATATATATATATATATATATATATATATATATATATATATATATATATATATATATATATATATATATATATATATATATATATATATATATATATATATATATATATTACTTATTACTGTCATTTAATTGTTTCGAACTTTAAAGTCTCTCCTGTCGGGGCTAATGCATGTTTCAAGCAGTTTTCTTACAGTTTTATATCAAAATAATATCATCCACGTCGCTTCTAATGCCACCAACTTGACTCGATTTTAAACCAGAATAAATATGACTCAAAAATAACTATAGGATAATTTAGATTATGTAGTTGGCTGTCATACACCATTACTCTTACCAATGAGAATGCGGCCTTCTGCTTCAAAACCACATGTCTTACAGCTGTTTGAATATATCATTAGTGGTTTTAGTGGTGTATTATGGTTGATCAATCGTCGGTCCTGTATACTGTCTTGCAACAAAATAATGCCACATTTAAATCCCCAATTCATGGTGATGGTGTAAGCACGGCAATGGTTAATTAGTTGAGTCTTACGTAATGTTTACTTAGTATGAGACTGGTATAATACTACTCCCTTTGAAATATATGTTGGCTGATTTTAGATGAAAGCAGATGTCGGGCAAATTTCCAGCCATGGCTGTGCGAGTATTGTGTACGCTGTAAGTAGACGCTTATCGTATGGGTAAATTTCTGTCCACGAAAGCATTTTTGACGCATGGCCTTTTCATTTCAAATACGTTTCGTGCGAAATGTTTAGTTTATAACTGTTTTCGTAGGACAAATAATTAGATAAATTATTCACCGTATCTACATGTGGTCGAAAGGAGTGGGGTAGGATATGAAATTCATATTGGCAACCATCCTTCCTTATGTGCTTTTATCCCAACTGTTATCTTTGAATGGAATATGAGGGACTCGAAACGGAGCCATAACGACTACCTAAATATTTTCGCTTTCATCTCTGTGTAACTTCTAATTCTTCTCTCACCTAAATGTCCAGGCAAGATCCATCTACAATTTCAATGTCGTTATGCATGCGTTAGCCGTTGAACGCTTTTACTGAATTACTACGACGGACAACAGATTATCCTGGTTTTTTTTTTTTTTTATAATAAAACAAACACCCACGCAGCTTCACATATATCTGGCTACTTCAGTCTACCATAGCTGTCCCTAGTTATAAACTTTCTTATCTGTAATTTCAGACCACTACAACACCGGCAGTGGATGGAAGAGCATGATTTATAATTTACTTCCTCCCTCAATGGGACAACATATATCAACAAATACACGTCGACGCCACTGCATAACTAAGCTATCGGGGAATGAGAATAGTATGAACTGTGCGATGTTTAATCGTGTTCACTCCCATTACCCCTTGCAGTTGCAGAGCATAGACGCTAGCTAGGTTGATGCTCTAGCATCACTGTTATATAATGAACCCATGGTATGACGCAAATATCAATGCACTATTCAACGCAGACAGCTACACACCCAGTGATATTTTTTTTAAAAACCGTGATATTCAAATTTTCTTCACACCATCTGAGACTTACAAACCCCCAAACCCTTCACACGCACACAAGCTCGCATAAGCATCAGGCCTGAGTGCGAATTGTCGATTGCTAAGCAAAACTGGAGACGGGCGCCAAATAACACTCCCTGTGCTACAAAGCCGTCATCATCTGGATCTTTGACAATCTCGCTGTCCCTGCCTGTCCCTGCCTGTCTGTCTCGTCTCCCCCCCCCCACACCCAACCCTTTTTTCATTATCTCATTCTCACCCTAAATATTAATCTGTGTGTCTGTATCCTTTTTTTTCTCCTTTCTCACTTTTTTACTCTTACGTTCTCTCTCTGTGTGTCTCTGTCGATCTCCGTCCCTTCTCATACCCTACACAATCTCTCCCTCTCTATCTCTCCCCATTTATCTCCCTCTCTATCTCTCTCTCTCCCTTTCGCTCTCTTTCTCCCTCTCTTTTCTCTCTCTCACTCTCTCTTGGTCGCTCTGTCTCTCTATCTCTCACGCTCTCTCACTGACTTTCTCTCTCCGTATATATGTATATATATTTGTATATGTATAAATATATATATATATATATATATATATATATATATATATTTACATATATATATATATATATATATATATATATATATATATATATATATATATATATATATATTTATATATATGAATATATATATATATATCCATATATATATATATATATGAATATATACATATATATATATATTATTTTCTATGTCAGCGGGCGGTCATGTTACGTCAGATGTCGTTCTTATTTGTTTGCTTGCATAGCTTGTACTAATGACTAGAACACATGCCAACAGAGTGCGCACGGCACGGTTATCCTGTGTTTGATTAATTTGCAAACCTACGGTGTAGATTTGGTTCAACTAGAAAGTGCATGTCATCGAAGTCATCATTATACGGATTATTCACCACTGGATTTGTCTAATACGTCCCTTGGCTCCATTTTCACCGATTCAGGTGCCGCATGGTACTCCAACACAAACATAGAACGGCTGTCAGCTGCATAAATAAATTCTAGTCCCTTTTCCAAATCATGCAATGGCAGTTCGGTGGCCAGCAGACAACTTATAACAGCATCAACTAATGAGTTTTTTTTCTTTACAGGCGCGTATGTAGATTTTTATATATGTATTTTAACCTTTTTGATATGGCTTGAGCACGGCTTCTTGTTGACAGACAATATTTTGGTACTTGCTCTAGTTTGCAACCCTTTCTTCATTAACCGACTGCAGTGCGATATTTACCCATAAACGAGTGGAGTGTGTTGCAATAGGTTCGGCACAGTTTTACGCTGAGTGGTCATTTTGAATTATTTTGCGTAAGGCTGTTTTATCAAGCATATGTATGGACAAGTTTCAGCACAAGTTACTGTTGGTACAATGAAAATTCCACACGTTTATCACTAATCCGCGCGTCAGGGTTCTTGAGGCTGCAACTTGTACTAATATAAATATCATATCCTTTTTAACTGGCTTAACATTTATCTGTTTTTGCCAGTGTCATTGGTAAGCCATTCGATTTATCTTTTTCGAGATATTAATTTAGTTTTGGCTACGGACGTACGTGGGAAATGTAATACGCACATGAATGTGGTTGTCGTCTGTTTCCATGCTTTTAGGTATCCCTTTGAGGTTTCACGTGTATATGCACTGCATATAGCATTTAAAGGAACATTCACTACAGCAGATTGTAATCTGGTGACATTGGTCAACCATATTTGAATCATATTTGTCCGTTTATAGATTGCTTCTCTTCACAAATGTGCGTATTAATTACAACAAACCTAAAGCATATATTGGTATCGTCCTATCCGAGGGCTGCAATCAACTTAATACTAACTAGCAATTTCATACGCTTTGTGTTAAATTGACCATTGCTAACGTTACGTGCAAGGAGTCGTTAATATTATTTCTCGGGCCAGTGTTTGCATTGCATCGCGTGCAATACACAATGGAGTGGTTACAACACGCTCACCTGTCGGATACTAATGCGCTGACAATTACATTGACAATCACCAATGAAAGATAGCGCAAGTCACTCCCTAGATTTTAATGGGGCTGCTGGTCGGTTTTATAGTCGTTGTTGTACACATGTACGCTGTTTGTGATCCCAGAAACAACACCATCTTCCCTCTAAGGATGATTGAGTAAGGCAATGGTGATTACATGGTTTGGTCAAGTAATATATTTCAATAACATAAGACAAACGAGATATGTTAACGTGACCCTTCACGCCGTCAACGCATAGCTCATATAATATGAATGAATATACATGGCCGAATTATTTCAAGACGGTTTGCTACTAACCTGTGCCCACGAATTTGCTATTCATTGCCACGGGCAATTGCAAACCTTCAACCCTGGTTCCGCATATGAGACCTTGTCGGCCAAATAAACCCAGTCGTAAAGAGCGTCGTTTATTGCTGGCCTTTCATTGAAAATGTCGGCTGGGGAAATATACAAGATCTACTGCCGCAACTCTTTATGGGAAACATTGGTGGAAGTATGTTGGGCCAGTCCTTTTCAGATTCTTGACTATTGCATAAAGACAAAGATTTATCATACGTAAAAATACCCGCCTGTTATTATGCGTTCATTGCGTGAATGGCTATCGTTTGTTTAGGTAATCGCCCAATTCGATATGGTTAATATTTTGCGGGAAAGTGTATTCCTAATTGATATGTCCCAACACTAGAGGTTTTCGAAGCAGCTCATGTTTTGCGGGTTTGGTGTATTTGTATGTATGTATGTATGTATGTATGTATGTATGTATGTATGTATGTATGTATGTATGTATGTATGTATGTATGTATGTATGTATGTATGTATGTATGTATGTATGTATGTATGTATGTATGTATGTATGTATGTATGTATGTATGTATGTATGTATGTATGTATGTATGTATGTGTCTGTATGTATGTATGTATGTATGTATGTATGTATGTATGTATGTATGTATGTGTGTGTGTGTGTGGGCGGGAGAAAGAGAGACAGCGTTTGTGTGTGTGTGTGTGTGTGTGTGTGTGTGTGTGTGTGTGTGTGTGTGTGTGTGTGTGTGTGTGTGAAAGAGAGACAGTGTGTGTGTGTGTGTGTGTGTGTGTGTGTGTGTGTGTGTGTGTGTGTGTGTGTGTGTGTGTGTGTGTGTGTGTGTGTGTGTGCACGTGTGTGTGCACGTGTTAATTGCTTGAGTTTCAGGTCTGGTCGCAAGTTATCCTTTGTACCTGAAGCTATAAAGCATCGATAACGACCAATTCAATAGCAGCGTGTATATCGTCTTATTGTCAAAGGGACAGCACGTTTTCAGCAATCATTGATGGTTAAATGATATCATTCTTAGCATTTAGCACATTGTACCTCGTCGTCGTATTTCTAAGTAGCTTAGGGGCTTAATTTGTTGAATTTAGTCCAGATATTTTGCAGAGTATCAGTCACTAGAGGTCACAGTCTAAAACTCAAGATATTACGTCAAATCTTAATATGAGAAAAAAAACGTATTTTACCCTCAGATATACAGATCTGTGAAATAAATTACTAGACAATGTGATCCGCGCCCAATCGATAAAATATTTTGAATGCCGTTTGGACAAATTCTGGAATAATCTACTTCTAAAATTTAAAGATGACATCACAAGGTTGGACATTCCAGATGACGTGTCATAAAACTGACATGGATCTGACGTTAGAGGTATAGTGGGCCTGTGTGTGTTCTTTAATTAGCTTCATGGCCACTCACTACAGCAGTGATCAGCTTTTGACACTGAGGCTTAGTTCCAGGTCAGCCATTGACCCAGATGTCTACCACAGGATCAGGGGCCTTGGTATTTTTTGCTGTCAGGCCTACTCGTGGGGGTCAAAGGGCAAGGCCAGGTAAACAAACCGGTGGTCAGCTGAATGCACCTGATCAGCAGATTAAGATTTCTGTACTCAACACAAGGTCGGTATGGAACAAAGCTTCATTGCTGTGTGAACACATCATGAATAAGAACCTAGATGTATTTCTGATGACTGAAGGTTATGAGGCTATGAATTCATGAGCGAGTCCAGAACTTCTTGACTTAAATCCCGGGGTGGCGGTCTAGGAATGGTGTACAGAGCCAGCCTGGGCGGGATAATCACCCGTGTCCCCCTGGAACCCCACAAAAGTTTTGAGGCCATGACATTCAGAATGAAGGGCGTTTACAGTCTGCGTGTTTGGTGACTTCAACCTGCATCTTGATACCCATGTCCAACGCTTCTCCAACAATGCGGGTACAGGACTAAAGCAGCGTGAGTCAGTGCCCACCCGCAAGAGTAGCCACATCCTGGACTTTGTAATGGCAAGGGACACTGATCCTTTCCTGGAGATGCAGGATGTGATGGATGATGCGTTCTCCGATCACATGGCTACGCAGACGACACGCAGGTCTACACAAGGTTCAGCTCGGTGATCAGCTGTCCTTTCGGCAAGCCATTAGATCCCATGAATTATGCGCCAGCGACGTACGAGTGTGGATGTCACGCAATAAACTCAAGCTCAACCATGGTAAGACTGAGCTCCTGGCTGTGGTCCCTAAGCATTACATCAATAGTGTACTTGACTGACCCCCTGGTGACCCGATTTGTCAGGGAGTAGATCGTTTCATGGGCATTAACGCACGCGATCGAGAATCCGGCCAATACGAGACGTTCTGCGAATGTGTGAGAAACCACTTTTCTTGGGAGAGGTTCTCTTCTGAACCGCTTTCAGCGTTTCATGGGCATTAACACTCAAAGGGCTCCCCGTGCGCAGGTCATAGGCGAGCGATGTACTGCAACATCAGAAAAATCAGCAGAATCCGGCCAATCCTTCCATACGGAGACGTGCAAAACGAGTGGTGGATGCTCTCGTCACCTCACGACTCGACTTCAACAAAGTGCAAACCAAGGTTCTGGGGGTTCCAAAGCAGTGAAAAACATCTCTTCTGCCAACCGCTTTCAGCTGGCCCTAAAACCACGCACCACTGCCAGCTGCCAGAGTGGTTATAAACGTAAAGCGCCAGGAAATTTTATCATGGGCTATTGTACCGCTCTGTACCCCAAAGCCTTCACTGGCTCCCCGTGCACGCGAGGATTGTGTATAGGGTGCCCCAGTGCGATCACTCCGTTCCGCAAGCGCCACAGCACTCTTGACAGCAGTCCCCCGGGCGAGAAGCTCATTTGGTGACAGAGCTTTCATGACAGCTGCGTCGCGGCTGTAGATCAATCTTGATGACTACCTTCGCCAAGTGCAATCCATCGAGAACACTCTTAAAACACGTTGCCTCTACGGCTACACCACCTTGGCTCTACTGCAGGCCCACAAGCCAGAGTGTGCAGGGGTCGGACAAACAGCCGTGCGGGTGGATATGTCAGAGGAGGGGAATAACATCCTATCCTTCCAGAACTGGCAAAAGCAACATCCAGCCCCCTACATCAGTTTGATTCTCCCCTCCCGCCCATCTAAGACTTCTACAGTAAGCTCTCAGAGCAGGGCATATCTGCTGTAGACTACGCCTACGCGCAAAAGGTCTGGAAGCACGTTCGGTTGCAAGAACATGGGCGACTACCATGACCTCTACCTCCGGACAGACGTCCTCCTCCTGGCTGACGTGTTTGAAACATTCTGGAAGACCAGCCTAAAGCAGTACGGGTTGGATCCGGCCCACTACTACACCAGCCCAGGCCTCTCGTGGGACGCTCTACTCAAGAGCACAGGGGTAAAGCTCGAACTCCTCACCGACTATGACAAACACCTCTTCATCGAGAAGGGTCTGCATGCAGGGATAAGTATGGTCTCGCGGCGCCACGCCAATGCGAAAAACCCCTACATAGGAGACTTCGACCAGGAGAAGCCCAGAGGGCTATATCCAGTACCTTGACGCCAACAACCTCTATGGATGGACAATGAGCCAAGACCTACCTACCTCGAACATTGAGTGGGTGGACTGGCCATAGCCACTATCCAGACTAGTCCGCACCCACCGTGACGATGCCGAGACTGGGCACATCCTTGAGGTCGATCTGGAGTATCCAGCTGAGCTTCACGACGATCACAACAACTACCCCCTGGCCCCAGAACGACTCCTTGTCCAGAACGAGTGGCTCTCAGACTACCAGAGTAACCTCCTTAACGAATACGGTGGCCACGAGGTCGAGAAGCTGGTCCCGAACCTGAGGAATAAGGGGAAGTACGTACTCCACTACAGGAACCTCAAACTGTTTCTGGCCCTGGGCATAAGGCTGACCAAGATCCACCGCGCCCTATCCTTCACCCAAAGCCCCTGGATGGAAGCCTACATCCGGAAGAACACAGATCTCCACAAAGCGCATCCAGCGACTTCTAGAAGGACCTATACAAACTAATGAACAACTGGAGAACCTCCGCAAGCGGGTTGACGTGAAGCTGGTCCGAGCTGCAGACGGCAACAAAATAAAAAAGCTCATCGCCAGCCCCGCCTGGGCCCGCCAGAAAATATTCGACGACAACCTGGCTGCCATCCACATCCACAAGGCCCACTTGGTCCTCAACCGCCCAGTCTAGGTGGGGATGTGCATACTCGATCTATCCAAGCACCTCATGTACGACTTCTACTACAACACCATGAAGCCCCAGTACGGCCAGGGAATCAACCTGCTTTACACAGACACCAACACCCTCTTACTGGAGATCCGCACACCAGACATCTACGCTGACATGAAAAAGGACAGCGCCCTATTTGACACCAGCAACTACGACCAAGCCCACCATCACTACAGCAATGAGAACAAGAAGGTTCTGGGAAAAATGAAGGACGAGTGCGGTGGTGTCCCATTCAAGGAGTATGTAGGCCTACGCCCCAAGATGTACTCTATCCTGATGTCCACCCAGGAGGAAATCAAGAAAGCAAAGGGCGTAAAAAAGGTAGTGGTAAAGAAGCACCTACGCCACACCCAATATGGTGATGGTGAACTTTCCGAATCACTGTTGGACACCTCTTCCACACTCAACCCCACGTCAATGCTGGTCACCCCTCCCTCACCCTCTGCGATCAGGAGGTCATCCACCTTCTCACGTATGCTGGCTTTAGTGAGACTGGGCATTGCCTGAGAGGGTACAAGGAGTGGTCTTCCTAGCCTGATGGGGTTAGGGTGTGGGAGCGGCACCACCATCTCCTAATGGCTTGGTCTTCCTAGCTCGAGAAGGTTTATCTAGCACGCCTTCCTCAGTCGTACCAGTCTCAACGTGAGTCACCACCCGGGCCTTCCTGCGACAGGGTTCACCGCCCTCAAGCCTCTTCTTCTTATGAAGGCGGTTGTGGTAAACCCTTTTGTGTCCACAATCCATGCTCTTTGACCCCCAGTGTGCGCCCTGGTACGACTGCAGAGGGCTTTTGTGCAACTCGTTTTGCCTTTATAAGATCTTTAGGTTGTTTTCCAGTCAAGCAGGTCACCTCATTATTTATCGCAGAGAATACAGCCTGCAGTCAAGAAACCCACTCCATCGATCGTTTTCCAGTATCCCTTAACTCTACGGCATAGTGGTGACCAAAGAGTCGCTCAGCCAGTGTTCGGTTAAAGCGTTCTACTATAGCCTGATCTCGATGGATATTCACACGGCTACACCTGACTGATACTCCATGTTTGGCTAGCAGCTGATTCACTGCTCCCATAGACTCCCGTCCGGGGTCGAACCTGAAGTAGTTTTGGCCACTGTAGCAGTCCTTGCTTGTATATCCTCTCGAGCTCACCTGCGACCACTTTAGCCTCATTTGTAGTCAATGGCTCAGCCGCCTTGTAGCGTGAGGCCACATCCACCACTGTTAGGGCATACTTGTAAGTCCGGCCCTTCACAATGTCATGAGGAAGAAATAAGAGATCAGCTTGGTGAACCTCATTAGAGACAGGGACATCAAACTTTGGCCTGGGAATGTGTTTTGGCACTGGCAGGTAGATTTGCCATATAGCTTGCTTTGTTAGCCACCCCCTGGCAACTTCCTCAGAAACCCGCACTTCTGTTGCAAGCTTCTTGATAGCTGTTATGCCTTTCCAGTAGCCCTTAGGACTATAGAAGATCTTCTGCATGCGATGAAGTAAACGCCCGGGTCTCCAACCTACTGGCAAGCCTGTATGCACCCAGCCAGGTCGCAGTGTAATGAACGCTACCTCACGCTCGTAGAAGTCTCAATGCTGCGGCTCAGAGCCCAGTGAGTCGACAGTTTTATTTGTAATCAGGGAGTACTTCCGCATAGCCTCGTCCGCATCCCTAAAAGTATGCTTGGCATGTCCCTGGCGCTCAGTTCTCTTCTTGGCCCATGCTGCCTGAGCAGATTGAAGCTGCTCGATTGCCATATCATGGTGTTTACGTTCCGCGTCCTATTGGCTGCCTCGTAATTTAGAGAATAAAAAGTTGCTCCCAGAGAATGCAAGGGCGTTAACAAGAGCACCTCCAACAAGTAACGCAATTGTGGCCATTACTTCAGTATATCAAATGGTAAGATTCCTTGATTAATTAGCATATCCTTTGTGGCCATAGCTAGTGATACATCGGCAACATCCATGGCCAGGTCGTGTAGGATGAAATCAAGACGTGGCACCCCACCACCCAGAGCCATCTTAGCAAGCTTGGCATAACCTACTGAAATACTGGAAACAACTGCACCGTGGTACAGAACGTTGACGAGCATTTTTCCATCAGTAATTGGTGCTGTCATCTTATTCCATATAAAAAGTATCTTTTAAATTAGCATCCGGAGGCTTTTTTACCACAACCTGTTTAGGGTGTGAGGCCTGTTTATGCCTGTAGCAATATAATGCTAGTCCAAACACCCCAATGCTGCGGACAACCAAAGTTGCAGCCCATGTTGGCCACGCCCACATTTCCGGAGGCTTGCTCGTTGATATTGGCTCGACAGCTTCGTCTCTACCATCTGTAAGCACGAACTTAGCCTCTCGGAGCTCTCTCAGAAGCTTATTTTGACTGGCTTTTCAACCTGCAGCACCCTTTCGTCCTGCCACAACCCTTTCAGCATTTTTCGTAATAAATTTATTTGTCCAATTGACAGCTCTTAGTAAGCACCTGTTATAGCGGAGTCAAGCACCTGTTATAGCGGAATTAAGCACATGCTATAGAGGAGTTAAACAGATACTATAGCGAGGAAGTGGTGTCTTCCTCTCCACCGGCCCCTATTTATTAGATGTTTGTTTTTCCAAATTGGCAATGTTTAATTGTTGTTAAAGCCGCGGTTAATGAAGCTAAAAACATACCATAGCGATAATATAGCTCACAAGTGGCAGTACTTAGCGCGTGTCCAACAAACGGGTCAGTCTCGAGGTCTGTAATTAGCTTTGGCTGGTGTTCTGGGGGGGATTGGTAGAAACATGCAAGCAATACCTGAGTAAAGCTGTAGCAATGATTGACATAGAGTGTGTGTCATGCTAGCGCCTAGCCGAGCCTCGTATCTCACATACAGCTTTATGATCTCTTCATCAGACATTGATTCAACCTGTTCGATTTTAAGGCACTCCAAACCAAGGTACTGACGGGCCTGACCGCCGGCTATGACGGCAGCAAGCCTATCTCTCTTAGAAGACATATCTACACCAGGGTTGCAACTAGGTTCCTGCTCCCCCAGACTTTGTGTCCACTAAGCTAGTCGTGTCCTGTTCGAGGAGTTTATCAATAATGGAACCATGAATATACATATATGCCTTCGAGCTAAATTGCTGCTGCTATCAAGGCCAAAATTACTTCAATCGACGGCATATGCAGTAGGTTGATCAGTCTTCAGCAGCAGTTTTGCGTGCTTGATCTATGCTAGTGGTTGGTGTACTGTGGCACGTTCCTCCTTTGTTGGAATTACATCATTTTCACGTTAGGCGTCTTAAAACGAGTCACGGTCCTTGGTGTGAAAGAGCATCATCCAGCGAGTCTGTTCACGTAAGTCCTTCAGCACAGAGTTGTACCTTTGGGTGAGGACCCAGACACTTTGATGCGCATGGCGGCCGCTAAAGGCCAGCTCTGATCAAATGTCTTTCTTCTTGGTTATGGCCTTTGTTGCCGAACAGTCATCAATAATGTAGAGGGAAGGCTCGCCCTTAAAACAATGGTAGAAAGCCCTCAGGTGGTCATGGAGCTGCTCCCCTGGATTAACGACGTAGAAATTTATGGTAGGGCAGAGGATTACAATATGCTTAAAGGCGCCAAAGAAGGGCCCTTCAAGTAAGTCGGGGATGAATGCGGTTTTCCCACATCCTGTCTGCCCACAAACAATTGCCGAACAGGGATCATCTGGAAATGTAAACTCAGTTTTCGGTTCCATCAAAATCTTGTTAGTAGACTGCGCTGACGAACCTGCCATCTTTAATGTTAAGCTGTGCATCCATTACAATATAAACGTTCAATGCACCGGCCGCCTGTGATTTTTTTGTGATCTAAATGGTGATACCCTCAGACGCACTCACCACGGTCCTGCCACTACTGTGCAGCTGGTCGTCATTACTCGTCCTTAAGTTGAGCCACAGAGCATACTTGATGTTTAGGTACTCTCCTAGGGAAACGTCCGACAATGCCAAGTCTTTAGCAGCTATTGCTAAACTAGGGTCTCGTTTACTCGTTGCTGCAAAGGCCTTCTTCACCTCATCCCAGTGCTGGTAGCCACGAATGCCCTGATTTAGAGTTGGTTGGGGATGCCCTCAATGGTCACCTCAACTTTTGTAATCTTTGGGTTGTAGAATGAGGCATTGGCTGGGTCTTCAGGAGCAGTAGGATGCCTTTCATGCTGCGAGCAGGCACGTTCAGGTTGATGTTCCACAGTGTATCTCTTTTGTTGTATACAAGCATCCTGTGACGAACAACACGGTCATACAGAATTGAGAGCCGACCTGCGTACTGGGTGCATATCATGCGGGCCAACTCTGTTTGGGTAACCATGTCATACTCCAGCGAGATGCCATCAATTTTGTAGCTGGCGTCGGTGTCGCCTGTTGCGTGAATCACGCGGCTGTAGTCCAGTCTGTCATTAAGCGCACTCTGGTAGAATGGCATGTGGCTCTCGAGGAGTTAAAAGACAACTGGAACGTAGAAGCTGTTACCAAACACATCGGCTATGGCCAGGTCCTCTTTTTCGGTCTCATCCTTGTCTCCTTCCCCAATTCGTATCTTAGTTGTGTTTCTGTCATCTGATGTGTCAATGCCCTGGTACTGGAGGCCCTGTCTCTCTTGTGCAGTTTGCCACAAGTCGTGGTAACAGTGATACACATCACTGTCATCAATAGACATGACCTCATTGCCAGAAATCTTGATTGTCATTTTCTTGACCACGGCGCGAACCCAGGTTTTGCACAACGCTGCGGTTAACATCGGTCGATGTCAGCGTGATTGTAAAGGCCAGCCGTGCTGTCCCGGAGACAATGACGTCTTCTGCGCCTAGATTGGGGAAGCAAACCAGCAGTTGTTGGTTCTGCTCAATAGTGCTTGGATTGTTTGTAATGCCACCAGACTGTCGCACACCCTTTACCCTAAGGGGTTCGCGTATCCGGCGGTGTGGGTATTGTTGGCGTCAGTAAGTACTCGTCATGTTGAATGCTTAACTACAATTATATCTTTAACACACATGACACGGACTTTGATAACCCAGCATTTGACGACCCAGAAGAGGAGGGGGCTATGGAAGGGGAGAGGAATGAGACTAACTTTGATGATAAGGAGACTTACCTGATTGACGAAGATTTAGATACTTTGAGTACGACTAGTCCAACATAAGCTATTACTGAAATGCCTGCTGGGTTAACAGAAGATCAGGTGGGATCTAAAGAAGAAACAGAAGTCTTAGTTACGAGGTGGAAGAAGGCAGTTTCTAAGCATGGGCTGCAGGCCCCTCTGGAGTTTAGATCGTATAAAGGAGGTGACCTTTGGGTTAAATGGGCTGACACTGGAACCTTCTGACATGGAAGAGCAATCCCAACAAATTCCTCTCTCATAGTCTTCCGGTGGTACACAGCTTCCTCGGGCTCTTAGAGTGACCCCTGAATTATCCACAAAGGCAGCAAAAACCCTATAAGGCGTTGACCAAGCTGCTGCTAAAGCGGAAGCTGCACTTCCAGAGAAGTTAGAAATGAGCAGCCCCGAAGCCATGACAGAGCAAGGTGGTGTGGAAGAAGCAAGCTTCATAGTGGGCGTTCATAACGCCATAGAAGACCTAGGTACACAAACAGACAACGAACTACCACTCAGAGAGCTTATGGGGCTTGACAAGGCTATGCAGACCCAGAGGGGTGAGCTGGTCAATAATCTAGCTAAGATAACTGATATAGAAAGGGATATAGACCAGCGGGAAGCTAAAATGGCAAGCCTGGAAGAGGAAGGGAGGGGTGATAGTCGAGCATAGAGATTCCAAGGAAATGATCTTGCAGAGCTGCAGGACCTGCGGCGTTTCTGTGTTGAGGCTGCCTCTGTAAACCGTGAACGTCTGCGAACCAAAATAAACCGCATCAGGGAAACGATCAACAGACTTCTTAACGAGCAACGTTTCCAATGGTGAGGCTCATGTCCGACGGAGCCATGTAAAGGCCCGTTCCAAACACATGATCAACCTTTCAGGAAGCATTCTGGATGACGGAATGTCCACTGGGGAATTGTTAGCCTGAAATTGCTTTTGAGCATCAAAGGTCGTGCCAACACCTAGTATCTTTGAGCGGGTCTGCGCCTGAGCACTAAGAATGGCCCAGACATAAGTCCTAATGCTGTCGTTAATTTGCTCAACGCCGGTCTGTGTAAAGCCCTCAAAAGTGTCCAGTATGAAGGTACTCCAAGCCTCGTCTGCTTCAGGTCCCTGTGCTAGATGTAGAACAACACCCATTTTCTCCTGAAAGGATTGTGGGCAAAACCTGGCTTTGTATCCTTTTCCGCCTCAAAGGCCATCCGTGTAGGGTCATAACGAACGTTTCGACCAGCAACCTTGACGACACTCCCGTAACCATACACATCATGTGCATATAAGATACCAAGGCCACTATTAGCTACGGTTGCCTTCTGGCGCCAGTCAGTGTTTGGTTGAACACCAAAGTTAGTGCAGAGTCTCTCATATGCCCTCTTGTCATATGTATTGTTATAGGGGTCATAGGCATAATTCTGAGGTAGAGGCGCTTGTAGTTCGGCCAATAGGGACGCACTGTGTAATAAAGGTGAAAGGTGTAGAGAGCTTTCACGAGTGGAATCCCAGCCTCGAGGTGATCGTGGGATGAGACGCCACAGCCGGCTGTTGCACACCACACTGCAAAGTTTAACTGGTTCTGCCAAAACTGCATTGGATTTGTCAACCAGTCTTTTACCACTTTGTCCGCTGTTACCGGCGGCACCTGATAGTTACTGAATAGATCAGGACACTTTGCTGTGAATGTACCGCCATTGTGAACGACTTGAATTGTTTGTCGGGTGAGTTTATCTCCCGCCGAAACGGCTGGATACATCCCGCCCGTTTTATATGTAGCTTTTCTATTGAAACTAAAGGCTGTGTCGCTGCAAAATGCTATTGAAAATAGTGCGGGTGACCTTTGCGTAGGTCAATCACGTATACTGTCGGTTGGTATAACACTGAATCATATGTGTCCATTAGAACGAGGCAAATTTCTACAGGAAAAGGAGTCATTTTGTCCCCTTGTCTCTGGAATTTCAGGATGAATTTACAACTCTAGGGCTTACTTTGGAGAATATAGACTTAAGTTGTGGATATACCATGTTATCCAATAGTAATATCATTCGTATGGGGTTGTCGTCTGGTGCGGGCGCTGGTACCGTGAGAAAGAAATTGAAAAATATGGTGCTATGTACAAAAAATATAGGTGTGCAGTAAACTCATTTCGCCACGCGTTACCAAATCATTTTCGTTTTGACCTATAGATCGTTGTGTTTTGTTCAGAGTGTCGTGAGTCAAACAAAAAAAGAGGGTTTAGGTAAAAGCAGAATTTATGTCCTCTGACATGTGATGATAAATTCATATGCGTCCCTTATTATTCATTGTAAATATTTCTCAAGCACACACGCATGAAGACTAATATAACTTCCTATATGCGGCATAATTAAGTTCTCTACCGCTTTTGTTTAGCCGTCGCTTGTCAATGGATGTGCGTTCTCTCTTCCTCTCTCACTCTTGCAATGTGTGTCAGTCAGCTGAGTTATTCTAGGGTGCGAATTTGCGTAGTATTCTGGAAAATGCTATGCACCCCAATATTGCGATGAAAAAGGGAACGACCTTCAGCTTACAACGCTTGGCACTTTAGAGCCAATTCATATTCGCCGTAGGTCTTGGTGGAAGAGTGAGATGAGATTCAACAAAGCAACAAGAATATTTAATTTCGGTAATGCATGAGCGCATGTAGGTACTGTTGAAATTGAACGTTGACGGTCGAAGAAATCTATGAAAATATTCGTTTCGTTTATATATATATATATATATATATATATATAGATATATATATATAGATATATATATATATATATATAGAGATATCGTATCTATATATATTAGATATATAGTATATATCTATATATATATATATCATAGATATATATCTATATATATATAGATCTCTCTATCTAGATATATCTCTATAGATCTCTCTCTCTATCTCTCTATATCTCTATCTATCATCTCTCTATATATATATATCTCTCTCTCTATATCTATCTATATATATATCTATATATATATATCTATATATATATATATATATATATATCTATATATCTGCTTATCAATACTGCACATTCAATAATGGCTTATACCGGACTTCGATTTTTGCAAGAGTGACACATTGTTAACACGCTGGCCATATATATTGTGACCTTCACTGCGCATCATGTTCATACCATGAAAGAACTGCTTCTTTGTGAAAATATAAATATATATATATATATATATATATATATATATATATATATATATATATATATATATATATATATATATATATATATATATATATATATATATGTATCTATATATATATATATATATATATGTATATAAAGGGTGTTCGGTCTCATCATCGCATCAGACAACTACATAGCCGTAACCGCATGGTTTATTTCCTCTATCATCAGAGTGTTGCTCTTGGTAGGATCAGATGCAGGACCCGCAAGCTTCACGGTGTAGATAGCATAAGGCAAAGCCATCTGCTTGTTTCAATTCTGGAAGGAAGTTATGTTCTTCTTTCCCTGCGGTATGTCAACTTGCACAGCAGCCTGTCCAATCATCATGCATAGACTTGTGCATCTGGAGCAAGGTGGAGGCTGTTCAGACAGGCCCACTGGCAGCGCGCGTCTGCTGTGAGGAGTAGAAAGTGATGGTAAATGGCAAATTTACCAGAAATTAAATGTGTGACCCAGCATCCAAATTTTAATGCTGTATGTCTTCATGAATAGCCGTTGGAACGGCTTGCAATGACTACCAGCAGCATTATAGCCCATACACGAAAACCAAGTAAGTATTGACCGACAACAAACACCAAGTTGTAAATTAATGATTTTTCTCAGACTGAATTATCCATACATAGAGCACCTAAAAAGGTGTTTACACGAGTATAACATTATATATATACATTTACAGCTGGAAACTTTACACTGGATACAGGCAGTTTCTCCAATAGTGCTACCATAAGCTTGGAAAGAGAAATCGGATCCCCAGACTATCCTGTATGTCATAAGTTATCCAGAACACATTAATGTGGGATATGCGGATGACACTAACACTTAGAGAAGCGCGAACAGAACTTATAGACTGTTTGGCGTTTTTCTGAGGCATAGAATGTGGAGCTCCGATTGGGTGGGATTTCTCTTGCTTTCATATACTTATCATTTATATCACTGGCTTTAAATATGCTGATAGTTGACGCTAAAAATACTTCTACATAGCCTGCTTTGTATATATATATATGCTAGTTGTTGATTTGAAAGTACAAACTATAATTTTCGTATAAAAGGGGAGTTTAGAAAACCGTGGAAAGCTTCTATTATGGAGGTCTGGGCATTACTTGATAGTATCATGATGTCTTTACGCAACATCCTGTTGGTGAAAGTTTTCCCCAATTCTATCGCACAATCGTATCTAAGGACAAAAAGAGCAATCTAGCTTTAATGGTTTTTTATGTTTCTTGGTCTTTATAGCTAAAACGAAATTTTGCATCACCTAGCTTGATCTACACTTTCCATTGCTCTCGACCAGTCGAAGGCTAATAAACACATGACTGGAACAGACCACCGATCCTAGAATTGATATTCTTAATGTGATCGAGGATTGAGAGCCACTTGTCCAATACAAGCTGTCCATCTCCAGTGGGGTTTGACAGTACACTGCACTTCAGACGGTTAACAATGCCTCGCATTCGCCAGATCTTATTACAAATTATAGAAAAATATCAAGCATCCAAATGGAGGATATTTAAAGATCACCAGAGCAGGACCACAGTCATTCTCTTTTTCCTGTCCTGGAGAGGCAAGTCACACAACAATGTTTCCAGAACCTGAAAGTAAGCACAAAGTTGTTGCTTATCGAACAAAATTATGGAAAAAGTAAACATCAAACCTGAATGTGCTAATCCGAGCAGCTATACTGGTCAAGGGATTGTGGGTACCATGTTTTATTATGTTATAAGCAGTGATAACAGGATTAGCTTAGTTGATTTTATTCCGCCGATGCTTTCAAAAGGAATGGATTTCCAAACATTTATTTATACACCTGTTATTGTCATTGCTAGGGTTGTTGAGGGTAGTGGTGTCATTACCTAACTAAGTAAACCATATTATGTTTGATTCATTACCATACCACGTCAGCTCACCTTTTGGTGCTCCTTTTTCTCCACTGCTTAGACTTCCTGGCTTGGGGCTAGTCAGTGTAACCTCTCGTGAATATAGTACAAACAGCATTTTGGAGATTATTTCTGGAACATTTGTATACATACCCGAGTGCATCTCTCACTGTGATTCCCGGTGAAAACATCCATGCCCAAAATGCAGAACATATATGGGCCTTAGTCGCCGGGTTCTTCTCCTAATTTTCCATGACCTAATACATAGCAAGCCTAGACGCTACACAAAAACGGCCAATCTGCCCTTTTACGCCACATTTGATATATCAATTGCTTACGCAATTTCTCCTCCTGAGGTAACCAGAATAATCGAACGCTTCATGCAGAAATTTTTGAACCATTCGCGGCCACACAGAGCTTCGGCATGGCTGAACAAGTCATAAATTCACGGTGAACAACATGATTCCTATGAAAGCTGATTTGAGAGGCTGAACCTGGGTTCGCATGCGTCATTTCCGGTTGACCTAGGTTCACACACGAATTACTGCTTGGCTCCAAAGAGCATTAAAGAGCGTTTTATAATTTGTCAGAGGCCAACAAATTCAAAGCCATTCAATCTGCATCGACTCGTTCAGTTTACACCCCAAAATCATATTTCATATGCAATTCAACACAAATGCATTGGTTCTGGCTTGTTAATTCTTTCAATTGCAATTGAAATCTCTGTGGTCTGTTTTATAGTCAATGGCTACGCTGCTTTGTAGCGCGTGAGGCCACGTCCTCTTCTGTGAGGGCATACTTGTAAGTCTGACGTTTAACTGTCCCTAGGACATCATGAGGAAGAAACAAGAGATCGGCTTGGTGAACCTCATTAGGCCCTGACACATAAAAGTTTGGCCTGGACATGTGTTTCATGATTTGCAGGTAGATTTTCCATGTAGCTTGCTGGCAACTTCCTCAGAAGCCCCCGCGGCTGCTTCAAGCTGTAATACCTCTCAAATAGCCTTTAGGACTATAGTAGATGGTTTGCATGCGACGAGCCGTGCGTCTCCAAATTGCCACTGACCTACGTCAACCACTTAGCAAACCTCTACGCGACACGTCCAGTCCTAGACATACCCAGAATAACAAACGTCACCTCACGCTCTTTTGACCCATCTGAGGGCACATAAAAGTCTGAAAGCTGGAGCTCAGTGTGTAGTGGGTCAGTGGATTTGCCTGTAATCAGATATGAAGGTAAGGATTGATGAAGTCTAGTTGCTTAGCTCGCTTCCCAGCCCATGATTAGGGCTTTTCATGACCGTAGGTTTTTCTACCACAGCAATTATCTTGTCACTGGCCTTTGCCTCACGGAGCTCTGTCAGAAGCTTATTCCGATTGGCCGTTCCACACAGCAGCAATCCTTTTAGCGTTTTTTTTTTTTTGGGGGGGGGGGGGGTTCACTAGTCATTGTAGGTTCTCTACTGCCTTAGCCGAGCCCATCAAGCCCAGTTAATTTGTTGTCTCTGCCGCTAGTGGTGTGTTCGTTGCTTCAAAGTCTTCAACTAGTTTGCTCTGTTTTCTGGCAGGATTGGACGAATCAAACCGGCAACAACTGAGGACAGCTGTGGAGTCGCCTGCCCAAACTTTCCCGTCATGCTAGCACCTAGTCGTGCCTTGATTCTCACATATAACTTGGTGATTTCGTCATTATTCTAACCTGGTCAATTGTCCACCGGAATGCGCACCCATGTACTGACGAACCTGACCACCTGCTATGACAGCAGCAAGCCCATCTCTAGTGTGAGGTAGTTTTTGAAACAAACATATCCGCTTTGGGTACGTCAGCTCAGATAGAGTCAGAGAGTCGGGAGGACACTCTGCAAGGAGTTGATCAATGATGCTTTCAGGATCTATACTGCGTGCTGTTTGTAATATATACTTTCGAGGTCTAATAGCTGTGTAAGACAACTGGTATATAGTCGGAAACGACACCATACCTGACTAGGTCATATGCGGTAGGCTGATCACTGTTCAGAAGTAGTTTGCGTGCTTTTGGTCGCTGCTAGTAGCTGGCTTACTTTTTGGGATTACATCATTCCCAAGCAGGGGTCTTCAAAAGAGTCACGGTGCATGGTTTAAAATAGAACCACACAGTGAGTCTGCTGCCGGAGGTTCTTCAGTATTTTTGAGTGAGCACCCAGACACTGTCGCCTCTGCGTTTTTTGTGATCTTAATGGTAACACCCTCAGACACATTCTCAGTGCGCCTGCCACTACCATGGAGCTAGTCCCTGAAGCAGTGACGTCTTCTGCACCCAGGGATCATTGGCTCTATCGTATTATGGTTGCTCAAGTCAGCTGCAAAGGTGGCTAGTTAGATGGCAGAACATATATGGGCCGCGTTCTTCGGGTTGTAGGAAGTTCTTCTCCTAATTTTCCATGACCTAATACATAGCAAGCCAAAGCGCAAGTAAGCCTATCGTGATTCCGCCTGCAATAAGAGCAGTTGTTCCATCCTCGTGTGGGTGAGCCGTGGGTGCAACAAGTCTTTCCGACGCTGCGCCCGCCAGGCGGCCCATATCATTTGGCGGGTCCTGTGCGTCAAAGCTTCCTCCATTAGAAGGTGCATCATCCCCGTTTACATCTGCATTGATGCCGATCTGCTGTTACTCATTCGCAATGGTAATCAGGTTGTTGTGTCCAGCTATATAACGACGAGGCTCATGTTTGGCGAGCAACGCAAAGGCCCTCTCAAATCACATTATCAACCTTTGAAGAAGCGTTCTGGAGCAGGTTTTGACACCTGCTGATAGACGAGGGAATGTCAACTGGTTAGTTGATAGCTCCCTCAATATAGGCAAGAAACTGCTTTTGGGCGTGTGCCTGTACTAGTATCCCTGAGCTGATCTGCGCCTGAGTTCCAGGAATAGCTCAAACACTGTCATTAACCTGTGAGATACCTGGAGCCGTTAAACCCTCAGATTCCAGTATGTAAGTACTCCAGGCAGTACTTGCACCCGCAGCATCATGCTTTGTGTAATCTACATTTAGCGAGCCACCCTGGAAAACGGAGCCGTTCATTGGTTTGGTAAACACATGTCTTCCTGCTTTGTACTTGTTGGAATTCACGCAATGAATGATTGGCCGTCCTTCATCTGTTTCAGAGTCAGTGAAGTGAATCTTCCCAAGACATTGGTTACCACCTCTTCAATCCGTATTTTCGGCAACATCGAACTCATAATAGAGTTCATGGTACTTTCTTTTTTCAAAGGTGTAATGAGTGGCTGACCAAGTAGATTCATTGGGTAGGGCAACTTTCATATCGCTTAGAGCTACCAAAATAGCGTAGTAAAATATCCCTTATTGGCGGGACTCAAGAGTTAAGGTTGTCCAACACGGAAACACCAGAGTCGGAGGCTGCGCACCATTCAACAACAATTACCTGGTTCAGCTAGTATTGCATGTGGTAGGTTTTCCAGTCAACTATAAGTATCAAGTTCCAAAAGGTTGTAGAACACCACCTTGAACGGTCCTTGACCTGATATAGGTGATATATATATATATATATATAATATATATATATATATATATATATATATATATATATATATATATATATATATATATATATATATATATATATATATATATATATATATTATATATCTATATATATATATATATATATATATATATATATACTATATATATCTATATATATATATATGGATCTATATATATATATATATTATATATATAGATATCTATATATATATATATATGAGAGGGGAGAGATCTATATATGTATAATATCTCTATATATATAGATTAAGATATATATATATATATATGAATATATGTAGATATATATAGATATATATATAGATTTAAATATATCTTCCCTCTCTATATATGTACCTCTCTATATCTTGTCCCCTATATATATATATATCTCTATATATATATATATCTATATATATATGCATATATATATATATATATATATCTTTATGTAAATATATATATATAACCAGGGTTATCCAGGTTTTCGCCATTTTTTATATATATGATATCTATATATATATAAATATATATAAATATATATATATATATATATATATATATATATATAGATATATATATATTATTATATATATATATATATATATATGACAACTTTTAAAACGTATGAATATTCATGAATAACCATGGTAATTCAGATAACATCATTTTTATATTTATAGCCATTATATTGTATATATATATATATATATAATATATATATATATATATATATATATATTATATATATATATATATATATATATATATATATATATATAGATATATATATAAATATCTTTGAAATATGACAAAATATATCTATAGTTTATGCAGGTTCATATGTATATATATATATATATAAATATATGTGACAAAATATATATATATATATATATATATATATATATATATATATATATATATATATATATATATATATATATATATATATATATATATAGATATATATATATATGAGACACCGCTGTTTTATGCTGTTGTGAAACGCAAATCATAGCAATAAGAATAGCGACGCAGTCGAACCTTCAGCAAGCACTGATGGGCTCGATAACTATTGCACCATCATTTAGAAACGTATAATGATTTTCATTGGTTCGGTTATATTGTTTCGAGGCTTCTATTCTTGTAGTATTTATTTAACATGATCCTTGTCGTCGCACGGACTACTCTGGGAATGTTGGACGGATTGGGCAAATGTTGGAAAGCAAACGGGCCTTGTGATATTGGATTGGCCTGATAAATGGTAATATCGGCCCCCAGAAGTTATTTTCCCTTAAGACCCAATGATTTCCATCGACTGCTCATTGATCACCATTACCCGAATGATAGTGATAATATACTCTGCGTTAGTGAATTTAGTTCTATATAGTGCATACCGCGACGTCGATAATTCCATGGCGGGATGATAAAAAGTTGTACAATGTTTTATGAAAATTATTCGCTACCTAAGGAATTAAGCTAGTAATAGCAATACCATAAGTAGGAAAAACAGTTCAACCGATGTGGCCACATATATTCTATACAGAGCTACACAACTGACTCATAATCCCCCATGAGGCACATTTAACATTTGCCCAATTCCACGATTACGATTATTACCACAGACTTGCCTGTGGAGGGCAATTAAAGTTTTCATTCAAGACTGATAATTACGAGACTGCCGTACAAAAAATTCACGACGGATATGTTTATAACTCGCTATAGGAAGATTGTAGTCTAACTATGAAATCAAATGTTATAGATTAAGATATAGAAGCTATCGTTTAAAAATGATGTGTAAATTGGTGACCCACAAGCCCACCAGGCACCAGTCACAAATGGGACCCACATCATCCATTGGCAGTTACATAGTACAGCATTAGCAATGACAGAACCAGGCCGACACACAACCCTGAATCATTTGCAATGGTCACCACAGAATACATTAAGAAGATTATTCTTAGATGTCCAGCAAAATCCGGCGCCTTGGATCCGCTCCCGCCTCGGCTTCTTAAAGAGTTCTTAAAAGAATTGGTAGAAGATATTACCATCCTCACATCCCCAAACGCAGTCTCAATTGTAGAGAAATATCACCTTAATTTGGCTATGGTTAGCTTTTACACTTGTCGTACCCACAGAACCTTGGTTTTAGGGATTCCAGGTTTCATGTATCATTATCTAATCACCAAAGATTGAGATACACATGTTATTTCAAATCATATATTTCATTCCACCTTGATAGCTTGATAATGAGGTCTTCAGTCACTTGGCTGCAGAAACTATTGATTACTGTTACTGTTCTTCATATCTAGCAGGCCAGTCATGTTCTTCGGTGTATTGAGGCCATCAAAGTGCCCCAATAGTCATTACTGATTGCTATTTTCAAGCCATTGAGCAGTCGGCACTTGCAGATGAACAAAATCTCATGAGACAGATTGAATATTCACCAGGGATCTACCGTCGTTAGAGATTTCTTGTTTGCTCTCAAATGCCATCGATAACGCAATGTATGCAAATAGGCTTTCTTATCATTGACTGGCAGAGGCCGGGGTTGGCGTTCCCGAGATTTGTCAGAAAATTGCTTCGTTGATGGATGCAGTGTAGAGTGGCAATAATCATTATGTTGCAGTCAGCATCGAAAACCTTTAGCGGACAAGAGCTCGGGTATGGCGATATATTCTGACCCATAGCATTCGTCACCAATTAAATTGGCATTCTAGATGTGTAAAGATTTTAGCCCAAAAACAGAGATTGGAAGAAAATGCGTAAATCTGAGCATTATGCACCAACTTACGCCCGCGGTAAACCTTAGTGAAATCATTCAAATGTAATAGCACATTGTGCTTATATAAACATATGTAGTCGGTTTTTCTCAGAAACAAATTACAACACAGCCCAGCTGCGTGAATAAACTATTTTTATGCTGAAAAGCGCACTAGGGCAGCAACGTTGTAGTTATATCTCCTCTTTGCAAAGTGAGCACAGTAGCGCCAGGCCATGACATCTAGATCTGATATAAATATGTATAGCGCTGATGTAGAATCGCATACGCTTACACATTGCGTTATCGACGCGCATGATCCTCATAGGGGTCCTCTAGTGCTCATCCAAACAGCCTCACACAACTTGTTTGAAAGTGCTTTGCGAGTGTCACTGAATTAATGGAATAAAGAAGACACTTGTTCTGGTGGTACGTTAGCTAGAATAGAAGTAAAATGCTCGTCAGCTGCTGAGTCGTGCTTTGTGTGAGCTATTGACCAAGATAACTAAAAGTGGTATATATGATCCCGCTGGCGTCAAACTGCCATGCAAACGCTAATGAGCATAGCTAGACTAGTTAATTCAATAGGCAGCGGGAACAAATTGACGACTACACTGCAAAAACACTGCAAAGCACTCTAAGCATAACTGAAGGAGATAGAACAAAGCTTACCTAATGCACTAAATATAATCATAACAAATTTAAAACAAACAATATTGCAAAGCATTATACATTCTTTAAACTCCAAGTTGGCGAATAGAAATGACAAACATAGTAGTGAATTATTTGGAACTTTTGAAGCTACATTAACGAACACAATAAAACTGTGAGATTACAAATAAGATCAAAACACTGGAAGAAAATCGCAGAATCCATATTCTTATTACTGTTAAATATACGTGAACTCATTTAAGCAAATACTTTTGCATTCGAATGAACTTTGCATTCGAATGAAGCGTTAAGTCGGAAGACATACATATTTGTTATATGTAAAACCTACAGAAAAGGACGACCGATACTAAGAACAATAATTATGATGAGCGTCTGATATCTTTTTCAGCAATACTGTGTGCCGTTACTGAGGTTGTACTGAAACATTTTGTGACTCTCAACCACCACACTATTCCTAACTATTATACTCACCAGGAAATGTTTTTATGAGTTTTTCGCAAGCCCGTTGACAATAACTGGCGATTTAGCCTTGTGAAATCGTTAGTAGTTTCTGTCCACATCCCTTTAATAATCCTCGGCTAATCTGGTATTATTCGTTTGCTTAGTGAACTTGTTCATATATATCGTCTTTGTTACACGGATGACCTGTCATATGTAAGTGGCTCCATATTGATTTCGAGTATCCTCTCGGTTTAAATGTGACCAAAATAAACTAGGCGGTGTGCCTCGGTGCTCCTTTCAGCCGACACCTGCTATAATTCAGGACTCATCAAATACTGGCGTCAGCACATGATGTCAGAGAAAAATATTGCGGCCTTTTTCGCCTTACCAATCGCATAAAGCAATGGAAATGAACGACGCAGTTTGCGCTCTTTGAATTGCCTCGCAGCTATTTAGGTTTTTGGTACACTTTTTTGCCCATTATCGCAACTCTAAATACATATTTCAACAACATTATCTCAAATGATGCATCAACCAAATAAGTCCTATAGGTGGCGTTTTCTCTATGAGTTAAATCGATCGATAGGAGTCAGAAAAGCAGCCAACTCGCATCGATCCCTTACAAAATTTACAATATAGGCAACAGTGAGTTTTGTCTAGTTTGCGGTAAGACCATCCCGCTCATATGCTCACTACACAGGTTGCTAAAGGTAGTACCATTTTAACAGGCAGGTTTTACCAATAGATATGATGACATATCTCACTTTATAATATCGAATTATTCACTCAGGTATCAGGAGAGCCTTTTACAATCTCTCCTCTTCGTATGCAAGTAGCTAAATATCGCATACATGGGTACCTCGTGTAAATACAAGGTACACCCTATTACTCGTCCATCCATTTACGTCGTTAATGTTTCATTATTATTAAATCATTAACGTTAAATCAGAATCATTTTGGAACGGTTCCGAAAGAATACCCAGCAAGATTGCGTGGTCACAAGGCATTTGAAATACTTAGCAAAACAAATAGAGACGCCAGATTAAGGAGCGAATACATTTAAACGAGTTGGAATCGTTATTTCGCACGTCATGTATGCTCTGCTGATCGGCAATGTTTTAAATGACGCCGAATGGTAATATCTAATTAAACACCGTGTATGGATGGCGTCATTTACATAAATGTAGGGCCGATATGATGTGAACAAGGCACTTATTTAGACGGTCCCGGAGATAGTCTTTCCGTCAATCTACTAAACGTTACACTATTGCGATTTTATGCTAGCACCACCTCTTTGATTGCAATATATAGGCTAGGAGAAAATATAATAGATTGTTGGATGAGATAAACTGATGTAAACAGTTTAACCTAGTATTTTTTTAAACCAAAAGCCATTTCTAAACTGTGACTTATTCAGTGCAGACCAGTGACCATCCAAACGCCAATTAGGTTTGATCTACCACTGTTTGACAAAAATGGTTGACTTTCGGCTTCCCAGCTGTCACTTATTCTGTTGATTGGCTGATAATTCGTTGGTCTAACATATATTATGCAATCTGTGTTCTTTGGTGATGTCTTCGCCTTTAATACACATCCCAGTACTGCCAGGTTAATGTCGTTCAATGTTTTGACCCTGTTGTAACCAGATCAAAAGGAGCAATGCTAGTATCAAATGTGATACACGGGATTCAGGCTTAACGGCTGTGAAGATGAGCATCTGTCAAAAAACTAACGTCATGTATATAATGGCAATCGGGTCATTAGAACTATGTACATATTTCTTGTGATCTGAGTTACATTTTGTTTGTGAATGGCACATTATTATTGTAGATCGCTCGGAGGCAAACCATATTGCCGTGCGTACTTATGTCAGCCGTACTTCCAAGAATAATATTTCCATTCGTCCTAATCTTCCGATCTTTGCGCAATTATTTAATATATTGTTATATTCGTAGCTCGAGCGAGGAGCATTAGAGAATCAACGCCCTTATCTAGTATGCTCTGACGCAGCGACACAACATGTGTCAACTTATTTAAGAAACATCAGAAGCCTGGAGTAATCGACCTGAGACAGAGCCCTGTATATTAAACCTCCTATAATACAGAAGTCACGAAGTCGGGAACACACCCATGATCACCTTTCATATATTTTCAGATCATCCGAGCAGAAGACATTCATATTGCAAAGCTATTCAACAGTTATAGGCCAGACAGCTTGTACTTACTTATAAGTTCATAGCAAATGAATATGGGCGAGAATTGTGTCGTTGCAAATGAATATGGGCGAGAATTGTGTCGTTGGATGTGAGTAAGGTGTCTGCCAAGCAGTGAGTGAATCCATATTGCTGCATCCTGTGTCCTTCCCATCTTTTTCTGCGTTTACGGGATGTAACGGACACGTCTGGTATATCACTTGTCATACGTAGCTATTAGAGTAAATGCGAAGTTTATTGTAGAGCATGGATATTTAAAACAACCGTGGCTGCAATCAAAAACTAAACTAATAGGCCTTGTCCGTTGAAGCTCTAGGTCTTGGGCTACGAGGTCCTGAGATTCTTGGTCTAGAGCGCCGCATACACATGTTAGCAGCGGAGTAACGTGGCGCAAAGCAATTAGACGTACCAATGAACCAATGGGTTAACAGCGTGTCAAAATGATTTACACAAAAGACTATTGATCTACAAGTCATCCCCGAATTTCTTGCTTATCACATGGAGCCAAAATTAAATTTGAAAGGGAACATCCCCAGCAGCTGATGCAATTACAGAGCCTATGCAATTGGTGTGTGAAACGAATCATTTCTTCGTATTTCAAGGTAACTACGTGCTTCACCATGTACTTTCACGGCACAATAAAGCATATGCGTGTGTTAAGTCGCAATACGTTTTGACGATTTTTTGGGTGGAGTCATCATGTTCCGCAGTTATCAGTGCTCGTACTTTCCACGCCGCAATACTAAAGTCTTGTAAAACCATCGACATCGCGATTCCCTAAACGGATTAATTGTATGTTAAAAGGATATAAATGACGGGTGTTTGCTTCTGTCATATACGATACCGATATGATACTTCACATGATGTTGGCAAATACCTACCTGCACTCGTGTATGTTTAAGCCGTTGGTTAACTATTCCAGACAACGCATACTGTATGACAGCATATTCCATTCAAAAGGGTGATGCAACATTAACACCTGATCGGTCCCTCGGCTGTTGATATATTCATCCATTTATTCAAGATACAGTAATCTAGCTGACGTCACTTCCCCGAAAACGATTGGTCCTAAGGGAGCTTACACTAAAAGCCTCGCGCCAGCTATGGCTGTTTTTTTTACCAAACTCGTTTGGCCATCACAGTGGGTTAGAAGAAAATAGGCACTTTTGACCACGTAGCAAGTGCATATTATTTTGTTCAGAACGAAATTTGCTCCCCATTCGGTGAGCTTTTATGATAATGTGATGTTGAGCAAGGCACTTTCACTGATATCACCTTTATTGTTTCATCGCAGTGCAAGCATGAGCATTATCTACAGCAATGCATAAACTGATATATATGTATATATTCCAACATAAACTCACATGCATGCAGTTTTCATCGTTGCACGACTCAGATAATTCGTCATAGTACATAGTAACCCAGTTAACGATAGGCAGATGTCGATTAGCTTAATTGTCGGTAAAATCAAATATTGCGTGACGCTTTGGTATAATTTGCCTTTCAAAACGGTTTTATTTGTGGCAATCAACTTAAACAAGCAACCACGCAGCATTCCCGAGGGATGCGCCGCTGTTGCGATAAATGAAAGACTTTACAAGCTGGAAGCCCAAATGGCACCCCTCGCCCAAAAGCCGCTGTATTCAGCCGCTGTTGCAACACAGAAACCAACACATCATGTAACGCACATTGCCTCGTAGCAATCACCTCCTTCCACTCCCCTTTTGAATAATGGCGCGCCAGACTGCCATACCCTCTTTGACCACCTCTCATGACAAAGAGGAGTTCCACCTGCAACCGCATCAACAGCGCTAACTGAAGAAGAAAGGGCGGTATGACATGGATGCAGGCGGTATTGGAAAAAACACACGAAATAGGTACTTTCTCTTAGCTGCACTCATGGATATTAGTCCAAGCAACAATGGTTTTGATATATGCTCTGTGAATATGGAAGGGATAAAGAGGTATCTCTCTTTGTAAGAGATTTTTTTAACCGCTACAGGTGTGATATAATGTGTTTACAAGAAGCTTGGTGATTGAAAGAAAATATATATCAGAGTTAAATAATGTACACAAGGATTATCAATTTGTCAAAATTTGGTATGGACTAAACATCCGACATTACAGTAGGGCGTCTCAATGGTGGGACCGCAGATTCATACCGAAAGTCTCTTTCTAAGTATGTGTCACAGTTAGAAATATCTCACAGGCGCGTATGTGGCATTATGGTTAATGATTCTTCTTTGGGGAGTGTGCTTTTGATTTGCGTATATATGCTTTGTGATAATTATTCAAGAAACAAAGTAACGAACGTATATGAAGAGGTTATTAATGTAATTGAGTCTGTTGTCAATTTAATTAGCTGTACTTCTGTTGATATAAAGAATGCAAAACTTGCTGAAAACGCATGTTGTAATACAGACTTAAAGCGTGAACTAAAAAAGGTCAATCCAAACTATAAGGTTGGACCTGCTGGGGTAGATATTAAAAATGGACCAGAACCTATTGCAAACATAAATACTCAGCGTTATTCAGAAGTGTTCCCACAAACGAAAATGAATTGCGTGATTTGAAGAAAGCGATTTTTTCCAACCATTTGATTAACGGGACCGTTATGTAAACTATTTATTGCTATGCTTTCACGTGGCCATACTGCTGATAATTAATTGAATTCAACGATTGTTTCAAAACCAAAAGATGTGAGATGATCATTAAGTTGTAGTGATGATAACAGGGGAATCTCATTATGTAGCACGATTCGTAAAGCTTTAGATATGATAATTTTAAAACAATTTTTGTACGTTTCTTTTTCAATTTGGCTTCAAAAAGAGACATTCTACGCTAAGAAATAGCGATGTTAAACGGTGTTAAACAAGGTGGTGTTATATCACCAATATTATTCACTGTTTGCATTGATGAGTTGATCCAGAGGCTAAACAAACTCTGGACCACGCTGTCATATAGGCAACGGATATGTAGGTGCGTTTGGTTATGCCAATGGCATTACCTTACTCAGTCCAAGTCTCATTGCATTGAATAATATGTTAAAAATATCTCAATCTCTTCGCATACTTGATAACTGGGGCCAAATAGGGGCCAACTACACATTAGCGTTTCTTTATGCATACAAACATTAAAAATGATCGTCCAAATGAATCCGAGTAAAAATGCAGTAGTTCAGTGTGTGATCAAACATCCTTGCTCTAATCCCCCTTCACCTTTGGGACGAAATATTGCTTATCCCAGACACATATACAACATTAATGTATATAATGATGTGGCGTTCAATATCAAGCAAATTATTAAGGAAGAGTTGTTAACAAATGAACGAAAGGCATTGGTCTGTACTTTAAATACATTTTATTGTGTTAAAAACAATGAAATTCTGATTGATGGATTCGACGATCAAATGATTGATTTGATAATACGAGATATTTTAGTATCGTAACAGGGTTTTTTTCCCATTGAATGTTGTACTGCCGTTTAGATTGATGTGTAACATTTGTTTTATGTAGGTACATTGATTACGCAATAAATATATATATATATATATATATATATATATATATATATATATATATATATATATATATATATATATATATATATATATATATATATATATATATATATATATATATATATATAATACATATCTACTCTGCATAGATACCCGCCCGCTTACTTTGATGTAGATAACTGCAGATAAATTATGGGTGAAAGGTTATACTTAAGCTGTGAACATACTTTGTTAAAGACTATCGAACCTATAAAAAAACGTTGTATAATCCAAGGTTTTTTCGTGATCAGCTTGACCGGAGTCATTTTGAAAGCAGTGTAATTTTCATTCACAAGGCTGTTAAATGCCTATTTGCAACATGATGTGTCTAAAGAGGCCAGAGAATATTACCCCTTGAACATTTACCATGATACATATGCCAGACCTTTGGTAAGTAACTCACACACACTCCACTACCATAAAGGATGTGTGTGTAGTTCTACCCAGCCTGTCAATATCCGCATCAGACTGAACAGTTTGCGCATTCAGTGAATGAAACCATACGATGAGCATCAAGTTGCTTGTAAAATCAAGGAGTGACAGCAAAATAATGAATCTGTGCAGATAGCAAATCAACATGAAAATATATTTGCTCCCCAAAAAGACCGAGGTGGTAAATATTGTAACGCATATCGCCAACGCCACTCTACTTAAGCACATATTCCTTTTAATTAAGAAAGATTGCTTCGTAATCGTGTCAACGGGATTTATTGCGCACGCTGTCATGATATAACAAAAGAGCTTATTACTTCGCAAAGAGGACCCAATCGCGCCTCTGTCAGACACAATATATCATCACGCCACCAGTGAGCATCATGTATCTTTGTTTTATCGTCTCTTAAATTGAATGGAAAACAATATATTTCAAAAGGCCTTTGCTACTTGGCTAATGTAACTATATCTACCGTTACTCAGCACTCGATTATTGAAGTGGTATACATTCTGAGCAGCAGGCCGGTCTTGGGTGCTGCATCACAATATGCAAAATATCATATAGCCGTGTGTGAAATGGACAGCCAAAGGGCGGCCTACCTTGGATCGATTACGCCATCTGGTACTTGTACTGTATGGATTTATATTGCAATGCTCTCATATGAATTACATATCAGTTTTCCGTTTCTTTGAGAACTTGTATCAAGTCTACAGAGGGTCTGACATTAAGACGAGTAGAATTTTATACCCTGAAGCCGCGAGGGTAAGGAAATTGCTGAAATGAAATGTTTACTTGATGATTCGTTGATATAAGAATGCTATAATTTCTCTGAACTATCAAATTTGGCAGCAGAATATTGCATGCAAAGAATCACATCTACCATCACTTCACAGGTGTTCTAGCAACATAATGGTGGCTCCTTGATCCAGTGGACGTGACATCTGAATGACTCGCTCCCGACGCCGATTATGATACTCGGGTGGAATTTATATTTTGATGAATTATTCCATTCAGCACAGCTTGATGGAAATGTGTCCTGACAGCAAATGGAAAAGATATTGAAACGGCACTCCACTTATAAGGATATCTTGTCATGAAGATTCACTATATATATATATATATATATATATATATATATATATATATATATATATATATATATATATATATATATATATATATATAGAGAGAGACAGATATATATATATATATATATATATATATATATATATATATATATATATATTATGTATAGATATATATATTCTACTAGTCATTCGAGACGAAGGTGAGATGACCTGAACAAAAGATTAGTTCTATTTCGATCCCAACATTAGCGAAATATTGCGATGAAGAAAGATAAGGGTGATTGTATTGCGCAGCCAGCGGCACCAAGGGCCATCGTTGCTCAAACCGTGTCGTAAGCCCTCTTTGCGAATATTAATACGTATGTTCAAGCGAGAAGTTAATACATGAGGCAGGAACGACCCAACTAACATGCATAAATTATTTGAAGACATCTTGTCTTACCCTAGAAGTATGTTATTTGCAAGTTTTCGGTAAATATGCCCTCATTGCAGCGACGTAAATACGCGCAAAGGTGCTAATCTAACGATAATTTGACAGTTTATAGAAATTTTGCAATCTCGAGCCCTCAAGAACGTTCGTGGATTATAAATCACTCTCCTGTCGCACAATCTGTAAAAAAATGACTGTTAGTGGTTAGAAGATGCGAGATAAAACTGTATATGAATGGCTCCCAGATGACTGGTCATTCCAAACGTTGATTCTGATTTTCGAATAGAGGAATTGCACTTGGACAATTCATACATTAAGTATTACTAACTTCGGCAGACAGTTTGATGCAACTGACGTCACGTCAATTCCAAAAATTATTATTGGGAAATCCACATTTGCCGTTCGTAATGCGGGCTGTCTTTTACAGGAACATAGGAAGTTTATGCATTATAGAATTCAATAGGATTAATAACTGGTATAGCTTCACTAATAGGGAATTTGTCTCCCTAAAACGTAGATACACAGGCCAAACGACATGCATAACATAAGTATCGTCTTAATGATAAATAACCTCGATAAAAAAGTGAAAGCAAAAAAATAAATGCGTGTATATATTTATATATATATAAATATGTATAAATATATTTATATATATATATAAATATATATATATGTTTGTATATATATATATATTTTATATATATATATATATATATATACATACATACATAGATACATATATATACGAACATATATATATATATATAGATACAAATATTGGTATACATTTACATATATATATTCATATATAAATATATACATATATAGATATATATATATATGGATATATATGCAGATGTATGCATATATATTTGGATATATACATATATATATACCTATAAATATATCTATACCTATATATATATACGTATATATATACCTATATATATGTCTATACCTACATATATATATACATATTTATATATATATAAATATAAATATATGTATATATATATATATATACTTAAATATATATATACATATATATACATATATAGATACATATATATATACATATATATATAAAATATATATATATATATATATACATATAATAACACATATATATTAACATTTAAATATAAATATATATATGTGTATACATATATATGTATATATATATATATATATATATATGTATTTATATATATATAGATTTATATATACATATATATATATATATATATATATATATATATGTAGATATATATATAACTATATATTCATACATATATAAATATATCTAAATATACATATATATGTATGTATATATATATATATATATATAAATATGTATATATATATATATATATATATATATATATATATATATATATATATATATATATATATATATATATATATACAAATATCATATATATAAATATATATGTTTGTACATATTATATATAAATATATGCATATATAGATATATATATATGGATATATATGAAGATATATGCATTTATATTTGGACATATACGTACGTATATATACACATATATATATATAAACTATATATATATATCAATACCTTTATATATATATATATATATATATATATATATTACCATATATATATATATATAAATATATATTATATAATATATAAATATATATATATATATATATATGTATACATATATGCATATCTATAATATATATATATATAAATATATATATTTACATATATGTATCTATATATAGATATATACTTACATATATATATATATATATATATATATAAATATATATATATATATATATATATATATATATATATATATAGATATATATATATATAGATATATATCTCTATATATCTATATATATATATATATATATATCTCTATATCTCTATATATATATATCTATATATCTATCTATATATATATATATATATATATATATATATATATATATATATGACCCCCCCAATCGAGAGTGGCCATTGATTTTTATTATGTGTCAAACATTAGCTGGAAAGAATGTTTTATAATAAGCACTTCTCTATGTGTTTATATTCATTATTCCGAGCACCTGTCAGGCGCGCCAATGCAAAAATAGCTAGTCCGTGCTGCTGGTGTAAAATAATGATTTCAGCAGACAGCTGATAAAGTAGAAATTGCTACAGTTTATTGACTTGTTTGTCGTCCTCTCAAGTTGTGCGATTAATGGTTCGTACGATAAGCCAATAAAGTTAACAACTGTCACGGAATGCATCCAACAACGACATGAGAACGGCAATATTGTCACGCCCTGTACATGTATTCAACTTTGTCGTTATCACCACCACAGACTTTTCAACGCACTACGGCTATATTTCGACATTACATTTACTTGGTCAAATGAGAAATAGGCGAATGCTCTTTATCCACTCTCTCCAAATCAGCCGCAATAGTTCAAAAAGATTCTTTCCGCTGAGCGAACTTATTAGTAAATCGTGAACAAAGCCGTCCATTCGCTTCAAGTTGCGTCAGGATAAGCGTATCACCCGCACGTGAAAAGTGAAAAGCACTTGGTTTAAATTTATTCCTGACATTAACATTACCAGACCAGACCAGCCAAAGGCGGGCACATTAGAAAAAAAGATGCGCAATAAACGCATAATTAAGACGACAATATGCCGCATGATCCTGAAGTGAATCATCGAGTGATATATATGCTTCATTATATTTCTATATTTTAACCTGCAGACAGGGTACACTATTTCATATGCAACTAAAATCTTCCAAAACAGGATCGACGCATCAAATAGTTGTGAACTAATGGCAATTAATCAGAAGAGTAAATCATGCCCCATACTGGTCTGATTACTCAGCAACATGGTTCCTGCAACTTACTTTCATTCTTTATAACGATTGGACATGTAGCAATTCCAGGTCAATCTGGAGTTCATCTTAGCTTAATTTACCTTATTTCAAACACCGACAACCAGAAATTGGCTGTCATCTCATCACACCAAAACCTATCGTGGAGCTTTGTTGCCAAATTGAAAGTCTAACACCACCCTAATTGCATACCTCATTTGATTACCTTTCCCGTTTTACCAAACAAAAGATACAAAGCCGGTGTGAAGTCATAGATATGATTGCGAAGATTGCGAGAACAAACCTTTCAAGCGGGGCTGATAATGTCTTCCTTGTTCCTTAAAAAAATGACAACAACGAATGCATACAAACATACATAAATACACACAAACATACACTCACATAAACGCTACACGCACACTATATATAAATATATGTATATTTATAAATATATATATATATATATATATATATATATATATATATATATATATCGATTCATATATATATACATATATATACATATATACATATATATATATATATATATATATATATATATATATATATATATATATATATATACAGGTATATATATGTATATATATATAAATAAAATACTCTATAGATCTATATGTATCTATATATATATATATATAAGAGATATATCTCTATATATATAGATATATAGATATATATATATAGATAGAGATATCTATATCTCTCTATATCTATCTCTATATATATATATATATCTCTCTATCTCTATATATATATATATATATATATATATATATATATATATATATATATATATATATATATATATATATATATATCGACGATTACAAGTATTCGTGGAACAAATTTCATAGACCAATATAGCCATAATTAATTATTAATTATTTATTCGGCATATTTTAATAGATATAATGAAAAAGTTTAATGCAAATAAAAATCGTCTAGTTACTTTTTATTCCAGGTATATAAGTTCGGGTCCATTAAAGGCCGTCCGCAAATATATATATATATATATAGATATATATATATATATATATATATATATATAGATATATATATATATATATATAGATATAGATATATATATAGATATATATAGATATATATATATATATATATATATATATATATATATATATATATATATATATATAGATATATATATATATATATATATATATATATATATATATCTATATATATATATATATATATATATATATATATATATATATATATCTCTATATATATATATATAGCTAGGTAGATCATTTTACCTATGCCTGTAGGCTCTCAATTATGCAGTACGGTATATTTGTGTGTGTGTGTTCAAGTTAAATAATTATATTTAACTTAAAACTTTCTTCACTTCCACCCTCTCCAATATAAATATGCCCTGATAAATATTAAATCGAAAGCATTCCATTTTTCGTTAAATAATTCGTATCCTCGTACTGGTACTTTGAAAATGGTTAAAGATTTAACCATCGGCCTTTAGTGCTTATTATATTAAGTCTTCGTATTACCTGATGGCAATATTTGGAGAGGAACCGGTAATATTCACCAATTTCAAGAAAATAAACAGAGAACTAAAATTGCTTGGCGTTCAGAAGGGTATTGAAAAGTTCTTGAATTTTGCAATTCCCTGTCACATAATAAACGATGCCAATAATGTACCAGTGATATTTAATTTGTAACGCTGCATTGCGTATTTGGTTCAAAAACATATGCTAATGTGCCGTCAGCTTAGAACATATTGAAAATTCGTGCAATTAGCGAGGTACAATTGGATATCCAATCGGTCAATACGTCGTGCATTTAACCGCATTGCAATATGGAATAAGTTTGGAATCCATCTGTTGGGATTCATTTATGGGCGATTTATTAACAACAGCCTACAATAATCCGGCAGCGACAGATTCTTTAGCTTGTAACTGCCAATTTTACAGCAAGTCGGTTGTATTTAATGGTACATTTATCTATTTGCACAAGATTCTATTTTAAATTCAAATAAGGACAGTTATTACATTCGGCAAATTTAGAATTTAAAACACCAATCAAAGCTTGGTGCCTTATTGCTTTGACGAAAATAAGAAAAAGCAAGCCTTCTTTGGTTGACCATGTTTCGCATATTTGCATATACATATATATAAATATATTAATTCATATATATATATATATATATATATATATATATATATATATATAAATCTATATATATATATATATATATATATATATATATATATGTATATAAATGTATATGTATATATATGTGTATATGTAAATATGTATATATATGCATACATATATAAACATGTATGTATATGTTTATATGTGTGCGTGCATATATATATATATTAATATTTATTGGTACTTATATATATGCATAAATATATGAATCATTATGTTTAGCTATGTTATTACATATATATATATTTATATCGATACATTATACATGTAAATATGCGTGTATATATAAGAATATATGTATATTTATATATAGATATTTGCATATGTGTAAATGTACGTCCATATATATATATACATATATATATATACATATGCATGTATATATATTTACACATATATATATATATGTGTAGATATATGTTCATATATATTTATATATATATATATATATATATAAATATGTATACATATGTACGTATATATATATATATATATATATAGACCTGTATATACACACACATATATATATATATAGATAATTATATATGTATACATATATATATGTGTATATATACATATATATATATAAAATATATGTATATATATATATTTATATATGTCTATATATATATGCATATCATATATATATATATATATATATATATATATACATATATATATATATATATATATATATATATATATATATATATATATATATATATATATATATAGATATATATATATCTATATCTATATATATATATATATATATATATATATATATATATATATCTATATATATATATATATATCCTTCCCGCCAAGCCGAGTAGACGAGCGAGAGTAGAATACAGACTCAAAAGCAAGAAGAGGATCACCCACAGCAAACAAAACGCACTACATTACCTACTGTAGTATAAGGTAAGCAGGCTTGAGCAAGTACTATATTATATATAGCTGACAACGCTTTCGTTATCAGCATATATGATGTGTGATTAGCTGCTTTATAGCCCCAAGTATGACTCCTAACATAATATTCGGTAGTATTTATCAATAAGCAGAAAATGCTAATTAACTGCAATGATAGTATGTGTGGTACAAGTACTATCATCGGGTGGACTAAGAGTCGAAATTATGTCTGAATGATACATGGCGGCATGCAAATATGGATAAACCTCAGTTGATAAAATTATTGACATTAGCCATTAATGAACCTGGGCCCTGAGGTCCAAAACAAAAAGTGAGCCCAGGAACCGAACATGCTTTTAATTATTCTCCTAAGCTGTGGACTCATTCATTGTGTCGTTTCAGAGTAGGCTCCTCTGTGTCATTTATCTCTGCCAACCCCCCCCCCCCCCAGCCCCCTTCATCGCCCCCCCCCCTTCCCTGATTTTGCGCGAGGAGTGCATTGTGTCCAAACTCGATATCTTCCTTTTGTATTATGTCAACAGTGATAAGGAATTTCCCGCCTTCTGTGCCTGTAAATAATACATTTAGTACATATGCACGTTTGTCAAAACTTTAAATAAACAACTGTGCATGAAATGGTAATACAACACAAAAGTAACATTAATTCCTTTAATGGCTCGATATATTTTTCCAGTATTAGTGTGTAAAACTTTTGCATGGTGTTCTCTGTCCCTTGGCTTGGTTAATCATCCAATTCGGAGCAGATATCAGGCAGTCCGATCGGATGACTTTGACCCCAGGGCAAATATTGGTTATGACACTGGAATTTTGCATAGGGTCACGAGTCATGGTCATACGATCAGACTATGAGTACATCAACAGACCTACAGCCCGTTCGATGGCACTGGCTATCTATATATATACATTGTATATATATAATTTCATACATGTTTATATTCATCTATATATAAATATGTAAAAGTGTATATATATGTACATTAATATTTAAATATATATATATTTATATAGATATATATATATATATGTTTATATTTGTATATATATATACAAATTTAAGCATACAAACATACATATATACATAAATATATATGTATATATATACATATTAAATATATTTATATATAAATACATATATATATGTATATATATACATATATATGTAAATATATATATATATATATATAAATATATATATATATAGAGATTTATATATATATATATATATATATATATATATATATATATATATATATATATATATATATATATATATTGTTATTAGGATTTATATTATTTATATATATATATTGTTATTAGGATTTTGCTTGCTCTCGTGCACAAAGCGAACCCGGCTCATCGTGATGAAGTTTCTTCCTGAGGCCAATTGATATTTCAAGCATCCACGCCTTTTCAAAAGGCTTTGTTTTTACGATCAGTAAACAAAGGAAGAAACCGTCATTTTCGTTATGACCGATGCATGATGCATAAAGCTAGGTGCCTTACCACTCATGTATTATGAAATATGGTATTATGGTATTATGCATCCTGCTTTGAATGCAGTAGCTCGCAGTAAAAACAACAGATAGCAAACTTACAATGTATTACAAAACATGACATCAGGCATAGCTAGCTCGCCACCGGGTTATTTTATTCGCCCACAGTGAGTAGTGTATCATTGTATTGGAGACATTGTTTCAACTCATCGAATCACTCGTGTGCTTCTACATTGAAGACACTTTTACTTCAGTCTATGTACATCTGCATACCTCAAAAGTGCTATCCCTTTCAAGACTCTCCTGAAAATATAGAGGGCGCAATATTGCGCAATTTGACAGCATAGATTAGGAAACTACATAATCAGAGCCTCAATGGCTATGTGTCCCAGGTCACAAAGCGTTTCAAACAACATCGTCAGCTTAAATCATTACCCAATCTTCTCTCTTTTGACACTGGTAGCACAAATGAGATATATAACTTGCATACCATCCCACCATCATACTGTAGGTAACGTTAATGGTGATAGCGCGAGTTCAACTCGATCAATAATGCGTCAGATTGATATACCTTATATGGCATTCGAAGTAGTTTTACTCAGCTGCAAATGTCTGGTTGGTGCCTATACAGTTGCGAATGTGGTACTGGAGATACGGGTTGTTGAACATGGTTTTGACATCTCATTTTTGGCAGTAAGGCTGCATGGTGGTGATATCGACGGATACAATATGCTCTTAGACGCACATTGTTAGGACAGCCGTTGCCGGCGGCAGAGGAACGTGCCTGCAAAATCTTCAACCGGATTGAATATATACTGCAATAAGTTAAGCTTTGATGATTTATTGCTTACCTATGAGATTTGTTACGGTTGAAAAGGTTGTATTGCGTAAACTACGAGCCGCGTTCAACTAAATTACAAGCGGAATATATTCCCAGCAAGAATATGACAAAAGCTCGTGTTATTTCTGTGTGTCTGTATAGTGTTGACACCGGCATGTCTTTTTTTGGTCAGGTCTGTGCAATTACTACTTCGGCAGATCGACATTCATGCCAAAGATATGGAAAATAGGATGATTTTGCCTATGCTGATTAACAGCAGAATCAATACCTTTCTTCTATGTCTCACACTGATGTATTATAATAATAACAATATCGATCTCAGTGACCCAGCATGGCACCAGTGATATTCGCCTTCGATGGTCTGATGAAACTTATCGTAATTGGAATGATGTAACGCGACCATCATATAGATAGCTTTGCAGACGTGGTAAGACTTGGATAAATGGAAATAAAACAGCTCTGTTGGATTGTAAACAGCAAGTCAACATCTATATATATATATATATATATATATATATATATATATATATATATATATATATATATATATATATATATATATATATATATATATATATATATATATATATATATATATAGATATATATATATATATATATATATATATTATTGGATATTTACAACATCAAAAAGAACTTATTGAGAGCGACCTTGCTTCGATGAAATATGGCGTCGTTTGGTTTTCATTAATAGGATCAATCATTGCCATAACTAAACCCTAACTTTCACTAGACTGTATATGTTTATAATCGCGATGCCACGTGCCAAACTATTATCAGTGATCATGCCCTGCTAATTTTATCTTCTGAAAAGAGCAATTGCTGCCCAGTCCGAGAAACGAGTGGTAGGACTGTTTTAGCGCGCGGTAAATCTATGTGATAATGGATCGATTATATTGCATTTTGATTAACAAGTTTGCAAAATCCGGCATGCAAACTGCGGCTGCAAATGTACATTATCGCCCCTTGCTGGGGATTAAAAAGGTATTTTGGAACGCTTGGTCCAACATTCCGAATAATTCATTTATAATTCGCTTGTTTAAGGTTGCCATTAAGTGGATTCTATGAGTGGTCATTACCATGACTTCCATAGCTCTATCCAAAGTGAATATTCGTAAATGTGGAAGAACCTAATCATCAATTGCTGTCTACAGCGTGCATCATCATCAATGTTGTTCAATATCGCGTTATCGAAAGGTTCGTTTTACCAGACATTAGGATGTTTGCATTAATCTAAACATAGCAGCTTCTCTTTGTTTTCATCGATTACGATTGCACCAACAGAAGTAATTCCTTCAAACATTGCGTTTTATAGTACATTTCTCTATCACACATAATACTCACATGCCTGATCGTACTTGACACAAATATCGTAAATGTGCATACGCGATCATTTTCATAGAAACATATATACAAATTCTGCAAAACTCCAAAGTGAGAATAGATAACATCTTACCTTATCATGCGTCAATAATACGGCACGTTTGATAGTCGATTTCCTTGGTATTGAAATATTTACGTTTTGAATATACTGGTATTACGAATGAGTGCCCTGTCATCAGGATATACACTCAACAAGCGCAGCGGAAAACCTGTCACACTCCTATTAAAATCCTAACGTTCAACCAAGTATGCGGTTTGGGTAAAAATGCACGCAATCGAAACTTCACAAGAACGATGGGAACGGGACATTAGGGTTGCGTAATATCCTCGATTTTATGACAGTCACGTGAAATATTGATCCTACAATTCGATGATGTTATCAAATAAAGGGAGTGCCAGATAGAGGTGGATTCAATGAGCGCCCTATCAATCCAAACAATGATTATCTAGAAATTATATTTTCTATTGATAATAATAATGATGATAGCATTTATTTCGCACGCATGGTACAGATATTTTATGTTGACGTGCTATTATTCAAAAAGAGTGGGGTGCCGTCATAATGTGCAAATAAAGTTAAGTACAACTTGATGTCTTAGTGCGAAAAATTAGAAATATATTCACATTCACGGGCCACACAAAGCTCCTGTATGGAATTTACAATTTTCAATCTCTCTTGATCAATGTTCGGTAGATTAATCTTGCTCGTAATTTCATTAAAACTAATGGTCTTGTCGTAAATCATGGCAGTATTAATATATACGATACTCATAATATATCTTATATCATTTGCGACATTCGAATAACTTAAGGCACATATTCGGCTTACCGCCGATACAAGATCATTCGTACTACTTGAAATAAGTAATATTGGAAAGCAAATTCATACATCGCAAGATTAATTGTTCTGATAAGGGGAATATCCTTAATGACAACATCCTGCGAATAGTTGTGTTTATAGATAATATAACTGAATGTGATCTTAGTAGCACATTTGGATCGTATTTCCACAAAATTCAATACATGCATGTTCTACAGCTTGTCTTAGGATTGTGATAAGGCTCAATGCCCAAGCTCACAAGGTATGAGTCTGTGATATATCATGGCAAAGCGTCTTCTTTCTTTGTGATTATACCGTAACCCTCTTTCCTCATCCCAATCTTTGTAGAGGTCTAGAAGGACGCGAGCAAGGACACCTAGGTGAGTATTAAACACTCTTTTGTGTGGAAGGAAAAATATGACTTGCCGTTAGCTGGTTTTACGCCTTATTTTTCCCTTTTAGATGTCACAAGTGAGCACATTTTATTCCACAAACATCGCACAGATAGCATTTAGGAAATGTGCAGCACAAAACATCAAGCCTGTGGGCCTAGCATAGAGAGTCAATCAACAGTGGACGCTATTCACTGTCTCACGGTTATACCCAAACTAGAGTAATTTCCTATGCCAGGAGGATCATTTCAATGCAAGAGACCATCTGTCATTTGGCCAATCCCCCAAAAACGAACGTATATCAGTAAAGGACATGTACGGAATAGATACTGGAAAAATGCAGTGTAGGGGTTTTCTCACTTACATGTCATGTTTACGTTGGCTGATATCAAAGCTCACCGAATCCGATCGAAATTTATTTGCATATCACTATTTTGATATCAATCAATAAATGAAACGGTGAACAAAGATATAACAATGGACATAAAACTTGAAAACGCATCATCTGCAATCTAGCCAACGCGCCTAAGAACGAATAAAGACGCGCAAAGCACCAAGGCCTACCAATTCTCACAAAGACAACACACACACACAAGCGCATACAGCCATTTCTATTCCATTAATCGCATTGTTAATTTTTTTTAAGTTTGAAAATAATGTGCTTTGATTCAGTCTGAACAAAAACCAATCGCGCTTCAACCGTAATTATTTTTTACGTGTGCTACCCGTCAAAAGCTTTCTAACATGAAAATGTCTGCTACAATTATTTCGCGATCATGGAATGTACTTAAAGCATCCATCTACTCTTGATATAGTGAGGAATGGCTGGAAGTGTGATATTCACGTGCAAATGTCATTTGACAGGGGCTGTGCATGGATAAGATTACGCCGACAACACAACCACAACCTTTAATTGGCGTCATGTATAAGAATTGCGATGACGCATGTTGCATAATCCAACATACCTTTAAGAATTCATTCCTCTTATCAATAGATTAGTTATTTTGCGTGGTTCGAGGTGAATCCTCTTCCTGAAATATTTCATGTTCTAGTCTTGATTAAACAAACTGACGTTCCACAGCTGTGTCAATAATTAGCGTCCCGATTGAACATACTAGGGTTCTGCAGCTATATCATTCAATCTTTTTAGACAAATTGGTTGTTTAATGTTCTACATTGCCAAGAGTTCTATGTTCGCAATGTAGGGAAGTAAAATAGTTATTCCTCCATGGATCGATTGCTCCTGTCGTAGAGTTACGCAACGTTAAGCATCGTCGCATGAACAATGTGCATGAGATTATTAATTATGCTTTAGTTGAAGTACCAAAGCATGGTGTTTGGTGGGCAATCACTTGCATGCATGCATACCAATTTCACGTTGCATTACCGTTATTCTCAAATGTAATTATGCAAGTTTAAAGGTGTCCCCGCAGATATACAGTGACCCTTCCCGCTAGTTCGTGTTACATTCTGAGAGTTCGTTATCGTTGTATGAATCCCAAGAATACTTGTATCGACGATAATTATATTACAAGCGTTATTCGACACAATCAGTTTCCTTGCCATAGATATTCTATGAGGAAGTTGTTTGTATATAGATAAAACGATTATTGCGTACATTTGTTTTTAATTTCGTTGAGAAACTTAAAATTATGTCTGCAGAGACTCAATATATGCCTAAGAAAGCGGGGTTGATGTGATGCTCACCTTGAATGCGTTTTGCGCCGACGTCGTTTGTAACGAATTTATATCTTATGTGTTCAGCCAATGTCTAGGAATCTGATTCAGCTAACGAACACGAAATTTGTTTGTGAAAAACTTCGATAAGGCTCATTAGGGACGCTGTTATTTAGAAATAGTTTTAAAAATAGATTAGCCCTAAAAGCCGAATAGGAAATTCCACCCACTTCATTCACAGTCTTTTCTCGATGTGATTTTAAAAGCCGAAGAGGAGAGATCGTCCAATGTGTTGATGGTCTCATGGCAAGCTGGCATTTAATCTCCACGGCCTCAACATTAGCAGCAAATGGGGCTTTTCAAATTGCATCCCTGAATTATGATGTGCTCCTCAAGCTGTATTCGATCTCATGTTAGGAGCGTAATATGATACTAATACTAATCATTTCAATCTGTACCTAGTGACCACATGGCAACAATCACGTCCGCTCGACATCAAAATGTCTTTTCAGGTAATTGTCAGTGAATGCCAATAAGGCTGCTATATTCTGGCAAACACTATTTTCACATTGTCCTCTAATGTTTGTGGAATCTAGAACAACTTATACTCAAAATAATTTGAATATAGGCAGTAATTGTTTCTTAACAATTTTACCATCTACACTCCAGATCCCAACGGCGTAACGGCCTTGGTAAAGACACCAATGCAAAACCAATGGATCGTGTGAACTGGCGTGCAGAGGTTAAATGCACATGGTGTACATCAAATGTGCGGCAGCTCCTAACCTGCAAGAATAATACGCCTTACCTAAACAAAGCAATCGAAAATTAAATCTATGGTTCAACCTCTTGTTTATCAAGAGTTTTAAAGCCACCATAATTGTGCTTGTTTTATAAATATATATGCAATATGTTGCGCGAGATCTTCAATTATTTCCTCAGTAAACTGTCCCATACGTAAACGTCGCCGAACTGAATGTGTCCGGCTAAATACATCATGCGTAGTTTAAGCCGTTACAACACTTGGTAGACATCGATAAATCGATAACGTAGGCCCATTGTTTTCCTAATTTGTTCACAGATGCGACTGAATGAACATGATTTGTCATTTGTGCGTCAGTTGATTATATATTATCTAAAATCAATGGGGCGGCCCTGGCGCCATCAGCACAAATCCCACTGACGCTTCTCGTCACCGTTAAATTGCGCAGAAAGCTTTTTTTCCATTTGGTGTGATTCTGCCTTGGGCATCATTTATACGAAAAAAGATATGTTGCGTAGGTAGTAAAAAAGCAAATTCTATTATCAGCTGTGTCCGGGTACATTCCGGAGATGAACGGTTGAGTTCACCTGGCTGAAACCCAATATCACGCCGCATTTAGTAACAACGTCATACTAGTACCTTAACATCTTCGTCTCATTTTCTCTGGCTAAGCCTGATTGATAAAAGATGAGCGTGAAAACTGTCATGCAATTTAATGCATCCTCACACACAC
>CM067344.1:70784808-70792308 GCA_034190875.2 Urechis unicinctus | reverse complement strand
GCATTCCTCCCGAAATTAATTTCTTTAATCCTTGGCTCAAACTATACTGATGTCTTGTCATGTTATATCAATTAATTTTTGATACGAAACCAACCAACCGCCTATGACGGTTGCCACGTGGTAATATTGACAGTACCGAGTGCATTAGTTCTTTAGCCATGCCGGAGTGAAATCGGACAAATAAACATTGGCAGTAAAAGCCTCATAATAACATTAAGTAGAGTTAGCTTAATGTAGGAATAGGGAGGGGTAGTAAAATAAGATGGTTTAATCTAATATAAGAGGCGCAATTGTTTCATAAATTATTTTTCGTGGCAGATAATAACTTTAGCAATTCGCAACGGATACCTTTTTTGAATAACGCATCTTGAAATAACGACAGGAATGGCTTTGTTTGTCTTATGACGATAGCTCGGAGAAAATATTGCCATGATATATGCGACGGTGTACCCATGCCAAGAGGCATATTAGTTGCCAGCCTGGGTGCCCTTTGCCATAAATGTAGATAAGACCACTTAAATATTCTGCTTTGCTATATTTCACAAAGGTGGCAAATCAAATACGTGAGAGAAACATTTTCCGCGCCATCTGCATAAGTTTCGAGGTAATGTTGGCATAGTTCGGTGATTAAATTTGAATTCCGATTATCTTAACATTCGGTGGTCTATCAATTACATAATACGTAAAATGCAGTTTACGTTGTGAAATTTGTACAATATGTGCCTCCTTAACTGCGGAGTCTGCCAAAGTATTTTTTTGTTTAATACATTATCCTTTGCAGTGTACTTCCGTGAATCCACGCCCCATATTCAACCACCTCAACACTATAAGCTTCTTTAGAACAAATAGCCGCTCAATGCAACGATCTGCCGTTACAATTATGTGAAAAAGAACGTGGCTATTAGAAAGACCAACTGAAACTCTTTCTCACATGTAGCTGGATATTGGCAATGCCGGAGCCAAAGAAGCAATAACAACGGCTGCGTTAATTAATCTATTCATCTTTACATCGTCCTTATATTTAGAAATTAAAATATTCATGATACTTAAAAGAGGAAGGAGTAGTATAGAAAGCAGCGGTTTTGGTCCACCTTACTTCATTCAACTAACCGGGTGCAGCTACGCTTATACAGAGAGTTTGATTTTTGCTCCTCTGTCACTTTTGCTGTTTTCCTAGGTGACCCCAACAGGGATATGCGTAAAATTATGAGTTATACAGTATTGGTCAGGGCTACCATGGCTGAAAGGAGGGTTCAGTCGGACCCCCAACGGACCCGACTCCGCCACGTTAGTTCGCTGATAAATTAACGTGACCATAGGCTAGGGTGTCAATGTTGTGTATGGCTATCCGCCACTTTGATTCAAACGGGTAGATTGCCACGTTGTTGACGGGCAGCCCATATATCTTGTGACCATCTGCATTTCACTCCTGTTGACAAGTTTCTCTAGGTTTTTCACTCGTTCCACGAGGTCATCGTTCTCAAAATCACAACATCGCTCGGCCTGATCTCTAAGTTTTTTTTTCTCCTCTCAGTTAATCTACTTCTTCCTTCAGCTCTGTTACAAAACCTTCAAGCTCAGCAATATGCCCTTCGGTCGTCATTTCTATACCTAACACCCTAGTTTATTCAATAGGATAGGTATATACAGCACGTGAAAGTACACACAGTGAAATCACACTGTGTATTGAGGCGGCTCAATATCATTCACAGTCCGCTGGTTGGTGAACAACCAGGTGCACCCTATTTTTTTGTAATGCCTTATAATGCTTCGTCTTTCCCTTCATCAATTGAAACAGTCTGGTATGGATTGATAGATTTAGCCTTGATTTCCTTCTGCATTTAGATATATTTTGACAAAATTAAGCTCATGACCCGAGATATTGCCATGTTCAAGTGTTGTCGATACAATGTAAACAAAGGTTTTCAATTTGCTCTGACAAAAATGTGGATCTGGTCATGTTCTTTTACCTTGATGGTCAGTCGCCGACTGATAAATTGTTCCAGGGATTCCAAGTAGCACACAAGCGTCTCCAGTAACACCCAACACAGAGGCAATAGGAATAGCAACTACTGTATTCATTACGCCTACGCCATCTGCACCAAGACACATACTAACAGTGACAAAGCAGTGTCTACTAGATTCACTGAGTTAACTTCATGCCTATATTCCGGGTACACAGCAGAATATTCTTCAATCTCCTTCTCAAGGAATTGCTTCTTGATGTTGATCTCATTAGACCGATAGGAATTCCCTGGATTCTCATCGCTGGTGGCAACCCTAGGAAAATGCTAGGTGTGGTTGGTGTCTTCATAACTACATGGTTGACGTACAAGTTCAATTAGCAGTGAAGATGACTGGAAAGCGTTTCCACGTGTTCTGAAACTGACTTGGTCACCTAAAGCTAACTTAAGAGGCGTGTCAAATATTTGGATACATGTGCGCTTGTTCCATGGCTTGATTACATACTCAATGTTCTTTGGGACACGATTAACAGCAATAGTTACACCTAGAAGGGCAGACTCGTCAAGCAGGCCAGCCTATATTGTCCCCCATAGCTAAAAGTTCAACTCAGGCTGGATATAGCGATGCTGTCAGAAATGTTGGTTGTTGTCTGCTCATCCAGGTCCAAGTGGAGGACAGTTCAGGAGCGTTCAAGACGGTGTTCTCCAACTTGCTTGAACACTACATAATGCCAAACATAAACGACGATTAACCAGCCACTGATAATACCTTGGACAAGAGAATGTACAATGAACTCTGCCATGGGTATGGTGTTGCCAAAAATACCAATGGGAGAATTAAAGGTGGCAAGCAAGGTCTCTGGCGAATTTACTTCCCTGATCCTGAAACTGATGAACTACGGCTAATCATATATTGCGGGAATCCCAACAAGTACGAAGCAGGAAGACATGTGTTTGCCAAACTAACGAACGGCTTCGCTTTCCAGGGTGGCTCGCCACATGTTGATTACATAAAGCAAGATACCGTGGGAACAGGTACTGTCTGTAGCACTTACATACTGCATTGACGCATCAGATGACGGAAATGTGACTAAAGTACGAGTGGGGGCAGGAGACAATGATAAAAGTGAGGTAGAAGACAAGGCCATAACCAACGCCTGTAGCTGCCGGTTTTATATCCCGCTTGACTTCGAAATCCTCAAGAGCCACATGCTCTTCTACCTTAGTGTGCTTGATGACAAACTGGAATACGAGCACACATTCAACGACTACAGTCGTGTGATTTACACAACGGGTAACACCGACACCAGCAACAAAATTGATGGCATCTCCATGAAGTACGACATGGTTACCTAACCAGAGCTTGACCGCATGAACTGCAGCTAGGACGCAGGTCAGCTCGCGATTCTGTATGAGCGTGTGCTCCGCCACGGCAAGCTTGCATAAAATGTAAAGTGACACACTGCGGAACATCAACCTGAACGTAACGGTTCGCAGCATGAAAGGCATACCCAGCCAATACCTCATTCTAATCATTCTACAACCCGAAGATTACAAAGGTCGAGTTAACCATTGAGAGTACTGTATTTCAAGCCTGTTGTATACCTAGGTAATGCACGCCCACAGCAGTGGGATGAGGCAAAGAAGGCTTTTGAGGCTACGAGTAGACTAGACCCAACCAAAATATATATCCATATGTTTATAAATGAATAGACGTCCTTTGAGTGCCAATTTACGATACGACTATCAACGACGGAAAAATGACACGTTAGCTTCAGATTTCAGTCCCGTTTTAGCTTCGGTTCGTTCGTATCCGGAAGTGACGCTGGCGACATCCATAAAACATTATAATTAGGTTGATGCTGTCCATGCTTACCTTTGACCCAATTTTTATGGCCATCGAACCGACATTTTATAAGCGATCCTAGTCTTTACCTGCAATTAATGTGCAAACTACGCATAATTCGTGCTGACATGCGAGGACTTAATGCTACTATAGAAGTTACCTACAAATATATGTAAGCATTTTTAAAATCGAACCGGCATTAATAAAGATATTGAGGTGTTAACGGATTTGGGGGTGGGGGTTAGACTTTAAGCTTAGTTTGTGAGAATATACAATAAGATGTATTAGTTACAAGTTTGAGATAACATGGGCTATCTTCAGGCAAAAACATTTATATGATACAACCATTTACAATGAAGAAACGACGCGTTAACTTTCGATTTCACTGCTGATTTACTTTGTTTTTGCCCGTAACTGGAATTGACTTTATCGATATCCATAAAGAATCATTTGGCAGCAACTGCCCCTAGCAACATTTAACCCAATTAATATTGCCATCGATCGAAATTGTCGATTTTATAAGAGATTAAACAATGTGGTTAAACAAATTTTCGAGTCTACTACCCAGCGCTCTGTTCTCTGCTGTTTTTTCTCTAGCAAGACAAATGGACCTGTACTTAAAAATGACCATATGCAAGATCGTATAGCCCAAAGCGATTACCTTGCAGCTTATTGGGACAAACCGCCCTACACACGCTCCAAGACTGCACTACAAGCTCTCAAAGGCTTGCCTTTGAGCGCGTTTACAATGAGATATTAGCTAGACTTTCGGCCACAGCGGCAAGGTCTGTACCTGTGCAATACAAGCCAGTTCACGCGAGCCAGTACCCTCGTCGCGCAAGCCAGTTCCCACACCATGTCTAAAGACCAAGTGGGCTGTTAAGAATTATCTGCATGGGTCGGTGAGGAGCGTGCCTGTGGGTCACCCTTTCGGCAAGGACGCTCTGGTGTTCTTAAGAGGTGTGCGTAAACAGATGCGCGAAGTTCTGACCAATGAGCTTAAGGAGCTGAACGGGATCAAGTGTCAGTTTGCGCTGCAGATGATGTTCATGATGTGGGATAGCGACACTGAGCATGTTGAGTCTGTACTGCGTAATAAGCCGGAGGTTGTTCCCTCCGCAGAAGATATTGGCCACATCCCAAAGAGGAGCAATGTCAATATCCAAAAGCGGTTGGAGCAGTGGAACAACAGAGGTTCTGTCTGAGAGTTTGAGTCAGTCGCAACTCTATGGATCGACATTACCCGCTACGAGCCATTCAAAGGTGGCTCCTTACTGCCACTACCGAGTGCGCTTGCAAATCTGAATATAATAATACCCACAGAATCACATTCATTTGATGTTGGACCTGCTGGATGATCACGACGTGTCGCAGCTTGAGAAGGTAGAGCAGCATGTGACTAAACTTGCCCTTAATGTCTTTGGCTAGGAAGGAAGAGCTGCTATCATATACCATATCAGTAAACAGACTGCTGGTATTCCACGTATAAACCTCATGCTGATTGGCAGGCATGTTCTACTACACACAGACCAAAGAATTCAACCGCATGCTGTATGATCAGAGTTAGTACGAAAACCACAAGTTCTTCTGTGAGCGCTGCCTGCATGGCTATACCGCTGAGAAACTGTTTCAGGCGCATAAGCCTGAGTGCATTTGGATGGGGAAGACTGCTGTGCGAGTTGACATACCTGAGGAAGGGAAGAACATAATATCCTTCCAGAATTGGAACAAGCAGCTGACTTTGCCGTATGTTATCTAGGCCGACTTTGAGGCGCTCATCATGAAACTTCCAGGCCCTGCACCTGATCCTACACAGAACAACACGCAGAAGACAGAGGAACATGAGCCATTCGATTATGGCTATGTGGACCAAACCCCCTGTCGTGTACAGAGAACAAAATGTTGTGCAGAAATCCTTCCGAGCCCTACAACAGGAAGAGCACAAGATCAAAGCATATCTTTCAAAGCCTGCTCCCATACGCATGACGCGTGAGGATAGAAGAGCCCTCAGTTGGCAACCTACTGTCATGTGTTTTAAAAGAAATTGGGCGGCAATTCCGTCCGCAGTCCTGAAAGTACTGAGCCATGCCGAGTAAAGCGCAGCCTGCTAATGCACAAGGAAGTGTACCCTCATGAGTTCATGGAGGGCTGAGATAAGTTCAATGCCCCGCTGCTGCTGATCCAGGAGTTCTACAACTAGCTGTCTGAACAAAGCATATCTGCTGAAGGCCATAAACATTACAGAAGGTCTGGGACATGTTCGGCTGTATAAACATGGTCAACTACCATGACCTGTACCTGCGCACATACCTGCCTGAATTAATACGGGCTGGCTCCAGTCAACTACTACACCAGTTACATCCATTCACCAGTACATTTGCATGAACATAGACCTGTATAAGGTTGCTACCAGCGACTTTGAGAAGGACATTTACGATATATTCGGTAAGACAATGGAGAATCTCCGAAGGCGAGTTAATATTAAGATTCGGCGCTCGGCAGACGAAGAAAAAATACGCAGACTTGTGGCCAGTCCCACCTATGCTCGTCATAAAGTATTCGACGACAAACTGGCTGCCCTGCATATGCACAAGACCCGCCTAGTGCTAAACCGGCAGGTGCATGTAGGAATGTGCATGCTCGGCCTCCCCAAGCACCTGATGTACGATTACTACTGCAACACTATGATGTATAGATATGGAAGCGACCAGCGCCTGGTATACACAGACAAGGACACGCTGCTTATGGAAATTCGCACAGCCGACGTGTTCGCAGACGTGCACCCGGACCTCACCTACTTGGGCAACAACAACTACTCACTTGATACCGCACTCTACATCACAATCAATACGAAAGCCTTTGGCAAAATGAAAGACGAGCGGCGTGCTGGAGTATCGATCAAGGAGTATATAGGCCTGCGCCCTAAGAAGTGAAAAAGGTTGTAGTGAAGAAGCACCTACACCACGCGCAATACATGGAGTCTCTGTTTACACAGAAACAGTTTCCCCCATTGGATGAACATGCTTCGCAGTGACGGTCACAAGATATTGGCCTCCAACTTTGCCATTATTTTTCTCTGGCAACAAAGTACCGCATGAAGAAAACATTATTTTCCTATTAAGACGGGCACTGGACATATATGGCCATTATCTTGACCACGGTGTTTCTTCTTAAAATCTACAGACGACATGATAATGGCGGCTCACTGCATGTCTAAATAGTTAAATGCCTCACGTACGGTCGCTGTCGTTGATTGTTTTTCAATGGTTGATAGTCATTTCAGTGTGCAGTTTACACGAAAGCAAAGTGCCCAAATACAACATTTGCTCCTCTGTCCGCCATAGACTTACGCATTCAACCAATCTCATCACACTAACATACACCGGGGAACTTCTACAACAACATGACCTCACATACCTATGGCGTGATATTGAAATCCGTGTGTGATGCCCTTCACACCCGAATTACTTGTGTCCATAAATTGTCATTGCATGCACATTCAATCCAAACTGGATCCAAAATGGTTCACATGCATATGCAGTTCTTCGTAGATAGCGCAACACCGACCAGTGGAAATTTATTAGTATCAGCTTGACGTAGTAGCATTTAATTCAGAGCTGCTGAAGTGCACTAAGTATTGCATGCCATGATGAGGCGCTATTTATTATAGAAGTCATGGCATGTTCTTAC
>CM067344.1:70752308-70779808 GCA_034190875.2 Urechis unicinctus | reverse complement strand
CTCAATTTTCTTAAAACTCGAGCAAGTGATTCCCTATCTTTGATGAAAATTTTCAGACAGAGAAACATGCCCCCAATTCTGGTACAAATCACTGTGAGTGACGGTGGCCCTCCAAGCGGCCGCGACTGAAAAGATTCGTATTTGGGATCATAGGCTTTTACAAAACATGATTGTGACATTAATTGATATGGTGGCAGGCACTCAAAATCATAAAAAAAATTGATGTCGTCCTGAGACTCGTCTGTGCCTCTTGCTCCTTATAAGCTCTCGAATGCGAAGCTATTGTTCGGTGTTGAGTCAAATTAAACCGCGCAAATCATTAAGTAACTTCGACTGAACCCTGCAGCGCGTATATAATCATGTTGCAGTGCGACTATGATATTTGCAATTCACTGCTGGAATTACACCCTACATTTCCAACCACATCGTGATTATCCTCTGCGTTACTAGGGAGAAGCGAATCAATAAAACCAAGCTGAAATCGGATTTAGGTTCAAGCAATTAAAAATGCGTGACAGCTAATGATGCACAAAGATATGTGATTCGATAGCATCAGCGGAAAAGGAATCTTTCGGCATATACAGTCATAAATGATTATCATGTGGTGAAACTTATAGATATACCTAAAAGAAAACACTTCGTTGATGATTACAGCGATTGATCCCTTATTTACGTGCATTTATTGTCGTTCGTTTGTTGCGTGACCATATAGAACAAAAGCAAACCGCAAACTCATGATCTGAAATTAACTTTGCCAAAACGTTAACAACTACTGGTTATAGTTCTAATTTAACCTACTGCTTATGATTAACTGTAACTGCCTTCCGCTTTACTTCGCATTTCGAAAAAAAGCAAGACGTTTCATCTTCCTCTCTATCTTTGGCGCAGACGCTAGAAATAATATACATCGTCATTAGTACCTATGCAACCTAAAAAAACAAACAGTTTTTGCGCAATTGTTTTTTGAGGCAAACGACAGGTTAGTCGTGTGAACATCTTATAAAGGAAGTCAGCTGTCGTATTTCAGTAGAGCAGACACAAAGATCCACATTTATTTCAACCAAATTTTAAAACATGCTCATTTGCAATGTGTAAGAAGAAAACAATTTAGTAAGCCAGCATGCTGATGTCAAATTGACAATTTAAATAATCGTATGCTCGTTCGGTTGTCATCCGCGACTTCGTACCACGTATTAATGTGTACGTATTCTATGGCTATATAATCCGATGCAACAAGGGTTACATATTCACCAAGCTGCAATCAAATCTGCCCTTTGCACACATTTGCTTGACAATATCGAATAAAGAAACATATCAATGAAATTCGTTCGATTTCCGAAATAACAGTCTATTTTTCAAGCTGATATATTGATTAGTCTTCTTTACTTGCTGCACTCATGCTCCATTTGTGAAGGTTTGGCGTCGCCAACGTGTTGTATATTGTTTGTCAAGAGAATCATGGCTTTGTTCAGATGATACAGTGTTCTATCTATCTGCAGTACTCAAAACCAATAATTTACTGTCATTGTGCTCGATGTAAAATGTTAGTTTTACTTCATTACTCATAGACAATGTTCAGACGTGATGCCCTTCCCTGACTGTTCAATAGTACTCAATATCAAAGAAGCTTGTCTAAAAAGACCAACCTGAATACAGACATGATTAGCTCAGATGCAATTGCTGCTCCGCAGTAACAAAAAGGAAATCAGCGGAAATAAGAAACTTTATTGGACATAATTCGTTTCCTGTGACCTTTTCTTGCACTCGACAAAACGCTCGGTCAGTTTTGTGGAAGCCGGAAGTAGATAAGGCAGGTGCAATCTATCTTCAATCAACTTCACGTAACCATGCAATATTTAAGATACATTGTATTCTTCGACAGCCTTCCTTTATATCGGACGCCACCATTGATATTGCAACCAGGAATCCACTCATGCCCTTATGTCTTAGGAACGCAAGTAGTTTGCCGACACTTAAAAGTTGCTACTCATATATGTGACGCTGCGCGATGACTGATCATAAATTTCGGGATCTACATCGTTTATATTTGCCCATAAGTGCAAAAGTACATTTGGTAAGTACTACTAGCGAGGTAGTATATATATATATAGATATAGATAGTATATATATATATATATATATATATATATATATATATATATATATATATATATATATATATATATATATATATATATATATATATATATATATATCTATCTATATATCTCTCTATATATATATATCTATATATATATATATATATCTCTATATATATATATCTATATATATATATATATATATATATATATCTCTATATATATATCTATATATTATATCTATATTCCACACATAGATAACCAGTAACGGCTATATATATATCCATCCCCAACATGTGGATCATTGCTGCTGTTATCATTTTATTAACTCTCAGTTTTTATTTCAGTAAGCGAGCCAAGAATACTACTTGTTTCCGTTGACCATTGTTAAGCCAACTGTCTTCTCCGTGGGCAGAGTATATACCCCATTAGGTGCACGACGTGTATGTGTGAAGCCGACACATTTTTTGCCATTCATTTGGGCAATTATACCTCAAGTACATAATGTAATCAGGTAATGGCATGGGCCACGTTGCTCGCCTTATGATATTCAATACAGACAAAAACTGACAAGGTGTTTTTACTTTATGGAATAAACTAGCCTCTGCCACGAGAGTTTAGCGGGGTATCGTGTATATTGAATGGAACAGGATGTGAATTGATCCTCATAATTTCGTTATCACGAATATCGACATACACATTGTTTCTGTTTGCCAATACCAATATTGTTATAATCATGCTGATAATTTGAGGAGGTAATATCACCCATATAAAACATTCTTAACTCAAGCTGCATTATACGTTAGCTGAGGTAAGTTGAATTTCAGAAGCGGTTAATATAATATACTGAAATGGACTGAGCCAAAAAAGGCATGCAGTTTAGATTCTATGCATAATGCAAATATGTATGCTCGTAAGATATTGCTTAAACTGCACCAGCGCAAACAATCAGATTCTTGGAGTTGCAATCTTTCGTCTTCAAATATGGAATATTGACCGCAGAGAGAAACTCAATAATTGCAATCACTTGATTTCCCGTATTGATTGAGCTATGGCGATATGTATTTGTATATTAGGCGAACTCATTACTTGAGTAGATGCTTTACTATATGGCTATAGTCATAAAGCTGGGTTGCAATATGCAATCCATACTGAGTACCGACTAAAACGTGCTTGGAAAACAGGGTCCGACCATCTGGTTAATAACCATTTACCCGACTGAATGCAAAGTAACTGCGTTACGAAAAACAACATAAAAGTTGGAAGTGATATGGTTTTGACCAAAAGCCTGCTACCGACTGGCTATTATGACGGCCTTTTCACTTTGCTTATGGAATATGAGGCGGTAATAGCTACTTGATATATGCGCACTAAAATAGAAAGGTAGGCAGGCAAGAGTAGCATTATTTGACAGATGACAGCCGCGCTAGAGATGGGCCAGAGGACCTGAACACAGTACCACCGCAGCCGTGGTGACCACACATGTCGGCAGGTTGCATACTTCTATTCATTAATGCATCATTCAAAATGCGTATTCAACACAACAAGTGGCTTTTGGGGCAAGTCGCAAAACAGTTGTACTTGATATTTCCATTCTATGATTATCATTTTCCAGTTTTTACAATAAACATTTTCGTCCTTGATGTATTGGGAGGCCAATCATAGATACTCTTCGCGTGAAGGTAATTATATCCCCCATGGTATGTCATATCTAAGTCTATAAGGCTCGCCTCGTGGACTCACAGCGACGATTACGTATCCATGTTAGACCAAGGGGAACGTCTTCAAGAATGGTTGTGAGGTTGCTTTAACAGTTGCCGGGGTTAACCAACCCTGTTCATCATGGATGTCATCCTCTCCAATTTCAGGTAAAAAGGAGTACCCTATCAGAAATAGCGTGCTTGCACTCATTCTGGATATTAATATCTGCCATGGTTGAACACAATGAATTGCCCAATAATGTATTCATTCTCTAAACCGCTATACAGGTCCTCGTGCAATGGAAACAAATGCGTAGCTGGGATTCAGTTGGACTATTTTACACTAGTCCAACCTAGAGGGGTCTTGTGCTCCATCATGCGGTGCCAATAGCATGGACACATCCCAAATCCAACAAGTGCAAGTTGAACAACCACAGATTACCACGGGTGTGGATGTGTGCGAAATCATATGGAGCACTTCCCCCCTAATCCTAACCGAATTTCGTTTAGGACAAGTGATTTTGTTTCTTCGATCTATCCAATTGTGAACAGGGCTTGGGAAAATCAATGCCTCTGATGTCTTTGCCGTTTTTGCGGTCGTATTCGGGGAGCCTTTGAGGAAATGTGGCAAATCAAAGAATCCACCAAAATAAGATATGATCCATGTTCTAAGCGTCCAAAGTTGTCTTCTTGTTATAAGTTCTTATGGCAGATTGATGCATAATCACACAACGAGTCTCACAAGTAGTAGAAAAGAATTGATCCCATGATATTATGGTCGATGCTTTCGTCAATAAATCAGATTTAAAAGAAAGATGCTTGGGTTTTGTAGATTCTATTACAAGCATTGTGAGACCATGATCAATGTGTCTGACAATATTAGTAAGATAATAGATACTGTGGGAGAACTCATAATCTAAATCATAGCCAATCTAGCCTTTGACAGGATCAAATAAATATGCTTGATGATGCAGCGGACAGATATTCCTATATACTTGCGTTGTATTATTTATTTGTAGGTTAATTGTATTGAATTAACAACCTTTCTAGCAAACGTTCGCTAGAAGTAATCTTTAATACGCTAGCCAAATTTTTTTTTTTCAAGTAGAATACGGTTTTTGACATATAAATTTGGTTTATTGGCGCTATTCCATTTCCGTGGCATAGAAAGGCCTTGACCTGGTAAGTCAACAATTTTGCATAATTCGTTATGTTAGGAATCATGGCGGCATTCTACGTCTTTTCTGAATGAAAAACGTAACGTCTTCTGTCACAAAAGTACAAAAAAAACACTTACATAAGGCGATGGTGCCATCATTATTACATAACATTTACTGAGTTTTAAGTTACACACCCCTGATAACCACTCACGCCAACAATATGTTGGCAAAAGAATATCTACATTTTCCTCATCTTCAATTCTTGATCACCTCTAGTAATCAGCTCTATGAACAGATCACCCTGCCTAATGAATGGATCACCGGATGTCATTTCCACAAACTCAGAAAGAAGAAAAGTGATCTTATTTTGACTCTTTCGGCTAAAATGCGGCTATTATTAATTGATAGGTGTTACTTCCGGGACATTACTTCTTATTTAGGGTATATGTCTAATGAATATTGATGAAGGTTTAGATATCCATTAGAGCCAGGCTTGATATATAATTATCAAGAAAAATTAGTTATGGCCACGATTCTGGTCTGGTATCCGCAAATACGTTGTTCGCTGTGATTTGTGAATCGAATTATTTAGCTATTCATAAATCTCATCTTTTTGTGTATGATTCAAGTTGAAATGGGCAGGCTTACTATCCGCGAGGATTTATAGCAATACTGATTTGCTTTAAGCTATTTCTATAAGCATGGTCGCTTTATCGTAGAATTTTGAGATGTTCCCATCAAATCAGTCCAAATTAGATCAAACTGCTGGTAACCAACACACGAGGGGGGAAATGTGGCTTTGGCCTTGAATTTTTTCAATTTGGAGACTAGTCAAAGTACACCAATGTCAGATCACACTCTTTTGGACACCGCATATTTGCATTTTTTTTTTGTAATCCATTAGGCTAAAAGCTCTTTTATTAGGAACTGGTGGATGCTACTTCCGACACTCTACTTCATATTAGGTGTGGTGATGATGTAAATACCAGTTATAAATTGAACTAGTGTAAATTATCGTTAGAAATTAAACTGACTATTAAATGAATTTAGGGAGTTCTTAATTTCATCGAATAAATATCATAGCCATGATTCATAGAATCATAGAATACCTAGTTGAATTAGCAATGGGCACAATTCTGGTTCTGTTGATGCAAATGAGGTGTAAGATTTGCTCATTGAAGCAAATTGATAAGCAAATTGATATTCATATATCTCATATTTTTTCATCAACTGAGTTGAGATGGTGCGGTTTGCCTCCTGCGCGTATTTATGGCAACAATAATTAGGGCGTATGGTGTTTTCTTCAAGCTATTCTGATAATCCAGGGTTTTAGATATCTTGGGTTTCAAGAAGGAATCCTGTCAATAGTGCCGTAATAGATCTAACTGCTCATAATCTAAGACCCCACAAAAAGATCATGGTTTTAGCCCAAAACTTCCTGAGACTGAGACTCGTCAAAATATGCCAATGCCTGATCAAACTCTTATGTGACGCCGCTTCTTGGCCATTATGGTTCGATATCATTGATATACATTGATACGGTGAATACAGCACTAATGCAAATACGTAGTGATGAACAAAACAACACAAGTTAAAATTTAAAACTGCGTTCTGAGTACCCTGCAGGATAACACGAGGCAAAATTAATCACCCCCTGCCGCATGCTAATGCTACCACAAATATACCGGAAAACTAATGCGCTGAGCAATACAAAGTGCACGGGTTGTGTTACCAGGGGCTCCATGTACTGTTTGCAGACATAAACGTTAAGATATTTGATTAGTCGCAGTTAGCTTAGCAATATTGATGCCGTTTTTTAAAACACGATCGAATGGGGATCGTAGGACACATACCGGTGTGAAGCTGAGTTTTCATGCTGGCTATGTTACCGGCTCACAATGAACTCAAGACTCACAGCAGGGAGCTGGCAGAGTTTAGCGCTCGATATCGACACGTTTAACAGTATGCCGCTTCGGGCAACTGTTATGCATTGGAATTCAGGCGCTGGCAAAGAGCAATTCTTTTGAAAACATGCAAAACGACTACTCTAGTCATAGTATATCCTGGGCTATTTTGATAAAACGTCTCTGCGCTTGTTCATCAACTTATGTTTGCTTAGTGCAAATTTACTTTCCATTGAAACCTGACGATCTTTAAAATGCATTTGTTTGTTTGAAAATAACAAGAACTTATTTCGCCATAGCTGTGTTAAGATACGTATTTCACATTGGGAACCCGTCCTAATAATATGCATTAAAGAAAACGTGCTTGGAAAACAGGGTTCGACCATCTGGTTAATAACCATTTACCCGACTGAATGCAAAGTAAATGCGTTACGAAAAACAACATAAAAGTTGGAAGTGATATGGTTTTGACCAAAAGCCTGCTACCGACTGGCTATTATGACGGCCTTTTCACTTTGCTTATGGAATATGAGGCGGTAATAGCTACTTGATATATGCGCACTGAAATAGAAAGGTAGGCAGGCAAGAGTAGCATTATTTGACAGATGACAGCCGCGCTAGAGATGGGCCAGAGGACCTGAACACAGTACCACCGCAGCCGTGGTGACCACACATGTCGGCAGGTTGCATACTTCTATTCATTAATGCATCATTCAAAATGCGTATTCAACACAACAAGTGGCTTTTGGGGCAAGTCGCAAAACAGTTGTACTTGATATTTCCATTCTATGATTATCATTTTCCAGTTTTTACAATAAACATTTTCGTCCTTGATGTATTGGGAGGCCAATCATAGATACTCTTCGCGTGAAGGTAATTATATCCCCCATGGTATGTCATATCTAAGTCTATAAGGCTCGCCTCGTGGACTCACAGCGACGATTACGTATCCATGTTAGACCAAGGGGAACGTCTTCAAGAATGGTTGTGAGGTTGCTTTAACAGTTGCCGGGGTTAACCAACCCTGTTCATCATGGATGTCATCCTCTCCAATTTCAGGTAAAAAGGAGTACCCTATCAGAAATAGCGTGCTTGCACTCATTCTGGATATTAATATCTGCCATGGTTGAACACAATGAATTGCCCAATAATGTATTCATTCTCTAAACTGCTATACAGGTCCTCGTGCAATGGAAACAAATGCATAGCTGGGATTCAGTTGGACTATTTTACACTAGTCCAACCTAGAGGTGTCTTGTGCTTCATCATGCGGTGCCAATAGCATGGACACATCCCAAATCCAACAAGTGCAAGTTGAACAACCACAGATTACCACGGGTGTGGATGTGTGCGAAATCATATGGAGCACTTCCCCCCTAATCCTAACCGAATTTCGTTTAGGACAAGTGATTTTGTTTCTTCGATCTATCCAAATTGTGAACAGGGCTTGGGAAAATCAATGCCTCTGATGTCTTCGCCGTTTTTGCGGTCGTATTCGGGGAGCCTTTGAGGAAATGTGGCAAATCAAAGAATCCACCAAAATAAGATATGATCCATGTTCTAAACGTCCAAAGTTGTCTTCTTGTTATAAGTTCTTATGGCAGATTGATGCATAATCACACAACGAGTCTCACAAGTAGTAGAAAAGAATTGATCCCATGATATTATGGTCGATGCTTTCGTCAATAAATCAGATTTAAAAGAAAGATGCTTGGGTTTTGTAGATTCTATTACAAGCATTGTGAGACCATGATCAATGTGTCTGACAATATTAGTAAGATAATAGATACTGTGGGAGAACTCATAATCTAAATCATAGCCAATCTAGCCTTTGACAGGATCAAATAAATATGCTTGATGATGCAGCGGACAGATATTCCTATATACTTGCGTTGTATTATTTATTTGTAGGTTAATTGTATTGAATTAACAACCTTTCTAGCAAACGTTCGCTAGAAGTAATCTTTAATACGCTAGCCAAATTTTTTTTTTCAAGTAGAATACGGTTTTTGACATATAAAGGGAATTTGGTTTATTGGCGCTATTCCATTTCCGTGGCATAGAAAGGCCTTGACCTGGTAAGTCAATAATTTTGCATAATTCGTTATGTTAGGAATCATGGCGGCATTCTACGTCTTTTCTGAATGAAAAACGTAACGTCTTCTGTCACAAAAGTACAAAAAAAACACTTACATAAGGCGATGGTGCCATCATTAATACATAACATTTACTGAGTTTTAAGTTACACACCCCTGGTAACCACTCACGACAGCAATATGTTGGCAAAAGAATATCTACATTTTCCTCATCTTCAATTCTTGATCACCTCTAGTAATCAGCTCTATGAACAGATCACCCTGCCTAATGAATGGATCACCGGATGTCATTTCCACAAACTCAGAAAGAAGAAAAGTGATCTTATTTTGACTCTTTCGGCTAAAATGCGGCTATTATTAATTGATAGGTGTTACTTCCGGGACATTACTTCTTATTTAGGGTATATGTCTAATGAATATTGATGAAGGTTTAGATATCCATTAGAGCCAGGCTTGATATATAATTATCAAGAAAAATTAGTTATGGCCACGATTCTGGTCTGGTATCCGCAAATACGTTGTTCGCTGTGATTTGTGAATCGAATTATTTAGCTATTCATAAATCTCATCTTTTTGTGTATGATTCAAGTTGAAATGGGCAGGCTTACTATCCGCGAGGATTTATAGCAATACTGATTTGCTTTAAGCTATTTCTATAAGCATGGTCGCTTTATCGTAGAATTTTGAGATGTTCCCATCAAATCAGTCCAAATTAGATCAAACTGCTGGTAACCAGACACACGAGGGGGGAAATGTGGCTTTGGCCTTGAATTTTTCAATTTGGAGACTAGTCAAAGTACACCAATGTCAGATCACACTCTTTTGGACACCGCATATTTGCATTTTTTTTGTAATCCATTAGGCTAAAAGCTCTTTTATTAGGAACTGGTGGATGCTACTTCCGACACTCTACTTCATATTAGGTGTGGTGATGATGTAAATACCAGTTATAAATTGAACTAGTGTAAATTATCGTTAGAAATTAAACTGACTATTAAATGAATTTAGGGAGTTCTTAATTTCATCGAATAAATATCATAGCCATGATTCATAGAATCATAGAATACCTAGTTGAATTAGCAATGGGCACAATTCTGGTTCTGTTGATGCAAATGAGGTGTAAGATTTGCTCATTGAAGCAAATTGATAAGCAAATTGATATTCATATATCTCATATTTTTTCATCAACTGAGTTGAGATGGTGCGGTTTGCCTCCTGCGCGTATTTATGGCAACAATAATTAGGGCGTATGGTGTTTTCTTCAAGCTATTCTGATAATCCAGGGTTTTAGATATCTTGGGTTTCAAGAAGGAATCCTGTCAATAGTGCCGTAATAGATCTAACTGCTCATAATCTAAGACCCCACAAAAAGATCATGGTTTTAGCCCAAAACTTCCTGAGACTGAGACTCGTCAAAATATGCCAATGCCTGATCAAACTCTTATGTGACGCCGCTTCTTGGCCATTATGGTTCGATATCATTGATATACATTGATACGGTGAATACAGCACTAATGCAAATACGTAGTGATGAACAAAACAACACAAGTTAAAATTTAAAACTGCGTTCTGAGTACCCTGCAGGATAACACGAGGCAAAATTAATCACCCCCTGCCGCATGCTAATGCTACCACAAATATACCGGAAAACTAATGCGCTGAGCAATACAAAGTGCACGGGTTGTGTTACCAGGGGCTCCATGTACTGTTTGCAGACATAAACGTTAAGATATTTGATTAGTCGCAGTTAGCTTAGCAATATTGATGCCGTTTTTTAAACACGATCGAATGGGGATCGTAGGACACATACCGGTGTGAAGCTGAGTTTTCATGCTGGCTATGTTACCGGCTCACAATGAACTCAAGACTCACAGCAGGGAGCTGGCAGAGTTTAGCGCTCGATATCGACACGTTTAACAGTATGCCGCTTCGGGCAACTGTTATGCATTGGAATTCAGGCGCTGGCAAAGAGCAATTCTTTTGAAAACATGCAAAACGACTACTCTAGTCATAGTATATCCTGGGCTATTTTGATAAAACGTCTCTGCGCTTGTTCATCAACTTATGTTTGCTTAGTGCAAATTTACTTTCCATTGAAACCTGACGATCTTTAAAATGCATTTGTTTGTTTGAAAATAACAAGAACTTATTTCGCCATAGCTGTGTTAAGATACGTATTTCACATTGGGAACCCGTCCTAATAATATGCATTAAAGAAAACGTGCTTGGAAAACAGGGTTCGACCATCTGGTTAATAACCATTTACCCGACTGAATGCAAAGTAAATGCGTTACGAAAAACAACATAAAAGTTGGAAGTGATATGGTTTTGACCAAAAGCCTGCTACCGACTGGCTATTATGACGGCCTTTTCACTTTGCTTATGGAATATGAGGCGGTAATAGCTACTTGATATATGCGCACTGAAATAGAAAGGTAGGCAGGCAAGAGTAGCATTATTTGACAGATGACAGCCGCGCTAGAGATGGGCCAGAGGACCTGAACACAGTACCACCGCAGCCGTGGTGACCACACATGTCGGCAGGTTGCATACTTCTATTCATTAATGCATCATTCAAAATGCGTATTCAACACAACAAGTGGCTTTTGGGGCAAGTCGCAAAAAAACAGTTGTACTTGATATTTCCATTCTATGATTATCATTTTCCAGTTTTTACAATAAACATTTTCGTCCTTGATGTATTGGGAGGCCAATCATAGATACTCTTCGCGTGAAGGTAATTATATCCCCCATGGTATGTCATATCTAAGTCTATAAGGCTCGCCTCGTGGACTCACAGCGACGATTACGTATCCATGTTAGACCAAGGGGAACGTCTTCAAGAATGGTTGTGAGGTTGCTTTAACAGTTGCCGGGGTTAACCAACCCTGTTCATCATGGATGTCATCCTCTCCAATTTCAGGTAAAAAGGAGTACCCTATCAGAAATAGCGTGCTTGCACTCATTCTGGATATTAATATCTGCCATGGTTGAACACAATGAATTGCCCAATAATGTATTCATTCTCTAAACTGCTATACAGATCCTCGTGCAATGGAAACAAATGCATAGCTGGGATTCAGTTGGACTATTTTACACTAGTCCAACCTAGAGGGGTCTTGTGCTCCATCATGCGGTGCCAATAGCATGGACACATCCCAAATCCAACAAGTGCAAGTTGAACAACCACAGATTACCACGGGTGTGGATGTGTGCGAAATCATATGGAGCACTTCCCCCCTAATCCTAACCGAATTTCGTTTAGGACAAGTGATTTTGTTTCTTCGATCTATCCAAATTGTGAACAGGGCTTGGGAAAATCAATGCCTCTGATGTCTTCGCCGTTTTTGCGGTCGTATTCGGGGAGCCTTTGAGGAAATGTGGCAAATCAAAGAATCCACCAAAATAAGATATGATCCATGTTCTAAACGTCCAAAGTTGTCTTCTTGTTATAAGTTCTTATGGCAGATTGATGCATAATCACACAACGAGTCTCACAAGTAGTAGAAAAGAATTGATCCCATGATATTATGGTCGATGCTTTCGTCAATAAATCAGATTTAAAAGAAAGATGCTTGGGTTTTGTAGATTCTATTACAAGCATTGTGAGACCATGATCAATGTGTCTGACAATATTAGTAAGATAATAGATACTGTGGGAGAACTCATAATCTAAATCATAGCCAATCTAGCCTTTGACAGGATCAAATAAATATGCTTGATGATGCAGCGGACAGATATTCCTATATACTTGCGTTGTATTATTTATTTGTAGGTTAATTGTATTGAATTAACAACCTTTCTAGCAAACGTTCGCTAGAAGTAATCTTTAATACGCTAGCCAAATATTTTTTTTCAAGTAGAATACGGTTTTTGACATATAAAGGGAATTTGGTTTATTGGCGCTATTCCATTTCCGTAGCATAGAAAGGCCTTGACCTGGTAAGTCAACAATTTTGCATAATTCGTTATGTTAGGAATCATGGCGGCATTCTACGTCTTTTCTGAATGAAAAACGTAACGTCTTCTGTCACAAAAGTACAAAAAAAACACTTACATAAGGCGATGGTGCCATCATTAATACATAACATTTAAGTTTTAAGTTACACACCCCTGGTAACCACTCACGCCAACAATATGTTGGCAAAAGAATATCTACATTTTCCTCATCTTCAATTCTTGATCACCTCTAGTAATCAGCTCTATGAACAGATCACCCTGCCTAATGAATGGATCACCGGATGTCATTTCCACAAACTCAGAAAGAAGAAAAGTGATCTTATTTTGACTCTTTCGGCTAAAATGCGGCTATTATTAATTGATAGGTGTTACTTCCGGGACATTACTTCTTATTTAGGGTATATGTCTAATGAATATTGATGAAGGTTTAGATATCCATTAGAGCCAGGCTTGATATATAATTATCTAGAAAAATTAGTTATGGCCACGATTCTGGTCTGGTATCCGCAAATACGTTGTTCGCTGTGATTGGTGAATCGAATTATTTAGCTATTCATAAATCTCATCTTTTTGTGTATGATTCAAGTTGAAATGGACAGGCTTACTATCCGCGAGGATTTATAGCAATACTGATTTGCTTTAAGCTATTTCTATAAGCATGGTCGCTTTATCGTAGAATTTTGAGATGTTCCCATCAAATCAGTCCAAATTAGATCAAACTGCTGGTAACCAGACACACGAGGGGGGAAATGTGGCTTTGGCCTAGAATTTTTCAATGCGGAGACTAGTCAAAGTACACCAATGTCAGATCACACTCTTTTGGACACCGCATATTTGCATTTTTTTTTGTAATCCATCAGGCTAAAAGCTCTTTTATTAGGAACTGGTGGATGCTACTTCCGACACTCTACTTCATATTAGGTGTGGTGATGATGTAAATACCAGTTATAAATTGAACTAGTGTAAATTATCGTTAGAAATTAAACTGACTATTAAATGAATTTAGGGAGTTCTTAATTTCATCGAATAAATATCATAGCCATGATTCATAGAATCATAGAATACCTAGTTGAATTAGCAATGGGCACAATTCTGGTTCTGTTGATGCAAATGAGGTGTAAGATTTGCTCATTGAAGCAAATTGATAAGCAAATTGATATTCATATATCTCATATTTTTTCATCAACTGAGTTGAGATGGTGCGGTTTGCTTCCTGCGCGTATTTATGGCAACAATAATTAGGGCGTATGGTGTTTTCTTCAAGCTATTCTGATAATCCAGGGTTTTAGATATCTTGGGTTTCAAGAAGGAATCCTGTCAATAGTGCCGTAATAGATCTAACTGCTCATAATCTAAGACCCCACAAAAAGATCATGGTTTTAGCCCAAAACTTCCTGAGACTGAGACTCGTCAAAATATGCCAATGCCTGATCAAACTCTTATGTGACGCCGCTTCTTGGCCATTATGGTTCGATATCATTGATATACATTGATACGGTGAATACAGCACTAATGCAAATACGTAGTGATGAACAAAACAACACAAGTTAAAATTTAAAACTGCGTTCTGAGTACCCTGCAGGATAACACGAGGCAAAATTAATCACCCCCTGCCGCATGCTAATGCTACCACAAATATACCGGAAAACTAATGCGCTGAGCAATACAAAGTGCACGGGTTGTGTTACCAGGGGCTCCATGTACTGTTTGTAGACATAAACGTTTAGATATTTGATTAGTCGCAGTTAGCTTAGCAATATTGATGCCGTTTTTTAAACACGATCGAATGGGGATCGTAGGACACATACCGGTGTGAAGCTGAGTTTTCATGCTGGCTATGTTACCGGCTCACAATGAACTCAAGACTCACAGCAGGGAGCTGGAAGAGTTCAGCGCTCGATATCGACACGTTTAACAGTATGCCGCTTCGGGCAACTGTTATGCATTGGAATTCAGGCGCTGGCAAACAGCAATTCTTTTGAAAACATGCAAAACGACTACACTAGTCATAGTATATCCTGGGCTATTTTGATAAAACGTCTCTGCGCTTGTTCATCAACTTATGTTTGCTTAGTGCAAATTTACTTTCCATTGAAACCTGACGATCTTTAAAATGCATTTGTTTGTTTGAAAATAACGAGAACTTATTTCGCCATAGCTGTGTTAAGATACGTATTTCACATTGGGAACCCGTCCTAATAATATGCATTAAAGAATGTCAAATGATATACTCTTAACAAATAGTGATATTTTTAAAGACTGTTGCGTTGGTGCTGCATAATTGTTTTCCGTAGTGATTGTGCGCCATGCTTTGTTAGCACTTTGTCACAGTGATCGACTTGGTGCCATCTATATTGATTCTATCAGTATATGGATAAGCATATGTGGAACGTCGGGTACTGGGCTGAATAGCAGAATATGACGGCGAAATTGCCACATTTAATAAAGGATTAAATAATGTGGTGAGGTGTATTTGCGAAAACCCTATCATTGATTATATATATGCGTAAGCCGCTAGTAAGCAATAAGTACAAACATTGGATATTACCAGTGCTTAATTAGCTCACTATGTGATTGGTGTATGGTATAGTGGTACCATTCATACACCGGTAGAACCTGAACTGAACAACAACAATCAAGATTAGCTAAGTGGATGTATTTATTTATCAGAGTTAGCAACGGTCAAGAATTTTTTCTATTAAAGCCCGCTTGTATGTAGTTACTTACATTCAGCGGACTCCCCATCGTTTTTCAAACTGCAATATCTTTGGGCCGAATGTTATCTCATAACTTGATCTCGTTACACATGAAGAACAAGGTATTAAAACGGAACATTAAAAGCTACGTTTGTGTCTTCATTGAGGGATATTTCATACCCTGAACTCACATACAAAAGCCTTAATCTCCCCGAAATGAATTGTCGCAGCATTTTTGCGTTATATGACACTTTCACTAACTCATGCAGTCCTCCAATATGATGATTATGCTGCCCTGTCTCCTGAAGTAGGCCCTCAATGGTGAAGGTTTAAAATAAACATTCTGTCTTTTTTTTTTAAGAATATGCATCTATCGACGATTTTTCAAGTAATGGCAGAGGTATTAACACATCTAATGTAAGAAGATGCCTCATACGCAAAGCCTATTAAATTATCTATCGTTCGCACTTGTGACCCGTTTTATGTAATTGGTTATTTTCTTCCTGTTGATTATTCATGTGCATAATAATTTCATTCACCCTGATCACTGCGCGTCTTTGTCTTTATCTCCTCTGCACCTCTTGATTCCCAGTTTGCATAATGGTTGAAGTTCTTCGCTAAGAACCATCCATTCAAGAGAGTAAATATATTATTATTTTTTGCCATATGATTTTGACCAAGATAACATATTTCATAAAGTGCAATGATATTCTTTTCAGACAAACATTAAACATTTGAAGAGAGATCTGTGATTCAACAGACAGCTATCCTAGCTGCTCACAGGTTGATTTTGATCCTCTTTCGAGAACACGAAACGTGAAGACGATCACATACATTCGACAGATTGAACGAGTATACTAATATGTGCATGCCTTATGTGGTAATACGAAAAATCAGAAATGTATTACCAAAGTATCATTGCCGTTTGCATTACGGGGTAAGAGTACTTTACCTGGCATGTTACGATACCGGCTGAAATGCAGTCACAAGAAACCAACCAAATGTGACAAATACTCGCTTGTTAAAAATGGGGTCACGTGACATTCTACCGTAAGGCACATAGAATAATAGGCCGAGTGATGTACTCGCTTGGTTGGTAAAATCACTCAGATGTGTTTAATCAAAAGGCTTGGTCTCCTACTATATAGTCCAATATATGTACATGGCTGACATAAAATAGCATCATCGCGGTCTTTGTAAAAACGGTTTGTAATGACCATGGAAACTGACAGCCCCAGAATGACTTTCCGCGATAAACCGGCCCTAGCCAAAAAATCTCAGTATTAGTTATTTTACGAGATCTTACAACCAATAATTTGTAATGGTTTATCTGTCAATATCTTTCAATGATTGGTTATTGAGTAACCAACCCACAGTTTTTGAAACCTACGATTTGTGCCGCACAGGATGCCACTATATGAAATTGCCATGTCGTCAAGTTATTGGAGGTCATTGTCAGCCAGTTGGATGCCCTCCTACATTCATATATCATACTTCTCATGCCAGGGGAACTAATTAATATTGTTTTACAGTGCATCTTCTTGCACAAAGATGTTCAAGCATTCAATTGTGTATAATTAGCATTTAAATATGATATGTAAAAGTCTATTACCTTTCCAAGATATGTGTGACGCGATAGGTCGTTTTGTGCAGTGTTTTAGTTAAGTCATGAACAAGCAGTGCAGGGGCCGTATCCATTAAGCAAGTGTATTCCACAAACTCAGGTTTCTGTGATGGCAAGCTAAGCTGTCCGTCATAACCGTATTCATAAAGAATCTTAAGTCTCCTAGCGAGCTCAACTCTAAGCCAGATAGGTTGCTGACTTGTTTGCAAGATCAAACTTAAAAATGGTCGTCAAACGGTAATAACTCAAGGAAAATGCTTTCACAAATATGAATAAGAAGATATAAGCTCTTAGAATGGAACAAAACATCATCGGCCGTTCGTTATTCATGAAACGGCTAGTTTTATTGGGATATTCAGATTAACTACACCGTAAGTTGTTTTCGTAAAAAACTAAGCGGGGAATACTTCGCAAAACAATCGGGTCACTTGGCTGTAGTTACCAGCTAAGTGAATTGGATTGCAGTGGATTGGATTATGGAATGGTTTGTGGGATGATCATGGTGGGTGAGAGTTTCCATATTAATAAAGCAATTATTCACGATTTGACATGTTATAGAGAATTTTGTAGCTTTACAATTTGAACAACGGCACAAAGATTCATATTTCGTATTATTAGATACAAGGAAAGCAGACACCAAGCCTACAAGTCTATGAATCCGCTTTATGATAACATAGCAGATATTGAAAGTGTCCCCGAAGCCCACGTTCCGACAAGATTTGTTTGGCGATAAACACACCCCGTTTAACGCGTCAAAGACGAAGTCACGCCAAAGACTAATGACGCGTGTCTCAGTAACGAGTGAATTCCAACGGACTGTCAAACGACAAAACTCGACGAAGAGTGTTTATATTCATGGCGGAATTATAATTTCATTATTGAAAACATTGCTGCTGGAATAATTTCCCTCTCGTGTGGATTAGCCGTCATTATATTGCTGATTATTATGCCTAGTAAGTGCGTAAATCGTCTCCAACAGAAACAATGATTCATCGTGCCGTTGCGTTGTAGACATGGTCATGGATAGCAATGCCATTGACGAGTTTGGAGTGCTGTGGAATATGTGCTATTAAAACTCGTGGCCAATGGCTAAACCTTGTAGCATACTTTATATCATACAATATTGTACAGTCGTATTGAATAAAGGTGAGTGATATAGCCATAAACGAACCGGTTTTAACACCATTCTTTTTTTGAGTAGTCTGTTATTTTGATTTTCTGTCTGATGAACACGTTCAAACATTTAATTTTCTTGTAAGAAACGAAATGAGTTCGCGATGGTATATGTGTCAAATTATAGCTACTATTCCTTTTTCGCTAGCAATTTGTTATATGGATACGCCTGAGTTCGCGGACTCAGCTAAGCTCGCGGACTCATGTCACGACGACTCAAGTTAAGATTCGTTATGGAAACGGTCCCTGTTCTTATATCGTTATCATCTGTAGTGAGGCGTATGGTTTTGATGATTCATGTGCTTATTGAAAAAAGTGGCACTGATGGTTGTATAACTAACTGACCGATTGTTTTGTGCACTATTTCAAGGTAGGTGTTATAGGATGTGTAGTGTCATTCTCCCGCAAAGCTCTACATGTTTGTTAAAAAGGCAATTTTCAGGTCCCGTTTCTACCTCCAGCAAGGTCAACTCATTGAATATCTCAACTGAGGTGGCAATTGCACTGCAAATGATTATGCAGATCTGTTCATTAACAACCATCCGGGTAATAATGACCACTTTCAAACACTTTTGAACATATCTAGGTAACATCGTTTTCATCTCAATTATTTTATAATTAATCGCTGTTATGTCCGTGTCAGTCGCAACAGCAATCCTACAGCAATTGTACTTCGTGAATAAGCCACAGCTCGACCACCCCTACTATGGGGGGATAGTAATGGTTTAGGTTGCAGCGAAAAGCATTTTTATTTTTGATTTAGTAAAAGTCTTAATATGTCAAACCTAAATCATACAGCAAAGTAAAAGAGTAGAAAACCGATGGTTCGCAGTATTACTTCGGATTGCATGAACCAATTAACTATAACAGTTACCAGGACAGCCGTTACTCAGTCGGTCGCATGACATCTCCCCTTGACCTTAGTAAGTTACTTGGGCAGCGATGGGGCATAACGGTCTATGCGAACATTACCGAGTCAAATATGTGCTTTGTAGTACCTTCCATGCCATATCCTCATTGTACGTTTACCCACAATACGGCGTTGCTGATCCTGTTTCTACGGCTAACGAAGAACTTAGACTGATCTATCCTATTATAAATGAGCAAATAACCAATGGTGTATAGCGTTAACAAATGATATCCCCTTAAAGTCTCGTTAGCTTTCTGGTCTGTAATTAGCCGATACATATCTCTATCTGATCTCGATACGTTTACACACTTATCACTCACCATGATTCGCATCATCATGGTATTATTTGCATTTTCCATATGCAAGTGATGTGAGACGGATTTACACATTGATAAAAAAACAGGACACGGTGGAGGATACCTGCCAGATGTACACATCAAGAGTACGTCGCACCAAAGTATGGTTGTTCTAAAGGTCTTCCATAGGCAATATACACCCATACGATATCCCAATCTCTAATCCCATCTCTGCGGCACACACTTTAAAGTGCAAACAAAAGCGGTAACCAAAGCTAAAGGAGGAACATGCGGTGCCAATTCAGGTATGCATGGACCCTTCAATAATGTCACTCGTCAAAAGTATCGTTAAAGCGATCCTATTGAAGCTAAGGTCATTTAGAATATTAAACATACATCACCGACGTGATGTGGTTATTAATAGTGATAAGAATGCTAAATTAGTGATAACCTGACCACCTCAACGATTAATGTGCCTTCAAACAAATTATGCGTCATTGCTCCATGAATCATAAATAACACTAAGTTTCCTACGTGTGCCCTATCGTATTCATACGAAGTGTTTATATATATGAAACTCACAGTTGTTAATGCTCAAAATGGGTAACTTAAGATCCAACACGATATCATTATGCAATATTCCAAAAGCAGATTAAGAACGATATTTCAAATATGCAGCAAATAATAGGGGAGTCATTCATAGTTGTAATGAGAAACTATGATCGATGCTTGCGTCATATGACACATGACTGTGGGGGCAATGGTGTGACTAACTACTTAGAAACAAACCTCACACTTTACAAAAGTAACACAGCAGTGATATTACTTGGTGTTGTCGAAACGTCCTCTTGTATAGCAGTAATAAAGCAACCCGATAAATTCCTAATCTATCTTGATCAAGGTGCGTAAATAGAGATGAAATCCAAGGTGGATTTCAGGAATATTTCACATATAATGGGTAGTTGAGGATGTTTAATGGGTGGTTGAGGAGGTTTTGGTATCAAAAGCAGCACGCAGTTCTCTTTACGTTGCTCGCAAAGATAAGGTTGAAACCGCATCGACCGACAGTTATTACCTCACCATTCAGCACCCTATTTGAAGGGGCTTACTCGATCATGATTCACTTGAGACATTAATATCCGCTTAACCTCGTACTGTTCTGATTGGAGAAAATATTACCTGATTAGGAGCACCATGTGAAGGATGTATGAATATTTGAATGAGCAGTTATCAAATGCGTCTCCAATTAAACAAGCCAATAGCATATTTTCGCTGGATTTATTTCCGTCTATGAGCTTTTTCTCATTAGCGTACAATTAGATTTCTTTACACTTTAGTTGACAGATGCTATCGATGTCTCAAATAGTGAGCCTCTTCCTCAACCATCATCGGTATCAAGAAAGAAGTGCGGCTAATATATAATCTATGAGAAGGTCTCCTTGACGAAAATGTCCATTGCTTTGCAGATGTTCGTAACCGGGGTGTGCAATTGAAGTTACGAACAAAGATTGCGCTTGCTGGGACGGACTTCTGTTACAATACAACGTGCCCGTGGAATGCTAAATGTTCAATAAATTTGATAACGTCAGTGTTGAAATGTTATATCTGTTTCGCAGTGCCTCGATCACCTGACTACGGGACTGAGAAGAAGTAGTAACACATCAAGCTGTTACCTCGGGGAGCAGTTAACATCCCAGGACAGTTCCAACCGGTTCTTTTCTAAACCTACCCGACTGCATTTGAAGGAAAAAGGTGCTAAGCAATGAATAGTATAGAAAAAAGCGGTTCTGGCGCACCGCTGCTTATCCGTACTACCCGTAAAATTATGACTTATACAGGGTTTCTATTTTTGCTCCCTGCTCACTTTTGTTGATTTTTATGAAGGCGCACTTATGGTCAGAGATACCAGATTTATGGCTACCCAAATTTTCTACCGGCCTCCCACAGACGCATTGCCACGAGAAAACCCCCATTTTCCAGGCGCACATATATTTATATAGGTCGGGTTGCTTTATTACTGCTACACAATGGGGCGTTTCTCCAACACCAAGCAATTTTTAGGCCTCCCACCACCATGGGGAGTCCCCTCTTGTCCCCCATGTTAGCTATACACAGGAAAGTCAACAATTGCTCACATTTGAACAAATAACCACCACATGTGTACATTCGCAAATTTGGAAATGTGGCTACCATACACCAAGTTCCAGTGCAGTCTACGATACATACCTTGCTCCAAAGCATGAGTCTCCATAGGGAAAAGACGATAGCCCCCCACTTATTACTCGAAAACGCATACGACGGCATCTCATAGCCTAAGTCGACTACCTGGCTGGCAACCTTGGTGCAACACATTTGCAACAACCAAAGGGATATTGGGGAATGGCAATATCCGAAGACACCTCTCACTATTGTCAAAAACACTGGCAGCGTAGGCAACCATGTATGCACCTGGGTCCAAACAACTGCTAGCTATACCACACGCACAAAACGATACAACAAACTGGTATCCAACTACAATGCAGGAGAAGTACGGCCAAACCATGGGCAGCCATCTAGCAAACTATGTAAATTGGCCCAACGTCAACCGACACTAAACCTTCCAGCACCCGGATGTGCAGGCCCGGGGATGTACTCGCATTGACGTATCTGTATATGCTTCCTCAACCCACTCCACCAACGCAGACGACACTGTGGTCAATAGACTCTAAATCTAGAATATGCGCTACCCATCGGATATCTCTTTAGGAATGCAGGAGTACTCGATCACAATCTGGTACTATTCAATAGGGGGCAAAGAGAAATATCTGTAGCATGGTATAGCCCACTCAAGTACTGGTAGAATATCTGGAGTGCGTATCTGACAAAACAAATCCAAAGTCGACAGCGATACCTATTGGGAGCGCACTATAGGCTGGGTCATGGCAGACTTTGGATTTCGCAACTGCCCAATATTTTGCATACACATCTAGGAAGACCTCGTCCACTCCTGTAGAAATTCTTTGCCAAGGTATAGCTCTTGGAGGGCAGGTACACACTACACTTGGCAGAAATATATAGAACTACAGAGGAAAGTATATAAATCTCTCCCCTTCTATGCTACAACAAAGATCCAGATTTGCAAACCATTCTGTCTGCACCCAGACTACCTACACAGCTACATTCAAAATGTCCCCCGCCAGAAGAATACCTCCAATCCAACCAATACATATCTTGAACCTTGCTTTCCGAGGCTCCGTGTAAACGCTGCAGCACCGGTACTCCATCTACAGAAACAAACAAAGATGCGATCCCTGCCACGTGTGGTAGTCTATGTTTGAAGAGGACAAGAAGCAAAGAAGCGGTATGATATAGGATCTAGCCGCCAATATAAAATATTGAAGCAACAGGAGGAGAGAGCCCTCTAGGCACAGCAGTACCACCGCCCAAAGTCTGAAGGATGAACCAGGAAGACAAGCTCACAGCCTCATCTGTATCTGAACCCACATGCCTCTCCTGATTCGAAGGCCCCTCCAGACCCGCAAGCCACTTTCCAGCCAAGAGTTGGTACCAAGGCCCTCTTCCGGGCTCCAGACGCACCGCATGTAGTGCACAGCATGAGCGGATACAATATGCACTTGCCCGGAAAGAAGCCAAAGCATAACAGTGAAGATAGTGCAGATAGTGCAGCCGGGACATTGTCCTCCAGACCCGGGGTCGTGACGACGTGGAGGCATGAAACTATATACGACAGCATTGATAGGATAGAGGCTGGTATAGAAGATGCTACAAATTTACTTTGCGAGTTACTGACGTAACAACAGCGCGTTGATCCGGAGGGTGCTACAGAGGAAATCCTAGAAGAGTACTAGAAGAGAAAGACGAGGTGTCCGAAGGACCATGGGGTGTACCAAACTGGATATATAGATATTATGGACTCTGCAGGCCGCGCCAGTGCTACACTCTCGGGAAATTCATACAGCGTTCTTGTGTCTATCCAAGGCTTGTTTACTGAATAGTTTTCCATATATGTCACAGTGCTGCATCCTGGATCGTTGGCTTTTTACTTTATCGATAGGTTGTCTGTGGAGGGTTTTCTCCTGACCATGTTTGATTGCCAGAACCTTGTCAAAAAAGTATGTTGGTTGTAGCTATTGTCGGGGGATTGCCTGTAAAGATGCGTCTGTGAGGAGCTGGTCGGCAAAAAGTAGCCATAAATATGGTAGCTCTAACCATATATGCACCTTCATAGCTCAAGTCGGGTTCTGGTGGTGGCCATCACCATTTTCCAAAAATTAGCAGGGAGTAAATATAAAACCCTGTATAAGTCATAATTTTACGGGTAGTGCGGGTAATTAGCGGTGTGCTAGAACCGCTATTTTCAATACTACTCAATTTTATATCGTTCGTTTGGCATGACTGCCAATTACAATGAAGTCATTAAGGGCCATCTTGGTAACGATATTGAAATATTACTAAGGCTGAGCAAAACACTTAATCTATTTAATATCGATTCAATGTAACTCAGCAGCATAATGCTATTGCAACATGAAAATTCTTGCTTAGCATGGCCAATATTTGATCTCATGCATGAGCGAGATATGTAAATGGAGTTGGACAATGGGCACATTTTATTTGTTTTCAACTACAAATCTATTTAGTATTGCACCCCAAAAATGGCGGTTACTTATTAAGCTGAATACTCACATGATTGGGCGGTATATTTATTATATTTTACTCGCTTACAATTATAATAAGAACAGTCCAAGCTTATATCGCGCATCATACATGAACAATAACATGCTGCATTTTGCTGTACAATTAAAACTTTAAGGCGATTGATATATACGATTAGAACACATTTATAGTTATATTCTAGTATTAAAGATATGGATCTTGAATGCACGTCTGGGAAATTTCACCTTAGATATGTTGCTTATGTGAACAAGGAGCTTTTTCCATAAATGTGGCATAATTGACATGCGGTGGTAGGTTGCAGTCCTCGCTCTGTCCGGGTGCTAAGGCATCAGTATTCATGGCCATAGCAACAGTTCAAAATGTGGTTTTCAAGTGCAAAATCTAACAGCAAGGAGGCTTTGGGGATCACAATGGGGATAACGCATCAGTGACGACATATATACAAACATATGATTGCAGATTTACTTGTCAACAGCAACAACATATCATACATTATCAATATTGATTCGAGTAAGATATACAAAGTTTGTTGGTGACAATGAAAACGAGACATCATGAGAATACAATGAGCAATATACATTAGACGTCGTGCAATTTGCGTTCCAGATATTCACGCCGTTCGAGCGTTCGCTGTTACAGGCAACTTGTGATTTACATAAAGGTACAATAAAATGTCTAGTCTGTCTAGTAGTAATTGTATTGTCAGAGGATTTCCTACGAATCATTAATTTGAATACGTTAGGCAAATCGACTCGATATAACTTAACCATAAACAACATAATACAGTATTCATACAACTCATACAGTTAAACGTAACATATTTAGGGATTTAAATAATGTCAACGAACATGTACGCTTTGGCGAACCGGTCATTACTCGACAGCATAGTTTCTGTAATTTGACGATAGAGTTTGTATATTTCTTGGCAGCTGTACCCCAAACATCGAGACAATATAATATGTATGGGTATATAAACGAATAATACAGAGTATTTAAGGTACTTGTTCTAAAAATAGAGTAAGCCAATATTTTTAGCGATTTTCAATTTTATATGTTGAATGTGAGACTGCCATGTCTATTTGTTATCTAACTTGACTCCTAAAACTGTTGTCGAGTTCTCTCTACTTATAACCTGATTATTGATATACAGTGGTTGAATTGGTGTTTGGCTATAGCGCCCAGGTGCGAATATCATGTAATGTGTTTTGTTGACATTCAACGAAAGCTTATTGACATTCAGCCAGAGTACTAAATTTGTAAGCTCCACATTTGCACAGTTTATCATATCATCAATGTTCTTACCAGTTACAAACATGTTAGTGTCATCTGCATACAGTATAGGATGCATACAGTTCGAAACATTAACAATGTCGTTGACATAGATTAAAAACAAGAGTGGCCCAAATATTGAGCCTTGTGGAACGCCACAAGTAATACGCCCTCGTTCAGAGCGAACACCGTTATAAGTAGCATATTGGTATCTTTCGCGCAAATAATTTTTTATCCACTCTAATGCACTGCATCTAATGCCGTAGTGTTCCAATTTTTGTATAAGAATATGGTGATTGATGGCGTCGAAAGCTTTACTTAGATCAATGAAAATCCCCAACACATTTTTGTGTTCATCGTGAGCCGGTGTCGATTGGTTAAATCGCAAAAGTGACCAAACTGCTTAGAGCGGCTGCATGAATTGTGGTACCATAGCCACCGATGTTTACATCATCTGCGCCAGGTGGAAGAGTTTGCGCAATTGTCGACAACTCTCCCTAAGCCTAGCTTAGGTCCGACGTTTATGGGCGAAGCATGACCTAAAGGAATAGAAAACACTTGGACAAAATAGTGATCATTAGTGTGTAAAAAGGATAGGCAGAGTTTGGAAAGTATAAAACAAGATCATGGAGGTTCTGCTAAGCGGATATTGTATGTTTTTGACGTTGACGTTAAGGCTTGACAAGAGCGTTTGGAATTAACACGTTTGAAACGTACTCAATAAGAAGTCAATTTCGTCTGAAAAGTAATCGGCAGCTTTAACTTGATACAGTGTTTCGATATGAACTGTGGTTGTGGCGCAAGTTTCACTTCTTAATTCAAATGACGGATAATGAATATGCACGACAAAGAGCAGTTCGAGTGCTTGTTGCGAGCGAAATAGTGAAAACGCCGGTTTATATCAGCAGCTTTATTGGAGTACATGAGGGCAACAGCTTAGAGATTGTTCTATACGCAATTGACACACAAATCACTTATGATTGCCCCTTGATGCTAAAAAGAACAAAAATGGTGCCCGAAAGTACGTTCAAGCAGGTTAGGTTTTGCAGTTCATAAGGCCTTAGAATAAACTCTCACCACCACCACCCCCTCACTCACCATAGTGAGTCTTACTCAGTGAGGTGGAGGTTACTGTCTTTATGATTTTCCTGCTCGCCATATTCATAAATGGAATGTATAGTTTTTATTAAGACGTGTGTTTAAAGCAACTGGGGCGTGCATGCATTATTATTAATATATTAACATCACGCGCCAGGGTTCAAGTGTAACATATGTATTTGCGATGCAGCCACTTGATGTTTCAGATTATTTTGCAGATAATTTGTGTTCGAGCTTGGTAATTCTACCTTTGCCGACACAATTTAGCTAAGGTTGCTGTCCAGTCCACATTCCTATAGTGTGTGACATCATCTCTCTCCGCATGCTGCAAAGGTCGGTGAACGGTACAGCATGCGTTATTTTACTAATTAGCTACGACGTTAGCAAGTGATTGACCATCGATGTTGAAAATGTTTGTCTCGGTAATAATGTCCTTGTCAGATCATCTATGTCAGATTTCCAAGATTTGAGTCATGGCAATTATTTCTGGATCCAGTATGTCGAGTGCGATGCAATTTATATGTATATGTACACAAAAAAATATATATATATATATATATATATATATACATATATACATCTATATATATATAAATATATAGATATAAAGATATATATATATATATATATATATAGACATAGATATATATATATAGATATATATATATATATATATATATATTTATATGTATTTATATATATATATATTTATATATAGATATTTATATATATTTAATAAATATATATCTATATGCATATATATATACATATATATATATATATATATATATATACATATAGGTAATATGTATATATATATTATATATATAAATATATATAT
>CM067344.1:70732308-70747308 GCA_034190875.2 Urechis unicinctus | reverse complement strand
GCTGCACAGCATAAATAGATTAGCTATGATCTATATTTATATAGAAATACAATGTAATCAAATTATTGATTTGCTAAATTCATTCCAATCCATCAATCCAATCGCTATATGCATAGCTCAGTTTCTAAATATACGTTTAAGTTTGCTTGTCTCGTGATGCAGATCACAATTTACAATAAATCTTCGTAATTATTTCTTTAAATAGTAGGTGTAATTGATGCGAAAAACCCAGAGGCTGTGTTTTGATCTTGAACGCTAACTAGATATAGATCAAGATCATCGAAACAAATTTTAGATCATCATTAGCTTCTGAATCAATGTTTATTAACTTCTTTTGTCTCACGATACAGAGCGCAATATTCAATATATTTTGTAGGTATTTTCTAACAATGAAGGTATTGAAGATGCGCAGAACCCAGAGAATTTATTTTGACCTTGATTAAAAACTAAGGTTAAGGTCATCGAATAAAAATTTAGACCGTCGATAAATCCTCAAAACTTGGTCATTTTTGGGCCGATTTAGAAATTTTTTAAACTTTTTGATACTATTCGCTTAGTCCTCTCATTTTTTTCATGGGCCTCTTGCATTGAATTTGCTTTAGCTTCACAACTTTTGCCTAAGCCAAGTACTTTATGCTGTTAGTGTGCTTCTATAATTGTTTATTTCGGGCACAATTGGCCGGTTTCTCGAGCGTCCCTGCGGATATTTGTTTTATGGAGGTAGTGCAAGCATAAGCATAAATTATAAAAGTGCACAGGCTAGTGACTTGATCATATTAGGCGTTGCCATGCCTCCAAACATTCCAACATCCCTAGAGGCGTGGTTACGACTTTACACACGTATATAAATTGATATCTATCATATTTACTGATATGCATGAATCTTATAGTATGGGCAAATTTATATCACTTACTTGAGCACTGTCAAACAGTGAACCATGGCTGGTGGAACACACCCTGGAGATGCAGTTAGCAACCCGATGTTCCCTCTAAAGCAGTATGACGTAATCATGTTCATTAAGGTACGCTTGCTGTTATCTCTAAAGAGGTATTTTTAGCAAGCATATGGAGATATTTATTTATTGAATAACCACTGGGGCAAATTGGGTGGTATATGCATTCAAGTATATTGAAGCTTTGCACGAGCAGCTTCTCGCTGTGCAACGTCGTACATCATAATGCCGTGAATGAAATTTAGTTATTGCTATTTAATGCCTCTTGCTCTTGCTGATTCACTTGATGTTTATAGGTAATTAATGCATAGAACTGAATGCACGCCTTACACCAAAAGTAATAGCACTACTCACCCCCAGGATGACATCTTGTTGTTATTAATTCTATTGTCAAGCGGTTTAGGGCAAGATAAATCATATAAAACAATGACTGACACCGACTATACCCTATGTTCTATATAAATTCTGAAACACATGGACTGCCATGAATATGGTACAAAGCAGAAGTGCTATGGTAACAATATTTTGCATAGCGTTTCAGAGAAACGTCGTTCTTTTTGTAAAAGAGGTGAATACGTTTAATTGCGTTGTTGCTTACACTTTTCGATGCTCTGATATGATGTTAATTTAATATCACATATGTTATAATAAAGCCTTTATCATATACAAACATAATCACTTGAGCAAAATTAGTGACGTATCTAAAACAGCTCATTATGTCTCATAACATTGCTAGTTAGATTGGCGTATATTGCTGGTCCCATGCCAACCACAGTGGGTTTTGTACTTACTGCATTATCCGGTTCGGTGTGTGGTGATTATATTACGACTAAATTAAATGCCTTTAAATTTACGTTTAAGAGACTGTACGCATTTAACTTACCTACCCAATCCTGCGTGCCAAGTGAATCTGTAAAGCCGAAACATATGCTGCCATTCCACTACGCAATATGACATATACAATGTGATCAACAAGATGCATTGAGTTCAACCAGACTCTGGTGCATAAGGCAAATCTGAGCGTCAATTTACAAGGCTCTTTGGTTTCATTTAATTAAGTTGCTGTAGACTCTGCTATATCTTTCATTTTTTTTTTGCACCCGGAGCATGCAATGAAGGGGAAGTTTTTTCAACCAACTCTCGCTCCCTCAGATTAGGCAAAATATCCGCATTCGTATTAACACCGCATGATGTAGTACTAAGTTTAAGCTCGGCAAATAGAACATACAATGCAATTCTCAACATAACCAAGTGTGTAAATGCAAATATAATTATTTATGCGCATGAAAAACCACCATTGAGAAAGAATAATTATCAACGTGTTCTATGGAGATAGGGACGAGGGAAGCATTAAAAGACGATGTCACAAAAAAATACTTATTCGACTTTATAACGGTTGTTCAGAGAAATTACCACTTGTGATTGTATATTCAGGCTTAATACATCGTATCCTATCGTTTAACGTATTATTAAACGGCAACTTGCCTCATTTGTGTAAATACAATGATATCAAGGTTTAAATGCGATGAAATAGTATCACGATGTCCTACATACTTATCACACCAGTCAAATAAAGAATTACTTGAGCCTTTTGAAGTTTCCGAATCCCTATTCCCTTATGCTTAGAGCGATTTTACTAAAACGTGATTGCTAATTAAAAGCATTCCATTAAAAATGATAATCTAATATATATAGCCATATTTTGTTATATACCAGCAATTAGTCTGCGATTAAATATATGGACATAAACCATATACATATATATATATATATATATATATATATATATATATATATATATATATGTGTGTGTGTGTATGTGTGTGTGTGTGTGTGTGTGTGTGTGTGTGTGTGTGTGTGTGTGTGTGTGTGTGTGTGTGTGTGTGTGTGTGTGTGTGTGTGTGTGTGTGTGTGTGTGTGTGTGTGTGTGTATAACTTGCTAAGAACAGGCATACAAGTCTGCATTCCCGTCCTGTCCGTATTAATATAATTGATACCCAGCGCGTTTAACCCCACGTTGACAGGGAGCCAAATGGCCACGAGCCTGCTCTTACTCATTTGGACGGCCCTTTTTATTTGCTTGCGGGCTCAGGACTCTATAATGAAATGAGAGGTGGTCAGAATTTACGTTATATTGAATTTGATATCCAAGTCAGTGATACTAACTTATTATAATGCCCAATCAGCATAACAGCACCAACCCTACCCTAATCCTCAATATAAAAAAGATACCGTCACTTACGGCGTCTGTGGTCAGCTTGCTTTCATTCGCACTGTCACCAATACAATACGCTCTGAGTTTACCTAAAACCCGTTGTTGTTATTGTTGCTCTTTTGCACCTAATCAATTCAGAAGACGTGTCTCTGATCGCAATATATCGCTACTCCCGAAAATATAGAAGTTGTTTTTGTCATTTATCCTTAATTGACATTTGTCGTCATGTTCAATTTCTAGTTGTGTCATCTAGCAGGTCTCAACTGTGATCACCTCAACAGAAACCATTGATTGGTCTTCTTGTATGAACGAAAATCGGGAATGTTTTTTCAGCGACCGGATTCCGTAACCGAACGGCAATGAATAATGCATTGAAAACTTAAATTGGTTTTGTACGACACGCGGATGCAGACAATTTCCAGGCGTTATATACCACGAATACATTGAATCCATACTGTCAGAGTTCGAAAAACATTTATAAGTGTAATGTTGCTGGTTATATCTGCAGCCAGTCTTACCTGATTTGAGAGCATTCGGATTATCGAAAGCTGCACTTAAAGAGAGACGATATGAAATTTTTATAAATTGGTTAAATTTAAAATTGACGCTTTGACTTTTCTTAAAGAAAATCATTCTTGTATACGCATTAAAAAGTAAAAGTGCAATGGTTATAAACGGTAAACCATCTGATTGCCAATATAGTGCATTATAGGCTATTTACGCATTATATAAATATACCTTGAGAAACTATATTCAAACAAACTGATTTTTAATGAGACCGAGAATAAGCAATTGCTGATATATATCTATTGTAGAATTACGTAGAAATTACTTTCAAGCCCAGCAGGTGCATGAATCGGTCATCGTACCAATATGACAAGCCAGTTTTCTGCGGCGATTTGATCTATGTTTGATTGGTTTTGTTATACACTGGGCGCCTAACCGGTGTATTTGCTAGCACTCAGCCAGTAGGGTTAAAAAAGCAATCTCATAAAACGCACACCTGCTTAAGCTTTTAGATCTACATAAAAAGGAGTCGCATAAATATATGATTTCGGTCAAAATAAAAGTCAATTAATATAGGCATATCCGTTTTTGTTGATCACACATCATGCCCATAGTAAAGTTAAAATGTGATGGTCCCATGGGATTAGTTAATGTGGCACTGCATGCATCCATCAAGCCAGTTCTAAAATGTAATCACCTCCACCGAGATCATCGTCTGGTTCAACTGATGACCCATTCAGCTATGTTTTGGGAACTAGCTAAGATGCCAGCAATCCGTGCTCAAACTACATCAAACAGCTACCAGATGATGGAGACCTAAGGTCATCGCATACCCTCAAATTTAACGCGAATCTGGCAAATTAACGCCATACAACAGCTGCCACATACTACCAATATCAATCTAGACCTACACGTACATACATTGTACACCCTCCGGCTCCCAGAGATACCAGATTACCAACGAGTAGCATTCACAAGGCAGCTTGCGACCTCTCACTGGGCAGATGGGGTAGGACTCCATCTGCCCCGTGAGAGCGGCACCTACACGTACATACATTGTAAACCAGCCGGCTTCCAGCCTCTCACAGTCTGGCCGTTGAAAAGGGCAGATGGGGTAGGATTCCTACAGCGGCTATGTCCATGAGGAAACTTGCAAACTGAACATCGCGTAATCGCAATTTGCTATCATTTACTTTCCTGATGCCATTGCTGAGGCGAAAGCGATACTGTGGGAGAATTACCGATTGAAAAGCGCCAGAGCCGAGGGCTAGAGAAAGCGCGCGTGAAAGAGATTATGAAGAGTCTGAAGGCAATCGACTCAACTTTTTGCGATGCAAAGCTGTCGGTTTCGTTTGTGGCAATCAACTTAAACAAGTTGCCTCGAAGCATTCCCGAGGAGTGCACTGCTATTGCGATGAATGAAAGGCTTTGCAAACTTGCCCAAAAGCCGCTGTATTCAGCCGCTGTTACAACACATAAACCGACACATCATGTGACACACATTGCTTCGGAGCAATCACCTCCTTCCACTCCCCTTTTGAATAATGGCGTGCCAGAAACACCAATGCCCTCGTCGACCACCTGTCAAGACAAAGATATATAAATATGTTTTACAAGCCGATATTCTGGCCTGAAGGTATTGGATGCAGGCGGTATTTGAAAAACCGCACGTAATGGGTAATTTCTCTTAGCTGCACTAATGCATATTAGTCCAAACAGCAATGGTTTTAATATATGCTCCTTGAATGTGGAAGGGATAAAGAGGTGTGCTCTCTATGTTAACGATTTTTTTAACCGCTACAGGTGTGATATAATGTGTTTACAATAAACTTGGTTATTATAATGTACATAAGGATTATAAATTTTTCGGAAAATCTGGTATGGACTCAACACCCGACATTTTAGTAGGGCGCCTTTATGGTGGTACCGCAATTTTATACCGAAAGTCTCTTTTCTAAGCATGTGTCACAGTTTGATATATCTCACAGGCGCGTATGTGGCATTACAGTCAATGATTCTACTTTGGGGAGTGTGCAATTGATCTGGCGTTTATATGCTTTGTGATAATTATTCAAGAAACAAAGTAACGAACGAATATGAGGAGGTTATTTATGTAATTGAGTCTGTTGTCAATTCAGTTAGCTGTACCTCGGTTGTAATTTGCGGTGATTTAAACTAATCGTTTGAAAGGAACATTGCACAGACTCGCTGTTTGAATGACTTTATTAAGAGAAATTGTATGAGGGTTTCTTGGAAAAGTAAAAAAAAACTCAAGAGATTGTACATATACTATTTGCTATAAATCAGATGTCTTGCATTGACCATTCTCTAGTTAGTGATGATGTGTACAGTTCGTTCTTATGCAGTAATGTTATTCGTGACCCAACAAACCCGTTGAATCATAATGATAAATTCATCACAATAGATGTAAATACAGACAACGTTATGTCTGCAGATAATCAGGGATTCTTGCTAGATGATCGGCTCCCGTGGAGTCCGGCAACAAAGGTAGATGTTAAACGGTACAAGAGTTGACATTTTGCTTGATGATGTGCGTGTATCGCAGGATGTGTTTAAATGCAGCGATAAGTGTCTCAAAGCAGCTATTGATGCATTTTGTATATCATTTGTTGGCTGTTGTACTAAAGCTGATAAAGAAACTATTCTGTCAAAGAAGCCTTTTTCAAGTAATGTTGCGGGATGGTTAGAGATTGTAAAACCAGAGAAAGAACGATCACTTTTCTGGCATAGGATATAGCTGGAGTGTGGCAAACCTAACAAAGGCACTGTGTATGACATAATGAAGCAGTCACATCATAATTTTCATCATGCCGTACGCGCAGCCAAAATCAATGAGTTGGATATAAAGAAGGCAAAACTTGCTGAAAACGCATGTATTAATGCATACTTGTGGCATTAACTAAAAATGATCGATCCAAACTGAGGTTGTACCTACTGTGGTAGATAATGCAAGTGGACCAGAGTGTATTGCAAATCTTTTTCTGGATAAATGCTCAGCGTTATTCAAAAGTGTTCACACAACCGAAAATAAAATCCGTGATTTGACGAAAGCAATTAATGCTGGTATTAGTTATGACAGCGCAAGATATCATGTTGTAACATCATCTGTTTTATCTGAATGTATAGGAAAGTCGAAGAGTAACAAAAGCGATGGCAATCATGATCTTTTTTCTGACCATTTGATTAAAGGGACACCAAAATTTGTGGGTCTGATATGTAAACAATTCAATGCTATGATTTCACATGGCCATACTGCTGATAATTTATTAAATTCAACGATTGTTTCGATACTAAAAGATATGATTTCATCATCAAGTTGTAGTGATAATTACAGGGGAATTGCATTATGTAGCGCGATTTGTAAAGTTTTAGATATTATAATACTAAAACAATATGGTGATGTTTTGTGTACGTCTGATATTCAATTTGGCTTCAAAAAGAGACATTCTACAATTCTTTGTACGACTGTATTTTAAGAAACCTTGAGCTATTATACGCAAAGAAATAGCGTTGTTTTAAGTTGTTTATTAGATGCTAGTAAAGTCTTTGACAGGGTACGTTATGGAAAATTATTTCGATTGCTACTGCAGCGTAAAGTGCCGCCTCTTATAGTAACGTTTCTTATGGATAGCTATACTAGACAGACTATATCTGTTCAATGGGATGCATGCTTATCGAAAGAGTGCAATGTACTAAACGGTGTTAAACAAGGTGGTGTTATATCACCGAAAAAAACTGCATAAACGGGACACTACTATAAAACTAAATACCTCAGGTTATATAATATCGCTAGGCCTCGCCAGAATTCGACAGTGACTTAAGTTTTGCCTCTTGCCGTTGCATAATAATTAATTGGAAAGCATCCCTACTTTATGCAAGAAAAATTACAGCCAACCAAACGCAATAATCACCGTTGGCTGATGAAAACGATCTCTTAAGACATTAATATCAGTTGCGGGGAAGCCATTTAACTGATTACGTCGCACTAGCTATACAAGTTTAGACTTGGTTTTGCTTCCGATACAAATCACTACTCTATGCACTCACTCAAGTGGGATAATCGAAAAAAAACCTTATGCATGGAAGCACGAATCGAAGTGGTGATATATCATTTCACGTCTTGTTGTTCTAGAATTGAATTACTTGACAGCTTGAATACCAGGTAAGGGCATTAATTCCATCGCATTATCGCATCGCATCAAATGATGGATATTTCGTTGTACCATGCATATCACGCTTAGGTCTTTGGTGTATAGAACCCAATTGACAGATGCCTGGAAATTGATCGATCGTTAGTCCATAATTGTAATGAATTGTTATGTTTCCACAAATTACTATTCTTCACAATTAACTGAGATCTCTATCACGTGTAAAGTCACTGGATTATGTTCGCAATCAATACGCGTTGTCGCCGAAAATATTATTGAATTATGTTAACTGGCATAATGCAAAATAGCAATTGCAATGATAACCAATATCATTGATATCGTTAGGGAAGAGGATACTAGCAGCCAAGAGAAAACCGACAGCACAAAATAATGGTTCTTGCCTGATGGAAGCACAAACAGCTCTATGACCAACAGCGCGAGGTTCAAACGACATTTTAAGGCAAGATTAAAACTGTCAATATCTGCATTTAAAATTCTCCAACGAAGATATCCGTGAAATAGATATGAATGCAAAGCTTCTGGTAATTTACACTTTTGCCAAACTTCTGTTAGCATCAACCAACAATCTTACTTTTGAGTAATGCGGTACCAAGGAAGCATTCTATTAGAATGCGCACAATATATGTTAACCGTGCTGTATAAAATCTGCGCCTGGACCTGATGTCTCAATATATATGTTCACTCATACACGGCGCGTTTGTTTAATGAGGTTGCTAACTACGCTAATCGCTGATAAGTACAATTAACTATTTTTTATAACAAGTGATTTGTTTTGTGGTATCAAATAATTATATAGCACGCATCATTCGATTGATCATTTGGGACATCCGCTCTGTACAATGCTAGCGACAAACTGATTACGAGGATTTTCCTGACCATTAATTATATAACTCAACCTAACCTTTGGCGAGTATCTTCTTCTCGTCGGTCAAAAGCAAACGCGGCATGTTTAAGGGCCATAACAAGCCAGTGCTTGCTCAGGTGATCATCGCATTAACGACAAATTCCACAGTCATTCAATGACCCAAACAATATTAGCGAACCAGTCGAGCAAATGGGCGTCGACGGGTTTAGGCTACTGCACTGTGTGAATCTAATCATTAAGCAGTCAAAACGAAAGAGGGCATAAGCGATAGCCCTGAAATCAGGATAACACCCCTAGAATTTCAAATGAGTGGTAATCATATGAATCCATAATGACTACGATAAATTCCTGTTACAGGCAAAAAGCATTTTGGTTCAGGTATAGGTACAGTGAGCACGTTGACCTTCCATTCTGGTTTATATCACCAGGAAGAGACATATTGTCGGGAACAGCGAAATGGAGTTTCCTGTTCAACAGTTTCAACCTGGCTCTTGGGATATTGTGTCGCACTTACAAACAAAACAAAATAAACCAAAGGCCTCACACGTTATATTAATCCCGCGTGATTATGAAGCATGCATTCAGCGGGCGACAACGTTGATATCGATTTTGCCAATAGTGAGCAGATCGAAAACATTACAAGGAACACTTGTTTAGATTCCACATTGTAATATGCCATGTAAGCACGTAATGTGTGAGGGAGTTTTTATGCCGTCTTTCAGCTGGTATTTTGAAAATACACGACCCCTGTTAAGACAGCTCAATTAGATTCATTTGTCCCAAATCACCATTTTGACCTGATTAGATTATAGTGCGCCGTTATTATCAACTATGCATGGAGCATAGGTTAAATGATGATCGTTGCCGCCAATATAAACATTTGGAAAATGGAAACCACGTGAATGCATCTTCAACTAATCGTCTTTAATTTTAGTGCGATATTGTAATCGTATTCTTACATGCAATAATGTTCCATCCCCTTTATATAATTTATTTATCAATCAAAATCACACAGTGGTATATTTGAAAACCGGTGTTTTACTGTGCCATCAGGCTAAGTGTGAATGTACGATTTGGCAACTGCAATGCATCAATTACAAGTTCGTCGCCAGTGGAAAAACAAACCCTCCCCAAAGAGTGTGTAAGCTTCCTAAAAATCCTACTTTGCCCTTTCGCCTACTGTAGAATATTTTCATAACATTTAGTTATTCATAATTTTATATATATATATATATATATATATATATATATATATATATATATATATATATATATATATATATATATATATATATATATATATATATGCACACATCACCATTACGTGTGTATAAGAATCAATGATTTCCACCCAGCTACAACAACAAATATCAAAATATGCTTAAAGGGATGTTGGATCTGTAAGTCGTCATGGCGATACACTATTTACAATAACCCACAGAGCAAATTGCACTTAAATAGATTAATCTATATTTATAAAGTTCTTGTTTTTACAAATGTTAGTAGTGTAGGCATGCCCAAGCACCCAAGCGATAGAAGGGATAAAGGGCGGTAAAAGCTGTCACAATGACGCTAGTCTGGAGATGACATTGCTGCCATATATGGTACACGGGAAATCAGACTTTGTTTTTGTGACCCATTGAAAGTTGATTTTGGGCATGGATGGAATTTACAAACGACGGTGGTGGATACTGGTTAAGTATCAAACAGTACTGCGCCTCTCTATGTTTATCACACATTAATATGTTTGATTTGCGTAAGATACAAAATCAATATCGACGTTATAATGTGGTCCCATTGGAATGTGTTCACCCGTTTGATTATTTCATAATGTTGAATACGTACACATTTGTCGCTGAATAACATACCAAGATGAACTCTGTGTGTACCATAGTTTTAGACTGAATTATCTGTGACGGTGACTAAGGGCCACGATGATGAAGGCATTGACCAGAAGAACATCGGTTTGGTGGCGGTGGGTGTCAGCGGTCTCTTCAGCCAAGTTTTATTATGGCTAAGTTGCTACCAAATATAAAAGCAAACAAATTTATGCTGTTAGATCATAAGGATTGTCTTATTAATGACACAATGAGGACACATAATACTTTGCAATATTAGTTTGCACAAACAGTTAGGTTGTCCCAATTATATGTAAGTCCGAGCTAGAGTGATTTAAAGGAATATTACTCTCAGGGTATTTGATCTTTTGTTTTAAGTAAACTATGCAGTGAAAAGGTCAAACGTGCTAACGAACATAAGAAGCGATATTCGGCCTTATGATGGAGATAGATTGCTGTTTTACTGTTAGTTGATATGCAAGCGTGGCAACGGCTAGAATTTAACACAATAAGATAGCTGCAATAAGCGGTGGAATGCTCTTTGAAACAATATTTGCTGCTAGCTCAGCCATGTGCTAGAGCGGGCAAAGATTGACCCTTGCGTCATCCGAGACAAAAATACTGGTGGTTCTACATGCCGCCCATTTTTAGCCCAGCTAGCAATCTCCGGAGGCAGTCATAACGCTGTATTGTAAATTTATAATTTAGGATGAGAGTATGTTCCAGTTTGCTTTTGAATTAATCGCTCATTGGATGGCGAAAAATGCAAGATGATATTGTCGCATGTCATTTGGTAGTTCTCTAAGCGATGTTGATGGGTGTCAAAGTTTTTGATTGATTATTTGGCATTATGTGCTTTTGATGTGCATTTTGGTGGCTGAGAATTACTTGCGCACATTTGGTTCAAATCAAAGACCTTATTGCCATCAAAGACCACATACAGCTACCCACCATCGCATACCTTCAGATATCTGAACCATATTCCTTGTGAAAGCATAAGAGTATTCCTACCAAGGTTCACGTATATGCCAACCAGAATGATAAATGCGGTTTATTATTTGCTAATAAGGGAACAAAAAGTATCAAACAATTCGTGGAGATTTTTAAACCAAGTAATGGGTACACCTGCCGTTGTCATTAAACAAAAGCCAGATAATCTTTACAATTGTCCGAAACAAGTCATGAAGCGCCCTTTGGGAAAGACGCTTCAAAACGCACACGCATGAAAACAGCTGTGCAGCTGGTGGCAATGCTATAATAGAATAGCAAACATTTCTATGGTAGGTAAAGCTTATGTTTTCTTCCTTTATAGCCACATAGTAACATATTCAGACGAGTAAGCAAGCTAAACAGCTGTTCGCAATTCTACAATTGAACCGTATAACATAACCGTTTGTGGTTCATTATTCAATGAAGAGGAGAAAAGTATATATATATATATATATAGATATATAGAGATATATATATATATAGAGAGAGATATAGATATATAGATAGATATATATATATAGATATAGAGAGAGATAGAGAGATAGAGATATAAAAATAGATATAAATATATATAGAGGATAAATATAAAAGAGAGATATATATATATTTATATAAATATACATATATATATATATGTTTATGTATATATATATATATGATTATATAAATATATCTATATATATATATATATTTACACACATACATATAAATATAAATATATAGAAATATATATGTATATATAGAAATATTATATATGTGTATATATATATATATATATATATATATATATATATTTTTACATTTTTTATGTGTGTGTATATTCATTTACATGTGTACATTAATATAAACATGTATATACACATATTTATATATATACATATGTATATATATATATATATATATATATATATATATATATATATATATATATATATTATATATATATATATACATATATTCGTGCATATATGTAGACAAAGTTATATACATACGATATATACGTATGGGTATATACAAATAAATAGAGATATACATGTATCTATCGATATATATATACATATATGTCTATTGATACGTATACATACATATATATATTAATATATATTTATATATATATGTATGTATGAATATAACTTTATATTATATATTTATATATATATATATAAATTTATATATATACATGTATATATATGTATATATGTGCATATATATATATATATATATATATATATATATATATATATATATATATATATATATATATATATATATATATATATATATATATATATATATATATATATAGATATATAAATATGTAATGGTTTGAAATGGTTCACCATGAGACATGTGTCCAAGTCGGTGGAGGTCAGAGGTGGCAGCGGAGCCCCACACGCTTCAAACAAGGTACTGTTGGGCTCGCCTTACCGAATTGAATCACTTTGTCAGTAAGTAGGGGGTTTCATGTTGTACTTATCGAACCATATATTTCCGATGGTTTTCATTTGTTTGTAGACCTTGACAGGCCGAAAGCGAGCCAATCCTGTTCGCAGAGGCTACCTTGGCAACACACCAATATCTAACCAGGCTCTACAGGAGTAGAGTGGCTGCTAAATCTTTAGAGTTGTCACGGAAAGAGAAATTGAAGGCATTGTACAACTCAGCAGTTAGCAGGCTTCAGCTGCTCTAAAAAAATATTCAATCCATCAAAATTAAGACTTTAGATTACTCATAGTGTTTTCTGAATTTTGTGCGGTGATTCGATTTGGATGGGGTGCGGCAGATGCTGGTTGATGGTTAGAGAGACACAGTTTGCGCTTACAATCACCCGACAACCCACACCGCCGAAAGAAGGATTCCACCCTCCATTAACTACCACTTCACCAGACTGGCGCATCTGCCTTCAATGCAGGGAAATGCCTATCCCTGTGGAGCGGCAATGTTGCACCAACAGCCCAGACTTTTGCACATATGCATTATCTGAGATGGAAGGAGTTGTGCTTGACCCGATGGTCATCGAGGTTATTATCAGGTACCGAGTGGACTTGTTATGGGAGTTAGATGCGGTTGTCGAGGAACAAAAAAAAATGATGCTTAGACAAGGCGCCTATCGGTAATTGGTTCGGTGGATTCATGGCTTTTGGGGGGAGTGCAACAGAAGGGTAACTCCCTCCTGTTCTGTGCGGGAGATCAGAGACCTCTTCCTTGACTAGTATTGACAGTAAACAGGCTTAATACAAAGTAGGTTTTGGTATATACTAAACAACAATTAACAAATGCAAATAGTGCAATGGACTCACAATAGGCCCTTAGATTTTATTTAATCGGTGACATTTACACAACTCGATTCATTACAAGCCTATTCGATACGGGGTATTCATAATACAACGAGATTACTTACAGCAAAAACTTTGCAGCTTCTTCGTTGGTGAAACTCCTCACTTCCCTGAATGCCTATCTTAAAGAGACCCTCGTGTTAGACCGCAGCTTGTCTAGCTCAAGCTTCTTCTCTTAATTGTTGAATCTGTTAATAGCTTATTTTTCCCTCCACCTTTTCTTCGTTTCTTGCTTTGGTCGTCCGTTATCGCAATGAAAATAACGCAAACTAAACATCCGCCGGCGGCGAACGGGACAGAGTGATGACGTTTCTGCGCGTCCGGAATTAATAATGCATGAGCTTTCAAATAAAGGGTTTTTTTGACGGGATAGAAAAATAAGGAACTGAAAGTTTATTTAAGAACACCAAGTAATGTATACGGCCATTCCAACTTTGGATTCCGGATATCAGCACCATTTAAGATAATCTTGCATTTAGCAACCTTTTTTTCGATTTACAATCGAGTGATTTTTTGATGAAATGCACCTTTAACAGGTTTGCAAACAACAGACCATTCGATATGTGTGTATAGAAACAACATATTACTATGCAATTATATCGTCTCGAGACTTCACTCTATGGGCTTTGAAGAGAAACCACCTACTATGTAATAAGCGTTTGTGTCACAGACCTGCCGCGACTTATACTCTTCCACGGTGTTCAAGATAATTTCCACATTTTTATCAGCGGTAATTACTGCTTTTGCATAGTAATACATTTTTTGAACAAATCGCCACAGCTAATGAACGGATCACCGGATATCCGTTCGATGTACGTACACTTAAATTGTCTGTTCTAGTTTTAACCAATTAGACTAAAGGTGAGGTCATAATGAATTAATAGGAGTCGCATCCGACATGTTTTTTTATTATCAAAGGATAAATTGATAGTGAATAAAGGTTGAGCGGTAGCTAAAAATTAGATTGCGAACAGCATGAGTTCAAGTAACTTTAAAAATTAAAATGTTTCTGCAATATCCCATGGAGCAGAGTAATAAACGAACGAAACGTCTGGCCCGTTCTCACTGTCATACATATGTATGTCCTGCACGGCGTGGCGTAGAAA
>CM067344.1:70667308-70727308 GCA_034190875.2 Urechis unicinctus | reverse complement strand
CATAACCGAGAAACATCATCAGCTGACATCAGAATGACAGCGGCCCCTCAGAATGACAGGCGGCCCTGTTAATAACGGAGGCGGACGCAAATGCCATGAATTATAGCATCATTACCGAGTCCAGTTACAATACGTGATGCATACAGAATGCAGGTCAGAGAACAGGACTGAATAATAATGAATTTTATGCCAATGATGTCACAGAGGCAAACGCTTGATTATGTCGCAGTACTACGGTGTAATATGCTTATATCGATATTCACTGGATATCTCTTCGAATTCAAACGTTGCATATGATCAACCAGACGGCCATTGTGATAGCGCATTTGTACCCCACTGAAACTACATACAGACTTGAACCGTGCAATCTTGCATCCAGCGCTGTTTATAGATCTACACTTACATACATACCAATCACTACTTATTACCTATGGGGATTAATCATGGCGGGAAAGCGTTCTTGTGAGTGAACACTGCCACATTTCAAATAACACTTCAAGCAATACTATCCTAGATACCCGACTTGCTTTGTCATCCTTCACTGTGCACATTAGGTCAGTCTATGCACCATCCAATACTAATAGAACCCTCGCTGAGCCTTGATTCATATCTACTGCCTAAGACATACATGATTGTGTGATTAATTTGAGTACCATGGCTCGGCTTTGAGGGATTTATTGTACTAAGGCTTTGATAATCAACATGCTTTATTCGTCAAGTTATTGCAAGTGTTGCTAGTTAAATCTATCTTTGATGTCATGCTGACCAATTTTAGTCCCACAGGTTATTTCGGGTTGCTTCGAAGATGTCAAGGCTTAAGGGACGGACAAACGAAGGATAGACAAACAACAATAGATTGTGAGTTTGGTGATTGCTTTCTAGTCTGGGCGAGTAATATAATAACTGCATATATTTGATTTTACACAGCGATTATTATTCGGGATGATATTGGCACAACAAAGGCGGGGGCTGAATCATGAACCAGGTTTTGCATTATATATTTTGTAGCACAACCTTTCAAAGAATATCAATTCAATATTGCTAGCCTATGTCATATGAATTTGTAAAGGGGCGGCTGGTTTGGCATGCTTTACGCAGTCCGGGGCATACTAGACAAGATTAGCGACGCCATAGATTCCATCTGGCTAATATTTTTACACAATAAACACGTGTGTTTTGCGAATACTTTTCTAGTGCTCGTGTTCTGCTGCAAAATGTCTGTAGATAGCGCGCTCACACCTGTCGAGCAATATTACTCGATTGCTGCTATTTATTTCCCCAAAAGTTCTACGTTTCAAACGGAAATGCGATATATTTTACACCTCAGAATAGAGATTCTAATGTTTTGCAGGTGGATTAATTTGCGTTGACAATCCGACACAGGAAGATGTGTGTTACTTTCCTACATATGCAATGAATTTGAAGCAGAAGTCTCCGAGGTTTCATATGAAAATGTATCTTGACGTCACGAGCACCATATGTAGTATCTATGTACATCAGGAAGTGCAAAGGCCGATGATTTGTTTTCGAGGGGTGCCGCTTATTTCTTTAATGCACATCGTTGATGAGAGGCACTATAGAGAGTCCAAAGTAATTACACTCCCAATGGATTCCCAATGACGTTCTCACAGAAACGCGACGCGTTTGCAATAGTATTGTGCATAATCCAATTTTGAGGTTTTCTTATTCTTCTGGGACCCCTAAAAGGTTTGTAACCTTACATCTCGCAGGCTGATATTGAGTCGTTGGTAAGTTTTGAATGAATATTCAGTTATATGCTTCAGACAAGTGTATCCGGTTCCTTGATGACCTTGTCGTAAGACTGGCAGGCCGGTAATTTAATAGTTGGTGGCGATTGCCTATTCCAATAACATCCTAAAAGTATTCCAAGATTTTGCTGTAAATGGTATGATTGGGATATTTCTTTTGCCTTAGAATTCAGAAGCCCTAGGTAAATGTTTTTTGGTTCTTGTGTTACAATGTGCGAATATTCCATTTGACAATCACCATAACAAATACCTTGTGAGTCAAACGTTGATGGCTGGGCATTACGTCGTTAGATGGCTATTGCTTGAAGCGGACTGAAACATATGATCCTAAAGCGTATCCACGTTCGAACTCATACCATCATATAAACATATGCTGTTACGTCACAGGGATATAATCAAAGCCTTGCTTGTGTGGTACAACTAGTGAACCCCCAACCCCCACTCCCCCCTCCCCCTCCCCCCGCCCCTCCCACCCACGCACACACGCACACCACAATATAGATATCAATAAAGTGCGGAAATAATAGCCAGAGTAAAGATGCACAGATACATACATAAAGGTGCGTAGCCAAATGCATTTGTCAGATATGAGGAAATTAGGGATTAATCAAAGCGCTATTGGGTGAGTGATGTTGTCCTGAGAAAGAAATGACACCTCTGGAAATGTATTCAATGTTCACGAAGGCTTTTGGGATGCCGGGGCAACTGTGGGAAAGTCAAGTGAGTGAGTGCTTTGCATCCTGAACGAAAACCTACGGAATACTTGAGCTACTACATTTGCAGCTCGGAAAGTGAAAGGTTTAGGATTGACCTGCCATGTGAGCCTAGCTAAGGGAGTAGAATAAATACACATGACGAGGTGGTCATAAACTGTTTCTGTTGATGAGTACAAAAGCTAAATGGCGAAGGCAAGAACATGAATAGTTGTTTGCTAGAAAGCCAGTGCCGGATAACATAAATTATTCCAAGCAACCAGCGTTTCAGTCATTGAGCATTGATTCTAAATGCCCCAATGAGTTTTCGATGAATATTCAATATTCCACAGTTCATAATGTCGAGGGTGGGGGTGGGGGGGGCGCATGATTTATTCGCCGCTAATACACGATTCATTGATCGATTAGCTACAAGAAAGAGCGTGACGACCAAAAACATCGAATTGATCCTGCTGATATGAACCGTTTATACAATGTCTTTGCTGCGCAGTTACACTCTTTGGACAGAAGATCTCATTAAAGGACAATTGTCAGTTATTTTGAATTATCGTATGCCTCTCTTGGGATGAATGTGCAAGCTAAGCAAACATAAAAATGAAAGGGTACATGAAAATATACGGACATTACTCGACTATATTACTTGCAATTTTGTATATCACAATACGATATCATCTCTATTGACGACATATATACGTAATTCAATTTAAACTATACATAGCACCAATTGACGACGGTTGTGTACTTTTATTTACCTGAGCAGGTAGGATTACCTCATGGAAGAATGAGATACTATGATTAGATGATAGCGTGAACTTGTCTCAACAAAAGACTGCGTGCCATTGAACGGCTTTTGTGCTATAATTTGACGAATATGGCTTTTTGGTAAACATGCTATACACGCATTTGACCTATGCAGCATTGACAAACAAATGATTAGGCAATACATGCCAGTTGACAGCCATATATTTCAGTTATTTATGCGCAACATGAATATCTTTCAAAATTCCTACATTTAACATATGCTCAATTGTCAATGAAATCAAGATAAAAAAACGCAGTTCATTTATGCTTAAATAAAATCAAAGAGAACGAAAAGCAATGCATCTCTGCATGCTAAGTGTTTCATTACTCTATTGCCTATCAGCAATAAAAGTACCTGCATTACATTAATGCTTGAGTACTTAGCTTACAGTATCAGTTCATCCAGCATCTAAAATATCTGGCTTCACTTACAGACAGTAGGCGGTTGCTCGGTAGAGTGCTATTTACGAACTATTAAATGCGACAATTTCCTGCCCTAAGGGGATATTTGAGACCACACTGAAACATGTTTAGTTGGTTGAAGGCGAATACATTAATTTAACGATGCCAGACAGCAGTCAATCAGAATGTCAAGTGATTCGATATATTTGTTGGAAGAGAGTATATGTCATCCTAAACCGCAGAATCATCCAATGGTGGGTCTCGTTACTTATCGTGTGCAATCGCCGATCGTCCATTAGGCCAGGGCCTTTGGATATAAGGCTCCGAAGTAGAAAAAAGAGAAATGTTAACAATAAATACCTGTTGCTTTTGGATAAGCGCTCATTCTTCGAATTTGCAAAATTAATGTATATAGAGAGATATATATATATATATATAGAGAGAGAGAGATATAGATATAGAGATATAGAGATATAGATATATATAGATAGATAGAGATATAGATCTATATATAGAGATATAGATCTAGATATCTATATATATATAGAGAGATATATCTATAGAGATAGGATACATTGCACAGGAAGAGAGATATATATAGATCTAGAATATAGATATATAGAGATAGAGATATCTATATATAGAAATAAATGTATATATATATACATCTATACAGACCCTAAAGACATCCCTATAGACCTCTCTAGATATATCCTTATATATATACTACTTATATCTCTCATATATATATATACAGATATATATATATATCTCTATATATATATCTCTCTATATATCTATATATATCTATATATATCTATCTCTCTCTATATATCTATATCTATATATATCTCTCTCTATCTATCTCTATATATATATATATATATATCTATATATTCCATCCGTCGCTGACTACCAAGTGCAAATATCACGTTTTACGATGTTATAGCTTCTCAATCAACAGACTGACTCTTGCTAATTGTCTTTGTTGGGCATAATTATAAGGAAAGCACATGCTGTAGTGAACAACCATAAATTTGACGAAAATTAACTGATGTGTTTAACTAATTGCATGAGCAGTTGTGATAGTCACATCTGTGAATCTGTGAAGAAATTCCTGTTTAAGAAATTTTACCAATGTATAAATAAAGATGTCTTCAAACATGTTCCAAATAAAAAAACATCCAACTCTCCTGTGGGAATCTGTGACAGATGCTGAAAGTTGGGGTACCCAGAACCTTCTTTTCGAAAATCTGCAAATGTTTAGTTCTGCCGTAAGCAATTTGTTATGTGTCAAAAGTGTTTTTAGGTTAAACTGAATTGATTGCAAACATTTGTTTTCATCCAAACCACTCCTCGGTGAGACAACAGCCATACTGATTGCAAACGCTCGTCGCAACCTACTTGTTTTTGTTGATAATAAATGAGGATGTAAATTGAAAAAAGTGGCAGTATCACTTTATTTAAATTTTAGTTAGACAACCTTACTGCCACACAAATTCAAAAAACCACAGGAGTGAAGGTCTGAGTCTTCTTGAAACCCCACATCATAATTTGATACCATTGTTGCATGTTATGCCTTCCGCATGCCATGCTGAGATACACCTGACTTCATTCTTCTTGCAGCTGCACAGCCGGCTGTTGCAGTCTCCATTACAAATGCAACTTCTAAACTAGAGCAGCTTCTCAGGAGTCATGGGGCTAGTGTTAGAACTGGCTTATAACCGTGAACCTTTTCCATACATCCATACTCACTTGGATCCAAAAACATGCTTTGCAGCAGCATCCTGTCACGGGTGTGAAGATAGGCACGTATAGAATGCTCTGTTAGAAGTAGAGTCACTGGTTTTACCAGCCCAGCTGCCGCCTTCCTAAAGAAGTACCGTCTGCATGTTAAATGTGCTGGAAAATTGCTCTTACTAGCCCGTACTTCAACGAAGATGCCCATGTGTTCATCAATGTCCCCTAGACAAAACCTCTTAAACAGCGTTGTTTTTCCGCGCCCCGCAGTTCCCGAAAACCGTATCACAACCGGATAATGCAATACCAAAAGAACAGGTGGCGCATTTGTCGTTCAGAGAGAGCTTTGCGGATCCTTCTTACATCGTAAGAACCCTTAGACGTGGTTAAAAAGATATTTGATGTTTGAGCTATGGTGCACCAGCATTATCAGCACGTCCACGTCTTCCGCCCGAAACTAAAAATAGAGCAATGTATAAGCAAAGCGTTTTCAATTGTGCACAATCTATTAATGTTATGTATAATATTATGTTGTGCTGTACGTACACCGTATTTTACAGTATCAACAGAGTCATGTGTAGCAACAGCCTATGCCCCTCTCACAATCGATGTGTCAGCATCATTGCCACACTGCTCCACGGTGATCTGATGTTTCCGGGTGTTAACGCGAAGAGATGGATGAGCTCACACATGTTATGAGTGTCGTCCATGCACTTTGACCTTTGTGTCAAATGAATCATACCTGGTTGAATTTGTAGATCACAGCAGGGGTTCCTGATACGCCGGTTATGGTCGCGATCTATTGGCAAGCTGCGATAGCCATCGAAGACCACAGTGGTCTTCTGTCAGCAATCTCCGGCCTTGTTCGCCTTGTACATTTTCTGATCTTTGTTGCTGGGCAATAGGAAGGTAGTCAACTCATACTCTAAGCTTGTATCGATGAAATGTTCAATAGTGAAAAAAGTATGTTACTGTGCTACAATATCCCACAATCTTATACGAATTATGGCAGAATGGATCCATTTTAAAAAAGTACTCTGAGGCTGTTCAGTTATATTGGTTATGAAAATAACGATGCGAATATCAATAAGGCTGTAGGAAAATTATTTTATCGCACCAACATTTTGATGTCCAGATTCCGCTTTTGCCGCACCGACGTCCGAACAAACCAATTTGATACCTTTTGTACAAACTTCTATGGCATGATTTAAAGTCATTTGAAAAAAAAGTTTTGTTTGGCGAGAGTGTGAAAGGAGAGTTCTTAAGCTTGATAGAAGAACGAGGTCTCGTTTTTTACCGCTGCATGTCGGCAGACCAGATATATGCACTCAGCTTTTGTTAAAATTTGTTATTATTTGGTTAAAATTCAAAGTCAGTAACAACCCAAAAGTTCTGCTTGCCACTATGCTCGCAAATGTAAGCTCGTCTGTCGTATGAAGTAACGTAAAAACATGTTTGTCTTTACTCAACAGACTCATAATTTGCGCACAACGGGATATATATATATATATATATATATATATATATATATATATATATATATATATATATATATATATATATATATATATATATATTTATTATATATATATATATATATATATATATATATATATATATATATATATATATATATTTGATTAATTGATGAGTTTTGATGAATATTCATTGACCTTGGGAATTTGTCTGAGCGACGACAGGGCTTGTACCTTGAACTGCACATCCATTTTCAATGTCACTGACTGTCCGTCCCAATTTATCTGCATCTTCCTCCGTACTTCAGCAGCTCTCTTGGCATTGACTGCATCATCTGCAATGCTCGTGAATCATGTTTTGAAAGACACAAGCAGCAGCTGGTCACGTTCGTTGTCGAAGGGGTTGTTCACCGCCTCTCTGTTGCAGACAAGGCTAATAGCTGAAGCGTCTCGCGTCATCCTTTTTTGGCAACGTCTTTGTGGAGTCTTGACACTTCCTCCATGCGCTTGTTGACATCGGATAAGTGGTTGATGGTTTGTACCCAGCGCTTATGGTTTGAATCACTATTCCTGATCCTTTCTCTGCTCTATCCACCTTCATCAGTATCTGCTCGATACAGACGTCACACCAGGTGCCAGACCAATCATGACAGTAACAACGGACGTGGTTCCCGGCAGTCATCCGCTGACGGCGTACTGAGGATGCCCCACAGCTTAAGACGTGTCCAGCATTCTGGTAACAATGCAGGACAGGTGTATGTTGTTGTCTCAAAGCCGTTCAGTCTCGATGAAGATCTTGATAACATCTACCATGTAGTGGTACTGAACCCGGAGTGCAGGCGATCTTCCTGTGCTGGTTTCTTCACACCTCTGCTCAAACAGTGCAGCTAATGGCTCTGTGCGTCTGGCTCCCAGCTTCCCATTATGTACCTTCTCTAAGTGGGTTTCCATTTCACCAAGCACTTCCTCGGTGAAGGCACGTTTCATGACGTACTGACTGATGGATGCATCTGTCAGGATGGGAGCGCGGATCGGCTTGTCAAAACACCCTCCCTTCAGAATGCCTTCGGCTGTCGTACTCCCTGGATAGGTCAGCTGGATCAACTCACGGGGGCAAGAATCATCCATAATATTACCCAAGGACATGAGGTAGGACTTAAGCCGGTGGAGCGCCAGAAGCATCAGTAATGCCAACTCCATTCTTGTCATTGATGAAGCAGCATTCGTAATGTCTCTGCATACGACTATATGTACCCCAACTGGTGAGCATCTTTTTTGGCCCAAATCTATAGGGATACAGCGTTTGATAATAATGATCAACTTTCCATTAATCAGCATTTGCCTCACTGAGTCAAAATCATTATTTAGATCACTTATATCTGAAGTCATGGAGTTATCTGTTATGACCAATCGTCTCGAGAAGAACTTGCAGCGCGAATGATACAGTGTTTCCTCTTCTTCCAAGTCGTTGATCTCTTCCAGGCGACCAGCGACTTGAGTGCCCTAGCCACCCTTGCGGTCCTATGCTGTGTTCAGCAAGTTTGTCTTCGGACTATCCACAGGCAAATTTTCAGGAACTCGGTTTCTCTATCTAGCAGTCTATGTCAGGGAGTGGAGAGGGGTTTGATATCAGTTAATATCATCCTATGCAATATCCATCACTAGTTATCACATACCAATCACTACGCATTATTACACATCACAAACAATATGATTATTTAGGAATAGACGAGCAGGTTGGTTGCAAAGAATGCAAGCGTTCTTATTGAGAAGCTGAATGGAACATGAACTGCATTCATCAGATGAATGAATGCCAAAGGAATACAATCGCTCCAAACTTGCTCTTATTTGCGACTTGAACAATTTTACCAAGCCTCATTACATATTTTTATAAATGTGCAAATGATATATGTATGATGCAAGGTGAAATGAGAGCACATTCAAATCTAATTTGAAGACGTGCGCTCCATCGCAATGAATGTATATTTCAGCACATCGCACTTAAGAGCCTCTGCATAATGAATTTGAGTGTGGGTAATTCCTAAGTGCAAACTCGCAATATCAAAAGCAACGAATGAAGATTTGCGACTATTTAAGATCTTAGAAGGGCGGAGCCAAATCGACATTACCGTGTTTGCTATTACTTGTGACATTTGCTGCGCCTATGCGGAACAACATGCTGTCACGGAAAGGAAATAAAGAGAGCGAAGGAAATAGATTAGAATAGAATGATATGCTTTCGCTTTAACAGCAATGTTATAAAAGGTTTGTTTTGTGTTTGGCACAAGGAATCGATAACACATGTACGTCCTAAATCACATTCGCATTACTCATCTTTGCTTTGTATCCGATGTCATGCAAACAGCCCTTCTATATATTGCAGATATTGTTGACACGTTGACGGTCGCATAATCTGTTGCGATCTGGTAATGGAGCAAATATGCCTTAATCACACAGAGACTGGTGCAGATCAACTGTCGTCGAATAGAGACCCGTTGATCCCTTGTGTTTCGACTTTTATAATCGACGTCTACGAGTCGACGTGGCTGCTTTTCAACGTCGAATGCGTTTCAGCCATTGTCATGAACTATCCACTTGACCCTCCACAAAACAATCGCACTCGTTCAGTAGCTGACAGATGCCGTTAGACGTGCGCATACTTTGCATGTTTGGATGTATATATGCATGCATGTATGTATGAATGTAAGCATAAATGTATGTATGTATGTATGTCAGTATGTATGTATGTATGTATGCATTCATGTATATAAGAATACAGTGCTTACATATATATATATAAATATGCATATGTATATATTTATATATATATATATATTTATATATGTTCATATATAAATATTCAAATATATGTATAGACATATAAATATGCATATTAATATGTATTAAAATATATATTTACAAATATATATATAATTATATATAAACATAAATATATATATATATATATTTATATATATGCATATATATATATGCATATATATATATATATATATATATATATATATATATATATATATGTATATATATATATATATATACATAAATATATATATATATATATATATATATATATATATATATATATATATATATATATATATATATATATATATATATATATGTATGTATGCATGCATGCATGTATTTATGCATGTTCTTAAGCACGTACTTTTGTATATATGTGTACATATATGTATGTATGTATACATGTGTGTATGTAACAATGTCTGTTTAAATGTATGTATGTATGTATGCATGGATGTATGTATGTATGTATGAATGTATGCATTTATGGATTAATGTATGTATGTACGTATTAATAAATGCATGTATGCTTGTACGTATATATGCATGCATGCATGTATGCATATATGGTTGTACCTTTGTATGTATGTATGTATGTATGTATGTATGTATGTATGTATGTATGTATGTATGTATGTATGTATGTATGTATGTATGTATGTATGTATGTATGTATGTATGTATGTATGTATGTATGTATGTATGTATGTATGTATGTATGTATGTATGTATGTATGTATGTATGTATGTATGTATGTATGTATGTATGTACAAACGTTTCTTTCAACAATTATATCGTTTGTTAGCTTGCAGCAAGGTTTCTGATGTTTGAGTCCATAGTTCAATCATTGGATTTTATTACTTACTTGTTTATGACTTGCGTCGAACCTTTGGATTTATTTTGTCCAAACACGGAAAGATGACTTTGCATCCGTTTTTAATTTTTAATTAAGTACTTACTTGTACTTGTTACACTCTATATATTATCTGCGATTGCGGCGCGGTCACCATACCCTGAACCTTACATAAGCATATTAGAAAGAGTTAAACGGGGATTTTCACACCTCGATATAGGTATGCACAATTTACATTGCGAAACAATATTGCACTTGCGCGTCTCTTAAATCAGGACGAGTCGATGTGTGGAAATCAAACACAAATTTATAACATATTCAGTAGGTACAATAATTCGAACTATGAATGGTTTGGACTGCACCTTATCAAACCTAATGATACAACAAAACCAAAACAAAATAGCGCTCATAACTGAGTTGTGACACCATAAATAGTTTGAGTCAACTCACTGAACTCCTGCTTTAACAACTCCATGTCCTTAATGTCTCATATTGCAAGATGCAGATAACACATTAGTTTCTCGTTAACTGATTTCTACTCGAACAGATTAATTCATGGTCTTAGGTGGAATTATGTTAAAAAACGTTTGTAAATCTTGTACAATCTGTGCTTGATTTACGAAGGGGTTAGTGGCTGGTAAGGAGATATTGCTAACCGAATTTAAATACACCACAGCGTATAACATTACGGCTTCAGAGCTATGTTGTTGGCCTCACTGTAAATTATTGCACGGAAACGTCCCTTTTGAATTGTAACAATGCAACAAAAGCGTTGGTTTTACATCCAATATTACTAACAATATTGTCTGGTCAGCTGAAAGTGAATTGATCGTTAACAGGTGTCATATTTTAAGCTAACAAGAGTGGAATCCGTTTTGATGGGCTACGTTCCACACCTCGCAGTGCACCAATTGTTGACACTGACGCTAAGGGCGGTTCATGCTGATAATTTGTGTCCACAAATCCTTTGAGGGAGGTGGAGTCAATCATGGTTTCAATATCTCATTGTCATACTCTAATTGCATTGTACACACGAGCTTGTAGTTTGCTGATCTATGTTACACACCAATATTAATGCGCTTAAAGCATTTGATATCGTGAAGCAATATTCTGACGCTGATTAAAAAATGGTGATGAAATTCCAGATGACGCCAATCAACAAAGAAACATTATCAGGGTATCACTACGTCGACCAGCATAACTCGCACATATACTGTGGTTCGTACATAACAAAGACCAAAAGCTCTCACAATGAATGCATACTTCAGTATAGTTTCTTGTGTGTTCGATACATGATGCCAAAAGCGGCAACTGATGGGAATCCATCAACGACCCACCAGTTCATGACGGAGCTGTTTGACGTTTCGTTCGTTCCCATGATTGATCAGTCGTTGGGGGATGAAGAATACGTGCTTTGTTTGATCTTCGTTTCATTGCGTTCAGTGGTCTTGATAGAGTTTGGTGGCGCCAAACTCCTCTCCAAACTCCTCTCCAAACTAATATTACTCTGGTCGTGCTCAGAGCATCATTTACATACCCCTTTCTGAGAGATGGGACCATTATTTGACGTGATCAACCGAGTCACGAGTAACGAGCCTGACCGTTACATCCAGGGATCGAAACCACAACCGGTGGGTCGAAGGGCGAGGCAGTAAACCACTAAGCCACGGGCACCCGTTCGATGCAATTCCGTATTGATATTGCCTTGTTTGAGAGTGAGAAAAATAAACGGCTAGCGAGAAATATCAAATGTAGATTACTGTTTAAATATATTGCAAATTAAACGTGCATTATCTGGAAAGGAAAGTAAAACTCTTCATATTAAAATACAAGCTGTGGCTAAAATATGATCGGTCGTGTCACATGCATCCTATTTTTTCGTAATGAACAAAGCCATATACTGTTTTCATTGGTACTCACAAATGTCGGTTATAATATTCTCAGTGCGGGCGCCGAATAGATAACACGCGCTGTTACTCATGTTCGACAAGCGGCTTATCAAATGGCTATTTGAATAAACATCTAACCAGTCATGTTCACAAAAACATACCATGCCGCTATTGTTAGGCAAGTCAATCCGGACAGCATCAGAGGAGTAATTGTATGGCATTTCACCTTTGCCTGTTAGCAATAGCCATGATGTCTTGGTAATATAGTCCTTGGCTAATATTTAGCTTAACGTTGGGAAAAATTCTATATCGTGCTTTTTGAGTAAATAGAAGCAGCCAGTTTCAGTAGGCACTACTGATAACAATGTCTATATGATGTCCTCTTCATTGCGGATAATGTTGCTCGCATCGTAAAAACAGTACCCACTTCTTTCTGTGAGGAAGTCATGTGGTCTAATAGGCACTGTTGATATTACAACTATTGACCTATACGTGCTTGCAATGCGCGTTAAGACTCCTTCTCTTCTCCGATCCGCTTTCTTATCGGTTGGTCTTTTCGCAGGATATCTTGTAAGTGATTACACATGCGCGGATATCAGGTAGCATACAATGCTTTTACTGTTGACATACGAACTAAATGATCCTGCGCATCTTATAGAGTTTGTTGCTAATACACAGCTACATTTCTTCCGCCTAGACACCTGTACAAGTATGTGTGTTGGGGCATTTTTATCCTGACGAAAACTGTAAAGCTGACAAATGTACAGGTAACAATGTCTGACTGTTTATCATAATCACTGTGAATGAATCTTTGGCGGCAATCAAAAGTAATGTGAAATATTTCCTGTTCACATGTGTGAATTTCGAAACCAGTTTCCTATATTTTCTCTAACAGGGATAATAAAATAGGTTGATTTGTATGTCCCAGTGGCCAAACCATTGAACTGTGTGACAAATTAGTGAAGTAGTTTCACTATTAGGACCTCGATTCATCCTGTGGCAGATAACTGCCTGCCAATCAACCTTTCTATGGGTTGTATATCAATGTCAATTATTCAATCCAGGCAATGTAATTTGAACTTTACAACTACTAGTTAATGTATAAACTTCATTGTGTAATTGAACGCAACTGAAAGTGTGTAATAGACAATTAACATACTTACAACCAATCACTTCCTTACCGCCATTGTCGGCCGAATTTAAGACGGAGTTGGATGACTATCGGAAACTCTGCCAGGCTCACTCGGCACACGCGGCCTACGCGGCCCACAGATCGAGTTGACAGCATACAAGCAGTATTCATACTTGTCTAAGGGGAAATATTACTGGCTACGACATCAATCATTGGTGCAAATTAGTATAAAGGAAAGGCTAATTGTCGAACCAATATGGAATGCAGAACACTTCTGCAATAAGCACCCTGACCTACAGATGTATGAAAGTTGGAACAGGAAGTTTTATTCCTGGTCGTAACTTAACCAGTGATTTTTCTCCAACCACGGCATAAGAAAGCATGTGACTTTGTGCTTAAGTGTGAGGTCAGAATTGTCTTAGGATTTCTGTTGACTAAAGATAGTAGAAGTTCAATCACAGTTGGTTTGTTGATCAGCCTTTTTAGAAGTGGTTTATGTTATCACAATTTAACAGTAGTTTATTTCAGGCGCAAGGTCCATACTATATACCCTGCATTGAGAAGAACGTGGAGATAAAGCGTAGAGATAAATATAAATTACACATCCCATAGGCTCAAATATCGCACTTAATTGATAATCCATATATGAAATGCGGCCTCGGTATGGATGATTTCTCGCATATATTCTTCTTCTTGTTGCACACAATTGCTTTATGAGTTTGCTATACAATCGATGAACGCTTAGGTCTGAGCATCTGTGCGCGTTCGAACTGAGATACAACGTTAGTCGCATTAATTATACGTTTATGTTGCCAAATCATTTATCCCACCGCCACAGGAGCGAAATTATTGCAACACCAGCTGTTTGAAAAATAAATTATTCACATGGTAGCGTACAATGCGCTAATGAGTTTGTTTACGACCCAAATATATCGATCAAAATTGATAAGAAAACAAATGCGCAAAAGCAGATGGTCCCTTTATCTACGTCATTTAATTGAGCATACCATATAATTACATATCATGTACAATAATTCCGCGCAAGATGCACAATTCTGTCAGCCAATAACTTCCTTCCGTTCTCTATCAGGAATATTTTCAACACCGGCAAGCCTTCATGATGGTGCCGGGGAAATGCTGCTGCCATACACACTGTCAGTGCATAGGAACCATTCACAAAAGCGGGACCGATCAACTATCATCTCGAGGGTTATGATAATTGGGCCATCATTCTACAATTAATTTTCAGTATCTAGGAATATTTACACTAACAAAGTTCATTTCTGAAAAGATAATAAGGCTTCAGGAGGAGCATGATGTTGCCACTGGCAAACAAAGCCACACGACACCCACGTCAATCGGCCAACTGTTCGCCAGCAAGTCAATTCCAGATATCAGTTCAGATGTGCGACGCGGCGGTTTGCCCGAATCATATTACTGGTAGCCCCGGATGGGCGGTAGTATACTTATGTACCGTCCTGCGCGAGGCGCAACCATCGAACGGTCAGCGTTATATGTGAAGTGTCCGTACCTTCTGATCAATGTTGTGTACTTACGTATCTATTTTTGGCGAGAATTGAGATGAATATATCCTTTTGGACACTATTTTGCTTATCCACTGTCTCGTGATTTGCAATTGTCACATTAATATTGAAAATGCAACTGTTCGTTTACGGCAACCCAAAATCTCGGAAACGACGTCACATTACGCTGTTTTAGTTTCACTCGCCATGTGGCTGCATGTCTGGTGGGGAATGGGCCGGGGACGGGCGGGTGGGGTAGCGGTCGGGATACTAAAGCGTATAGAGGTACTATACATGTGCCGCGCGTCAGGGTGTTTTTTCGGCCTCTTGGCTTGCACGACGGGTTTTGTACTTGTACCACAGTGTATGCTTTTTGCCATTTTCACCTTGTACGACGGGTACGGGTTTTCGCGGTCCCGCGTCACACACCTACTCAGGACGAGGCGAAGTGCCTCTCCTCAGCATCCCCCCCCCCCATCCCGGGCTGCGGGTAGCATAACAGCGTCAAGTGTTTCTCGGTAAAGATGCCCGTTATCTTCGACTTTGTCATGATACCCACAATCTCAAGAGAATATCCACTCCTCCAAAGACCCCGCAGCCGCTTGGTGAAATATAACTACCAAAAATACCATAAAGAAAGTTGGCGCTCACATCCGCCATAAGTAAGTATTATTACTTACCTGACCAATTTTGAAGTAGGCGGAAAATATCTAGTCACCTTATACGTGGAACTGTAGCCGCATTGTTCAAGCACGCACAGGTACTCACGATACTCTGCAGATAAAGTAAATTCTAACTTACGCACAGCATGCCATCATATATAAAGTACCAATTTTCTCCTTCAACGGACGTGGATTAGACCCAGTTAATTGCAAACGAAAACGATCGATGTATGCTGTCAATTGCAAACCTGATCTGCGTCCTCCCGCCCCACCCGCCATCCACCTCATGCCTCTCCCCACCTTCCATTATCTGTGTTAAAGGAGGGTCTGTTAGACAAGAGTAAATCACTGCCTTTTCATGATAATAATACCGACGACGACGAAAGCTGCTGATGCGGGGCAAAATGCACAGCCAATATGAGGAAATCCATTTGACCTATAGCACGAATCATTCAATATGAATGGTGTTACGTATGTTCATGTTCTAAAATATAAACTATTTTGGTAAAGCATAATCAAAATATATAATATATAATTCTTCTTGCAGCTGCACAGCCGGCTGCTGCAGTCTCCATTACAAATTCAGCTTGTGAACTGGAGCAGCTTCTCAGGAGTCATGGGGCTAGTGTTAGAAGTGGCTTATAACAGTGAACCTTTTCCATACATCCGTACTCACTTGGATCCAAAAACATGCTTTGCAGCAGCATCCTGTCACGGGTGTGAAGATAGGCACGTATAGAATGCTCTGTTAGAAGTAGAGTCACTGGTTTTACCAGCCCAGCTGCCGCCATCCTAAAGAAGTACCGTCTGCATGTTAAATGCGCTGGAAAAAGCAATTGTGTGCAACAAGAAGAAGATTATATGCGAGAAATCATCCATACCGAGGCCGCATTTCATATATGGATTATCAATTAAGTGCGGTATTTGAGCCTATGGGATGTGTAATTTATATTTATCTCTACGCTTTATCTCCACGTTCTTCTCAATGCAGGTATATAGTATGGACCTTGCGCCTGAAATAAACTACTGTTAAATTGTGATAACATAAACCACTTCTAAAAAGGCTGATCAACAAACCAACTGTGTTTGAACTTCTACTATCTTTAGTCAACAGAAATCCTAAGACAATTCTGACCTCACACTTAAGCACAAAGTCACATGCTTTCTTATGCCGTGGTTGGAGAAAAATCACTGGTTAAGTTACGACCAGGAATAAAACTTCCTGTTCCAACTTTCATACATCTGTAGGTCAGGGTGCTTATTGCAGAAGTGTTCTGCATTCCATATTGGTTCGACAATTAGCCTTTCCTTTATACTAATTTGCACCAATGATTGATGTCGTAGCCAGTAATATTTCCCCTTAGACAAGTATGAATACTGCTTGTATGCTGTCAACTCGATCTGTGGGCCGCGTAGGCCGCGTGTGCCGAGTGAGCCTGGCAGAGTTTCCGATAGTCATCCAACTCCGTCTTAAATTCGGCCGACAATGGCGGTAAGGAAGTGATTGGTTGTAAGTATGTTAATTGTCTATTACACACTTTCAGTTGCGTTCAATTACACAATGAAGTTTATACATTAACTAGTAGTTGTAAAGTTCAAATTACATTGCCTGGATTGAATAATTGACATTGATATACAACCCATAGAAAGAAAAATTGCTCTTACTAGCCCGTACTTCAACGAATACGTTGTCAAAGGGGTTGTTCACCGCCTCTCTGTTGCAGACAAGGCTAATAGCTGAAGCGTCTCGCGTCATCCTTTTATGGCAACGTCTTTGTGGAGTCGGCCGTGATTCTTAACACTTCCTCCATGCGCTTGTTGACATCGGATAAGTGGTTGATGGTTTGTACCCAGCACTTATGGTTTGAATCACTATTCCTGATCCTTTCTCTGCTCTATCCACCTTCATCAGTATCTGCTCCATACAGACGTCACACCAGGTGCCAGACCAATCATGACAGTAACAACGGACGTGGTTCCCGGCAGTCATCCGCTGACGGCGTACTGAGGATGCCCCACAGCTTAAGACGTGTCCAGCATTCTGGTAACAATGCAGGACAGGTGTATGTTGTTGTCTCAAAGCCGTTCAGTCTCGATGAAGATCTTGATAACATCTACCATGTAGTGGTACTGAACCCGGAGTGCAGGCGATCTTCCTGTGCTGGTTTCTTCACACCTCTGCTCAAACAGTGCAGCTAATGGCTCTGTGCGTCTGGCTCCCAGCTTCCCATTATGTACCTTCTCTAAGTGGGTTTCCATTTCACCAAGCACTTCCTCGGTGAAGGCACGTTTCATGACGTACTGACTGATGGCTGCATCTGTCAGGATGGGAGCGCGGATCGGCTTGTCAAAACACCCTCCCTTCAGAATGCCTTCGGCTGTCGTACTCCCTGGATAGGTCAGCTGGATCAACTCACGGGGGCAAGAATCATCCATAATATTACCCAAGGACATGAGGTAGGACTTAAGCCGGTGGAGCGCCAGAAGCATCAGCAATGCCAACTCCATTCTTGTCATTGATGAAGCAGCATTCGTAATGTCTCTGCATACGACTATATGTACCCCAACTGGTGAGCATCTTTTTTGGCCCAAATCTATAGGGATACAGCGTTTGATAATAATGATCAACTTTCCATTAATCAGCATTTGCCTCACTGAGTCAAAATCATTATTTAGATCACTTATATCTGAAGACATGGAGTTATCTGTTATGACCATTCATCTCGAGAAGAACTTGCAGCGCGAATGATACAGTGTTTCCTCTTCTTCCAAGTCGTTGATCTCTTCCAGGCGACCAGCGACTTGAGTGCCCTAGCCACCCTTGCGGTCCTATGCTGTGTTCAGCAAGTTTGTCTTCGGACTATCCACAGGCAAATTTTCAGGAACTCGTTTTCTCTATCTAGCAGTCTATGTCAGGGAGTGGAGAGGGGTTTAATATCAGTTAATATGATTCTATGCCATATTCATCACTACTTATCGCATACCAATCACTACGCATTATTACACATCACAAACAATATGATCATTTAGGAATAGACGAGCAGGTTGGTAGCAACGAATGCAAGCGTTCTTATTGAGAAGCTGAACGGAACATGAACTGCATTCATCAGATGAATGAATGCCAAAGGAATACAATCGCTTCAAACTTGCTCTTATTTGCGACTTGAACAATTTTACCAAGCCTCATTACATATTTTTATAAATGTGCAAATGATATATGTATGATGCAAGGTGAAATGAGAGCACATTCAAATCTAATTTGAAGACGTGCGCTCCGTCGCAATGAATGTATAATTCAGCACATCGCACTTAAAATCCTCTACTTAGTGCATAATAAATTTGAATGTGGGTAATTCCTATGTCAATTGATCGTTAGCAGGTGTCATATTTTAAGCTAACAAGAGTGGAATCCGTTTTGATGGGCTACGTTCCACACATGGCAGTGCAGTGTCATAAGCCGATTGCCCCTAACTTGTTGCGACAGAGTGCTCTAACACGAATCGCGTATGTCATCCGAAATTGTCATGTTTTCTGCGACAATGGAGAATATAGATATATATATATATATATATATATATATATATATATATATATATATATATATATATATATATATATATATATATATATATATATATATATATATATATATATATATATGTATGCATGTATGTATATATAAATATATGAAAATATATGCATGTACATGTATAAATATATATATAAATATATACATTTATATATACAAATATATATAAATATAAACATATATGTATACATATATATATATATATGTACATTTTATATGCACATGTAAATATATATATATTTACATCTATATATATATGTATATATAAATATTTTTACGCACATATTTATATTCATGTATATAATTTAATTCAAATATATATATATATATATATATATATATATATATATATTTGAATATATATACATATACATATATATATACATTTATTTGCATAGAAATATATTTATATATATTTATATATATGTACATATATATGCACATATACATATATATGCAAATATATATTATATATATATAGATAAACACATATATATGTATATGTTTATATTTATATATATTTATATAGATATATTTACATATATTTTATATATATACACATATATATATAAACTACTAATTATTTATGAATATATTTTTGAATACATATATATATATAGATATATATATACTTTTATATATATATAAACATTTATTTTATATACATTTATTTAGATATTTAGATGTATTTCTAAAATATATATAAAACATAAATATATATACACAAATTTACAGATATATATTATATATATATATAAATGTATGCATATAAATACATTTTTATATATGAGATATATATCTATATACATATGTATATATATATATAGACATTCTATATATATATATAAAAATATAGATATATCTCTATATAAAAAATATATATATATTTATCTATAGATACGAGCAGCCACTTCATATGTTACTTCCCTTTTAAACACAAGGTGTGATTAACTAATAGCGTCAGCGGGTGTGTGCCTGATGATATTCACTCTCATAATTTTAGCTATATATGTATATAGAACAAGAAACGTGTTACCCGATCGAGAACCCCCTTTTAAATATATATTATGCTATATCATATATCATATATTTCCTATTTGCTATATATATATACAGCGCCTCGAGACTTTATAGATATTAATACAATGACGATCATGCTGAAAATTTCACATAATGATATTATCCATGTGTAGACTTCGCTATTTGTGCATTATGTAAACTTTAGAATGGCATTAAACGTATTTTTGAGACATTTAACTCATCAGGGAATGCTGTTTAACACTTCAGATAACGATATGATCTGATTAAATAACCAATCAGAAGAGCACAGGTTGGCAGACTTCTCTTTGCAACGGCCATTCGTCAGCAAATATTGGTAATGGTGATCCTGCTGATCCCTTGTGGTTCTCTTTAGTGTTAACCATGGTGAAACTGTTTATCATAGCAAATGAACTTATTACTAGATTAAATAATAAACTAAACGGCCATGGTCAATTAAGTGAGTTGCATGGTGTATTCCCTGCTAATGCCGGCATAAACGTGCCTCGGAAACAGTGTGAGTAACTATTAACTGGACTGAATGCGCTGCAACTCCCGCGCTAATGCGTAACGCTACATCAGAGCTGGCAGTTATATGGGTCTGGCCACTATGCTGCAACCGATTGACTCTTTTCACGGCTCTTTCAATTTACTTATTGATTGCTAGGCCCCATCAGCTACTTGACTTATTCGCTGCTAAATAGAAAGGTAGGCGGGCATGATTTACATTATTTATATCTGATAGCGGCGCCACAGATCCTGCAATAATATTTGGACCGATTTACTTAGCACGCAACCGCCTGAACCATCCCTAGCACCTATACTGATATAAGGCACTCTTCTAGTTGCAGGTTGATGAGCAAGCATGAGGCGTGGCTGTCTTTACTATGAGTTGTGCTCCATACAATGAGTTACTTTCAGTACAGTTGCAGTACATAGCTCAGTGCCTGATAGCTTCATCGTGTGATGAACGCCAGCACAAATTATCACTGTGACCCTTGACGGAGATAACCCGAATTAACAGCCTCTTCAATGCGTGGATTGACAAGTGTATACCGGTATACAAACCGATCATTGGAAAATATATAACATAGAGAAACGAGCCTTTTCTACCATCATTTGTATTGGGCATTAACAATCTCACATAACCAATTAGCTCACTCTTAATAAACTATGCGTTTGGCTACTCCTTTAAATTTGCATGGGGTAATTTGAACGCCAACTCAAAATAAGCATTCACTATCTCTTCCCTAATTATTGGAAGTGGCGGTATCCTGAATAAGTTTATCAATGAGACTCGTAAAAATAAATATCAGTGTGTAGATTAGCACAAGGAAATCACGGTTGATTCCATAAATTGGGAATTATAAGTAATCTCTAGCAACGGAAAGGTCCCTGTGTACAAGGTTGGACAACAGGTGTTATGTGTGTTATTCAGCTGAATAATAAGCATGTACAAAAAAGATGATGCCTGAGACGAGCCTGTAGTGGATGATCAAATTGTATATATGACAACGTTTTGCAGGTTAAAGACAAGGTATGCGTTATCCGAACGAGTACCAAATTAAATACTATCAACGAACTTCAGCAACGACCAATGTGTGCTCCGCTAAGGGCGGTTCATGCTGATAATTTTTGTCCACAAATCCTTTGAGGGAGGTGGAGTCAATCATGGTTTCAATATCTCATTGTCATACTCTAATTGCATTGTACACACGAGCTTGTAGTTTGCTGATCTATGTTACACACCAATATTGAAGCGCTTGAAGCATTTGATATCGTGAAGCAATATTATGACGCTGATTAAAAAATGGTGATGAAATTCCAGATGACGCCAATCAACAAAGAAACATTATCAGGGTATCACTACGTCGACCAGCATAACTCGCACATATACTGTGGTTCGTACATAACAAAGACCAAAAGCTCTCACAATGAATGCGTACTTCAGTATAGTTTCTTGTGTGTTCGATACATGATGCCAAAAGCGGCAACTGATGGGAATCCATCAACGACCCACCAGTTCATGACGGAGCTGTTTGACGTTTCGTTCGTTCCCATGATTGATCAGTCGTTGGGGGATGAAGAATACGTGCTTTGTTTGATCTTCCTTTCATTTCGTTTAGTGGTCTTGATAGCGTTTGGTGGCGCCCAACTCCTCTCCAAACTCCTCTCTCCAACTAATATAACTCTGGTCGTGCTCAGAGCATCTTTTACATACCCCTTTTCTGAGAGATGGGACCATTATTTGACGTGATCAACCGAGTCACGAGTAACGAGCCTGGCCGTTACATCCAGGGATCGAACCCACAACCAGTGGGTCGAAGGGCGAGGCAGTAAACCACTAAGCCACGGGCACCCGTTCGATGCAATTCCGTATTGATATTGCCTTGTTTGAGAGTGAGAAAATTAAACGGCTAGCGAGAAATATCAAATGTAGATTACTGTTTAAATATATTGCAAATTAAACGTGCATTATCTGGAAAGCATAGTAAAACTCTTCATATTAAAATACAAGCTGTGGCTAAAATATGATCGGTCGTGTCACATGCATCCTATTTTTTCGTAATGCACAAAGCCATATACTGTTTTCATTGGTACTCACAATTGTCGGTTATAATATTCTCAGTGCGGGCGCCGAATAGATAACACGCGCTGTTACTCATGTTCGACAAGCGGCTTATCAAATGGCTATTTGAATAAACATCTAACCAGTCATGTTCACAAAAACATACCATGCCGCTATTGTTAGGCAAGTCAATCCGGACAGCATCAGAGGAGTAATTGTATGGCATTTCACCTTTGCCTGTTAGCAATAGCCATGATGTCTTGGTAATATAGTCCTTGGCTAATATTTAGCTTAACGTTGGGAAAAATTCTATATCGTGCTTTTTGAGTAAATAGAAGCAGCCAGTTTCAGTAGGCACTACTGATAACAATGTCTATATGATGTCCTCTTCATTGCGGATAATGTTGCTCGCATCGTAAAAACAGTACCCACTTCTTTCTGTGAGGAAGTCATGTGGTCTGATAGGCACTGTTGATATTACAACTATTGACCTATACGTGCTTGTAATGCGCGTTAAGACTCCTTCTCTTCTCCTATCCGCTTTCTTATCGGTTGGTCTTTTCGCAGGATATCTTGTAAGTGATTACACATGCGCGGATATCAGGTAGCATACAATGCTTTTACTGTTGACATACGAACTAAATGATCCTGCGCATCTTATAGAGTTTGTTGCTAATACACAGCTACATTTCTTCCGCCTAGACACCTGTACAAGTATGTGTGGTGGGGCATTTTTATCCTGACGAAAACTGTAAAGCTGACAAATGTACAGGTAACAATGTCTGACTGTTTATCATAATCACTGTGTCAGCATCAATTGGTGTTTCATTTAACGAGATTCAATGAGCTATCCGGGTGTCTATTTTACATGTGTATGTTATCAAATTAACCATATTGCCCTATTCCCATAGAAGACATGAATGAATCTTTGGCGGCAATCAAAAGTAATGTGAAATATTTCCTGTTCACATGTGTGAATTTCGAAACCAGTTTCCTATATTTTCTCTAACAGGGATAATAAAATAGGTTGATATGTATGTCCCAGTGGCCAAACCATTAAACTGTGTGACAAATTAGTGAAGTAGTTTCACTATTAGGACCTCGATTCATCCTGTGGCAGAGAACTGCCTGCCAATCAACCTTTCTATGGGTTGTATATCAATGTCAATTATTCAATCCAGGCAATGTAATTTGAACTTTACAACTACTAGTTAATGTATAAACTTCATTGTGTAATTGAACGCAACTGAAAGTGTGTAATAGACAATTAACATACTTACAACCAATCACTTCCTTACCGCCATTGTCGGCCGAATTTAAGACGGAGTTGGATGACTATCGGAAACTCTGCCAGGCTCACTCGGCACACGCGGCCTACGCGGCCCACAGATCGAGTTGACAGCATACAAGCAGTATTCATACTTGTCTAAGGGGAAATATTAACTGGCTACGACATCAATCATTGGTGCAAATTAGTATAAAGGAAAGGCTAATTGTCGAACCAATATGGAATGCAGAACACTTCTGCAATAAGCACCCTGACCTACAGATGTATGAAAGTTGGAACAGGAAGTTTTATTCCTGGTCGTAACTTAACCAGTGATTTTTCTCCAACCACGGCATAAGAAAGCATGTGACTTTGTGCTTAAGTGTGAGGTCAGAATTGTCTTAGGATTTCTGTTGACTAAAGATAGTAGAAGTTCAATCACAGTTGGTTTGTTGATCAGCCTTTTTAGAAGTGGTTTATGTTATCACAATTTAACAGTAGTTTATTTCAGGCGCAAGGTCCATACTATATACCTGCATTGAGAAGAACGTGGAGATAAAGCGTAGAGATAAATATAAATTACACATCCCATAGGCTCAAATATCGCACTTAATTGATAATCCATATATGTTGTGAAATGCGGCCTCGGTATGGATGATTTCTCGCATATGTTCTTCTTCTTGTTGCACACAATTGCTTTATGAGTTTGCTATACAACCGATGAACGCTTAGGTCTGAGCATCTGTGCGCGTTCGAACTGAGATACAACGTTAGTCGCATTAATTATACGTTTATGTTGCCAAATCATTTATCCCACCGCCACAGGAGCGAAATTATTGCAACACCAGCTGTTTGAAAAATAAATTATTCACATGGTAGCGTACAATGCGCTAATGAGTTTGTTTACGACCCAAATATATCGATCAAAATTGATAAGAAAAAAACAAATGCGCAAAAGCAGATGGTCCCTTTATCTACGTCATTTAATTGAGCATACCATATAATTACATATCATGTACAATAATTCCGCGCAAGATGCACAATTCTGTCAGCCAATAACTTCCTTCCGTTCTCTATCAGGAATATTTTCAACACCGGCAGCCTTCATGATGGTGCCGGGGAAATGCTGCTGCCATACACACTGTCTATGGCTGTGGTTACGGACCTAACGTCAACAATCGTCACTGCGATTAACAATGTTCGAATGACTGTACTATGTTTCAGCACGCACGTGGTAAGTTCCGCGGACATTAAACACACAGACACTCCCAGCAGGCTGTGGTAAACACATGACCTGTGCATCCACCAGGCAACCATTCACAAAAGCGGGACCGATCAACTATCATCTCGAGGGTTATGATAATTGGGCCATCATTCTACAATTACTTTTCAGTATCTAGGAATATTTACACTAACAAAGTTCATTTCTGAAAAGATAATAAGGCTTCAGGAGGAGCATGATGTTGCCACTGGCAAACAAAGCCACACGACACCCACGTCAATCGGCCAACTGTTCGCCAGCAAGTCAATTCCAGATATCAGTTCAGATGTGCGACGCGGCGGTTTGCCCGAATCATATTACTGGTAGCCCCGGATGGGCGGTAGTATACTTATGTACCGTCCTGCGCGAGGCGCAACCATCCAACAGTCAGCGTTATATGTGAAGTGTCCGTACCTTCTGATCAATGTTGTGTACTTACGTATCTATTTTTGTCGAGAATTGAGATGAATATATCCTTTTGGACACTATTTTGCTTATCCACTGTCTCGTGATTTGCAATTGTCGCATTAACATTGAAAATGCAACTTTTCGTTTACGGCAACCCAAAATCTCGGAAACGACGTCACATTACGCAGTTTTAGTTTCACTCGCCATGTGGCTGCATGTCTGGTGGGGAATGGGCCGGGGACGGGTGGGTAGGGTAGCGGTCGGGATACCAAAGCGTATAGAGGTGCTATACATGTGCCGCGCGTCAGGGTGTTTTTTCGGCCTCTTGGCTTGCACGACGGGTTTTGTACTTGTACCACAGTGTATGCTTTTTGCCATTTTCACCTTGTACGACGGGTACGGGTTTTCGCGGTCCCGCGGCACACACCTACTCAGGACGAGGCTAAGTGCCTCCCCTCAGCACCCCCACCCCCCCCCCCCCCCCACCCATCCCGGGCTGCGGGTATTCAGAAGTGTTATCGTTTTTTAGTTGTACAGATGATATCGTTTAATACATATTCTCCCTCTAAGGTAGGTTTTGCCAAATGATTATCATTGACAAAATGACACATGTACTTAAATAATACAGTACTGAAAGTAAAAGTTCGCTGGCGAAGAAAATTTTTGCGCGTACGCGCAGCAACTGACCTAGTCATTAATTCAAATCTCGTAGGCTAAATTAGTTCATAAACTTCCATATATGTGAAAATCACAATACATATGTCCATTTGTGTGAGCATCGTGTATGATTGGATCTCGCGTATGGATCACCGCGCGTTGGATTGCGATCATTGCGTCGTGCACGGTTATATTCAAGGAAGATAAACGCGCATATGCACTCCGTATATTGAGGGCTTTATCTTAACACAGTGAGAGGACCACAAAGCGAATAGGCCTTTTGTTGCCGATCGTGGTGATATAGAGAGACAGATAAAGTAAGTCGACCGCAAAGTCTACACATATCCATCCCGGAATCAAGTGCAACATATGCCAACCATACAGAATGGCCACGAAAGATCCTTATCTCTGGTAGCATAACAGCGTCAAGTGTTTCTCGGTAAAGATGCCCGTTATCTTCGACTTTGTCATGATACCCACAATCTCAAGAGAATATCCACTCCTCCAAAGACCCCGCAGCCGCTTGGTGAAATATAACTACCAAAAATACCATAAAGAAAGTTGGCGCTCACATCCGCCGTAAGTAAGTATTATTACTTACCTGACCAATTTTGAAGTAGGCGGAAAATATCTAGTCACCTTATACGTGGAACTGTAGCCACATTGTTCAAGCACGCACAGGTACTCACGATACTCTGCAGATAAAGAAAATTCTAACTTACGCACAGCATGCCATCATATATAAAGTACCAATTTTCTCCTTCAACGGACGTGGATTAGACCCAGTTAATTGCAAACGAAAACGATCGATGTATGCTGTCAATTGCAAACCTGATCTGCGTCCTCCCGCCCCACCCGCCACCCACCTCATGCCTCTCCCCACCTTCCATTATCTGTGTTAAAGGAGTGTCTGTCAGACAAGAGTAAATCACTGCGCTTTTCATAATAATAATACCGACGACGACGAAAGCTGCTGATGCGGGGCAAAATGCACAGCCAATATGAGAAAAATCCATATGACCTATAGCATGAATCATTCAATATGAATGGTGTTACGTATGTTCATGTTCTAAAATATAAACTATTTTGGTAAAGTAGATTCAAAATATATAACTCAGATTGAAGCAACATTTTATTTTGTTCGTTATACAACAATTAATTGAAATATGTGCATATAATACAATCGTATTGACAACGTATTTTGATAAACATAACGCCAGCGAATATATGAAACAGCTCTATCATGTGCTACGAATAATGTTTTAAAATCAAGAAATATACAGTGCCGATCTGTGATATCTACACGCTTCTACAAACCTAAATATTTACATTAGTCTTAGCACTAACGCTTCAAAGCCGACTTGTTAGTCTCCAATTAGTCTCCACTACACAACCAGTCATTGATTACGTCACATACAGGCGTCAATACGCCGCCGAGCTCTTACCTACATATGTTTGGCTCTTTAAAAACAATGCCTCACATCTAAATGAACATCATAGGCTACAATAAAATTCCGTCAACACGCTTATTCACAGTCATTTGTCAGGCATTGGAATCAATTCTGCTGACTTCTTGTACCCATCTTATCAACTGTGCGATTACGATTCGTCTAAATCAGTTGTTTCGACGCATTTGTCCTTCATTGTTGAGTTTGAATGGCTGATCTGTCCATTAGACTGAGGTTTCTCACTAGACAGATTGCTCAATTTAGTGAATTCGTACTCCGTCTTAACATTTTGTGCTTTGTTGTGATGAAATTGACTCATTGCCCCCTCTGTGTGCAGCTCTCCCGATTGGCACTCGGTGGCACGTCCACCGAGGAGAATGGGATCAGCAGCGCACTTGAATGCGCTTATGAAACTCTCCCTGAAGTTCTGGTTTGTAAAAGCATAAAGCAGTGGATTGACCATGCTGTTTGCGTAATGCAAAAGGGTGAACAGTTTGTATGCAATGACTAGCGCATGTGAAACACATGTTTTTCTGGAGACTAGGTAAACCTGGAAAGCCCAGTAGGGCAGGGAGCAAATGATGTAGACTGTGATAACCAGAGTCACCAGCTTGGTAACTTTACGATGGGGCCTACGCTTGTGGGAATGCTTCATTGCAACACCAGATTTTCGCAGCCGTATAACAAGTAGTGTGTACAGCACAAATATGATGAAAACGGGCAGGATGAATCCGAACACTGCCGTGTAAGCGATGTAGATGACAGAGCCTTTTGTGTTGTTGTCAGACGGCCACACAATGGTACAGCTGGCGTCTCCACGTGCGTTGGTAAGAGTCCGAGCATACAGTATGATAGGCATGCTAATAAAAAAGGACAAGATCCAGGTGAAACCAATCACTACAAGGGCATATTTCGGGGTACGGTAGCGCATAGAACTAATTGGGAAACAAACAGCCAAAAAACGGTCGCCACTCATTACCAAGAGAGTCATAGTACTCGTGAACATGTTGATGCATGTCAGAATGTAATATACCTTACATACCACAAAACCAAACACCCACTTGCCCACAATCATAGTTGTCATGATCATCGGCATCCCAAGCAAAAATACAAGGTCGGCAATGGAGAGATTCAGAATATACAAATTAGTGACCGTTTTCATTTTTGTGTACCTTGTAACGACAAATATTACCAGAGAGTTACCGGTTACCCCAATGACAAACATAATTCCATAGCTAATGAGCGAAGTGTAAAAGTCATATGGCCATTTAGTCATTTGGCACATGCGAGGAGCGGTGGTGTTGTCGAAACCGTCGGTGTAGTTCATGGATGCCATCGTGGCATTATACATTAACCAGGACGCTGTGGTAGAAGTTGCCATGTTTACTGCTGCGAGGACTTCAATTGATAACAAATGGCTATAGATTGAGGCACGTCCCTAGATAGAGAGCCAGGGCATCGTTTTCGTCACAAAGATGATGTGCCTTGGCCTGCAACACGAAAGCAGAAAGTCATGGTTATACTGGAACGGGGATGATCTTCATACCACGCTTTGGAATGAATGATAATATTGACGGTTCATATGTTTGACGCTAATCTCCGCCATATTGTCACGCTTGGCTGCTGCTACTCGTCATATGGGTCAGTTGCTAAGCGACCTAACACAGGTATATTTTTCCATTATATTGTAACTCCTTATCGTCTAGGGAGGCGTTAATACATTGACACTTAACACCGGCCTTCTGCTTACGCAGACGGGTCAATCGATGTGACACAAGAGGTGACAAGAGTGACAAAGCATGGTAGCTGCTAAATGATACATCACACTCACGTCGATGCCCGTAATGCGAGCCCTGTGTGCAAGAGTGCCAGCATGTGTGTCGGCGCCATGCATACTGATCGTTACTGCACTAACCGCCTCTTTATTTGCTGGGCGCGGACGGTCGTAACCAGACCCACGAGTTCCACGATACGGAGCTAAACTCAACGCAAGTGCTTACACAAGGGTTGGATGGCACGCTGAAGAGTTCTCTAACATGCTTGCCAGCCGGTGCAAGTTGAGATGCGTTGTGGTGGCTAGGACGGCAAGAGCAACGCTTAACCTCCAGCACCACAGCTAACGTTGGTGGCGCGTTATGGACCAAGCAAGCGCTGAAACAGTCGGCCTCGTGAGAACAATGCACACTCCGCGTCAATGTGAGACGCCATACAACCCAACAAGACATGAATATATGTCGAATGACGCATCCCCATCAATACAGAACGCCCAACTGTGTGGAATGAATTATGCCCAACCGCCAACCGTGTGGAATGAATTATGCCCAATCGCCAATCTACTAGCAGGCCTTCCTGTGCTAAGCCTTCCGCTCATTGGGAATGATCAGCCATCCAGCCTGTCGGATTCACACTTGAGGTAAACCATAATGAACTCACCACAAGATCCTACACTTTCATTCATAGCCTTCTATATATAATAACAAAATGCGATATTGTCATAGCGCAATAATGGCCTGCCACAAGTGCATCTGAGTGCAACTGCTACCTCGGCCCTATGCCGTGGCCTCTCATTCGATGCCAACATTGTCTAATGAATAATGCAGCCATACGAAACAATGCTTTATTGTTATTGTGATTCGAAATAGTTCTGATGGGCTCGTAAATTATCTGATTTTTTCCACATGGTGACTTTTTGAGATGATTCATATTTCACGGGTTTATTTGCTCAGTGACCCCCGAAAGCCAACAGGACTTTCACATCACCTAATTAAGAAGTATAAGGTGGGGGAGGTGATTTTCCAAGGAATAGATATATCTAACCGTCAGCCAGCGATTTTTTGCATTGCACATCCAACTATTCGCATCCGAAAATAACTGCACGTGGTTAGTACGAGAACAACGTTGCGATATAATCGCAATATCAGTTCGATTCGACAAATGGGATCCTTTGCTCTGAATTAATTCCGAAGATTTACAATTCTCCGATCTAAGGTGGTCGATGGGCATTATTGTTGGGTGTCCATAAACCCGTGTTTAGAATGCTACGAACACAGTACGGTAGGGTCCGTGTCATATTCTATCCATGGTTTCTTTTTAAAAACAACGGCACTTGGGGTCTAAATAACAATGACGGCGAACTGCTGACCAGGGCGTGCCACATCGTAAGCATCTGACTACAATACGAGCTTGGGCTGTGCACCTGGTGTGCTTCGTATCACGTAACAGCAAGTATAATGACCAGCGAGCATACGTTAGTGCTTACAAAGTGTGGGACAAAGTCGGAAACATAACATTAGATCATAAACCTGCTTTACCCCGACACCGCTAATTATCCCAATGCCCCGTCCGACCCATGCCTACAGCCTATGCTGAACCCCCGCACCCTGTTCACGCACGGTAAACACGAGCATTACTTAATTACGTCACGCATCAAAGGCTAGTTGTTTTATGGTGCACTCTGTGAAATCGATCGAACGAGCCGTATTCATGTGACATTGAATTTCAACCTCCGACCTTCAAATACAACGCGTCACTATCCATTTAGCCCCAACTTACGCCAGAACAATCGTTTCTAACCTGTGATTTGGCACTTTTAGTGACCGACAATTGTTGAGGCATCAGTACTGATTAAGGTTATTCGCAGGACTGGTATCTTAGTAGAAACAGACCGAGACCTGGGATACATTAAATAAATTGATGAAGGCCTGTGGCATAAATGGCTGTAACAATCAATAGAGGCGTGGACTGGCGGCACGAGAGATGTCTTAGTGTATGTGATGTCCCTCTTCTGGCAGGGATGCCTTATCAGCCGTGCGCTACCCAATCAATATACCTGTTGCAATACCGGTCTTAAGCGCAACAAGAAATTTGTAGATCCAGGCTGACAAAAACAAGAGTTTAGTGGTACGATCGTAGTAGTTGGTCGTCCGGGTAAATTAATGTATGTTAAGTACCGTACCTACAAGTTTGCTGAGCATGGTATTTGTCGCTTCTACATGCGATACCAGGTTGTGAGATGTAGCTTGATTCGTCGTAGCGATGAATAAACATACACAGGTGTTCACCATATATTCAAACAGGTGGGCGCCACAATGGCAAACGGCAGGAAATCAATCACCCATTGTTCATATTGAAATTACATCTGGCGAATGATGCATAATGATCACCGTGAATCGATTACATAAAGGGATCCTATTACGATCTAATCACGTCAGCTAGCCTAGTTGGAGCAGACTAGTCTCATTTAGTGGCTCCCATGCATGACTTAGAACCGGATATATCAGCCGACTTACACTGGCATCCGCTTTAACTGGTACCATCGCGTTGGGCTCCTATTGTTCATTGTTATCCTCGATATAATAGTCCTTCACTGGACAAAATTCAATACAGCGTGGAAGAGAATCCAAGCAGCCCACATCGTTGTGAGCGTCGGCGGGAGTTTCCGAAGGGCGTGCGCCACCGGTGTATGTCACGTGGGCGGTGGCCATTTACGGCCGCTGTCGAAGCATGTCAATCATCCCCACGTATTACAAACCCGGGTTTCGTTTCAATTTTCGTGTTTGCCAATTTCGGGGTAAGCTGCTCAGAACATCCGCAACCATGCATTTCAGATTGAGTTTACTTTTGAGTATAATTTTAGAATTTATGCCTGAATATATTCGAAATATGTTGATTGTGAGGTCTTTTACAAAGCGGGTTGCTGACTCACGTAGTGGGCTCGGTTGGTATTGCGTAAGATCGCTAAGTGCCCTGATGTTCAATTTACGAATCGGCGCTGCGTTTGCGGCCCACATATTGATAAGCTCAACATTAGTAACTTTGAACAGCAAGACCAGGCTGCATCGAGCCAGGTCTGGCCTGACTCGACTTTTTAGTTATAACACACAGACTGCCATCACGTAGAGAAGCTCTGGTAAAGCCAAACTAAGTGCTAAGTAATCCATCCCAACCCGTGTTTTTAATTGAAAATGTATGGATTCGCAATATATTATCACTGGACAACATTAATATGACATGACGAGGAATTCTGTGTGCGTTACGTTATGTTACGGTGGGAATTTTGTAAACAAGAAGCAGTTTAAACTTCTGGCGAACAGAAAAGCATGTGACGATACAGCATGATCCTTACAACAGGCGATCCATATTCTGAGTGAATAATGGTGTCAGATGAAAACAGCAAGGAACGGATCTCAGAAGTCATTTAATGGTTCCCAAGGATAGAATGGAGTTCATAACAAAGAGCTTACGGCGGAGTCACGAAGCGTGTACGGCTGAAAAGACGTAAAAGTCAGTCAAGCGATACAAGTGGCTGGGTTGGGGGCGACTTGCTTTGTGATGGAAAGACAATATAACTCCCCCAGCTTGGGTTCTTCAAAACGCAGCGGAAATTAAAACTCGGCATGCCGGATATTCAACGACTCCCCAGATCACGCCATGAAAGCACTACTGAGGCCTGAGTGAGCCCGAAACTCGATTACAACAATCCTTAGCGGAGTCTCCGCCTATCATACGACCAATTTGACTAATGTCAGAATTATTTATTCTATCAAGGATGACACGATTTGTCATACAAAATCAATTGGAAGAATATGCGCATGGTTCACAGAGTCACGTTTTAACTCAATGTATGCGGAATCAACCAGCTATCAGCGGCTTGTTTCATATAATTTATGATACAACACTGTTCAAATGATTCGCATTTCTATTGGGTCTGCAGCATCTCAACAACTTACCTTAGTAATTTGGTGAAGGTTCCCTTATTATCCGAGTCATAAACGCCAGAGCGAAGTAGACTCAGTTGAATATACGCAGCTTTACAGCATGAGCAGAAGTGATGATCCACGATATCGTCGCAGTGCCGTTATTCGCCAATCATACAACATGAAGTTTTACCAGAGGTGGTGAGCAAGGAGGTTATTGTTTTCGATGGCAGCTATCCGCTGTCTGCCTGCGATGTTGCCTGGTTACAAGCTGGACTCAATTGGCTACAGTGCTTACCCAGGTAAGACTTCTGCAGCAATAGTCCGTATCAGCGGTCGTCCGCACTTAAAGATAGGTGCCTGCTGATAGCGATGACAGATTGGTTAGCCCTCTGTCTGGACTCGCGCGCGGGTTGGCCAGTCAGGCAGCAGCGCCGAGCCGCCGCAACACTTGGGGCGCAGCATGCGCCGCGGTAAGATCGCTTTGCGGCTAGATGCTGCGTGGTTCTCGCTCGCTAGCTGCCTCGCAACATCGAACGCGCCAGTCTGTTCTTGCTCTGGAAGAGAAGCATCCGTGACGCTCACCAATTGCGATAGGCATAAAGCCAAGATGAGGAGCACGTACTGCTCTTGATCAATTTTATATGTTCGACGAGAAACATGATGTTTGCCCAGTTGACATACTGCCGTGCATGCGACAGAGCTGCATGAAATATTTACTTCATAGAGCGGGAGCACAATACACAGGGATCACTTGACAAACAAACGGGACTTAGCATTGGAATACTAGCACAGCTCCCATGGGAGAGACCATCGATACTATAAGCGCCGAGTGCTTCTTATAAATATTTCCCTTAGCTAATCCCGCGTCGATTCAATGTGTGGTTTACCTTAGGGCAAATGTGAGACCGAGCGACAGGTACACCCCGACATGGTCGTAATGTGGTAATACCGCCGGGTATGCAGGTGGACGTGACCTATTCTGCTTGATGTTTACCTGTTTTATGCAACTGGCGTTAGTTGTAAATCGGTACAACATGGCTCTAGAAGACATTATTACACCTCGTCGCAGCTCCAAATGTAGGGCGTCGGCCCCGTGAGTGCCACGAGCGCCACATAGTTGGTCGAATTCTCATCCGTCTGCTATGGTGGCATAGCGCTTAATCTGTCGTATCCCACCGACCACATAAAATTCATATCTACTATCGATCTCAGACGGAATAATATTTAAAACATTTAAATCACCGATGATTCCAAATGTGCATTTCTTTGGTGAGCGAAGGATCAATCCTGCCACTGGTAAGTCTTGTAAACTATGACTGTAGCCGGAGCAATCATAATTATGTTCACGATTACGCTGCAGCGGATACGGCACACTTAGGTTAATGATGATGCTGGCAATGATGAATATATGGAAGAGAATTGTGATGATGAGTTGATGAATAGCTTCGGTTGTGAGGCTCCCGAGTGCTATTAGAAATAATACCTTAAAACATCGCTGATCATCGTCGATTCTTGTTGACATATTGCGTAAATATCATAATGACCCACCCCCATCTGAAACAAAAAAAAGCAACTCATTCTTTTTGACGTGAATCGAAAAGTGGTAGCAAGGAGGGGAGTCAAATTTGGTAAATATCCCTTTTGGAGGACGTTTAACCAATGACTTATCGCAAACTAAACAAAGGATAATCTAATGCTCTGCGTTATGCTCGCCGCATTTGTTAGCATGGAACGGAGATCGGTTATCTGTAACCTTAGTGTATGATGTTTGCGCGCTGCATCTTGCAGATCTTAAATGTGTGTACATGACACCATAAAACGAACCAAACCTCACGAGTCTTTGTTTGCTCACCACCATTTTGTTTGCGACTCGCTTCCAATGGTAATTCGCTATCAGACAGTATCCCTGAGTTTTATGTTTCAAAGATTATTTTGGTCAGCAATATGGTGGAAATACGTCATGCATGCATCAATCTAGCAGATGTCATCAATGGATGTTTAATCAATGCGGGTCAGATGATAGAAATGTTGTAATATAGCGAATGCAAAATGGTTTAGAGCAAGTCAACGACAATAACAAGACCTATAACAATCCTGTTTTGTGCCATATATTCTGCATCGTAGAAATAATCATAGCTATCATTAACAGACAAACTCAAACACACAAAATGCTCACCAGAAAAGGTTGGTTGTCGGCACTGCTGATGAGCTTCCTTTCACTCGAGTTCAATGATGTAATAAGCAATGAGCGAGTTGACCCTATTACTTCCTTGGCAGCGAGTACTTTGTAAGGTGCACGCTAATGCATTGGTAAACTTAAATAGTGCACAATGCTGTTCATGTCGGGTGCAGCCTGCAATACTGTGTTTATTGTTCTGCGGCATATATAGTGTACATAATATGACGTTACTCGTATTTGGCTTACATATTCGCGCTCTTAAGCACTCCGATAGATGTCGTATAAGAAGAATAAGAGGAAACAGCTACCAAACGCTGAATCTACATGTATGTCGTATTGATCCTAGAACCATATATGCGTCTATTGCAAAATGCACGTTGGTATCCCTAACGCCCTAATGAAAGATATTTGTTGTTTTTGATAAGTAAATAAGACGTCAGCAATATACATGTGATCAAGAATCGCACGTGAAGTAATTCATACAAGAACATGCGACCCAACCAGAGGCAAATAACTATGGGGCTATGTCTATAGGCCCCCTTGCAAGGAGGTTAAACGGAGAGGGCTATAAGACACATATGACGTGTGTTAGATATTCTACAGTTAAAACGTTACTTCTGAGGGGGCAATATTATTACGGCTGGTGATCTATTCCATGGGGTCACAACGCAATGCGATAAAAAAACTGCAATGTTTCAGGACTGCAAAGCTGAAAAAACAAATAATATTGAATGCAATCGAATTAATGAATATTTTGATTAGCTGTATGAGATCCCTGGTGTAGGAGATATCAGTTTAGGCAAATATTATCTTTGTTCGTAACGTAAATCAGGCATACTACCAAAGTGCTTTAAAGATCGCATACGAACCCATTTAGCAAATGTCTACAGCATTTTGGAGGTGTGTTGACAACACCTGACCTCTTGGATGTGTTCCAACAAGTACCTTATACAAAGGAGTTACTTTTATACTTTCGTCTGACCATCTAGAGAAAATTTTTGCCCTTGCAGCTGCTTCCTCTCGATACCTACTTGATATGATAGACTGATCCATATTGACACCCCCCGATACCTACTTGATATGATAGACTGATCCTTATTGACACCCCTCGATACCTACTTGATATGATAGACTGATCCATATTGACACCCCTCGATACATGCTTGATATGATAGACTAATCCATATTGATACCCACAACTTTACATTCCTGGAAGGTAACCCAGCCCCTCGTCAAATGTGTTATACAAACTTTGATGTAAGTTTTCAACTGAATTTTGGAACCTCCTATGGTTAAGAGCATCATCAGCTTTATAAATGATTATGTCAGCAGCACTGTCTGCATCATTTATGTGGACTAGAAGGGAACGAGTCGCAGATCTGACCTTTTTAGGTACATCAGTGATAAAATTTGTCTAATTACACATTACATATTTACCATAACGGTCTGCTTTCTATAACTAAGCCAATTATTGTCATGCTACTGTGTGACCAATATTACTGCGCTCAGTAGATTTGCTTGCTAACCGCTGTTTGCTAGCTAACCGCTCCAGTGATCGCTATTTGTTCAGGAAGAAATCAACTACAGGACCTCCATGTATAGCGGTTTAGGAACTTCCTGTAAGAAACGAAAACGATAAGTCGCATAAAATAGCAGTGTGAATGAGCGACGCTAATCCAAGCTGACCAGTTAATGTGAGGGTTAGCCTTACAATAGCATATACACAGTGATCATAATGCTCTGTAGTTGGGTGGTATCAAAGTGACTACGCTCCACATTAAAGAAGCGGGTATATACGTTTGGTTATTAAAAATTGCAAAACCCAATTTACAGACATATTAATCAGCATGATGAAATCTTCATACCTGATTTGGTATTTTCCGTGCAGCATTTACATTGTAGAAGAATTCTGTATAAATCATAAAACGGGGAAAATTATCTTTAGTAAATAAGATATGATGCGTTTTCTGAACGTGGTTCTGTTGATTGTGTCCTTAATTTGACAATCGTTGTCTTTCCGGGTCCTTCGTGCGTTGGATTAAAGACCTAGGACGAACGACGTGATAGCTGCACACTCTAAAGTGTGAAGGGACAAATTATGTGATCCCCACTGCGAAGTATTCGGTATTGACGCACACGCGCTGACCGACCTTGCAGTTGGACCATGGAATAAGCGAGTGCACTAATATGTGACCGCTTATCCTTCCGCTCCTATGCTAACGAGGCCTTAGTCATCTGGCAGTTAGCCCCGTTGTAAACTGGTGGCGTAACGTTCCCCGCACAATACGACTGTTTCAATATTCGTGTCGTACTTAGAGTTATGTCGCAAGTTCATTCATACCACATGGGTAGAGTTTATTTGGTCCAGGGCCCTAGTTGGGGATTTACCGAACTAACACTTGTAGTATTTTGTCTTGATCAAAGGGTTTAGGTCTAACACTGTATTATTCTTGCCGTTTAACATTTGAGCTAATTCTTCAATGCATGCTGATGCACAAACATGCAATAGGTCGGCATGTTCTTTGTTTACTCACATCATGCTATTAGCGGTGCCAAACATAGCACGTTTGTAACTGTCATAAACGTGCTTTCGTAGCTTGTGTCTGATGTCAACCAAAGCAGTCAAATATGCCTCATTTATCTTGGACGGTGCTTTTTGGAATTTAAATATGCTCACAGAACTCAATTATAAGTAACATTATGCAAATGTTAACTTATATGAAGCATCTATCTTTTGCACATGGCATCGATTTTTGACATTAAGATTCAACCCTTCTTGCTCTTTCATGTCTAAACACATGATGTAATGTCGTATAATATAATGCGTATTGGGGTGACCATTCTGATGACATAAAACGTTCGACCCTACACTTTATCATAACGTTGACCATGCGGCCCACAATTATCAATTATTATGGCGTTCCAGGAATAGATAAGTACCAATAGTCGAGGTCAACACACCGGGTAGCAAAGACGAAATATCAAGGTTTGAGCGATAGCTGATAATGTGATGTCCATTAAGCAGTTTCCACTCTCTTGCTTTACAAACTTATTGTTAGCGACCATAAATCTGATCACATCTACACGGCAGCGAAACAAATCTGTGTTGGTTATTGTTATATTTAGTGTTAATGATTATTCCAGGGATTACCTCGCAACAAAGCGGCCACGCGGTATCATTCTAACGCGAGACGGAGTGCTACGCTGCAAAATGTCACATAACGCACGCCAATGATAATTACTTACCAGGTGTAAAGATTGGGTGAATTGTATTGTCAGTCCCGAGCATCAGCACCACATTGGCGTTTTAAAGTGGCCGCGCACCTGTTTGGATGGATCAGACTGATTTGGGGCTGCGGCAATATTCTGGGCATGCTCACTGAGCGATAGTTGTCAGGGGTCTCCGTGTGGGCACGTTTTAAACATCAATATGTCTGCAACATACAGGGACTTGATACAGCGTAAACATTGTTAACACGAAGCGTTCTAGTCATTACCTATCAATATATGCTAATGAGCGTTGATGTGATCACGTGTCCTCTGCTGCCATGTGACAAGTATCGCTTTCTCTCTCAAAAAAGTGAAATAACAACGCAGAGATACCATGAACGATTACGTTCGTTCGTCCTCTTGATTGATCAGTCGTTGGGGGATGTTGATTTTGAAGACAAATACGTGACTTGTTTCTTTTCATTTCATTTCGTTCAGTGGGCTAGAAAGAGTTTGGTGGCCCCCACCTTCTCTGCAAACTATGATAACGTGGTCGTCATTAGAGGATCTTTTACATCCATTTTCAGAGTGATGGGGTCGCCATTTTACGTGATCATCCCAGTCAGGTTGTTACACCTAGGGATCGAACCCAGAACCTGGATGTCGAATGGCGAGGTAGTAAGTCAATACGCCACGGGGTACAGCATATATTACAGTACGTTATCAATTACAACATAGCGCTCGATTCCTGCATTGTCTCTCGATGCCAATCAGGCAGGCTCATGGCAACGCGAGCGTATAAATCGCGCGACATCTGGCGGCCATGTCTATAATGTAGCAGCATTCAGCTGGGTTTTTTTCAACCCGCATTGATCGGTAATAATATTTGCAAATCATATAAAATATGAACGGCTGAGGAAGAAATTGCCTGCATGACTGATGAAAAAATATGCAAAATTGGCGACATGTGATCATGAACATGATACTTAATGGAAATAGGCCATGGTTAAGGACGTATGGTTGTAAATATGAGGAGACAGAGCCAGGAAGACGAGGTCATTCAGGTCATTTAGAAATCAAGGTCACCATATTAGTTTTTAAGCAGCTTGTAGCTACGATTCGCACGGACCCCGTCAATCACCACACAATCGCATTAAAAAGAAAATTATACGAGTTATAGCTGCATGGAATACACAAACTGATTGCAACAATATGCATACATGACAACATCGATATTTATCGATATGTCGACGCATATATGGAGATTGTTGGCGATTTTCCAGCTGCTAAGCCTCCGTAAAATCGGTTTACTAATCCTGTGTCTACTCTTTCTCGCATTGTGTTGATCTACGAAAATTCGGCTCTCCTGCGAGGCAAATAATAAATTATCCACCGGCATGGCACGGTTTTTACCAGCCAAGGGCCCTCATGCTATCCATTCATTGATGCATATTTGTCGTCAGCAAAAGCAAAACCCTTGGTTGTACTTTTCGAGGGCCCGCAGGCAATTAATCATACGTCTATTGTCAGTTTTCAACCAACCCGAAACACACTTCCTGTAGACTTTGTTCCCGCACGATTGATTTTGAAGCTCAAGCACCTCTTGCGACTTGCACCGATATAAGCTCAGAGGTTTGCCCTCTACAACGAAACGCACCGTATTTGGCTGTGAAGAAATTCTCTCAAACCAGAAAAATCGAATGAGGGCTATTGTTATTATCACCGCAGTGGCCAAAATCACATCAAGTACTAATGTTAATTTCATGTTATGAGTTATCACGCTGAGAGCGCATGACGAGTCTGACAACCCTGGCAGATTATGCGAGCAAACAAGCGAATGCGACATCTTAGAATTGTTCCTGTGCGATATCTGAGGTGATTCTGGGCCTACACACAGACAGAGCTATTGCATATTTGCCAGTGAACAAATCTACGGAACAATTGTTGTGGATCATCAATACATATCAGTATAAATATAGTATTTGACGTAGTTTATGGATCCCAGCATGCTGCGCGTTATAATTTGGTAATTATACTATAGCTCATTTAGAAATAAACTAGTTGACCTACACATGGCATATCCTGCTTAGAGTCATAACCGCAAGTATTAATATGGTGGATATCTATCCCAGATATAGGAATTGGAATCCAATATTTTAGATGCCGTTCTTCGCGGTTGTATTCTCCGCCCCCACCCAAGTATATATATATGTGATCTTAAGTTCAGCTCATCCATCAATATATCATACTCCATCATGTGCCATATTGTAGATAATTGGACGGTGATGCTCATATATCATTTGCCGGAATATATATCATCCAATGTGTTATTAAGTCGCTAGTGACATTGTAACTTATCCCTACGGTGTTAAAAGTAGCTTATGGATAATGAATATGCTTCGAAACTAAGTAAATTTATTGCAGTTTTTGAAAGAAGACATTAGTAACCTTACGAATTTGCTATATCCATTGTCGTTGATATCTCCTTCATCAAAAAGATTTTTGACAGCCACCTTTGACATCATCAATGATTTATCAATTGTCCTCAGAGTAGACAAGAATCGGATATCGGATACATTGCCCATTACCTTACCATAGTCATATATGCATGGCGAGTTACATGTCGTAGTTACTCCTGCAAACGCATTAAGTTTGTCTTGTTCTGACCCCATCGCCTCATATATTGGACAACCGTTGATCTTTGTCCTATAGCGTGGCGATGTGTTTCCTAGCATTAGTATGCTGATCACAAATGATCCTTTTTAATGCACATTCTGATATCTGATGTTGTGCTATCAGCCAGCAATAGGTGCTTAGTGTCTCACAGATCAGAACCTGACGTATTTGTATTGGCTTATTAAAACAGTTCTCTGATGTTATCTATGGTAGAACGATTGTATCCAGTTGTTTCTGTTGGATCACCAACTGCGTAGAAAGGCGTGCTTCAGAGAATGTATATTTAATGAGGCAGCAAACGAAACTGTTGAGTAACCTATCATAAAGGTGATAGATTCCGTTACTGTTTAGACAATAGTGATATCCAGATAGTCTTAATGAACAAAATGAGCTGGGGAACTAAATAGCACGATCACATCGCCAGCGGCATTAGTGCAAAATGTATACCTTTCTCCGATGCAGCCGTTTTTTTAACAGATAGTCGCGTCTAATGAATCCGCGTCGAAATTCAATAGAACGAATCCTTTGTCAATAATCACGCGTTCTGCTGTTTTGATATGCTCAATGCAATTATTAGTTTATTGTTACTGTTGAACAGCAAAGCAGCGAGATCGAAAGCGCTTACCTTTCTTACTATTTTTATGCACACTGCGGTTATGTACACAGTGAGTGGTATTAATTAGCATATATCTCATGAGGGAAGTCAGGTACATTGACTGTATAGAAGTATGTTAATTGAGGACCATTGTTTTAACACTGACGCGCATGGAGCAATATCAATATATGGAGCAAATGACCAACGTAGAATGACTGTATTAATGTAGATTAATTACACTTATGTGCATGGAGCAGTAGCAATATATGGAGCAAATGACCAACGTTCTTAATATTTCTGAAGAGCCATTGTAGCCGTGAGTGATTGTACTGGAAGCCAGCCATATGCCGCGTTCGTCGGGTGTTGTGGTGCCTGTATATGTCCGTATATGTGGCTGTGAGTAGCATTTGTGCATAAAGAACTTAGTGAGCCCGGAAGTAGCTTTGAGCGTACCAAGTAACATCACTCAATAGGTCTTAATTTCGTTCCCCGCCTGGATCTTGTCTAGACTACGCAATATTCTACCGGGAGTTTCTAAAGCAGGTTTGTAAATTTGAGAACAACTTACAGAACCACTAAGCAAGCTTTGGCACAAATGGGCTCCGCGCCATCAGCTCAGAGACACACTCGGTAGTCCATTGGTTCAAGTTTAGCGAGTAAACTATCCTGGGGTCGATATAAACATTTTTGTCATGTCACGGGGGTGTGAAAGTCTCGAGCGAAGAGTTTATAGCTCCGCTGAGCTGCGTGACGATCATGAAATTACTCGAAAGACACCCCCGACATCAGGCGACAATACCATGAAATCAACAAAAACACATGCGACTGTTAATCCATGGTCACGGGGCTCGGCGGCTGTGAATGATATGGAGTCATATGATTGGTCGAGGCGACTACAGCTTCAAAGTAAGCAGAGCATTCCTCATGGTTTAAGAGACGCTATGACAAGACGCTATGACAATAACGCTTCGGCTAACAGGTGGCGTCTTCACATATTTCCTCAGGCCATGCCTCGAGTGAGCTCTCTTAGCGAAGCTATAAACTGTTTTTTTATGACTGGATGAGTCGCCCATGTGTACTTATGTCGGCCGATGTAGGTGTTATTCGACGGGCATATAATGAACATAAAAGCATTTGCATCCATGTAACTGCGTAACTACTTACGATAGTACTCATACTGGCGCACAAAGACTGGTTACTTGTAGGTTACGATTGCAGCTCAATATTGTTGATAAGCTTGGGACTGTAAACATTACTTTTCACAGACATGAACAAGCTAGAACAGTAGGCGCAAAGAATTCATACGTGTCATTGGTTATAATTGATTAACGATTTCGCGATTTTTTTAATTAAGCCCTCATGTACAATCTGCTGCGTTTTCTTAACGCTTGTAGTACTGTTATATCAATCGTTCCCAATCTAAGGCAATTGAGCTGACGGCTGACATAGGAGATTAATCGAATCTCGAAAATTAAGGCCACGACTGCACCGCGATTCTTTCAAACCGTTGATTCTGTGGTTGGGATGAAGCCCTCTAGAATATATCCCGAGGGCCGCGCTCAATCTTAGTACCTGGAATGATATTTTTATTCTCATGTTGAATTCTTCTCGTTCTGAGGTCATGAATCATTATGAGTCATTACAATCAATATTTATCTTCTGAGAAAACGCTAATGATGTGCTACAGGTTGTAACAGGTAACACTTTAAGCGTTGATTGATCAGACGAAAAACATTAGGAGAATCATTGCTGAGGAACAGCAGGTTGAAAATGGCTTTGGGCAACACAGACAGTGGTAAAGTTATTTTGGCTGCATTATGAAGCATTGATTCTATTTTCTCATTAATTACTCATCAAATGCATATTCAGTATGAGTATTTCGGCATGGGGGCGGTCTTATCATTTATTGAGATAATCAGTTATATATCACAATGAAAAGTGCCACCATTTGCAAATAGACATACAGAACATTTGATAGGCGAGCATCATCGTTGCTCTGTCCTCTATTCCAACCACACATTAACGCCTATTCCAACCACACATTAACGCCTATTCTGGCTCGAGTCATACGGGTTTTCTCTGTGGAAGAATTTGAGACACGTATTTTGGTGAGATAATGAAAATCCTAATATTATCGTCGGTTATGTAGTGCACAATGTTCTATAGTCGTTATCTTGTCAGCAGTTTACTTGCAAGTTCCTGCATTATCTTGTTTGCCAATATGACTGAATCCATATTAGCCCACTACTATGGCTACTCGAGCGCTAACGGATATTGAAAAAGACCTCTTTTTTCTTTACAAGAGCCCGTACAGTGCTCTAGTACCATTATAGTTGGTGCGTCTGATTTTGAACAAAAGCGCATTTAATTTCCTACATCGAAAATACAAATCAAACATTTAAGCAATTATGCATGTATATAATTTGACGACATACTTTCGCTGTGACAGACAGCCATGAGCAAAATTGCACTTCATTTCAAATTATATATGTTCATGGGAATGCACGTGGCCATGGCCTGAATATGCTTTATCCTTGGCTTTCAGTGAAGATATGGCTCAAACTTTAAGGGTTCTGCGCTCTGCGCATAATTCATAACGTGAATGAGATGTACAAAATGCGTATTGTATATACATATGTTGCGATTTATCCATTGAATAAATCTGGCTTTGGTTGAATGGTGGTTGATGTTGTTTACATAGTGATAATAACGTTAAGAAGATATATAGATAATGTTGCAACATCTTATTGCACTTTGCTAATGATGGAATTAAAAAAGCATGGAACATAAACGAGTCAATTGTCTTAACGACTAGCCCAATTGGTAAATTACACCATCATAAAGCAAGTTAAGATTTCTCTCAATACGACTGTAGTAGAATGTCAATGGCTTAGTGATGTCCTATAAATATAACGGTGATATCGGATGATGTAAAAAGTGTTTTTTCTATATGGCATTGCGTCGATGAATTTTGAAAAGCGACCATGCGGTACAGTATGTCATGAATATGAAATTCCCAATTAGCACGCAACCTCGCAAGGCTTGTAGCCCTAACACACACGTTGGATTCTGTACGCTTATGAATGTGTGTATAATTTTGTCTCATTTCAATAACATGTTATTCGTAAACTGATGGCAGAATATTATTTAACAATTTCTGATTATAAAAACCAAATAGATTAATATCATATATATCTGCGCCAATCTTGGTCAAGGAACAGGTTTGATGTCTATCTGCTAAAATGAAAATTGTATTGCGGTTAAATTTATGTTGTGTTTAGTGAGCGCAATGCGATAACGTTTCGCAAAAACCGGCTTGTCGTACATTAGATTCAGCAGAAGAATGTAATAGAGTCTAGGGGACTGCAGGTATCTTTGCGAATAAAGAAATGATAATGTTCTGATCTATGTGTATGAGCGATTTCTCAATGGCGACAGGAATGGGTGCGCCAATTAATTTGTAGATTGGAGGACGAATAGGGAAGTATAGTGCGACGAGCTGCTGAATATTCGTTGGTCTCATTATTGAATCAAATGGGCAAGCATTATCCGAAATTTAGCCAGATTGGCGTTCATGTCTGCTGTAGGGATTACTATGAGCTGCAAGTCCGTGTCTGTGTATAGCAGGTGCAGGTAGCTGCCGTTTAGTACTTCATAGTGTTATAGTTAAAGTCGTACTCGAAATGTTTGGACAGGTCAAGAATACACATACCTACATACACCAGACGGTTAAGCACTAGGCGGGTCTTGTGTATGTGCAGGGCCGTAAGATCATAAACAAGTACTGTGTGTCTTGCGTAGGCAGGACTGGCCACTAATCTGCAGATTTTGTGATCTTCTGCTGAGCGCAAGATGTTCACGTTAACGCGTTTGCAGAGATTATCCACTGTCTTGCCAAACACAGAGGTGTTCATCAGCTTATACAGGTCCTTCTTACTTGTTGCCACCTTGCGTAGGTCGGTGTTCATTCAAATGCAGGGCTCTATCCACGGGCTCGCAGATAGTTTTTAACAGCCCACTTCAGCAGCAGGAAAGGATTTGTGTTTGCTGTACAACCACCACGTTAGTCCTAACAACCCGACGCCACCAGCAACCCAGGGTTCTCATGCAGCAGCGGGATGAGGCGAAGAAGGTCTTTATATTTCAGTATGAGAAAGGGGCCTTTCCACTGTGGCGTCATCTCTGAGCGTGGCTTTGGCCTCACGGAGCTCTTTCTGAAGTATGTCCTGTCTAGCCTTTTGAGCTGTAGCGCCTGTCCTGCAGCAACCTTTTTCGGTTTTTTTTGCGAGTTAACTAGTCACTCTCTCCAGTGACGTTGCTTCCGCCGACATCTGTGTCTTCGTTGCCTTCGATGATATGTGTGCTTACCAAATTTGTTTGTCCAAATCGACGGTGCTTGGCTGTTGTTTAGGCCGCGGTTAGTGGAGTTAAGTACGTGTCATAGCGGAGATATAACTCGAAAATTGCAGTAGGATGTCCAACAAACGGGTCTGATACTAGCTTTGGTCGGTTTACTGGTGGAGTCAGGAGAAACATGACAGCAGCACACGAGACCAGCTGTGGTGCTGCCTGTCCAAGACTGCGCGTCATGCTTACACCTAGGCGATCTCTTCATCAGGCATTGATTCAACCTGCTCAACTGTAATACGTTGCGCACTTAGGTACTGGCGGACCTGTCAATCTAATATAACTACAGCAAGCATATCTTTCTTCCGAGTCATGTCGACTGAGGTTGGCGCAGGAGCAGCACTTGTTTTGTCAGCCGTGACAACAGCCGTGTCTGGCTCTGCAAGGAATTATTCAATGATACTATCAGGGTTCATCTTATTTGCTATTTAATCTAATCTATTGGTACACCGCCCAGTTGATAACGAAGAGCCCAGAAACTGATGATACAGCCATGGTCATCTTGGCCAAGAGCAGGATAGTTTCGGTGCAACATTATCCACTATTTATGCGTTTGGTTGATCAGTCTCAACAGCAGCAGGAGGGAGAAGGTGCCCTCGATAGGTCGAGGCTGTTTCTGTAAACCGTTAACGGCTACACACCCACATCAACCGCATTAGGGAGACAATAGACGGACTTCTTATCGAGGACACAGCACCAGCAATCGTTTGCGCACGCTGTTCCGAGAGAGCAATATCGACTGTGGTATTTGCGCTGATAGGAGCGGACACGACCGCTTCACTGGCACCAACACCTACCCCTGCTGACAAGGGCGGTGCAAAGAAATGTACAAAAAAACCCAGCTGAACTCATTGAAAACGATTCTGAAGGGTCTAGTCGGTAAGGCTGCTGCAGCCCTCCCAAGTGTCATGGGCGCTATCGTATCAAGGGTGCTCAAGACAGCTGCGATAGTGGGTGGCTGGGGGCAGTGATCCTCCTGATGCTCCGTGACCTACTTCATAACAAGCCAAAGCGTACCTAGGCCATCGTGATTCCGCTCACAATAAGAGCGGTTTTTTTTTCATCCTCGTGTTGGTCAGTGAGTGCAACTGGTGCTGCTGCGGCTGGCTGTCAGTGCCCATATCATCAGGCAGGTCCTGTGTGTCAAAACTTCCTACATTCAATTGTGCAGCAGACGTGTTGACATCGAAGTTGATGCCGATCTGCTGTTGTTCATTCACGATGGTAATCAGGTAGTTGAATCCATCCACTTTTCCAACGAAGAGTCTTATGTCTGAAGGAGCCATGTAAAGGCTCGTTTCAAAGACATAATCAACCTTTGATGAAGCGTTCTGGAGCAGGTTGTGATACCTGGTATTGGCTTGTGGGGAGTTGATAGCATCCTCAATATTAGCCTGGAACTACTTTAGGGTATCGAAGGATGTGGCTGTACCGAGTATCCCTGAGCGGGTCTGTGGCTGAGCACCAAGAAAAGTCCAGACATAGGTTCGAATACTGTCGTTAGTCCTTGAGACACTTCGAACTGTGAACCCCTCAGATTTTTCCGGTGTGTACTCCAAAAAGTTCTTGCACCCACAGTATCTTGCTTCATGTAGTCAGCATGTAACGTGGGTGACCATGGAACGTCATCCGGCATTACTGCCCTAGCTTTGTTCAGAAGTCTCCGAAAGGTGTAGTACACATGAGACCTATAAAAAGCCCTTATTGGAAGGACTCCAGAGATATGGTTGTCCGACCCGGAAACACCACAGCCGAAGGTTGCGCACCATTTAACAAATTGTACCTTGTTCTGCCAGTATTGCGTGTGGTAGGTTCTCCAGCCAACTATAAGTATATCGTCGCTTATGTTTGGCACCATGTAGTGTTCAACGGTTTGCCCTCCGTATAGACCAGGATGAGAAGATGTTTCAGCTGCTCAGCTGCTGCATGGGGCGGGCACAGCGGGCCTGATTTGTATGCAACATTCCTATTTAATCAAGAGGCTTGTGAATCCATAGTACTCATATTCTGTCGAATGTTCAAAGCAGCGATAGAGTGCATCTGGAAAATCTTATTGACAACACTGTAGGCGATCAATCCGTTGGCCTAAGGTCAGTCACGTTTTGCTGTGGGCTGGTACAACCTTGAATCAAATGAGTCCATTCAATGGCAATCAAGGACATCGGAAGCTGGAGGATCTACTCAATTAAAACCTGGCCTCTTGATGATGCAGATGAGGTTATAACCCTCACAATCCCTGATGGGACAGCTCGTTTTGGCGATAAAGTGTTGGCTATGTTGGGTATTGATGACGGCCCCGGTAGACGGGGGATTTATTCAGGTGATGACACAGGTGATTACACAGGTGACCAGCCAGTCAACTTTAGCATCTTCTACACACTTTGTTTCCACCTCGAGCAGGTCAGTACCACGCACAACGTACCTCGGTGGTGCGCCTACTACGCTTCTTGAAGTTGTGGGCTTTTTCTGTGATATTATAACAACGAACTTCGCTAATCCTGTATCTAAGCATGTTACTAGCGGAACTGGACATAAGTTGAAGGTTCATTTACGCAATGATAAAGGAAGGCAATTAGATAACAACGACTTTCCTGTTAGCTTTGTTCTTGACTTTAAAAAAAGTCAATAAAAGCAAGTATCTATTGATCTAGACACAACAAGACGGATCCAGACCTCTCTGAATATGCCAAGAAGGCCTTTGTAGCGGATAAACCTGGTGGTACAATGACTGGAGCGCTTAACAAGCAGGGTAACAAAATACGTCGGCAGCATGACCGCACATCACAAAAGGATGCCGCCAACAAACAGTATGCTGATGACCATAGAGAATCATCCATACGAAAATCAATAATGACGATTTGGTCCGAATCAAATAATAAGCGGGATAGTCCACGTGGTAGTCACTTTTGGTGACTCACAAAGAATGGCTAAAGTTGGTTGTAATATGACTGGAGACTTTGAAATGCGAGAGATCCAATATTACCAAACAATGCTGCTAATAAAAAGTATGCTGATGACAAACATAGATAGCAGCACAGAGACAGGAGACAATTTGTACACTCACGGACGAATACCCTCATTGCATTTCGTGAAATTTTTTTATCCGATCCGAGTAGCCTCTTAACATAGTATAGATTTGAAGCCATACCTGCGAAACAAAATATCTGAAAAACAGATTCAGGGGCTGTCACCTAGATGTTCCTCGGGATGCTCCGATATTTGCCTTTTCAATGAAACCAATCTCAGTAACTGGTGAGGAACACATGGATCAAGTGGGGACAACTAATTGTCTAATATTTGATTCTTCAAAGCTGACTACATCTATTTATCTGTGCAGCAATCAACCGTTAGCTAGCGTCAGTTTTGTTTTGAGATGCTGATATCAAGTTTCCACACAGTTGTCGGCATGAAAACTTACACCAGGCTATTCTATGAGTTGTGCCAGCAGCTAGCGGCTAACCACCATTGCGTGTAACTCTTTACTGTGAAGAACTGCGCTCTCATCCAACTGCTCCATTAACTGCATCCCATAACGTAATCGATATGGATGACAGCTGTTTAATCCCCCGGTGTGGATTTGCTTGAAATGGAACTTAGGTAACGATTAATTTGGTTGTCAGCATAGACTTACGTTTCCCATACTCAATAGTGGGGGTTACTCATCGCGCTATTCGAATAAGCAAGTATAGGTCGTTTTGCAATACGGCATACTGCTGGTTTACCCAGGTATGCGGCGTCATTATATTAAAATTCCATTAACATAATCTTATTGAATTATTGCCACTAAGGTTTGGTCTGGATTTGATCGGGGTAACCTTTAATCTGATCTTTACATGACCGCTAGCTTTTTGTAGCAGACTGTTGTAGTTCGCGTACGCAGCGTGGCTTTCGGGTTATTCCAACCCTCATCCATACCATAACTGCAGCCTAACCCTAACCATGACTCATGCATTATCCTTTCCAAGACCGCTCTCCTACACTCGCCAGAACCCACTCTTATTCCTCTCATACTAACCCACTCTATACCCAAGGTTTTGTTTGGTGTTTATTTTCTCGTTAAATGTTTGTTAAGTTTTTATTATCATAATCCGTTGCGGTAAATACATTGAGTGTCTAGATTTTCTGGCCGATCAATTTCCCGGCTACATTTACTTGCAAACGACACCATTTTCCTTACAGAATACTGAAGCGGATGTTATATTTGTACCATGGGGTTATCGCTGATAGCCTACCCTATTAGTTGTAACTATTATAATATGATTACGTACTAACTTGGCTTCGTAGAGGTGTCAGGTTGGAATTGAGGCAAAGGAGTTTATTTTTCTAACATCAAGTCCCCAATCATAGACTTTATAAACAAATTTGTTCTGCTTAATGATAAACTATTCCGGGAAGGGAAACAGATTCTCTCAATGTGAGCTTTTCTACTAACTGTCGGAAGGCTGTTGCCGTTTCTGGCCCTCTTAGCTTGGGGAACTCGAATGCTTAATGGAAATATTTAATTTGTCGGCTGCTTGTGATCATTCAGGTTCAGAGAATCATTTGCTTTATTACCAGGGAACAAATATTTGAGATGTAGCGTGGGCCATGTACTGCCATATGCTTGTCCAAAGAACTTACATCTACATTAAGTGGGCTTATTCCTATTGGCTTAAGTGTTGAGCAGTTCCATCACGCCCACCATCTGGTGGCACAACTATAAAATAAACACAAGAACAGTGCTCGGTTGTTTATGATAGAGCCCACATAGTGTAGCTAGGAGCTCTTTGGCTCGACTGTCCCCACTGGTAACTCAACTCAGGGTGTGCTGCGAATATTCGGGGGAAGTTGTGTATTCATTATAGGAGTTTATTACTATTACGATAAATGTGTTCCATTTGAATTGATATGAAATATATTCTCTGCCCGTCGCTGATCGCTATCCTAGCGTTTTTGGTGAAGTCAAACACCATTACACTTTCGTTCACTAAGTAAGATCACGGTTATTACCATTCCTTGTTGGATTAGTTTCATATTGATGAAGAAAGCTATTTTCCTTGCACTGTGAGAAGTATCACAGCTACTACTCTATACGGCATAAAATAATTTGTTGCTTGTGGGAATCGTTGTCATTCGACTGGTACTCACCCAGAATCAAATCAGACTGTACACTCGGGGAATGAAATTTCACTTTAGCTGTCTCAACATTCACTCCGCTCCGCACATTCTTTGATGTTTTGAGTACATACAACGACGCGTTTGTAACCTTGCCCTCAGTTACTCCCGATGTGTCAACTGCACCCGCTGCCACCACTTTCACAAAGATTACATTATTGTTGCCTGAGTACTAATAGTGGCTCTATTAATGCTGCCTTAAAACTGATGATGCTCTTTTAATGCTACCTTATCCCTAACTGTGGCTCTTTTAATGCTGCCTTAGAACTGATGGTGCTCTTTTAGTGCTACCTTATTCCTGATTGTGGCTCTTTTAATGCTACCTTATTCCTGATTGTGGCTCTTTTAGTGCTACCTTATTCCTGATTGTGGCTCTTTTAATGCTGCCTTAGAACTGATGGTACTCTTTTTCTGGCTATCTTATCCCTGATTGTGGTTCTTTTAACGTAGCCTATTCACTGATTGTGGCATTGTAGTCCTCCTGCCAATCTCGAAATATGCAAAACTACATTTAACCTAAAAACGCCGTCAAACACATGCCCTATGTACTATATTATTCTTGCAATAAGTATGTAAGGTGTAAAGAATAGAATTTTTCAAATATTGCTCTAATCGCAGGATCACAGAATGTTCATATATGCCTTCTTCCGGTAACCGACGAGAACCTAGACCGTATTGAAAAAAAACCACCTTAAGTATTTTTATTGATATGCGGCCCAGCCATTCATTATTGTTGCAGTCGCATAATTAGATTTACCTTGTTTTACTTTGTCCTCCTGAACCACTCTAAGAAGTTAGTTAGGTTGTTATTGTCACAAACCAGCGCAGGTTCATGCGCAGGCGTTGGAAAATGGAAAATAAATATGCACTGTCTGGACTTTTTATGATAATTATACCATTGAGAACCAAATCATGGAACTGAGAAGCCTAGAATCCGTAGTTATGAGATGCTCGAGATGTGTTGTCGCTTCCGAAATTTTCATACACAGTCATAAAGAAGAGTATCTATTTTGAATGGTATATGATTTGCTAGACCAATCATGGTGAGATTTAGTTTACTCAGATGAAGGCACAATATCGACTAAAGTTAGATTAATCACGCATTCATGTTTAGATTGATACATATTGATCTTGTAATCAATAATCAAAAGAAAACCATTAGTCGACCCCCGTTATTGAAATTCGATCCTAGTCAAACAGACTTAAAACTGAATAGCAGCCACCACCAGATTATTAGCGCGTATAGTAATTTTTGCATTCAATCCAGTTCATCTGATGTTGTTAGGTGCGATTATGAATTCGTGGCGCCCCCCTTACCCCGAAACCCCCACAATAAAACACAATGTCATGCATTATAGCAAAACGTGTCACGAATATACTGGAATCAATGTGTCGATAAACACATTCGCTTAAACGCATATTTTGAGTGCACGTTCATGGTTCGTAGCTGCAGGTATATACCATGGCAATTAATTCTTGATTGTCAAATATTTCTAACCCACTCCCGTTGTCTTCTCGTATTCGATTTCGGCCACTTCTTATGAAACAAACGGTGTTCGCGTGTATGATTAAAGGTGCAAAATCAATCCTTGATGTCACAATACACACTTCGTCTCGGTTCGCACCCAGCCTTTCGCTCAGCACTCTATGGCCCCCAATACCAAATATTCGCCTATTCACCTTTCACATATTCTCGTTCAATGCACTCGTTCGCAATAGCTGTAACTCTCGTCCCCACAGCCGCCATTCAAATATGGCACACGCTAGTCGCTCCAATACATCCGAAGCTGAAAACAGTTTTGGGCGATTACCAGAATATGGTAGAGTTGTACATGCTTGGTTTTAGAACAAGGCTGCTATTCATTTGAATATTATTATAAGCAAAGTTCAGAGACTCAATGTGCCTAGATCGTAATCCCCATCATTCCTCGTAGCGTAGAAGGATGACAAATGAGTCATTTCAACAGCTACACAAAAATGGAAGCAATATCAAAGTACACCAAATCGCCGAAAAAAGCATGTTTAAGGTGGTTGTCCATAAAATTGTAAGCACAACAACTCTTCAACTCATTAAAAATGAACCTGCAGTAGAACAAAATAGTTCTCTTGATAAGTTGAGTAAATATTAAGAATAGCAAGTTTCAGGTATGGTGTCATTTATTGAATACCTGAATTGTACCTGTCCATTACTTTGCATAGACAGCTGTCTGACACAAACTTATGACTATCATTTGCAAAGTAAAATGGTCGCATATTAAAGATTTCTCTTAAGGTATCGATACCAAATCATGTGATGATTTAATTAGTGAATGACTTATTGCTCGTTCCCATATTTTCTTCATATCTAATGGTAGTTTATCATGTTCTCATTTAATCGCTGAAATCCTTTTTTACTATTTTGCGTGACATACAGTCATCACTTGTGTGCTGGTCGACCCGTTTCGAAACAGAAATATTACTCATGCAAGATGATGTCTATCATGCTTAACTAGAGCAAACCCCGATTATTCAGTCCTCAGCACAACACGGTCTACTCATATCATATTGTTGTTCCAGATGTTGTTTTTTTGTGATTAATGCTACGGTGGTCGCTACGCAGTTAAAAAGGAAATATGATTGTCTTATGTTACAACACGTACGTAATGTTTCATGTTTATCCATGCTGGTAATTGGGCTAGTCGATTGTCCGATCTTTCCGAGAAGCTTCAGAACGGAATTAGCTATATCACTATAACTTAAGAAGGGCGAGTAAGCATTTCTGTCCAGGGAAATTAGTTTTCATAAGAGCAGAGTAACTGTAGTTCAACAGGTCCATATATGTGAGAAATGCAACATTACTTTGCAATACTGCTGTGTAACAGTTGCAATACTTCTCACTAGATGCCAGATAATATTGTTCATGCATTAATGTTTCAACAACTAACCATGTGAAAGCAATTTTTCAATTTCTATCGATGGATGATGTAGCCGTCCAAACGCCATGATATTATAATCAACTTTGAAAATACAATTGCAATACTTACTTTTTTCTTTGCTTATATGACGACGTAATTATAAAAACTGTATCGATCAGACAACAAGCAGCTTGCGCAACCACACACATCTCATTATAAAAGAAAAATGAGGTTCTTAGAATTAGAATATCGATATTAATATTGCTATGTTAGCATAATATATCAGCTCGTCTGAGTGATAAATTGTTTTTTTACAAGATAACACATTTTTTTTATTACCCCTATTTGCACCGGGGACAATGTACCTTTGAGTACCAAAACGTGTTCCTAAATTACAAACTACTCTCAATAACTGCACCTTGCACCCCAACTGGGTTGTTCTGCACGGAATGATTAAATGGTTAATATGGCTAAACATTGAATATTACATTTAATGTATATAGATTTTGCTTCAATGCACAATGCAGAGCTCTGCAGTGAATTAACCATTGGCGTCACTCGGTATAAGCAGTAATGACTAAGAGTGAATTCAAATGTCGCATCGAAGATAATGTATGGGTCTGGGCGCGATAAAATTGCTAAAGATGTTGCATTTGTGTCCGTCGTTTTTCAGCAAATGCACACTCCATGTATTATCAGAGCTCAAAACTGTCGGTAAAATGGCAGTCATCATTACGCTGGCTTGTTAAACCTAAAATAATTATTCCTAATTTAATATATCGTTAGTTTCTTACATATCTGAAAACAGTAATGATACAATCAGCACCACCGTTCGCAACACTCACCTGGGATGTTCAATGTATTGCGTTTCAAACTGCGTTCCTTCATAACATAGATTTAATCAACTCTATTTGGCATATTAACTGATGTTATTGTAGATGCTGCGTGTTAGCTTCTCGATGCAGATGTTAGCAGAATATTTACGGAACAGTAGTTATCTGGTCTTGCAGGGAATTGATCCACTGATACAACTATTACCATCCCACTTTTCGATAGAGACTAAATTTTGAAACCGAATAAAATGTATGTCGTCAGTTTGATAAGCAAATGCATATTGATGAGTGCGATGTCAATGAACACGCCTGCTCATCACATTTCCGTAACCGATTGACTTTAAATGATACATGTAGCAGGCACAGAGCCATATGTAACATTAATTATATCTTGCCACCTTCAATAAGCTGCCAATTTGTGAAGAATATGAATATAACCCACTCAAAACCTTACTCTACACAACCGCTAGATACTCCAGCACATTCATTGCAGTAAAATCGTTCACTACTGGAGAGCAATCCGCATGCAATGACATGGAATTTGGCTGCTTCATAACACCGCGGGTAGTGAAAATTGATGCTAATGTCATCCTGATGTTCTATGCATCACCCGTTATCATGTGGAAACTGTGATACTTATTTAGTTTGTAAATACATATACCATTAATCGCTGGGTGGCAAATTGAAATATTTATTTTACGCAGTAATCAGACTGATCTGCATTGAATTAATTGAGGAAAAATATGAAATACCTTTTATACCTTGTGAGCCATACTGATTATATCATTAACTTGTCGGTCGGAATCACCTGTATTAACCTGTGCAGAAAAATGACAATAAGTATCCATGGTGATACATTGGTATTATGTCGGAAGCCTGCTGCACTGACAATGCACATGAAATATACATTAGATTCATCTAGTGGCAAAGTCCAATTGCCCTAGTTGGTGTTAGAAATTTTGTAAGGATGTTCATCCAATATACAATCCCACAATTGCTGTCGCAACCATACATCTTTTTAACTTTGTCGCTGGTTTAATTTAAGTTATGAAACTTCTGGCATATTTTTTCCGTTTGTGGGGCGCGGTTGATAGCAGGTATTATAATATGCATTGGTAAGGTTAACTCAGATAATAGCGACAGTGAATTTTCCTTATCTATTATAATTGACTCTTCATTTAAAGTTGATAGTACTCTTCAATAATGTGATTCCCCGTCTGAACTGTGCCATACGCAAAACAAATGCCAAACATGATTACTACGAAGCGAATACAATATAACGTGCGAGCTTATAGGAGATTGTGCCTGCTATTGGTGAAATTGAATATGCCTTTGTCGTCACACTGTATCACATAACCGCAATAAGCTTCCGCATTTGCCCGCCAGTTGATTTATAACTTCTGGCCTGTATTAATCTAAATAGATCCACGCGGCTTTTATCTATATAAAGCATGTTATTACAGACTGTATGACTTGATTAAGCTGGTGTCAGTATCGTTACAGACCCTGCGTGAATGATGCATTGTATCTCATCCCCAATACATCAGGTTTGCGTAACGCTACGTTTTTGACGCTATTTCAATGCAAATGCATCAAATGGGTAAGTCTTTAATCATAAAAATGAGATTGATATATAATAACGTATGAACCATGTCTGTATTCGCACCTGTTTATTCTTTCATTTATTCAGTGTAGTGATGTGGCAAGGTATCCCATTTATAATGTATTTCAAAGCGTGTTTTGGAAGTGTCACTTTAGTATTAAGCCGTTATATAATTTTGTTTGTATGTCAATGCGTGGAAAAGCAGTGTTGAATTTAATCCAAAAGTCCAATACCGTAATTATATAACAAAACACTGGATCTTTAAGTTAAGGTTTCGATTAACCGGCAGCAACTGACAAGCTTGATCACTTGTACTTGTCTGATCATGGTTTTGTGATTGTTTCTAATTGTATCGAAATTGTGAATTGCTTATCGTTAGTGAAGTATCGGAGATTAAAATAATCGACCAATCAGGGCGGCAATGTACCATCCACAGACATCGATGTTATTTCCGTTGTTTGTAGGTATTGATGAGGGTAACTGCACAGCCCCTAACACTATTAAACTCTTCAACCAGTTCACACTTATCTAGGTACTCAATTAGCCGCAATACATTGCGTAATCGATATGTAGTATAGAAGCAAAATCAGCCGGTGCCACTTTTGGATCAGACAGGCTTTGCGATATTGTGAAAAACGAGCAGGGTCCGTCTTGCAAAGAGATGTGCGGCATCACAATGTGATGTTAACTCCCACAATCGGAATATAATTATCAATTTACACGAGCATCTTCGTTAATATTTTGCCACTGAGGTTCGGTCTGAATGATATCGCTGTGTTCAGCAGTCAGAGTTGCGTGTTTCGTTTTCTTTCTCGGATAAGTGGCTAAACATTTAGACGGTGATTAATCGCTAGCAACATAAACGGAACTGCCATTTAAGGTTGAGGTCAGCATCAGGAAGCAAATGGCAGTGAACTTTGCAAATGAGCACATTAATGAATATGTCAAACTATCCTCCAGCTAGGTTCTCTTTTTTGTTATTTTAGACTTTTGCTATCTGCAAATGATGCCCGTTATCGAAGAGCAGCTAACACTTGATGCCAGGCAGAGGAACATTCTAATATCTAAAACATCGGTGTCTGGCATTTGAAATTCCATGTTTCCGGTAGAATTTAGATATGTGGTGTTTTAAGCAAATTAATGACGTGCACATCGAATCTTTGCCTGCTAGGTTAAGCCAATGTTAATGATCCATCGTCGTGCGCAGGATCGCCCTTTTGTTCATCTGAGACATGGTTGCCTATAATACCCACTTGGTACTAGTAACTAGTTCCTCAATGTATGATGCATTTTCGGTGGTAATCAACTGTAAGTCATACCTCTCATTGTCGTTAAGGATATGCTACTGTTGACTTGTGACACGGTGGTACACATAATTTAGCTCAGCCAGCTTTATCCCTGTCTTTCAAGCGCCTCCTTATCCTTGTAATCGTCGCACTACTCCCCCAAAATAATACCCTCTGTTGCACCATCCCGTTTTTTCATCTTGACGTTGATTTGACCTATATACAATTCTTAGCATTTGTTTTATGGGTCGTAAGATTTGGCATAATTTCCCCAGGTTTTGCTGTAAGTAATCAGTTTTGTTTTTGGTTCAAATTCATGAGTTAGCTTTGGTGTCATTGGCAATATTTGTATTATTTTGTTACAGTACTGTCTGAATCATTCACTTGAATTATGAAGAGGATCGGCCTCAGGATTGACCTGTGAGGGGCACCAGCAATAAGGCTTGTCCAATCTGACAGTTCATCACAACCTTCTATCGTAGCGTATCCATGTCAATGACTTACAACTGACACAATGAGCCGGCCAACCGTTGGTGCAAAACCTTATCGAACGCGTGTTCGAAATCCAAAAAAACAAACCAATATATAACGTTTTAAAAACATCGTCTAAGGATTTCCAAAAGGTGGCGCATAAAAATATGCTGAGAGTTAGTGCACCGATAGTTTGCTTTTCTTAGTATTTTGCTTGCTCGCCGCTAATTTGCTGACTCTCGGCAAAGTATCAACCTATTTCCAATCATCCGGAACATTCCCTTGCTGGTGGATTGCGAATAATAATATTTAGCGGAACCTATATTTCTTTCCATTAGTAGCGCGCGCACCGATTATCTTTGCCAAAGGCTTTGTTTGTGTTTAAAGCAGTAAAAAAGATTATGTGTCTTCCGGACTGAATCGGGTTTTGTTCATCACGCCATGTATGACTCTAGCGGGTTTTACGAGTCCTGCCATCTATTTCAGTCGAACAAGGAAAATTATGACTGAATTCATCGTAGATGCTTGCATCTTCGCTTTACCATGACTTCATCTCAACCACAAGGTTTCGCCACAACAAGGATAACAACTCTCTGAAACATGCATGAATGCTATACTTGCCTTCATGGTATCTTCGCTACAAGGATACACTAGTGACTTCATCAAACATATATCACATGACAATGATTTGCTCTGGTAAAAGGCGGGATATTTCATCATAGGCGCGATAAAGATTAAGACCGACAACACTATGAGCGACACCATAATGACTCTCTGGAGATTGGACAAGGCTGAGAACGCAACGAGTTGCTCATTGATAGAACCTGTCTGGGGGCAATTCCTCGATACCGTCCAGAAGAGCGGTTGATAGATTGTCATATACTGCACTAACGGTAACTGTATTACTGGACACTAGCTCACGGAAAGCAGATCAATCAGACAAATGGGCAAGCAACTGCAAAACAGTGGG
>CM067344.1:70647308-70664808 GCA_034190875.2 Urechis unicinctus | reverse complement strand
ATATATATTATATATTTATAAATATATATGTATATATATATTTATATCTATATATATATATATATATATATATATAGTATATATGATATATCTCTAATTCTTGATATATTCTGACATATATATATCTATATATAGTTGTCTATATATATATATATGTATATATATATATAGATATATCTATATATATATATATATAATATATATGCTATTATATAGATATATATATCTATCTCGTATCGTTTTGAATATAGATGATATATATCGATATATCTGCTCTCTACATCTACATATTATAATGTCTATATATATGTTTATGATATCTCTATATCATATATATATATCCCTATCTATATCTTTCTATCTCTCATATGTATCTTGATCCATCTCTATCTCTATATATTGAATATATATACATAATGATATACTCATAGATATATCTCTCTGTTGTCTTTAGAAGCTATATATATCTGTCTCTGCCTTCTCTATATATCCTGCCTCTCTTCCTCTCTTATATAATCTCTATAATATATATATATCTCTCTCTCTGTTATCTCTAAATGAATATGAATATATATATCTATCTATGTGTATATTTATATATCATCTCTATATTGATAGATATATATCTATTTATACTGATGATATCTCTAGCCGTACCCTCTATATATATACTATTGTATATATCTCTCTATATATATATATCTATCTTGATTATATATATATATGTATTTCTATGTACTATATCTATTTATATCATATCTATATCTCTCTCTATTGATATTCTAACCCCATATATAATGTATTATATATATATCTATATCTCTTTATATATCTATATATATTTCAAATGATCTATATTCTCTATATATCTATATATCTATCTCTTCTCTCTCTCCCTCTGAATATAATTTATATGGATATATATAAAATGAATATATATTTATATATATTATATATATAGAAACATATATCTGTATTATGTATATATATATATTGTCTATATTATATATATAATATGTATAATATTTATATTATATTTATATGATTATATCTGTAATATTTATATGATATATATATATATATATTTATATATAGTTGAATATATATATACATATATATATATATTGTATATATATATATGGATATATATATATTGATATATGTATATATTTATATATATTGATCCTCTCTCTCTTATGTATATATATATATTATTTATATATATTGAGATGTATTGATATATATATTTATCTATCTCTATATAAAATATATATTGATATATATATATGTATAGATATATGTTCTTTATATATCTGTAAATATATATATATAATTACATATATATATATGCATATTTATATATGTATCTATATATAGTATATATATATATATATATATATATATATATATATATATCAATACAAGTATATTTGAATATATTGAATGATATATATAAATGAATATATATTTATATATATATATATATATATATATATATATATATATGTATATATATATATATATATATATATATATATATATATACGACCGATTAGCGCCATCGATCAATAGCGCTGCGATATCTATGGATACGTCGTTAGTGCAAGCATCGGTAAATCGCGCAGGTATCGATCGATGGCGCAGGCAGATCGACGGATTGTATGTCTATTTTTGATAATGACGATGTTTTTTTTTTTTTCCTGGTAGACGCCAAGTGCTGTTTAAGGGACACCTCATCGATTACTCTAAAGATTACCCGTTTTATTACCATTTTCTATGTAAATATTTATGATAAATTCAATAAAATTTTATGAATTGATACTGATACAATGAAAAATTATGAGTTCCAATAAATTGGTTGTAGTGTAACGTTCGCCAGTGTCTCCCGAAGTCCAGCTGCTTGAACTAATAAAAATCTTTAATACATACCATGACAAAAATCGGAGAAGAGGTTGATGACTGCTTGATCTCTTATTTAATGATGTATTCAGTCGATCTTTGATTCACTGGCATATGAATTTACCACAGATTACGGCATTGACAGACTTTACAGATACTTTGATAAACAGTTAATGGAAATGGTACAGGAATTGTCTGTACACTTAAGCGGTATCACAGTTACGCAGTTACGCACTTAGGAAGTTACGCAATTACGCACTTACGCAGTTACGCAGCTAAGTAGTTACGCAGTTACGCAACTACGCACTTACGTAGCTACGCAATTACGTACTTACGCAGTTACACTAACTCGTGGAGGCATACAAGATATTTTATTGGCACTCACTCAACAACAGGTTAAAACATTTTAGATTACTAAATAAAACATCTCTTTTCGAATCACAACCGAACCATTACGTGGGTAAATGTATGTACAGATGAAGGATAATACTAGCGTTTGTTGACACTACTCTTTCTCACTACTTGCTTTGATTAAATAAACGTAAAAGATATATACAAGACATACGCCCATATGAAACACATGTTCTAGCGTTTGTTAGCCCCCTAGTGAAGTCGAAATTACATTTATCGAACCCTTATAGAAAGTGACAACAAATATGATGTCTCTTAAAACAATACACCCTCGTTTCTTCGGCCTATCAACCAAACAAATTTCTTGGAAAGAGTTCAAGTCGACCTCATTGATATGCGACATTCGCCGGACGAAGACTACAACTACATCGGCCACTTCATGGACCACTTCTCCAAGTATCACGTGTTGTTTCCCCTCAAGCAGAAGACAGCAGAAGAAGTGGAAAGGCTGATTGAGCAGAGAGTTTTAGCCTACTTCGGTCCACCAAACATCTACCACTTGGACAATGGTAGAGAATTCGTCAACCAACTCATCAAGGCGCTGTGATACAACGTTTGTCAACGGTCGACCCTGCCATTCCCAGTCCCAGGGCCTCGAGGAGAGAGGAAATCGCACAGACGAAAAGAAGATTGCAGCAATTAAGCAAGAAGAAAAGATCGACGATGATGCCTTGCAGTACCCATGGGCTTCATGGCTGCCACGTATATAATTTTCCATGAATTGTGCCAGGCAAGAGACCATCAAAGATGCACCATACCACGTTGTCTTCGGTAAAAGCGTCCCAGCTGGGTTATTTCCGAGTGCCAAAGCTGCTTTGAGGAGGAAGATATTGGTATTCAGCAGACGGACGACGACAACACTACAGAGACTCGACCGATTCCAGCTCCTCGTCAATCCAGAATCAAGCCGACTCCTGCACCGCGTCTTTTCAAGCCATCATCATCCGCTACAGAAGAAGAACGGATCACATACCAACTAGCATCACCATTATCGCGCAACCGTCTTCAGCCGCCGACCAGCCAGCATCGCCACAACCTTCTTCAGCTGCCGACTCGCCCCAACCGTCTTCAGCCGCCCTCCAGCCAGCATCGCCATCCCCTCCGTCAGATCCCGAACAGCTAGCCGAAAAAGAGCCAACTCGCCACTCGGAGATACGTAAACGCGCCTTAGTCAACACGTATATTTCAGCCGCCAGAATGTCCGAATTCTACAACCGAAGGAAGCGCATCAAAGTTCAAGAATTTTCAGTCGGAGATCGCGTCAGCGTCGCAGTTCCAAGAAGAAAGTATGGCTTAACGACCGACATATGAGCGCCGCAAACGATCTCCTGAAGAAAGAGTTCCCAAGCATCTCTGGGTTGGAAGACACCGTGCTTCAGCAAAACAACTCGTTCGCTGTCCCGATTGGTGATTTCGCGCAATTCCTCCACGTCAACGACAATCACTGGATTACGATATCGAACATAGGAACAGAAAACAGCAATACAGTATGCGTACGCACGATACCATCAAGACCATCGCGGAGTACGTTCATTGCAGAGAGGATCAACTTGTCATCAACGTTATGAACGTCGACCAGCAGCCAAACGCATACGATTGCTGAGCATACGCGATCGCTTTCGCAACTACGCTATTATTCGTCGACGATCCGACCGAACTTGCCAACGATACAGAATTGTTACGACTCCATTTCGCCAAGTGCATCGATGACGGGCAAATTTCCCGGTTTCCCGCCAAGTTGCTTTACCGTCAACCGAAAGTGTTCAACCGATCCGCGACAAACATTTACTGTGATTGTCGTTGCCCGGATGCTGGGGATCTGATGGTTGAATGTGAAGTATGTGCACAATGGTTTCACGGGACATGTTTGAATTCAACTAAGAAATCTGCCCGACAGTGGAAACGTTGCGATTCATGTTTGTGTGATGAACTCTAAAGTTTTGGACTATTCGCTGAATTTTAACTCTTGTACAAACATTGGACTACAGCATGACTTTAATGACATTATTTCACATGTTTAATGATTTTAATAATTGATAAACTGTTGAGAATAATGTGTAAAATAATCAATTAGCTTCGATGATTTTTAATGTTGTTCCCAATTTGGAGGCCTGTGACATCATTTTAACCGTTTTATTGGGTTCTGAAGTCTGCAAATAGCATTCACTTCATTCATTTTATAATTGTGTTCTTTATAAGGATAATGATTTAATCCCACGTTGTAACGCATGGCATTCAATTTATCAAGTATGAACATGTAACCGATTTTTATAATAAATTATTGATAATTCTTGAGTAAACTTCATTATTTTTTGGGATCTTACTGTGATGCAGAAACACACATCAGTATTAGGCATTACAATAGTATAATTGTTGCATGTATGGTTTGACGAGGCCTTTACCGGGAGCACCCGTGATCACGTCTCTGGTTGTTTCGCATAAACTTTCGGCATTTTTACCTTCATTTCTGATGCTCATTTTTATAATCCTTCATTCTACCTGTTGGTAACTCTGCTAGTCTAACTAATCGATCGGGTTTTTTACAATTTGTGCTTTACTTATCTCGCCAAAAAATGCCCCACATCCGAGCTCCCTGAGGGCATGGAAACTTTGCTTTTAATTCCCCCCCTATGGCTTAATGACATCTGTGTCAAATACCACAAGATTGACACCCTCCTTGTGAGACGTGAGTTCCTCTCAGTCCGATCCTGGAGTATGATAAACAATGAATTATTTGTCAAACAATCGTTAATCGACAATTATCACGCAATGTGCAAATTTATTTGGCAGTTTCTGTAGGCACACAGATTACAGTTTGTTATAACTGTTATTATTGAGCTAAGTTACCGGTGCCAATGTGTGTCCTGATGAGATAAGAAGAAAGAAAAGGAAGACCAGAGCATACATATGAAGCCAATTTACTTCTTTAAAGTACATATTTTAACAACAAGAGAGAACGGGAAATTGACACTGATCATGAGTTGGTTAGATTCATCAAAATTATTCTTTATTTAATGCAGTTACCCATTTATTAGATTCCTTTGTCACCTTTAGTACAACATCGTCACTAAATCTCCCATGCAAACTCATCAGTTTCCATTTAAAATCATCTCAAGATGCAACAAGCATACGGCAAAACCATGTTGAGACCTGCAGTTCCGCTTTAAATCTAATCCTACATGACCCACGAACTATCGATTGATAGCGCAGCGCGATCTACCGATGCTTGCGCTAACGACGGATCCATAGATAGCGCGGCGCTATCGATCGATGGCGCAAATCGGTCGATAGCGCATAATATATATATATATGTTTATATATTTATATATATGTATATATATATATATATATATATATGTACATATATATACATATATATATACATATATGTATGTATATATATATATACATATATATCTATGTATATATATATCTATATATATATGTATACATATGTATATATATGTATAAATATATTTATATGTTTATACATATACATTTATTGAAGTGTATACATATATAAATACACATATTTATATTTATTAATGGTTCTAATATATATGTGTGTGTATTTCTGTATGTGTACATGTGTGTATGTGAGGATTTGGGGGTGGCGGGTTAAAAAGTACTCGTAATATGAGCGTGCATGGTGGGCATATTTTGATGAGGGTTTGTGAAACTGCTACCTCTGGAAGCAGTTCCGTTGGGGAAATGGTCCATTCGCCGAACAACCGGTCTCTTCCATATAGCTTTTAGCGAATATCCGCCGACTTATGAAAAATCGGGATTTAGGGTACCCGCGGAGAACTCGCATCCTGTCAGTATCATGGTGTCGGATTTGGTGCATACTATAAAAGAATTGTATTAAATGTTGGCGAATATAGGATATACCCTATGCACTCAATCAGCTGCCACATTTACTCGAATGAAGGAACAATGCTGCGCAGCGTAAGAGAGTGTGACAAATGTGCAGCAAATGAGGCGTCCATGCTCTCTTCTTGAGTCATCAACTATTATGCCAAGGGCTTATCGCTTGTTTTACGCAAATTGTACCCATCAGCAATCTTTGTGATGAACACATGTTTTAGAACGTCGAAAGTCACATATTGAACCCTTTGCAACCACTTATCCCGCGAGAACAACTTGCGATTCATCTCAGCGTTACTGTTACAGCTATTATAGTGTTCTTATTGCTCAATATAATCATCGTCCAGACGTATATTGCAGTTATTCCATCAATTTATGCGGTTTCACTGTCTTTGCTCTTAAAGGGCACTGCCGTTAAGATCAGCTACCAGATCAGGTAAGCCGTTTATTTTGCTTTTGCAGGATTAAGACAACTATGATTTAATCAACTCTTTGATTTATTGTAGGTACATGATTATCAGTGTTGATTAACTGCACTTGAGTATGTGATGCTGTGGGCTATAACAAGACGTATGATGCGACAGCGACAGTCCACATGTTGTGCTTCAATTAATTATTCACTAGAGTCTCCAGCGTATTGATGAAGGTGTACATTCACAGCACTCGTAAGCAATGCTAAGCACTGCAAATCAATTCACACGAGCAGGTGCTAGTTATACGAATATATAGGTATGCATAAATATGCAAGTATATATGTGCATATTTTTATATAATCTATATGTATAAACGTGCATATAAAACATAATTCTATATCAGTACATTTTTCTATATGCATAACTGCATACATGTACATATGTCTATATTTGTATATGTATCTATAAGCATAATGATACATAAACATATATATCTATTCATGAATATACATACAATGTTAATATTTATACATATGTATATACACATATATACAACATTTTAAATACACACACACACACATATATATATATAGAGATATATATATATATATATATATATATATATATATATATATACGTATATTTATATATGTATATATATATAAATATATGTATATATATATATACATATATACATATATATATATATATTTATGTATATAAATATAAATATATACATAAGTACGTATATCAATATATATATATATATATATATATATATATATATATATATATATATATATATATATATCTATATCTCTACATCTATATACATGTTCACATATATATACATATGTAAATGTATAAACATATATATATATATATATATATATATATATATATATATATATATATATATATATATATATATATATATATAAAAGTAATGTTGAAATCCATTTGTATTCATATATCTGTATCCTTGCATGTACGCATAAAAATGTATGGATACTAAATCACACATCGATTCTGTATACACACATATATTTAGAGGCGAATTAATAAATTTGTGTGTATATGTATATCTATCTATCGATATATATCCATGGATATATATATATATATATATATATATATATATATATATATATATATATATATATATATATATATATAAATATATGTATATATATATATACATATACATGTATAAAACTATATATATATATGTTTATATATAATATATGTTTTATATATATAAATATATAAAGCTATATATATACAAATATATATATATATATATACATATATAAATATATATATATATATATAATATATATATATATATATCATGTATCATATATATTTTATCTTGGTAGATATGTATTTAGAAGTACGTATATATAAATGCAGATGCATATATATACATGCATATATATATATTTATATATATGTGTGTATATATATATATATATATATATATATTCATATACATACATATTCATATTTAGATATGTATATATGTATATATATGTATATATATAAATATATATATAAAATATATATTTTATATACATACATATGATCACATATATACGTGCAATAAGAAGCATATATTGTTATATCTTTATATATATATAAATACGAATATATATAAATACATATGTTTATTTATATGTATATAAGTATGTATGTACGCAAGTAGCATCTATGGTTGCATACATTTATGTAAGTATGCATATATGTAATTATGCATATATATATGAATATATGTACGCATGTTCGTTTGAATGTATATATGTACGCATGTAGCAATCTGTTTGCAATTATGTGTGCATACATGTTTGAATTAAGACAAGTATACATATAAATGTATGCAGGTATGTAAGTATGTAGATGTGTATGTATGTAGGTTATTATGTATGTGTGCAAGTAGTAGTTCTGAATGCTGTGGCATGTTAATTGTTCGATGATTGGTGTCAAACTACATTATGGGCTACTTTATTTTATTACCACACTGTCAGTATTCGTATTTGTGTGTACCTAAAACAGTAGCACTGGGGCGGTGCATTGGATGAGCCGAGTGCTAATCGTGTTTTGTTCTACTACTTGCAGATTATGTCTCATTAATAGCTTTCTTTTAGCTGCGTTAAGTCATCAATAGCTTTTTTGAAGCTGCGTAATATGTGTCGCTAAGTCATCAATAGCTTTCTTTTAGCAGCGTTACATGTGTCGCTAAGTCATCAATAGCTTTCTTTTAGCTGCGTACTATGTGTCGCTTAGTCATCAATAGCTTTTTTATTGCTGCGTTATAGTGTCGCTAAGTCATCAATAGCTTTCTTTTAGCTGCGTACTATGTGTCGCTTAGTCATCAATAGCTTTTTTATTGCTGCGTTATAGTGTCGCTAAGTCATCATTAGTTTTCTTGTAGCTGCGTACTATGTGTCGCTAAGTCGTTAATAGCTTTCTTTTAGCTGCGTAATATGTGTCGCCAAGTCATCAATAGCTTTCTTTTAGCTGCGTTATATGTGTTGCTGAATCAAATCAAATTTCCTTGGCGGTTGTATTTATAATCATGTTCAAGCAGCGTTAAGTGGAAATATTACGGAGCATTGGATTGGGGGCTTCAAAATGAGTGAATCCTATAGCTTGGTACAAGTAGAGCAAACTTGTCTAGAGCTATTTATTGCTCATAGATAATACTAGGTTTATCGTGCATATCGATTCCTATATGTGATCAATTACGATAAATGAACTGATGTTTTCCGTGTAAAGGGCGTGGTTGGTCGGAGACAGCTATTTGTTTCCTAGTTATCTTTACCAATATAGTATAACATTTTAGTCGAAATGACCGCCATATCATGCGCGGCATGCCGCTAAATGGCAAAGCATACACCTCATAAGCACCATTATGCCCGTTCTATATCAACTCAGTCAATGAGCTTCATATGCGAGCTTTACAGTTTAGCCTTGCGGACCCTATCACAAACCCTTTCTGTCTTGCATTTAAACAGATTTCATTGAACACACAAATTTAGCATTATGTTTTTATGGTTATCTCTCGTTATATATACCTCCGAATGCTCATCACCGTAGGATGGATGTAGTGAGGCATGATTATTGGTCAATCCATTGTATAAAATAACCAAGTAGTGTCTTAGAAACAATTGTATCTGTGACTATATGCTGATCTAGTCTGCGTCACGACAATCGCAATTTCTTGGCGAATGAAGTTGATCGAAATACGCTAACTGGCCAATATTTACTGGTGTTTGGTTGCAATGTTTAGGCAACAAAGGAAAGTGGTTTGTGATAGTTATACATATCACAAACAGCACGTTATATACTAAAGTGGCAGGAAGGTCCATGAATATGAGGCTTGTTTATTACGTCCTAAGGCCAGTTTCGATTATTTGTGATACTGGCTGTTTCACACACTTTAATAAGCCGTTTATGGTTCGAGACAGAAGACAATTAACAGTTAATTCTTCTTGCTACATTTGTACAGATTGTTTTATTCGGGTCATGAATCAGATAGCCACTTTGACAATTTGGTGGCCCATGCACTACCTACAATAGTTATGTGCGTTTAGTGCAGGAGGTGTACACTGTAGCTCTACTGAGTACAAGTAGCTAAGCTCTATCAGGTGCATTGCATAGTTAACAGGTGCAGTTGTTCGAGAGACCTTCCAGCTAGGCACAGTATACCTAACACGTTGCGATATAGAAGATTCAAGATTATTATGACAGGTGGAGAAAATAAAGCCTCTCAGGGCCTACATATCGAGCTGTATCAGCAGCATGCAACAATAAAGCATCTCAGGGCATACAGATCGAGCTGTATCAGCAGCATGCAACAGAGTATCATCCCTGTTTATTTTCCTCGGCATGCACACATTGTGCCCATAAAGATAATAAATCCGTCTAGCCTTTGTACCTTATGCGAAATTTAGACATAAACAGAATGGTGTTTTCCCTCTCAGTATCACAACACATTGTCTGTAATCATATTGGGTATGGTCACTGATCAAGACAAATAGGGTACTCATGCAGGATGCAGGTTTTTAGGTCTGTGCGGGTTCTTTCATCCGGCCAAGTTAATTCGATGTAAGATTGGCGCTATGCTGAGCTTTAACTAAACTTCTTTTTCAAGAAAAAGTGCACATACTAAGACCAAATCGAGTTAATTGAAGCAGACAATAGCAGCGTTGTTGCGCGTGCGCACTTCTTGATTGTAATGACCGCTATCCCGCAAATATGTCATACAAGCGAAATACTACTCGGTGTCAATGATCTCTACCTCTATGGCTGCCCAAATATCTAAGTAGTGTCTAGAGGCAGCAAACATTAAGCAGTCCAACCGCAACCCAGTGACGTGAAATATATCAATTATAATGATATTGCCCCTGAGACATTCCTTACAGTTGGTACAGTTTATTTTTGCACAAGCGGGTTCATCGTGAGCCAAATTTGCTGTCATGTATTTTAAAATGACCAGCTTCCTGCAATTACCGGACAAACAGCACCTAGTCCGAAATTAGTTGTAGTTTGTTTACAATTCGTGTGGAAGAGCATTTAATATGGTACAACTATGTGAACATGAACCCTTGCAACTACTTGTCTGCTGTATGATATGGAAGAATTATTTGCTGCAAAGCTCTGCTGTATAGTCTACTGTTAGGAAAAGAGGTTACATATTTTGTTGGTGGAATTTATGGATTAACTTCATTACATGCCAACACATATACGATGAACTGGTACACAAGCAGAATCAGACATAGCTTAACAAGCATTGTTCTGTAGCCGCCCTATGTCCTGGGCAGGATGACCCGCGTGAGACCCATACGCAGCAGTGACATCGCCAGTGTCTCTTTTCTCTTCATCGGAGACGTCTGAATCGCTCATTTCTGGTTCGAATCTGTAAGCCAAAATTTGCTCTCTCGAAGCAACGATGGCCTGCGATTGATCTGTGCCATACCATGTCTCTTCGTCGCGCTCCTAAAGTGATGAAATAGCGAAATTACCAGAAGCAATTTTCGCTAATCTCAGTGCAGATCGCGTCTCGCCACAAAAACGATTCTGGAGCTGACAGACAGAATAGGTACTTCTGGGTTTAGCTCCGTAATCTGGCGAACAAAATGACATGATTTATCGTGCGATAGGAACTTTAAGGATGTATCAGTGTAGGTTACTGGACACTGCGGAGGCGTTTATATCACGGGATTTACTGGACTGCAAATAACACCATGATTGCTTCAGTGTTTGAAAAAACTTACAATTAAGCTTATGGACTTGTAAAGTCAGGATATGTTGCATGTATTACAGCATATATATATATATATATATATATATATATATATATATATATATATAGATATATAGATATATATATATATATATAGATAGATATATAGATATAGATAGAGAGATATATATATAGATATATATATATATCTATATAGATAGATAGATCTTTATATATATATCTATATATATAGAGAGCATATATAGATATATATACAGAGATATATATATATAAGATATATATCTATATATATATATATATATATATATATATATATAGAAATATATACATATATTCATACATATATATATATATCTATATATATACATATATAGATATATATATGTATATATGAATATATATATACATAGAGATATATATATAAAGATATATATATATATAAATATATATATATAGCTACATATATATATATATATATATATATATATACATATATATATATATATATATATATATATATATATATATATATATATATATATATATATATATATATATATATATATATATATATATATATATATATATATATATACATATAAATGGCTGTCATGGCGCATATATATGGACCGTCATTGTGGCATCCACTCCGAGTTCGACATATAAGATGATCAAGGTAATTTAGTTAAGCGGTCATACAGCGGTTAACTGCTAATTGCCACATATTCCTGTCGGATTCCTGTTGCGTAATTGCCTATGTTGGTGCAGTTTTCAAGCGAAAGACTTCAACATGAAAAAATAGACTGGAATTTGAAACCCTGTGTGTCCCAACCCCTCATTGACAATATTTTCGAGCATAACGTAGCGTTTAGTGAAGAGGGGGATAGTGAAGGGCTGAGTAGCAGTAAGTGGACTTACCAGAGAATAACTATATTGTGTTTCAGTCATTGGGCTTTTGGTAGGGTCAGTACGTAAAATGGCACACTATTGCCCTAATGATTTAGAACATGTGATGATTTACTATTGATCTGTAGCTCGACAAAATAATGAATCCAAGCATACGACCAAAAGTACACGATCTTTAGCGAACAGGAAATGAGTATCGATCAGGCAGGGCAGAGATCATAAATATAAAGTGGCAATCTGTTAAGTATTTAATGGGGAATCGCTGAAATTTTAAATGTAAATGACCCTAAATCCTCTTGCTGGTACATTTGGCATTACGAAGAAAATACTTCGATAACCTGCTCTCACATGGAGGGCGTCAAAGCATAATTCCAGTACGATTAAAGTGGAAAATCAAGGGGAGCTGTCCGCGTATCACAATCATCCTCATCCATTACCGTCGCGAGTCAATGTTTGTTGTTCTTTGGGAAGCGCATTATACTTAGCATACCTTATACAAGGAACGCATTCAGATAACAAAAAGCAATCGTAAACCTTGTTTGTGGCTTTAATCTCTTGCTGTGTGCGAACGTATTCTATGAATATACCGTGACTTTACTTATGTTACTAAATTTCGATTTCGGTATCGTCTATGCTGCACCAGTTCATACGGATGCATCAAAAGCTGTTGAATTTTAGCTTGCTTTGTTCATGGCTTTGAATAAACGGGAGAAAAGACATACCGCTGGTTGTATTTCTTCGCAGAGGAATATTGTTACATAAAATAAAGCTCATAGCATATTTATATTCAGTACCATGGAATATTGTTTCCTATAAATTAACCTCGATATGCATTGTAAAGACATACCATCCTCGTCGTTTTAATGTTGATTCGGCTCTCATCTTACATATACACACGCGAGCCATGATGATAGATTTAACGTTATTTGTTTTTGTAAAAATGAGTTCGACCGCAATGTTTTTCAAAAGGGTCGAATAATTAGACATGAAAATTGATGGTTATGTTGCATGAGGGTCATATGCGGCCCTCTTTTTGTAGCGTCATTGATCTTAAAGATCCATTTGGATTTAATTTTGGTATATGCTGCGACAGCAAACTAGATTAATGTGAATGAGTGCAACTTCGCAGGAATTCAAGTTTCATCCCTACCTAAATAATAACATTGAGATGCCCTTAGTTGTTGTTATGATTTCCCCATAGGATATCAATTACTATTATCTACATAAAATATTTGCTCGACAAAACTCCCAAGCAAGCTAATTGTACCGGACGGATTACAAATTTCCTTAACAATGCCATCCAGCCTGATAAATCTCCAGTTAACACCGATGTATTAGTATGCAATCAGGTCTTTGTTTCGTTTCATTCTTAAGTGAACTGTTTGTATATCTGCGCCGAGAATTTGGTTTGTCACATGTACCTTATAGAATTGACGGAGCTGCTTTCGTAATTAAATAAATTTATCATAGTCATATCCATGACGATTTTCAACATATCAAGTAGTTTCCCAGAAGAAGAGATTCGTGATGGCATTCGAATGCAGACGTAATGGCTTGATTAGCCGCCAGTGCGCAGTCATCCAGCTTTCTTTAGAACGTCAAATTCGCGGATTATCAATTACGAAATGCGATACAAAGCTTTAATGCATGACAAAATGCAGTGCTTAAGGCAGCCGTCTGTAATGGCATTGCCGTAAAGTCGCATTGCAAACTGATGACGTCATTGTGTACATACGATGGCCGATTTGTGATTAATCGGTTGACTGCACGCATTGTACAACAAAGTGCGCTTGCACACATATAGGTGTGTCCATGTGTGTGCATGTTGTGTATGCATATATGTGCATGGTAGGAATTCAGCTAGAGCATATGAAATACAGATTATGCATAAAAGCCGAAACACACAACGCTAATGCTCGGGATCATTGTCTATTGATTGGCCAGGTAATCAATGCTATATATTAAGCCATGATACATATTATATGTAGCATCGACAGAAACCATGGCATCGGTAGTCGCAATTAACTCGATGCGTCATATGATACATCCATTCAGTACTGCTGCTATACCTATTTTAATTTTGTCACAGAATATCCGCAATTTTGTGAATGTGAACAATTGTCAAGTTCTAAAATTGGTAATGTGTATTGTATCAGCACACCTACGATTGGTAAGACACAGCCAAGACCAGGTACGTCTTGGGAAATGTGTATTTTTTCAAGCCGTTTTCTGACTCCTGTGGCGGTATAATGATATGAATATAAAGATATTTAACATAAAATGATCTCGCAATAAAGCGCATGGCTAGTTAACTCTTTCATGCCTCATATATTGATATTAAAGTGCTCCTATGTGTCGTTTTAGATTCTCTTTCGAATTGAGAGATGTAAATTTTAACCAATACGACCGCTTTTCACAGACCAACACCCTAGGCTCAGCTATCACATTAGCAGTAATCACTCATTTTCTGCATATTAATTATCCCTAGCAAATAATTGCGCATCCTCTGGCATAGGCTTAGTTGCTCCTGAATTGACTCACTTGGACAGGTCTCTTGACAGGTGCCCATACACGCTACTCAGCTCTGACAACATCAGCTGCGTCAGCCAGTGACGCCAAACGAGCGTCAAAGCCGCATCAATATACATAATATTTTTGACTGTTTGACACAGTAGTATATATTACCCCACTTAGAACAAATAAGTTTGGAGCAATACACGGACGCAGCAGCGATGTGTAATTCGCTACAATTCGATACGATAAGCTACGATATTGTCCTGAACTAGGCTACTTAACATTTAATGGGCCAAGCGAACAACTGGTATAGTGGCAATAGAAAAATGTATCCCTTCCCGAGTGTCTAATGCGCGCGACACTGGCACACGTTATATATATATATATATAGAGATATATATATAGATATATAGATATATATATATATATATATATATAGATATATATATATATATATATATATATATATATAGATATAGAGATATATAGATATATATATCTATATAGAGAGATATATCTCTATATATATATATATATATATATATATAGAGATATATATATATATATCTCCTCTATATATATATATATATATATATCTATATATATATATATATCTCTATATATATATATATATATCTATATATATATATATATATATCTATATATATATATATATATATATATATATATATATGTGGCGATTACAACCATTCGTAAACTCAAACTTTTCGTGGGCATATTATTTATCAATTATTGATTCGGCATATCTTGAATGATAGAATGAAGAAGTTCAATGCAAATAAAAATCATTTTGTCACCTGGTATATACTATGGTCCTCGAAAGGTCGACCACGAATGTCTCAAGATTCTAATTCATAGGCATAAATCCGACCTTTCGTGCTCATATATATTTGCGTATATTTGCGGAATACCGACATTTTCATTTGCCGTCATCATGGATTCGAATAATAATGTTATTGGTAAAATCATTCGTGAAATCATTCGTAAAAGATTATTTTTGTAAGGTAGTTAGACTAGACGATCATATTAACATATGCATATGTATACATATATATAGACATATATCTATATATACACAAATATATATATATATATATATATATATATATATATATATATATATAGATGTATATATACTTTATATATAATAATATATATATATATATATATACACATATATATATGTATATATTTATAGATATATATGTATATATTCATATATTAATATGAATATGCATATATATATTTATAGATATATATATTTATAAATGAATATCTATATATATTTGTATATTCATCAATATATTTATATATATATATATTTTTATATGTACATATATATAAATAAATATATATATATATACATATATATATATATATATAGATTATCTTTCTACGTTAATTATACTTTATATATATAATTATATAAATATATATAATTATATAAATATATATACACATATATATATATGTATATATTTATATAGATATATATTATATATTCATATATAAATATGAATATGCATATATATATTTATAGATATATATGTTTATATATAAATATCTATCTATATTTGTATATTCATTAATATATTTATGAATATGCATATATATATTTAAAGATATATATATTTATATATAAATATCTATATATATTTGTATATTCATTAATATATATTTATAAATATATATTTTTTATATGTATATATATAAATAAATATATGTATATATTTACATATATATATATATATATATATCTATACATATATATATATATATATATATATATATATATATATATATATATATATATATATATATATATATATATATATATATATACATAGATTATCTTTGTACGTTAGTTAGACTAGACTATCATATTGACGTATGCATATGTATACACATATATATATATATATATAGTATATCTATGTATAAACATAAATACATGTATATGTATATATATATATACATGTTTATATATATAGATATGTATATATACTTCTTACATATATATATATATATAAATATATATATATATGTGTGTGTGTGTGTTTGTATATATATCTATATAACTATATATGTATGTATATATATATTTATGAATATATATAAATATATATATATATACATATATATATAAGTATATATATGTATATATAGCTGTATGAATATGTTTTTATATATATATTTATGTATA
>CM067344.1:70627308-70642308 GCA_034190875.2 Urechis unicinctus | reverse complement strand
GCGATTGGCTCGTGGAGAACATGGTCTACCCGGTCCGTGCAGAGATAAAGAAGGGCTGTCATGTCGTTGCTAATTCCCGCGCCACCAAGCCGTGACTGCTGGTAGGCACCGATAAGTTATTCTACCAGACCGCCTACTCAGTCATCGCCGTGGTGTACGGCTTGTATCCCATTCGTGACCCAGACTTCGCCAATCTAGACCCGCTCCGCAACGGCGAGTTTAACCGCGTCGCCACGATGTTGACTACTTTGAGGGCGATTCCACCAGACCGCGATCAGAGCTGTAGCATCATCAGCAAATTCATGCAAGGCAGCAAGGCTGACTGTAAAAGTTTCACCCGTAGACAGCGGCGAGCTGGACTACCTGCGAAGTGGTACCTTAGTGTAGACCGCGCAGAAATGCCCTCTGGGTCACAACCTCACATACTACGATAGAACACAGACACAATACACGCACCTGCGTGCAAGTATGCTGGCCTATGCCCACATAAACCTTGCTGCTTCACGCCTTATGAGGCTGTGCGCCTGGCCACTTACAGCATCGATGTGAGCCAGACAGCCCTCAACATACTTTCCACAGTAGAGCCCTACATAATCTCGTGCTTCTGTAGCTGTCGTAGCGGGATGTGCGTGAACTGTATGCTGGGCACAATGTACCTCCCGCCAGTCCCTCGAGCCTACTGGCGTGACAAGGGTGAGCGACATCACTCTCCAGAAAAGTACGCCGCCTACTTGCCCACACAAAGCACAGGCGCACACGTGCTTCCTCCCAGCAAATTGCCACTCCACAGTCATCCATTGACTATGCACCAGCGCAGCTCTCTCACAGACGTGGCGGGAATGGGAAGACCAAGTGCCATTGGGCTCTTCTGGGGAAGAAATCCCATAGTGTTCACGCCTACCCATCGCTTGGCCAAGGAGATGCGACGCAGAGGCGTGCAGGCCCAGACCTATCATAGCATCTTTAGGTGGAGAGGTGAATTAGAGTGGACACCAGAGCACATGGGACAGAAATACATCCCACGCATTGTCATCTGGGACGATGTCTGCACAGAACCACGTGCAAACCTGCAGACCTTCCATTAAAGATCCGCAAAGACGACTTCTTGTAAACGTCCAACCTTGCCTACTTTGCAGTGCCCCGTGTGGGCTATATGCAACAGCTCGAGCATGTAACCTTGCCCCTAAGGTGTATCTAAGGTCGTCAGCTGTTGGAGGAACTTTAACTGATCTGCCTAGAGTGAACCCCATAAGGCATAGACACATCCAACTTTGGCCTGAGAATGTGTTCAGGATAGGCAGGTAGATTTGTCATATAGATTGTTGTATAAGCCATCCCCGGACAACTTCCTCTGAATCCCTCGAGGCTGCTGCAAGCTTCTTTATAGCTGTAATGTCCTTCTAGTACCTTTGGGGGCTATAGTAGACCCATGGTGCAATCCATTGGTATATGCTAATGAGCACACCTCTCCTTATTTCCACATGTAAAACAAATCCCGATGAGTTTACATGCGCCAATATGATTGGCCTATTTCACAAGCTTGTATGCAACCAAGTCGCGGCCATCATGCAAATCACCTCAGCTAGACGTCTGAAAGCTGGGGCTCAGAGGCCAGTGGATCGACGGATTTGCCTGTAATTAGGTAGTACTCATGAATCGCGTCGTCAATATCTTGTAAAGTATGCTTGGCATGTCCTTGGTGGTGGAGCTCTTTGTTGACGAAGTCTAGCCCCTCAGTTCACTTCTTGGCCCATGCTGAAGCTGCTTGATTGCCATATCATGGTGTCTAAGTTCTGCGTTCACTTGGCTGCTTCGTAACTTAGAGAATAAGAAGTTGCTCCCAGAGACAGCAAAGGCGTTGACAAGGGCACCTCCAACAAGCAGCACGATCGACGTGATGTTTGTTTGCTTCAGTATATTAACTGGTATAACTTTTTTCTAATTAGCATGTCCTTTGTGACCAGGACTAGGGCAACGTTGGCAACAGCCAAACCTAGGTCGCGTAGCGTGAAATAAAGTTTGGGGATCGCCCTACCCCGAGCCACCTTACCTCTAGGAGGCGGATTTAAAAGCTGAGCACTTTTTTTGTTTGTCTTTCTAGGTCAATAAGTAATATTTTGCCTCAGCACTGATGATATCACCTGTGTTGTGTACACGATTAGATTGCAACTTATGCTTTGTGTATGCTGTACAATTAAAGGAAACATATAGCTGAGTTGACACACTATCATAACATAGTTGCTTTGTCGCCAAGCGCCCAACTACAATAAAGACCATGCTGAATAACACTGCACACAAGTATCCGTTCCAGATAATCATCAGATGCACCTGCCACAAGATGATATCATCAACCAAGTGAAACTGCCATAGCACTTTTTATTAATTTGAGACAAAATTGTCCTGCCAAAAGAGGCATGACCCCAGGCAATATACTGACATGCAATTGGCTGAACAGAAGAATGTAGTCATAGCAAAACAACAAAATATTAACGTAAATTAGTGTCTCGTAAAATACGATGTATAGTAAGGTTACTAGTACCTGATGACACCTGATTTGACCACACCACAGTGAGAACGCATCTGATACTTGATGTTCCATAGCTTCAGCATCCAACCAGTGTGTATAACAATTCACTTATCTACAACAACAAAACAGTATTTTTAGTGACATTAATCATTGTTGTATGTAGCCTGGAACTCAAATCAAAATAAGCAAACAATATTGTGCTTTGAGTCTAATGTTTGACTGTATTAAGTTGAATGATGGTACACATGAAAATCTGTGGCTTTTAACGTTCAAGGTCCATACGACAGTGATAATGCACGTTGAAGGTGTAATGTCTATAGCAATACTGCGGATCAGCAATAGCTATCAACATCGAAGGTCAAACCACGACAGTGATAGACGAGGGTGATTGCTATGACTGAGTACAAGCTATCAACAGCGAAGGTCCAATCACGACAGTGATAGACGAGGGTGATTGCTATGACTGAGCACAAGCTATCAACAGCGAAGGTCCAATCACGACAGTGATAGACGAGGGTGATTGCTATGACTGAGCACAAGCTATCAACAGCGAAGGTCCAATCACGACAGTGATAGACGAGGGTGATTGCTATGACTGAGCACAAGCTATCAACAGCGAAGGTCCAATCACGACAGTGATAGACGAGGGTGATTGCTATGACTGAGCACAAGCTATCAACAGCGAAGGTCCAATCACGACAGTGATAGACGAGGGTGATGCTATGACTGAGCAAATCAACAGCGTCCAATCACGACAGTGATAGACGAGGGTGATTGCTATGACTGAGCACAAGCTATCAACAGCGAAGGTCCAATCACGACAGTGATAGACGAGGGTGATTGCTATGACTGAGCACAAGCTATCAACAGCGAAGGTCCAATCACGACAGTGAGAGACGAGGGTGATTGCTATGACTGAGCACAAGCTATCAACAGCGAAGGTCCAATCACGACAGTGAGAGACGAGGGTGATTGCTATGACTGAGCACAAGCTATCAACAGCGAAGGTCCAATCACGACAGTGAGAGATGACGTTGATTGCTATGAATGGAGAGACCAGTATATAGGGGTCACTCCTCTCATCCCGCTAAACAACAACCCTTACGAAGCCTCTCAGACATGTACACGCATCTTGCACTGGTTATGATAACACATTTAATGCTTTGCAGATAGTCTTGAGCTCATTCCTGGATCAAACAGCTCAATCCCTCTTTCCTTATCATACATTTACCATGAAAACTTTTAGTCACTCACTCAAACACATGCCAATGGCACTCCCGCTCACTGACTGGCAGACCTTTTCTGGATTAACAAGTTTAAACTGGGACTAGACATGCTCTTATATTGACCATGGCAGCAATATAAGGTGCCAGACTCAAATTCAAGTTTCTACAGTACGAGAATCATAGTTATTTAAAGTGAATTTGTACTAACTATTCCATTAGATGATGCGCTGACAGTCATTGTTCAAACATTGTTCTATCAGGGCTGTAATCCCGTCGTCACACCTCACTTCACCTCGTCACTTCAATCCTTACAACAACTAGCAACAAGTAGTAAGATATGTCTCAAGGATAAGTAAAACAATATTTTCAATAAAGAAATGTAACAAAGAGTCATGAGACATTTTCAAACATAATAAATGTCTTCAAAAATGTTAACTCACTGAAAAGTAATTAAAAAGTGGTCTGAAACTCGATTACATGAATTGAAACACCATTGGTGCATAGAGCTGGTGATAACATAAAAAACCCTGTTACCTACCATCGAGATCAAGACCTGTGGCTGAAAAGTAATTAAAAAGTGGTCTGCAGCACTGTACCTTATTCTAAACTCCCTTATCCACAACCTACACTTCAACCCAACGCACTTACAGTATATGTCATCGCTTCAACAACATGAGCTATGAGTAATAAGGTCCCGTATTATTCCCATGTCTATTTTATAATACTATTGTATTATTGTAGTATTGTCTGAACAATGCCTGAATGATTACACCATACAATAAGAGAGTTATGCTTGCTGTGCATTCTGGGGGGATTAATTTCTTGTCAAGAAGGCCTGCAGTGCAATAGTAGGTAAAATTGCAGGCATACACTGTATTGCTGGCAAACAACTATGGAAAAGCTGCTAGATCTATATCATAGACAACGGATCAGCGAGAGACTGGCATTGTCTCTGTGTAAAATACATGAGACAATTTAGAAAAATAGAACGAGGCCAGCCCCTCGCTCTTACGTGCCAATAGTGGATTACGAGACCCGATGTGGACTATGTATAGGATAGACCTAAACTGTACGGGTTGTGCTGTCGCTGGCTCTTGCTGCGGACTTGGCACCGGCTGACTGATGGAAAAATGCATTGTTGTATTTGATATTCAGATGCAACCAAAAAACGATAATTGCCCTTGTCCCATCAAATTTTCCGTTGCCTCGATTTTGCATTTTTCAGAAACAATGCTGAGTAGTGGTAGGTAAAGTAAGAAAAATATATCATATTAAGTCGTTTGTCAATAAGATATAAAGGTTAATGGTGTCAGCGTATATATGGATTTATTTTACCATTAAATCTGAGAAGAAGCATAGAGGAGCAACATGAAGTCAGGTACTTTCGAAATTGCTACCAATCGAAATTTCGGAAGACTCCAAACGTTGGACTGTATTTCCTTTCCATAGAGTAAAAACACCAGTGGCCGATGCTCCAATTTGGTGCGACCTTGGGATTGACAAACTCAAATACATATCGGATAACATTGATATGCATATATTAGATGATAAGGTCAGCTATATTGGTAGCCATCAGGTGGCCATCTACGCTTGCAAATATACTCAGTGTCTCTACGGAACCGCCGTTGTATAAATCGTGTTCAGCAACGCAGTTATTTAATTAAATAGAGCGCAATAATACAACCCCGTGTGGGATCGCCATCATAATAAAGAGTCAGTAGGAGAGAGCAATAATGATTTGTCTCATATATCACGGGTGTACATGCGGCAGGGGTGGACCGTGAAATATAATCATCTTCTAGAATGTACGGGACAAGCAGAGAAAGAGGCGAGACAAGTAAACATACCTTGCGCTCATTTTGCGTATAGCTAATTATGATGGGAATTAAGCGTACGTTGACATGTTTATGATGAGCTTACTCGCGTTCGTCAATCATTCAATGGCTAGCCATTTTCTGATTCTGCAACGTAGGTTATATGTTAGCGCGCGTTTTGCACTCCAACATAGCCGGAATATGACATCATCAATACCACGAGTAAGTGGGAGATAATGAGTAAATCATTCACGTCTAGAATGTATATACGGGCAGTTCACCGATCACATAAAAACGAGATACCTATGATATTTAGCATAGCATTTATTTGGCATTTTCTATTTTCGTCGTCCTACAATACCCAGGTTCCTTGCTAAGTATTAAAGACAAAAGACATGCAAGATCAAAGGCGGGCAATTAATGGAGTATGTCACGTCCCCATCGTGAACGCAGACAGTTAACATTACCTTGGGCAATATGAATATAAGGAACTCGCCCGAGTGCAGCTAGCCATATCAACCCTACCACCCCAATACCAACATAAAACCACACAAATAGCCAAAACTTTTTGCTATCATCTGAGGGACACAATTCAAAGCGGGCCATACCCACCGCCCAGCTACGTCAGGTATGCAAATTTTGGATCTTTTGTGATTAATATTACACAATGTTATCCAAACTGTAAAAATCAAATGGTGACGCGAATATCCAACCAGTTTAGACTGATTAGTAACTCGATGAATTTCAACTGTTCCACACAACTACACTGTTCCACCCAACTACATAACTGCTCCATCCAACAACACTGCTCCATCCAACAACACTGCTCCATCCAACATAACTGCTCCATCCAACAACACTGCTCCATCCAACATAACTGCTCCATCCAACATAACTGCTCCATCAAACAACACTGCTCCTTCCAACAACACTGCTCCATCCAACATAACTGCTCCATCCAACTACACTGCTCCATCCAGCTACACTGCTTCATCAAACTACACTGCTCCATCAAACAATACTGCTCCACCTAACTACACTGCTCCATCCAACTACACGCTCCGTCCTGCTTGCTACTCTGTTCTATACATATTGTACATCACACTGTTGTATACTTTGCCACATCCAGACACACCACACCTACACACAGCATACCCACATCACAAACACACACGCACACACACACACACACACACACACACACACACACACACACACACACACACACACACACACACACACACACACACACACACACACACACACACACATTTATCTGCTTGCTGTTTCGGTTACCAAACGTATCATGACCAGGTCCAGGTTAATATAATGCTTATGCATACACGCAGTGGCGCCTTATCTACATATTAAAGAACAAAAGATGCCACATGGACGTTGCGCACAGGCTAAGCTTATATCCCCTTCCCCTACCACCGTATTGTTAGTGCTTAATCTCCACTTGTCCGACGGAATATTGTCGGGGGTTTTTTATGCTAAGAGAGATCACCCGAACCAACAATGAAACTGATTCTTTTTATTGTTCATTTTATGCATTTGCAGAGTCACCTGTACGTAGTTAGAAGATACCGATCCATTCATCTCGCATCACAGCACTCACTCTATCATATGCCATGCCCTCCCTCTATCATATTCTCTACCGAACAGTGTAAGCAGAAGCAATTGCATTTTCCCAGACGAAAGCCCACAGCCACCTGAAACTTAGCAGTCAACAGAGAGAGAGTATGTGAAGGGGTGTCAGATTTATCATCTGTTGCAAACTGAAAATGGTAGAGAGTTACTCATGCACCAGTATACGTATACAACGAATGATCGGTAGCAGTGTACACAATATTATTATGTGTTTATGCATCACCGTGTCTTCTGAATCTGATATTTCTAATCATAAATAATTTAAAACACATTGATGTGTAATGAAATGAATCGTATATCAACCTCAACTACTTACAGAGACTGAAATTTATTGACCTTTTACGTCACTGTTGGTGTCATACTATAGAACGTGCAAATTGTTAAAGTAAAAGAGTTCGAACATAACAAGTCTATGTATCATGAGGTCTGTTTTAACAATTGACATGATGCATTTCCTTTTCACCATATCATTTTACATTTGTGGCAGTCCTGATATAGATGCATAAGAAATAAGCAATATATACCTTATTGATAATTTCTGTTTCAGTTACTGAGTTGTCACAGATGCACCACATATGGTATAGAATGGCGTGAGGTTGTTGTACGCGCAGGTATGACAAAGTGTTATGGTTAGAAAACCCAACAATAACTTTCTTCGGACGTCGATCCGCTGTTGGCATTAACCATCGATAGCACATATTTTGCCATCGCCTCACGATGACAATCCATGAAGATAGAGCAACACTATCTCATCAGAAAAGGGTCTGACGAAGCGGGTGCATCCAGGCGACTACTGACACGTGTTATAAAGGGTGATAATAAGACGCAATATGTATTAACGCATCTGAAAGTTGAAGTCGTATCGCATGGGGGCGCAGAGTGAGAATTCCCGGAATAGCACACCAATTCCCATATCTAGCCACTTAATGTTTGCTGAATAATCCAGGTGCCGTTTCGGATCTTATACTGTAGACCTTGTGTAAATGTTGAGGCCATGCCGTATACTATTTAAGCATCACTACAGGGAAATAAAATGAAATGTGGAGATGAAAGGGATCTCAAAACGTAAAGAATGTGCGACAGACGCAAGAAACAGCATCAAATTATCATGTTACTTTATTTAAGTGTTTGACCCTCTCATGGACCCACTGTTTACTGGAGATATCAGCTGTATAATGATCAGCTGTTACCTTTGTTTTGTTCGGTTCTGTTCCTTACGTTTTTTCTTGAATTGGTATTCTATATGCCTTTCATACGTTCGCTATTAAGAATAGTCTGATTAATACCATCGTATTATTTTCAATTATTGTTAATGCTATTTATCATGTCATGTCACTGTTTATTAATACACCATACCCTTATCTAGTGTGATCTAGTGTTTGTCATCTTTAAGTTTTAAATTAGGAAGATTTAAATACACATAATACGGAGAAATTTCTTAAAAGGAATTTAGGAGTTTATATAATGCGCGGTGCGATCCAAGAATATCGCCAGAGGTGTTGCGCATTTCCTGAATGATTCGAAAAAAGGGCAGAGCATTACGGTATTGCGCGAGCAAGGTTGCGCGATTTCCGAATCGTAGCGCGATATAGGAATTCTCAAAAAGTGCAGCGCGCGCAAATTCCTAAAACATTACTAGTTTCGCGTTATCCACTATTTATGGTTTATCCCGCCAAGTTATTTGTGGTAGAGAAGAAGATATCCACTTGATCAAAACTTCTGCTTCACTGCTTCATCAACAATATGGCTAGTTCTTACACTGTCAGATGTCATTATCCATGAACAATATTATGATCTGCATTTCTCGAATAAACAATTGTCCATTAAAAATCTGACACGATCAATAGCGATTGAGCGTAATATTCCCATGTCGATTGCAAAGCATTTAGCCCGAACAAGCGCTGTTGAGCGGCCAAGCTATCGTCTTGGTGGGAAGGAAAGGAGGGGAATAATGGGCGATTGCTGAAGTCACTGGGGACGCAATAGGTCTTTAATCAAGTTGTTGATCATTAAAGGCACTGTATATATCCTGTTATTAATTGTTGTAAATCAGTAATTCAAAATTTAACGACACTGGTGTTGCATATTGATAAATCACTCTAGATCTATGGATTCTACTTTATTGGCAATATACTTGGGACATTGATAATTCATCATAACTCGGCAGATATTATCCAAGCAGACATCATTTAGATGGTTGGTCCATATCAAACCCAGCGGTCACCCTTATTGGATTTTGTTCGGCAGCGACCCTAAGCTTTGACTTTTGCCATATGTCCAAATAGGGTGACCGATCTAAACAGATATATCTTATTATTCAAAGCAACATATCAATTTTTGAAAATACTATAACTGCAACTTTATATCACCTGGTCAACCCTAATGGTTTTTCTGCGGGCGGCACCCTAACTTGGGATACAAGGCTAAACGCACACACACACACACACACACACACACACACACACACACACACACACACACACACACACACACACACACACACACACACACACATACATATATATATATATATATATATATATATATATATATATATATATATATATATATAGATATATATATATATATATATATATATATATATATATATATATATATATATATATATATATATATATATATATATATATATATATACATTTCAAACAGTTATGGGGATACATATCCAACGCAATAACCAAATGCTAAAAAGCAAATCGGCTGCATATTAACGAATTCGGGTTTGGTACCTCATCTTCTCGACTTGCACATTATGAATATTTGCTATTCACCATGTCTCTCTGAAAACAATGCAATTCGCAGCCTTCACCACCGGGCGTTCACCTTTACGCTGATTGAATACCAATTAAGATTGGCTTTGATCATTTTCAACAAGAGACTTTGCTCTGGGATAACAGACAGCTCGACTTAACAGGATCATTGGTATATCAATCGTCTGTAATCATATAATCAATTAACGCTGAAAGTAAGGATCAGCATAAATAGTGTACTGCGCCCCTGCTCAAAGGCTCCCCATATACATGCGCTGTATATATATATATATATATATATATATATATATATATATATATATATATATATATATATATATATATATATATATATATATATATATATATATATATATATATATATATATATATATATATATATATATGTATATATGTATATATGTCTCTATCTATATCTATATATATATATATATATATATATATATATATATATATATATATATATATATATATATATATATATATATATATATATCACATCTACATTATGCATGATCTTGTGGAGCACAGTGAAATAGAAGATGGGTGGCATATGAGTTCTAGGAAGGGTAATGATGCGCAAATTTAGAATAATAAGATGCCGGTCGTCAATATTTAAAGACGATTGATGTCAGCATCACAGCTGATTGGCGACAGTCAGATAACTATATATCACCGATGTAAGCCATACAGTGGACACATTTTACATACCTTGCATATTTCAGCCACCATCTGTTAGACTAAATAACGCTATAAAATGAGGCCTTAAGATTTTTAAATGTACACAGTCAGGGGCTTCGATATTGCTTCAAGACTTGGTGTTTATGTATCCTGACTTGAGCGTATCGTCCGACTATACCATGCTGGTAGGGTTAACTTTCTACTCACTAGACCAGTAATGCGATACTAAATCAGGGCCTGCATGCTTTTAGCTCAAATAAGTATCAGTTCACTGATTAATCAATAATGGAAAGGGCCTGGTGGGCTGTAAATTTGCACCCTGGACCAAACAGTTAATGTTCAATTAACGTCCAATCAAATGTTTTTGAACTGTACATTTGGAGTGCAGATCGCGCCGCAACTAACGGCTTTCACAGAACAGAAAAATGTCGCATTACATGTATCGAAATATATCCCTCTTATTAACCCATGACACTTTTGGCATTGTGCTTCAAACTTCGAGCTTCAAACTATTTAACTAATCGACAATAGCGATTAAATCTCAGGTTATAACAAAAGCACATAATCCGCTCATCGTCACACGTATGAACCTCTTCCTCGGCACTTAAAATCCGTGAATGAAGTGCCCTGAAAAACCTGAGGCACTGTTTACTTAAAGCACACTGCTCATGGAGCAATCACCCCGAGATGAATTCAATAAGAACGCGCGCCACATCGGAGCGCTCTAATCGCTTATTTTCTCAGCGATTTCAAAATTGCATGGAACATTGTTAGAGCTATCCAAGACAACTGGGGGATTCGCTCGCGGAATTATATTCACAGAAATGACTTGAGGGCTGCCCTGTTAGTTGGCAGCATGATGGCTCTGTGGGTAAGAATAATTCCTTTTATTTGAGTTTTGACGTCGGGCCCAATGCATTCGTTTGTCGTGAGATTACATGTGTGCCGTCGGTCGAGCAGAAATAGTAATGAAACGGAATGTGACTGTAAATCGGGCGCTCGACCAAGTGATAACGATTAATTATGATGTTATTGATGATGATGATGATGATGATGATGATGATGATAATGATGAAGATGGTTTTTATGATGATGATGATGATGATGATGATGATGATGAAAATGATTTTGATGATGATGATGACGATGATGATGATGATGATGATGATGATGATGAGAGGAGGAGGAGGAGGAGGAGGAGGAGGAGGAGGATGTTGTTGATGGTGATGAGGTATTGCGCTCACTACGCAGAACCATTGTGTCAGTCAACCTAGCAAGAAGATGCACATAAGATATGAGAATAGCACAGCAATGCAACTGATCTGAAGCTCTGTGGAGGCTTGATAGCATGCAAACATCACAAAATTGATCGCGTGCTTGCATTTGTAAAAACTATTCATTAGTTACATCGGTGACCGGTCAAATGCAGGCCTTTGGCTGTGACACGACCGTTTCTCTCCATGTGACCCGCATTAGCAGACAAAGCGGGCTAAGCTTCCTCAGTCTGGCAAAAAAAGGTCGAAAATGATCAACTGCACACTGCAGGCGACTGTAATAGATTCATGCGCTGACTAAACGCCCAACTGAAGCCTTTTGCTAGCAGACACTACAAAACTAAACTCAAAACCAGAAGATTAAGATATGTGCGAAAAGCGAATACGTGTCAGAGCCCCTTTAATTGACTTACATATATTTATAAATATATATGCATATATTTATATATACATATACATATATACATATATAACATATATATATATATATACATATATATGTAAATATATATATATATACAATAAATATTTATATATAAATATATATATATATACATATAAATATATAAATTTATATATACATACATATTTATATATATATATATCAACATATATATATGTAGATATATATATATCTCTATATATATATATATCTATATATATATATATATATATATATATATATGTGTGTGTGTGAGTGTGTGTGAGTGTGTGTGAGTGTGTGTGTATGTGTGTGTGTGTGTGTGTGTGTTTGTTTGTGTGTGTGTGTGTGTTACTAGCATTGGGAATTTATGAAACAAAGTCAGAGTTATCAAACGTCACATTTTTCAAACAACGATGGGACTGATATTGATTATGAATTGCATGCACTGCTCCGCCTCTCGTGGGTCATTTATGTTGCCTGTGCTGCTATTGATTACGTTGCTGAGTACATGCTTTGCATATGTCACTTGCATGCCGAGTCCAGGACGCGTCATCCTGTGACCCAGGCTCGTCCTTCATATAATGCCCTTCAAGAAAATGTCATCGTTGTATGTATATCAATTATTTGCTGCAGAACGGAATTTTGGTCGGTGACGCAGTGATGCGACTTAAAACAAAGCCAATGATGAACCCCATCGACTTCGAGACAGATCGTTCTGCTATTGTGCGACATATGCCATAGATAACTTTCTCACCGCTAATTAAAGGTCAACTGTCAACCCGAAGGCGGAAGCAATAAGCGTATCCGGAAATTTATATGGTTGTTAAGTCTTTGAGCCGAGACAGCGATGTTTGATTGCCAGATGCAGTCGTCGCCAACATATGAGACTAGTACAGCTTGACTCGGGACCGACGGCAATAGCAAATGTACATGAGCAGCTGCAATTGTTTTCCGTGACAAGATATAATGTTCAATCGCTATTTCATGATTGATATTACCGCAAAACTAACATAGATAATTTTGGCAGTCCTGTATGTATTCAATATTATTTCTCGCCATATTTTGTAAACAGTATTTCCATGGGCACATATATCATTGTTGCTCACGGATTGCCATTGCGTGAGACTGTTTGCAGTTAGTTAACAACTATCATAAAGGAGCATTTATCATAATGTCCCAATCCAGTTTATCTATAATCGCTAAACGATAGTAGTGAAACCACACGGCAACTCCCGATATTGTTGAAAAATATCATAAGCAAAACAGGTCAAAGAATTTATTCCCCACCGCTCTACACATATATTAATGAAATCATCCCTACTGCTCCACACATAAACATATAAACACACACACACACACATATATGTGTGGAGCGGTACGGATAATTTCATTATTTCATTGTAGAGCGAGCGATAGTTTGGTGACCTAGTTTGTGCTGACCTATTTTGCTATGATATATATTATATCCGCAATATATATAGATATATATATATATATATATATATATATATATATATAGATATAGATATAGAGAGAGATATATAGAGATAGTAGATATATCTATAGATACTAGAGAGATATACCTAGAGAGAGAGAGAGAGATAGTCTCTCTCTCTAGAGAGAGAGAGAGATATATATATATATCTCTCTCTATATAGAGATCATATATATATAGATCGCCGTTTGAATGTACGAGTTGAAATTATTTGTTCATCTTCGAGGGTTAGTAAGGTCAGAGAGATAGATATGCATATAGCCCTAGATATATATTAGATCATATTCACGTATATGATATATATATATTATATATATATATTATATGTGGTAGTCTAAGTTAATGAAAGAGTTACATATTCTTATATATCCACCTCTTCGAGGGTTTATAAGGTCGAGCATACGGCATTCAAGCGGCTAACATAGTGCACTATGTTGCCCTGTCATATATCAGTACATGATGATTATATTTATCAAACTATAGTCTAATCTTAATCATTCTTACATCTATATATATAAATATGGTGCCCTGCTATATATATATATATGCATTATTTTCTTAAATATTGCATTTCTCAAGCAATTGATCTCAAGCATTTTCGACGTTCGAAGGTCATTTTTCTGCAACGAGTTAACTTCATGTAGTGTGGTCGTGATTTAAAAGGTACGGCAATAACAGTTCCCTTGTTCCTTAAACTCGGGGTCAGTCTATGCCATAGTTTTATTGTATTGATCTCGATACCCCTCGATCTGCTGCAGATCTCAAGCAATTGATCTCGTATACGAAGGTCATGCAACGATTTTGGATCAACCATGGATTTTGGACCATTAGAACATGCGCACAAATCCGCTTTCAGTGTACCTGTTTGTCGAGGCTGCTGCAGATGAGAAAGTCCAGTCACTATTATGGCGAAAGATCGTGCTTGAAACTATATCTAAGATGGTGGAGACTGCAATACACATCCAACCACGATCATTGACTGAAGCGAGAACGCAGCAACTAGCAAACCATAGAAGCAATATTGATTGAGCACTCATAATATTTGAAACAAGTATTCAAAACATGCTAGCACTGGGGCCCTAGAGGATGTTCAATGCCTTGCAAACTGGAAAAGGCT
>CM067344.1:70534808-70624808 GCA_034190875.2 Urechis unicinctus | reverse complement strand
ATACATACATACATACATACATACATACATACATACATACATACATACATACATACATACATACATACATACATACATACATACATACATACATACATACATACATACATACATACATACATACATACATACATACATACATACATACATACATACATACATGCTTGTATACATGCCCTTTTATATTCTTAGACAACTCAACCGCTTTGTCTATTGGATAGGGGACGGAGCTCTAAGATCTGAAGTGGCATAATGCAATTGCAAATAATTAGGGTAAGTTTATGTATGATAATTAGTATAAGAAAACAACATCATACTGTGTGCAGTACCAACTAACAACTATACCTTATGAGTATTCAATAATTTGGTTGTTGTATCAGTTTATGATGTAATATATGTGTTTATATTTATAACGCGACCTTTGTTCTACGGGTAAAATAGAAAACATTGCTACCTATTCCCAGTGCGACAGAGAATGTCAAATCGTATTGCGCGGGAGCCGGCAAGGTGGTTCAGGTGGCAGGATTCATAAAAGGTTAAATGACCCACTGCGTATGAGATGCTTGGCGTTGCATAATCATCATCTATTTATCGCAGCAATCTATGTTTCTATACATAAACACACTACCAAAGAGAGTAGATAAGCTTAATAAATTTAGTTTATTCAAACGAAATTGACAAGGATCGGAAACAGAAAACAATTTGTGTGCATTGAGGCGAATTAGTGAGCTAATGAGATCAAATGTTAGAGCGTACATGATCACTCACACATTGAGGTTTCATCTTAAAACATCAAATATAGGGTAGTAATTGATTACCATCTTTGAATTTACAGCAGTAGCCAACACATATAGTTGGCACCAGATAGCTATTACCTTACCGCAACACAGAGAGAGAGAGGTATCTACAGATACGATACAACGCAGGAAATAAAGAGCAATGTATAGTATATGTGCAGAATGTAAGCGAATGAGGCAACGTGGGGAGGCACTATGTAGATGTGTTTACAATTTGCCATGAATGCCGATTTGTGGAATATAACATGATACGATGAAGTTATGTGGAGGAGGTCAATGCATGTTTGGTCAGTAATCTATGTTCGTTCCTGCTTAGGAATATAATGAAATATTGTCAACAGCGTACAATACGGCACTTTACACAAACGCTAGTAATCGTATGTTTTGTGATGAACCTGCTGTGGCGCTTAAGTTTGCCATGCACTTAATTGCACAACATGATAGGGCACGGTTGATGTGTATAGTGCATTGTATTATGTTAAAAGAAGAGTGTTGACAAAATAAACCACGGATATTGCCACGCAAAAATACAGATAATTGTATCCACATAATATCACATTTAAACACATTTGATTAATGTGGCTGTGTCGGCAGGTGGTTGTCAATGATGTTAGACTAATGCTTCTATGTTCAATTGGTGCAGCAATGATTGAAAATGACAAATATTCTGCAGTAACGCACTTGGGGCATGCACGATTGAAAACTGTGAGGTACGCGGCTCACAGTAGCGGCTTCTTATATAAAGGCTTACTCTGTCAACTACAGTAGAATCCATCGTTCTTGCAAGTTATAATTCAATGAATAACATATTGGTTGTTTGTGTTGGATATTATTCATTTATTGTGATAACCTCTACAATATGTATATGTAATGAACGGCTCAGTAATAGAACTCCTGATACGCGTTGTCCTTCGCTATTGAAACAGATATTTCAAATATGACATACCGCCTTTTCAAATCACATGTATTAAGGTAGGTTGATCATATGAACTTGCATGAAACATTATTAGCGAGATCAAATATGTCGAAGTTGCGGCTACGTTAATAGTTGACAGGTTTTCGGCATCGACTGTTTGCAACATTCAACACCAGTGAAATTTAAGATTCGGCACAGTTATTGCTGACAGAACACCTTCTTACCAGTCACATCACATACTGACGCCTGTGCCATACTGAGACATAGCTCATCGAACATTATGAAAGCTTGGGAAATATGAATGTATCAAAACAAAGTAAATCAGAATGTTCAAGGTCATTACGTTATGTGTGTAGATATAAAGATACATCTTGAATGATAGGATGGAAAAGTTAGTGACTTGTGAAGAGTTAGTAATCGACCAGTCAGTCGACTATTGCACTTGTGATCGAACATTAAACGAATCCAATCTGAAACTTTTATGATGAACATCCGCCCTTACCAGTTTCAGTCAGCCAGCGAGACCAACTGTTCGATCCCAATCGTCTCATAAAGCATAAAGATAGGATTGTCGCGGACTAGGGTCAATTCCTATGTGCATAGCTCTTATATTTAGAATTAATGGCCACTCAAATGCGTTAGTTAGTGACTCATCATTCAAGTCCGAAACGACAACGACGGAATGCGGCTGCCGCAATAGCTCAGTAACCACCATGTTGGGGGTTGTTCTAGTAGACCGCAACGGCTTGATCTTTTTTTGCCTAAATGGCTAGTCAGACGGAATCAGCTGACTAATGTAATATGGAGTATCGACTTGCACACATTACATATATATGTGCTGCCAAGGTTATGAACATTATACAAATGCTGCTGACACAACCACTGCTTCAACAGCTTAGCTTAGCTGTCCGTTTGATGAACAGTTAAAATGTATATATGTATGCATCCATCCATGTGTATATGTATGCATGTAAGTATTTAAGTATGCATGTTTTTATGCAGGTGTGCATGTATGTATGTGTACACACACATATACGTATATTTATATATATATATATATTTAAGTACACACACATATACGTAAATATATATATATATATATATATATATATATATATATAAATAAATACATATATATATGTATATATACATATATATATAGATATATGTATACATATATATGTTTATATTTATACATTCATATATATATATATTTGTATTTATCATATATATATATATATATTTATATATATAAATACATACATATATATATATATATATATATATATATATGTATATATGTATAAACATATATATATATACATATGTATACATATATATATATATAAATATTTTGGCGTCATTAAATACTCTTAAGGCAATTTGTACATATATATATTTATATAAGTATACATATTTATATATGTATATATACGTATATATATATATATATATATTTATATATAGATATACATTTGTACATATATGAACATATATATACATATTTATAAATATGTTTGCATATATCTGTATAAATAAGAATATATACGTTTGAGAGGCAATGTATATATATATATATTCAAATATATCTGAATATAGATATATGTTCATATGTATTTATATACATATACATATATATATACATATATATATATATATATATATATATATATATATATATATATATATATATATGCATATACATATATATATATATATGCATATACATATATATGTATACTTGTTTATACAAGTATCTTGAAAGCACATGCTACACGATGCTGTCCATTGCTTCAGTTGGCGTTGGTGATGAGTGCAAATCTTTTGCATATTTCATGCCCCCAGTAACACCTGGTCACTGCTTGTCACTGAGATATAGACTTAACATGACAACGAGCTCTTACAGAAATATTCATTATTCATTCTGCTGTACCAGGTCGTACATATTATTCTGTCAGCATTTGCTAACAGCTTGGTAGATAATTAATTGATGCGAATGGAAGGATGTTTTTTTCCTGTATGCCCCATTGTAGTTTTACAATAACTGGTTATGTTCGTTGATCCTTAACCGTTTGTTAGAACTGGCAGAGACTCCTATTGAAACAGTTTGAATTAATTTCATTAACGTGTATATGACGTGATTCTGGAACAAGATTTAGGAAAAGCTTAATAAGACGGGTACTCATGCTCGTTTCCATTGACTGCAGTCCCCTGTAGTTATATGCTGATCAGTTTTCTATCATTAAAGTACAAATAAGCTCCGTCACGATCATGGCCATACTTTCATGCTCTTGAGTACATAGTGGTATAACCTTAAAGCTGAAGTATTTATTTCAGTTATTATACTGCTTTGTATAGCAACTGTTGATGTTCAAGGCGTACATTATTGTTCGAGCATTATCGCTTACAATGCTGTGAAAACAACAGCTGCTCACATAGGATATCACGATATTGGAACTATTCAGGCATTTGTAAAACCAATTGACAAAGCGCAACGTCAGTTGATTTCGAAGAGGTATTTATGGTTTATATGTTGCAAATTGAATGCGCATACATTTATTAACACTATAACAATTAGCATTGTATGCAAAGGAATCACCTAATGCATTGCATATTTTACCACTGGCATTTCATGCCTGCATTTGGCGGGTGAAGCTTTCTAGCTGAAACAAATGCCTGAGCTTTTCTCTCAAGCCGTGGTTTGTATATATCCCTAGATCAAAAGCATAAGATATCGCTACTGAGGCGTGATCAGCGTGCAGAAGCGTATTTCGGAGCATCTTGGAGTGTATTGTGAGCCTCTATTCCCGTTAGTATTCTAATCTTATCCCTGCATATCAGGTATACTTTTTTGCAATAACTTTCCATAAATAATCTATTAAAATGGGCTGCAGATTACAAACAAAATATTTCAATACGATGATACGGTCAAGGCTATGTTAATTATGTATGTTAATTATCAAAAATAATGAAAATGGTGTCCGGCTGATTACATTACATCTTGTGTCCCGGTAGCTGTATCCGTTTCGTATAAATCATAGTTTTTGTAAGCAGCCTATGACAACATTACGCGCAAGCTATTCTAGTTCATGATTCAATAAGCACAGTATATCAACCCGGAGCCATCGACTGGACCCCGGGCGTCATCGTCAACATGATCACTCAATCCTCCCTAATAACCCAACAGCACTAAGGTTGATACTATATTTAGCAGTAAATACCGCCATCTCAGATAGCAGAGAGAAGTACTACTTTGGTGGACCCCCTATGTCTAAAAATGAGATAGGAATAAAAATAGAATGATATCGAATGTTCGCCATCGTTCTTTTAACGCAGTGATGTATACTTATGTACAGGTGTTTACTGTCACGTAAGGATTTCTTGGAGCACAAAGTATCTAAGAGAATTGCACGTGCATCAAACGACCAAACTAGACATGTAAAGACATTATACATACAAATCAGCCTTATTATACCATGCGTCACTAGCTATCAGAAATGTCAAATATAACCTGGGATAGACTGAGAAGAGAAGATGATATAATATTTTACCTCATTCAAATAAATATCGATTAAATGTTCGTTGTATCAGCTCATATTTTTTTTCTTACTGTAACAAATGTCAGGCAATGGACTAGTCACGTCCGTCCGTCAAGCCTTACTGCTCGGTATAAGGCTCTTCGTCGTCACTTCATTCTGACCGTCAGAACCCATTGTTAACTGGGCTTAACCAGTAGTTGCATCATTATCTGATTATAGGCGGAGATACTATAGGCAATGCAATGAATCAAGCATTTACTCGCCACCAACGACAACGAGGAATTGATTGAGTACTTGCTACGGCTATGCTTTTTTCATAATTCTTATTTTCTTCTTTGCCTTATTTCATCCAATTATGTGTGGTCAGTGTAGTTGCTTCGATATATTCACAGGAACCGAAGGATGCTCGAAACAGTCATGCATTCTACTGAGTTAGCCAGTTACTGAATTTGAGAACACTAAACAATGAGAAGAATGACTTCATTTGGCCATGTCTGCATTCGAGCTAATGAATGTAACAAGCGAAACTAATTCAATTTGTGTACGCTTACAATGTACGACTTCCTTTTTTTCCCACATGGCTATCATTTATCATGCCAATAAAGTAATGGTGTCCTGATGTTCTGCTGATTTCTTTGCCATCCTTCTGGGTAACGAAATCACAAAGCTGGTAGTTGGTGGCTTTCTTATGCTGGAGTACAGTTGGTTGCTTTGTATTATTCAACAGATTTACGCTCTAGCGATAGTGTTCCTATGAACTACAGGAATAGACCAAGTCACAAGTAGCTCTTTAAACATTTGAAATAACTGTCCATGAAACAAGTTTAAATCATGCATCGCAGCAGCACAACTTACATAGCGCCATGTTAGTTGTGGATTTACCACGCTTCCCGTGAGTAACTCCCTATTATATGATAAATCATTTGGTGTAGGTCATAAAAAGCTCCTTTATTGCAGCAGAATAGGGTGCAATAGGCACTGCGGTTCAAGAGCGGATTGTGATTAATGTAAGCCCAAAAGGATTCAAACACTATATTTTCTATACCAACACTAAGTACAATGGACTTAACGACCTCTAATGCATTAACCATGTTAGTATGACAGTCATTATTTGACTTCATCATACTATTATAGAGTGGATTGCGATCAATCTCCCCCTCAGATAAATCTCCCGACTAAGATTAGCTGAGTAAGTGCGTCGAGCAGCTCATTCCCTCGCACCCATACTAAATCTCCAGTCCTTGCATTACCGGAGCACTCTTATGGCAATCAATCATTCATAACTAAAACTATATTCAACATCTAATGGGCAATATTTTGCTGATGCAGCAACTGTTCTAAGGATATTTCCTAATTGTTCTATTCAATATAGAGAGAGGAAAAACTAGAAGTTCCAGAGGTGAAGTATTAGTAGATTGTCTCTTACCGCAGTTATCTAAACGTCTCAAGGCTTTTGAAGACACGAGCGTGGAAGTTTTATGGGGTGCATTTAGCCGATTATCCGTCTGATAGGTAACATAAATGAATAATGCTTTTCGCATCAGCTTTCTAACAAAACTTTCTCACTCTTAAAACTTCTCACGGATTTCGTTTGCCGCGCCATTCGTCGGAATTGATGGAAGTGTCTTATGTCAGATTTATCTGAACGTTTTCTCTGACATCTCGCTTCGTAGGCTCACTATTGACAGCCCTCCTTAACTACCGGTCCTCAAACTGAACATCACCGGTATTTTCGGTGGCTGTCGGTCAATTGACGATTCTTAATTGAACACACAGATGGCTGTTGATATTAGCAAGCCTAAAGTATTCCTATCAATGATAAGCAATATTCATATAAATGTGTTGCCTTACCTTGATGAGTCATGAATGACCTTTAAATTAGAAACTAACATGTTTGATCTATGTAAGCGCCGAATTGTCACCGATGAAACAAGTTGGGAAACAGAGACAATGTATGAGTACTTCATAAATATGTTGCTATTCGAATTATTTGACACTGTTCTCCCTATAGCTGTCATTAAAACTAAATCCTTGTTTTGAGTATCACGCCATGGCTTAGCAAATAGCACGTACAGTATGTAGTTCACGAAGCTGTCACATCAATTAATGCTTATTATCGTTGACGGGGAGTTTTTCGTAAGGGTGAGTTCATGTTAGCTAGAGATTAATGTACTCCTGCGACGTTGAGATATAGCGCATTTGTGGCTATTTGTTAAAATAAACCACAGCATTATATTATTTCAATTTTAATATTGAATTTTGCAGTTCGACAATTGAGTTTAGGATCTTTAGGGCCGGTTTGTGATTCGCGACAGTATACGCACAATTTATTGAGTTTCATCTTTAAGATATATATGTCTGACAATATCCATAAATCGTTTGAGCATCGCATCCAAATTGAAGGGCTGGTCTAATTAACAAAAGGGTTAAGATTCCTGTATTTTTCTACACAATTATGTTCAATTTATGTTGTATCGAGTTTCGAACCACACAAAATGTATTAATCTGTAATAATGCAGTTTTAAAAAGTAGGCCTAGATAAATCCATTGCACTGACTGGTATAGTAAGTACGTCCCATCTGGGTATCGATTCATTGCGTGCTGAAGCCACGTAATTCTGCAGCTGAACAACAATATCACCAGGTCAATTATATTAGCTTCGTACCTGTTCTTACTTAGCGCTTATATGAAGTGATTGGTCCACCGATGATCTAATGTGACTGCTAAACAGTGATTTGGCGGACCAGTTACTCGGCAGTGGGAAGTATTGATAACACATATGCCTATACGACAGCTCACCACACATTATTGATGTCCCTTGTGCCACGCCCTGCATTTCTGGAATGATTCTTATAACGCTTCCATTCATTATATAAAAACAGGCTCCCATGAGTTAAGAGTGCACTTGACTCATTGATACAGCTCAATATCTTTGCAATCGGTTCTACGCGGAAACTGTAGGGCTTCGTAACAATGATTGACTTGGTAACTCTTTGATTCGAAAGAAATCCATCTCACAAAAAGGCTGTTGAGGGCGACAGCAAATAGGTTGATTGAGGATGATTGTACACTGAATGTGACTTAAGACTGGCAAAGACAGTACTTAGAATGTCGATTATACTACAATAATACACCATACAGGATCAATTTAAACCCTTGCTGGTAAACAGGGTGTTTTGCTGTAGACATTAGTTATATTCAACGCTGCAGATACATAAATTCGGCTTTGTAAAGGCTACTGCTTCGTTCAGTTCTCTCAACTTTGCAACATAATGGACGTAGCTGTGCAGGAGGTTTGACATTTTATATTGTCAAAGCTATCTGACTATATGCAATATCATTGCCGAATAACGCTATATAGCCGACCTCACGGTTTCTACACAAAGTATGGACGGCACAATTAAATAGAATGCAGCCTGGGCTAGAGAATATTTCGAAATGCATAACCTGGCAATTCCTAGCACAGTGCCAAAGGTAACGGCAATGATAAAAGCTTTCTACAATAAAATATAGTTCGTACAATTCAATCGGCAAATTGCCAACTTACGTTCAAATCTAAATCAAGCTTGTTGCCTAGCGTACACTGTTTGTTGGACTATGGTGCCCTTGAATTCAGTTCAGTCCCATTAACTATCAGTGGGTCTTCGCCGTGCGTGCTCTTGCCTTGGCCAATGAAGTGTAATTATGGACAGAAACCAACCTATGAACCGATGTAATCGTGGATAATTATTAAGAACTAATTTCATGTCATTTGCTTAAAAGTCCATTATTATGCTGTGTTCAAGGTCTATGAGGCGCTATCAATGCTTTATGTTACTTTCGACGTCATTATGGTTGTGGTACAGACAATAATATAATGAATGTGATATACCATCTCGTCAAATAAAGATGATGTTGTTTTATCATCACACAGTGAACACCTCTTTTCATTTGGGTATCGACGCAGATAACAGCTCATTCATTCATATGTTCGTGCAAAGTATCAGAGCTGCTATTGTCCTTCCTACCTGCAATACAGCGTTACTGGGCGATTAACAGCCGACGTGTCATGCTTGGATCGATCGACAGCAAATACTGTTATGTTCCACTCGGAAGTCGCAAACGGTGTATTTGCCGGATATCATCACACAAGTAGCTGGGAAAGATGGTATAAGAGGGAATAAATCCATATAGATGGGCAGGTTTACTGTAGGTGAAATTGTAAACTCGATAAACAAAGTGTAATGCAGATTGTATTCTGTGGAACAAGGTAGATTCGCACATTTGCCAAATAACCAAGACGTTAACGAGAAACCGGTCACAAACGACTTAAAGGGAAATCATCGATTTCACCCAAGGCCTCAATGTCGATCTAAACGATCAAATACCTAAAGACACCATTGTTTGGCCTTAACTAAAGGATATTTCTGAGCTGAGAAAAATATTGCTGCAAAGGAGAACATCATGAGGACCCTTGAAAAGTAAGCCATACCAAGCAACACCCTCGGCAAATCCTTTTCAAGTTGGCTACATACATCTTAGATGGGATTGATGCCAAACGATCAAGACTAGAAAATACGACTAAAGGAATGTACACAAGCAAAGACCTTACAAAACCAAAACCGTAACTTAAGCCATACAATGAAGAAGCCATTGACCCATGACGGTAATATTCTGATCAAACTCACGAACGACAAAACACTGCCTAAAAACAATACCGAATAAAGCATGTGCCCGATCGAAACCTTATCCAACATATCAATACTGGTAATATCACAAAGACATAGACAGAATAATTCAACATTGCGAGACATTCAAAGTAGAATGTATAAGTTATAGACTCATTGACTAAGAAAAGCGATATCAAGCGCAAACTAACGACGGGGACCGCCCTAACCATCTACCGTAGTGAAATATATATGTGTGTATATTGTTGTTGAAGCGTTAGTTGATATACCATAGATTCATGGTTCAATGTTGTTCTATCACCGATCATACTTTGGGGTCCTTCTCTAATCTGTGCATGTATTTGGACAGCCATTAACATACATATCCTTTCTTTGCTACGCGTGTATTAAAAATTTGCTTCGGTGTTTCGGACCTAAGCGTACATAATAACGGTACAAAGTATCGTTCACTTTTTGTATCAGTTATAACTTCGCCCATTCAGATGCGTGTCGTGTCACCGTCAATGCCATAGTAGTCTGTCACAAGCAATAACTCGTCGACTTGGGCCATACATGCATCCGCATTTCACCATGCGTACGTTAGAGCATATGGAAATGAATTGATACAATAGCACAAGTTGGTCATCTCTCACCTGTCAACGAACAATACACGAATAAAACATATCCGATGCAATTAATGTTTGCATTTTACATCGCAGATTGTCTTAACGAGATTGATGAATGACATTCTAATTTCATTAAAATATATTTTCACAATGAAGTGTCATTCACTGCACATTTTAAGAACTCGAATATAGTCACTGTCTCTATGGTTACAAGACTATCATTACCAGTTCGTTTGGTGGATTACTCTTTTACTGAATAAGACCTATCATAACTTTGAGTGTTGCAGCGAATAAATAATGATCTAAATCGGTACTCAGTGACTATTAATGTGTGGTCCATTGCCCACGGGTCACTTTTCGTCAATAACGGCCAAAATAAGCATTGTATCAGAGGATTGCTTGTTGCTCATGCCCACTGAGTTCGGCCCCCTATGGTCGGCGAAACAATCCAAAGTAAGCAGAATGGCATACTTATTGCTTCATTAGCATTACTAGGTTTCAACTATTTATAAGTTCGGATCTGTTCACATTGTAAAGTAACAACAGCAAGACAATAAAGCCACAGAGGTGAAGTCATTTTTTGGTACCAATATTTGTAACACTGCTATCGGAAGTCGATTGGTATGCAACGATAAATGCTCGCGTTTTCCCTTGAGTACAGAAATGATGGCATGATGGTTGGTTGGTCGCACGATAAGCAATACGTTGCTCTATTTATACCACACTGGGGAATGTAAGCTAAAGTACCAGTTATCGCCCTCATTTGCCATTCCGGAATATTTCTGTTGGCTGTCACTAGATTGTCACTGAAGACATTGCCACGAGCAAACATTTTCTCGGGCATGGTCAGGATATCTTGATGTTGCCCGCTTCCACGTGCACATCTGGCCAAGCACAATGTAAGAATTCACAAACTAATTGGAAACTGTAGCAGCACTAAATCCACAAAATATCTAACCCTGGCTTTTCCTTATACTTTAAGCTAGTAGCAATTACGATCATGGTACACAATAACGAATCTCAAATCAACGCCCAATCGTTGAAGTTGTTCGAAGAATGCATCACGATAAAGTGCAGTCTGGCAAGCAGCTATTAAATTCTTACTCCTCCCTAGAAGTGTAGAGGCATTATGCCAAACAATAAATGGTAGCCACATTTGCCTAAAGGTCGAATACAAATATCCAATAAGAAATCATAGCTTTTAAACATCTTCAAAACAATTTGCTATCAGGCAAACGTGACATTACATCGAATAGACGTGAAAGCGACAGTCGTAGGCAGTCTTCAAGTAACTAAGCGGTAAGAATTAACTTTGGAGGAGACCATGCTTTCACCGCCTGATGTTTCCCTTGGTCGGTTGATTAAGTAGCAATTGTGTCATAAGCACATTTCTTACCGGCCACGATTACGTCCTGGTTGCTTCCGAGTAACAAGGATTATACACGAATGTAAATCATGGTGGTTCATGAATACAACTCTACGATTTTATATTTTGCCTCAGCTTATTCAACAATCAGTTAAATTACAGGGACACATGGGCATCATGGCATACAATAATTCTGCCATCGTACCCAAGAAGAAATGCAATTACAAGAAGGAGATAAAAGAGTGTAAGGCTTTTTGGGCAATACGAGCTTCTGCAGAGAATGCTGCAAATAGTTGAACCTTATTGCGGTAATGTTTGTAGCATGGATTCATCAATGTTCAAAAAAGCATTTGTCATGGTGGGTCCGACATTACAAAGCACGACACCAACTACAGTAAGTCAATTATGCCTGTTCCACAAAATGTCAGAAGTACCCTCAGGTTTTCCTACCCGGGCATTAGGTGGTTACATATTGGACGGTTATCTCAATTTACTGCTTCATTTTCTCCATTTACTGCTCCATTTACTCCATTTATTGTTCCCTTTACTGCTCCATTTATTGCTCCATGCATTCCATTTACTGCTCAACGTTCTCAATTTACTGCTCCATTAACTACATATACTGCCATAAAACAGATATGATATTGGCGCATCCATATTTCCTGCTTGCAACCATTACTCATTACTTACTGTGATCAAAGAGAGAAAGTTTTGTCCAGAGCAAAAAAAAGCTCCTATACAGCCCAACGCTGACCTTGAGGCGGTGATCATATGCACAATGAAAATGGCAAACAATGCGTATATTGTTCACAATTATCAATGGAGACGCTTTACGTATATTACGCGAGAAACATTTGCACATATTGAAGATAAGTTAGGTACGTCAAATGCATGTATTACATCACATCACATATGTATATATAAATGTATATAAATATATATATGTATATATATATATTTATATACATATACATTTATATATATATATATAAATATGTATATATATACACACAAATATATGTATATATAAATATATATATGTAATATATATATATAAATACATATTAATATATATATATATATATATATATATATATATATAAATTTATATATATATATATATATATATATTTAATCGTAAGGTATAAAGAAAGATTTTCACAAGGACGATGCTTAAAATCGGGTTCAGGGGCTCTTCCAATGAAACTGTGTTTGTCTTTTCAGAAACACATGGCGTGCTAAATTGGGTAAAGGGGGCTTGTTTTAATTCACTCCCTTGCTTAAGTGTACCTTTAGCACTTTGGTTTGGTGTGTGAGCAGAAACAAGTCATTCTGAATAATCAGCTTTAGTTGTTTGCACATAATTGGATTTACTCTCAATATGTGCGTGAAAATGACTGTATAAATTAACATCATGACAACAGGCACGTCCTGCAACAGAGAGCTGATTTGGATCCTGTATGTTTATGTACTCAGTCAGCTGTGTGCACAACTCATGATTCGTGCCATTGGAGCAGCATTCGTAACTATAATGTCACGAACAAACCAACTAAACCTGTGTTGACAGTTGAAACAACCGACGCATGGACCAGCTGATCTCGCATGGCGTATTTGTTGCGTGTATCTTCAGCTCTATGAGGAATATGTATGGCTTTTGCGGAACAACACGCATTTGTGTCACGATATTTACCATTACTTTACTTATTTATTTTGTTACCTTTTAATTTTCCAATCGGTAAATTATTTACTTGTGATATTTCATTTAATATGCTCACATTTATCCGTTTATGGCAATCGCAATCATCCATATTTTGTATTTGAAGACGTCTGTAAAATTGAATTCAGACGTACGAAAAACTCATGAGATATCAATTGATCAGTTATGACAAAGCATATACTGAACTATAGCAATAACATATCCATCTAGATTAATTAACTTACACATAACATCCCTCCCTCCCTCTCACAAGCACACACTTATTCATACACGCTCGCACACTAACACGCACACACACATATTTACATGGGGAATCAAAGCATATTTGCAGTGTCTCTTTGGAAACGGCGATTTTAGAGTACCTACCGTATGCAATAGAAAGGGCCAATATAAAAGCGATTTTGAACAGATGCTGGGTAAGGCGCCTAGTTAGTCCGAGATATACTGTTCACTATCCACGGCACTTAGTCTCGCACACGGCTCAGGTTTATAATAATGAAGATAGATGTTCTTAACAAAGGAATCATTTTCCATTACTTCATGAGGTTGGGTAAGACATTAGACAACCGGCATCCACATTAACCAACTGTTAATGTAAGTGTTTATACTCGTAGCATAGAGAATAAAGGCATGAGAAAAAATAACAGCCTCATGTATCGTCTTTGCCCAGGTATATCACGCTTTGAAACTCCACGTCAACTTGGGTTTCCCATACGAATCCATCCTTTGTTACCCCCTTCGCGCTTACATAATTAGTTTGACATTTCGTATGATAGTGTTTACTTCCAATACCCATGTGATTACCCCTCTATAATTTGATGCTGAACGCTATGCTTGCTGCCATTAACCAAGACTTACTATGATGTGCTTTGTGATCCGATTATGTACGGCAGTACTGTGTCATCTGCGGCAGTAATTGCAAAGTTAATTTTAACGAGTTCTGTTTTGCACTGACATGATTCTCTATACAAATGGCAAATTTAGTCGTGTAATGCTCACCCTATCCATGTAAGCTAGATGTTGGTTTTTCAAGCCAGAACACAGAATCACAGATTGTTGATTGCAAATTCATTTGCTACTACCCATAAAACAACAGATAATATACAACAAACATGCTGCATTAGATACGATCGGTTGATCGGGGCGACGTATGCTTATCACACCTGTTGCGAAGTGCTATTGCTGCGATTGGTTTGTCACCTACATCGTAGGAACAAACAAGTTATGTGGTATCGGGGAATCATCACAAACAATGATGACATAAAAGAACTGGTGCCTCATGATAAACTTTGTATGGTACCTGACAATCTGCATGTATATATTTCATCTACGAGGTATTACGAAATGTAGTTGCAGTTGTCCTGGGAACTATATAACATATCTTGTACGTTTCGCTTGGGTCAGTCTGTGTGTCATTATGGCGAACAACCTCAGACTAAATCACCCGGTTGGATAGTTTGTCACAATAGCTGACAATCACGGAGCAATTATTATCCGTAGCCATAATCAACTTCATCACGATGAACGCAATCACATGTGATTCTCAGTTGAGGCATTGCACAGAACCGGATCAACTGCAGGTATTTGCAGGTTATAAGTACGACAACAGTCCATTTCAAAGGGTCAGGGGCAATGGCATTGAATGCAAGCATTTTTATCTCCGAGACCATGTAAGGCTAGTGCTTTTGTACGATATACTCATTAGTTATCACAACATATAATACCAAAATTAGGACTGTTATCACTAGATATATGGTCAATCTTAATGATATGCAGTAATTTGGTATAAAAGGATATGAGGTCCGCGTGAAAAGTGGAAACGAGATCCCTCTTGAGAATGATCACGTCTCAGACACGACGTGCACTGTTGCAGCGCGACGTTTAGTTACGAATTGGCAAACAATTTTACACAGCGATTGCACTTGGTCTTAACCAAAATATGCGGCAACAGAGACCAATACCACTAAGTCATATCGCGTTATGTTTAGAGGGTGTGGTGTATTGTTTCTTGCATTCTCTGACCAGCTACTACTCTATCAATCTTGTGTCTGCTTAATTACAGTCTTTGATGAATGAAAATAATTAAGTAATATATCTATCCACAGCTGACCGTGGCCTCAAATAGTTAGATAGCTACGCGTAGCGCACCTTGAATTGACCAAGCATATGTCAATGAAATAAAAAAAAAAGATTAATACGGTATTTTGCTCTAACTTGAATGCACAGAATCAACAAACGATATTTTTGTACATCATCTTGTGTTACTTTTTACAAATGCCATCAATTCGTGGGACTGGCATATGGAATGATATATGCGCCTATGGCGCTTTATTAACATGCAGTTGGCCATCATGAAACGTCGTATTGTGCTATGCAACAAAGTTAGACTTAGGCGGCCCTTAAGCTCTTGAAGTCCTGTATATGTATATAGCCTCGCTGCATTTACATTCTGATGGGATTATAAATATATCTTGCGAAGCTGGCAGGGTTGAATTAGGGATCACCGCATGTTCTTGGGTGTGACATGACGCAGTCTCATAATGAAATAGCATAGTTAATCACACCAGGTTTCTCTATGTCATGATGACGGTTGTAGATAGTTGCGGTTATTTAGCTATATGCTTGCCTTGTCTCTTAATCTCGCAGTTGCGCGTGATGATGTTTGGTAGATGGTGGATGCAGAAGAAGTAAATGAACGGCCACATATACATGTAAGATGCGGCACAAAACAATTAGAAGGGAATGCAAATCTATACTTCAATGACCCTAAGGAGGCGGAGGCGAATGCGAACGTACGCTTCAAGAAAAAGATAAAACGGTTAGATGCGAATGAAGCATTGACATCACTTAATACATATCATGAAGTGATTTGGGGGAAATTGCACCAGGAATACATGCTGACATTGTTGGTTTACAGTATTATTTTGTATGTTTATTGATTGATCTGGGCCGACAGCAGCTTTTACATTGAGTTTCCAAAAACAATGAAATGTTTGCACCAGGACAGTACTAAGGCTATTCATAGTAACTTCCACAGCATATAATGCGACAAATGAACGTGCGTATTTTCAATCAAATCTTATCTACATTTACCGGTGTCTATGATAATACCACTGCGCACTCATACGCATCACCGCCAGATAAAAACCATCGTTTAAAGCAACAGCTCGACAAATCATGCGCATAGTTTATGATTGAGTATTTCTGTCCCCACAAGTACTAACTTGCTATTGTGAAATTGCATTAAGCATCGACCATGATCAGGCTATACCCAGGGATCGGGAACAGCAATGAGCTAGCTAAATTTCATTGTCGCTTACGTTCGGCAAAGTAACTGTATGATGTTTTTGCCCAGTTATAAACTGCATTTGTTCATTGTGCGTGTCCATGTGATATTGAATATCCCGGCACATTGCTGAAATCTGCGATTGAATTGTTGGGTATTAGCAAATGCAAATTATCCACACAACCATTCACCATCGCTGATTAAAGGTCTTCTACAGGCGCACATTTTTCACCTGATACCACCCTGATTTCCATTTTTCACCACAAAGCCGGAAACAAGTATGCATGAAACGCATTGTGCATCGACAATACGCATTTACGCTCAGTGTGAAGAGGGCTTCTTATGGCTGTACTGCCAACACTCAATACGTCAACGTCCCCTCATACATTATGAAATAGTGAAGCTGATTGCTAACGTTATGCCTGAGGAGTGTTTCCTAAACGTTTGTAGCATATCCATGCAATTATGTGTGTACTACAAGGACTGAAGGATTTTACCTAGATGTCAAAAAAGATATAGATTTAGCAACGGCAATCTCGCTCACAATGAAATCATATGCGTTTCGTAGCTATTCAGGAGTGCAACTTATCACGCTGGTAGGAAATCAGCCGTCTGAGTTAACTACAAGGTAGCAGCTGTGAAAACCAGGGAAACGCGAGTCGTAATAAACTACGACTAATCCAAGTAATTCTAGGTTAATTTATCCCCACATACATACACACATACATACATACATACATACATACATACATACATACATACATACATACATACATACATACATACATACATACATACATACATACATACATACATACATACATACATACATACATACATACATACATACATACGCACGCACGCACACACGCACGCGCACGCACGCACGCACACACACACACACACACACACACACACACACACACACACACACACACATACATACATACATACATACATACATACATACATACATACATACATACATACATACATACATACATACATACATACATACATACATACATACATACATACATACATACATACATACATACATACATACATACATACATACATACATACACACATACATACATACATACATCGTCTTTGATCGACTCATACGTGTTGGTATGTCGATACATGTATGTTACTGTACGAAAATATATATGGCTAATTGTATAAGATCATGTGCCTTGGTATCCATTCATACGCATTAAATAATAGCTATTCATGTGTAAATGACAGATCACATCAGATGGGGTAATTTGAGAGCCAACTCATAAAAGCCCTCACCATCTTTCCCCCAATGGTGTAACCCACCTCAGTAGGGCGTCGCGGTTTGCAGCCTTATTCGTTGAGTAAAGCAGGCAAATGATAGATGTTACGCTGCAACTGCGTTGGGTCACATGATCAATGTAAAAGACAGCTCACGTTCGTCCTTTATTGGCTTGAGTTTGTAAAAGGATGGCCCGAGCACACTGTCTTGTGCCCAATAATCACTTAAGCTTCCACGCGGAGGCGCAAATAAGATAAGTGTAACATGTGCCTTAAGTGAATTATGGAGGCAAAGTTCGACTCTATTCCATTATGGATGTGACAGCTTAACGGGTAGACTTCGCCCTGTTAATTTCCGAACTTTGGGAGAAACCTCTTCTCTCGAAACGTGTTGCCATTAACTGACAAAACACAATGTCGAGCCCTGTGCTGTAGAATGAAGCCTTCTTAAATAACTGCGATTGAGTATTTAAAATGGAGGTCTACTCCTTGTTTCGGCATTATTTGCATGCTGGTATCCCATCAAACGTTACTTTTGACCAACACACAGTCATACACACACACACGCACACACACACACAAGCACAAACACACACACAGCACAAACACACGCACATATGTATACATATATACATATATATATATATATATATATATATATATATATATATATATATATATATATATATATATATATATATATATATATATATATATGCATATATATATAAGCCATTACTCTGCCATCATTTCTGGAAATAAATCCGATATCGCAGAGAGCTGCAATCTGACAGTATTATAAGCAAATGGGACTGGTTTCGACTGCGCCAATTATTTTGTCTAAATTCAAATATTTTTCAGTACTGCGTTCGAGATCTAGTGCAATGAACATTATGCGATATAGTTATAATCGTAAACCTATCAACCTGTGAATAATGATATGGTATCACTCGAGTTGAACGACTTAGGTCGCGTCGACCCAAGTCAAGTATCTGTATAAATACGCGCCCAGATCCTTCCTACAACCGTTTTGGCTCCATTATGCGCGTTACCGCTGCCAGAGCGCGCTTGGTGATAGACTAAAGTTTGAGCTCACGTTCTGTGACTGCAGTCATGTGATTCACGTCGCATACGACACCAACGTAGCTGCAACCCCACTTGAATATGACATGGTCATTTAACCTGCCCACATGATCCGCAGCCCGCCTGTATGACCAAGTTCGCCGCAATTGAAAGATCCTGTACAATGACACCAACACCCGGTGGAACGAAAACCTTATCGTATCGGCTCGTAGTATGAAGAGCATTCTGTTACTCTCTGTGGAGGTTGGTACAGTATTTGCAATGAAAGGAGGTGAAAAGATCTTTTGCGGACGAGAACAGAGGTGAGCCTGGCGCTGCAATCGCCGCAAAAGAACTGGTATTGACGGATGTGTACCTGGGAGAGCTCCTTACAAACTAGTGGGCCCTGCATGTCGAAATGAGGACGAGTGAGGATAAGCAGCTCCGTGACCGGCGCGAGAAGAACACATCTGTGTGTGTCGCCATCTAGAATGAAAAACCAGCCGAAACGGCCAGATACAGCACTGCTGATGACGGCTCCTGGCGCTGCTGACGAAGAGAGCTGTATTGCCGTGCCAGTGGCCACTGTTAATGCGAATCGCAAGAAAGGTTCGGTATTTTTACGGCGTGACGGCTGCTGGACTGCCTTGTTTGCTTGATTTGAATGACTGGTCAATTGATACATGAATTCCATGGCTCTTTACCTGAGTCGAGTCGATCATTCGGTAATCAAACTATTTATTTATTTGACCTATATGCAGTACTTAACATAAGAGTAGTTTTAAAATCATTTTCCAATAGTTTACCGAGTCTAATGCGCTATGTAAGCCCTGTTGTAAGTTATGAGCCTGGAGTTAAGTCCTCACGCTAGAGTATAGTTTGGTGTCATTTGCAAATTCCTTGTACATTATGTCAACAGTAGTTTCTCTATTATGTATGTACATTTAAAATAGAACCGGCCCCAGGGGCGATACTTAGTGGACACCGCTAATAATGCTTGTACAATCTGATTCAATCCCATTTATAACTTACATTACTTCCATTACTTAGCCGTCGATTAAGACAATACTTTACCACGGATGCTCTGGGTCATAAGTTATGATTGATAAACGCAGGTCGGGAACTTTATAAAGCGCTTTTTCCAAGTCCAACTAGTACCATCACAAGGATCCCCATCGTCTATCATGCTATCTGCGCTTTCATTGTTTTCTGATACTATACATTGGCACTGTCTATGATTTACTTTCAAACATATAAAAAACCCACGAAGCTCTGTTATGCTATAATGCCGCAGACCTTATTGCTACATAAAACCGGTTCATTCATGTTGACCAAACATCTCGGGGCTAGGCGTCTGTTATAGATATGTCTTCTGATTGACTGAGGCGACCACGACCCGAATTGATAAAAAGAATGTTGTTTTAAAAGACAAAGCACCAGGATACTAAAAGCTGGAGCGATATCGACGGGATAACAAGAGGTATTGTCTTACTGTGACGATACTGGACTTGGTGGAGTAAGGTTGTGTAGAATTTGGCTCGGCCCTAGAAAAAGCGTTCTTATAAAACAACATTTTAGGCTCAGGCAAGTTATCAGTAGAAGAAGTGATGTCGGTTGGGGTGTATACCAATGCCGCTATTCTTGTACACGCGTCAGTCACTAGCAGACTGGCAACATAGTATTTTTGTCTGGATCATTGAGGTCACCACTAGTCGTCATATCCACCAATACATTTTGCATCAACATATGTAACATGCATCCTATCCGATCCCTCAAAACAGGAAACAAGTTATTTGTCGAAGGCTACAATCCTTAATTACCTGCAGTGAGCGGATGCTCTTTAAAACCCATGAGCTTGGAGTAGATTGTAAAGGAAGCGTTCCATTTCCTCAAAGGATACATATAATTATATATATATATATATATATATATATATATATATATATATATATATATATATATATATATATATATATATATATATATATATATATATGAATATAAAATAGTAATATCACGTTTCCTACTGATGTATATATTAGGTTTTAGCACGTCATCCTCTGTCAGCTTCATTTCCTTTCGAGGGAATTCTGATCTTACCGCCGTTTGCAATTTGTTAGCGACTGGGCTACAGTGGCAACATTTCAAATAAATCTTCTGTAAAAGCTTACCATCCCCAATCATGATTTTAAATCAATTATGGTGTTTGGCTATTCAACTTGCATTACCTTGTCAATCAGGCTACCTTGCGGTCGCACTTTGTTTGCCAAATTGTAAGTCTATCCTAACGGATGCGATTTATCATCAACTAGAGTATTTCAAGATGAGTGGTAAATTTTATAGTAAACACAACATAAGAATCCAAAAGTGGTAAATCTCTTAACAAGATACAAACCATCGAGCAGAACACAGACACAGTATTCACAACACCAAGTGACATGTATTTTATTATCAGCTAACCCGTCTCCGTTTGAAGAGTAATGCATGGTCCATATGATATTTTGTAAGGGATTTTCCAGTATCCCATAGTCAGATCTACCATTGTTATGAACACAGCTTTCCTACCTTATCTGTCGATATATTATGAGCTTCTTAAAATCAATGCAAATCTGGAAGTTCCATTAGCCCTCCAAACTACCACCTGTGAGCTAGAATATTCCTACTTTGACGGCTCGACTATACCCACTGGTTTTTATATGTATAATCGGGCAATAATCAAGCTGACATTTATTTCATATTGTGGTTGGTATTTTTGCTATTTTCAAGTCCAAAGTGTTTTGGCAGCGGAAAGGCTCTCATTTTTCCCGCTCTCATCAAACGCAGTGATGTAATGAGCTTTTGTTTATGTCACGATAGCGCCACCTAACGATTGTCGTATATTATGATTAGCCAAGTAGCCACCACAGAGCCACTCAAAATGAACCCTCTTATGAAGCTATACACTGCTGTCGTTGTCACCCCGCTGAGGAATTTTACTTTCTATCTGAGGCGCACGCATACTTCCAAATTTGTCGCACTTGTCTCCATCACTTCCCTATCGTGACACAAACCTACCATATACATCAATATACTGCCCCCTCCCCCATCTCCGACATCTCCTTTATGCTTATTGGTTGCTTCTCTTGCACAAACAACCGGAGTTCTGCACATGCCATTCTCAACATCCGATCAATGAGAATGCTCGGTGCCAAACGACAGATCAACAGATTTGGTGAAATAACTAGACATTTCTGTCACAAATCAGTGAAATTCATCATCATCAGACCTGGTTTTACAGTCATTTTCACAAAAATCTAATTCAGCAAGTCCAAAGCGTTAAAGTAGTGCGTCTCTTCAAGGTTGGCAATTTAACTGTTGTCATTTGATGAAGATGTTGTTTCCATAGCAGAACAATTGTAAGCGATAATGTTCGAACAATAATGCATACCATGAACATCAATAATTGTTATCTATTACAGCATAGTGAGTGCATTAAGGACTTCAGCTATAAGATTAAGCCACCAGGTAATTCTGAATATGGTCATATAGCCATCCTCATAAAGGAGCTTATTTCTATTAGAGATGGGGATTCATTATCAGTGCTTACCCGACAAGAAGCTGAAGCTCTGTTAAAGGACTTGTGTTTATCTTAACTGATTTATTTGCTTATTCGTTCTCGTGTGTTTTGTTGCTGTTGTATCAAATAATATTTGTTCCTGTACACATGCTGTGCGAAAATAAAGATTATTAAAATATATATATATATATATATATATATATATATATATATATATATATATATATATATATATATATGTGTGTGTATGTATATATATATATATATATATATATATATATATATAATATATAGAGATATATATATATATATATATATATATATATATATATATATCTCTATCTCTCTATATATCTATATATATATATCTCTATATATATATATATATATATATATATATATATATCTATATATATATATATATATATATATATATATATATATATATATATATAGTCGTCATATGTCTGTAGTGCAGGTTCATTAATAATTGACGCAATCTACGAATGTAAACGTTTCGGTGCTAGGATTGATGATGCTGCTGGCTATTTGTGAAGAAGGCCAAATAATTACCTTTCAAAAGTTTGATGCCAGCGCATGCATAGTTCTGCTCACCAATCCCAAGTTCTCTTTGAAATCTCGTAGTACGAAAATCCTAACCTGCAAACATAGGATATAGCTAACCCTGAAGTAAGCATTGCTTTAGCGGGTTTTATCTTGCCTAGTTGGTGAGGCGAATCACGGATAACCCTCAGCAATGTTATATATATTCGCTATTCACTTCTTGTAGTCTACAACTTCGGCACGGATTCAATAAGGTGGTGTACAATTAAGACAATACTTATCAAATTGCAATCTCAACTGCCCTTCAATGCGACCATTCGTTTCATGAAAGTTAATGAAACTACTGTCAGCGGAGTGCTGACTGATAGCTAAAACATACAATATGCGTTGACAAGATCAACCTGAATATAACTGACAGTGAATATCACTCATTCTTAGTTATTGTTTCAATAAAGCTTTCTTATTATTCTTCATTCAATCCATGTAGACTGACAAACGCAAAACATTATTTCATTTGCTTGTTCGATATTGTTGCCACAGAGTCGAACAAATATTGCCCTACACTTATTTAAAGGAAATCTTGTCTAATTTCGCTGATGATTTTCGATAAAACAAGTGCTCTGGTTGTAAAACTGAATGCTATAGCCGCTGATCTGCCTTCTCCGATGATTACAGCCCTTGCTCTCCACTGCGAGCCGTAAGTCTACGCTGCGGTTTTCGCTTTGCCAGTATTTGATTTAATTAAACGTGTACGCAGTTACACAACAACCATCACGAGTTCACAAGTTGCGCACGATTCGCTGAGTTGATCATAAAACTATGCGTTATATTAGGTAAGAGGTACATATGTTATCGAAAGTTGGTATTTGTATGCAGTCTCAGCCCGAAAACAAATGGAATCGGACTGGTCACTCTCGAAGGTAGATGCTGTTGGCCTAATTGCATAGTTGACCAACAGAATGATACGGTCAACAATAATTGCCTCCAGTACGGGCGGGTATTTCTAGTTGGTAAACCCATGCATTGCGGGCAACGTTAGTTGGTTTTGTATTACACAGTGCTCAACTGCATTGCTGCTTCCGTCACTCTTGTATCTGCAACACAGACAATAAGACAAAGACGACATCGACATATTTATTGATAACTTACCGAGAACTGTCGGAGCAATAAGCAAGAGAATGCCATTTCTTTAGTTTGCTTCTCATCAAACGCGAAAGATATAGTGCAATATCGAAACAACATTAATGCTGATAATCACTAGTACGAATTATGTCAAAGTACGCAAAATATGATCTTGATAATAAATTACCCAGTGCACTACTGAATTGTTAGCCTTCTACAGCGGATTAAAATAGAATATATTTCATATTAATTCAACTGACCCCCACCCCCATTTTGTGATTAAAAAGTGTACATATTTGCGATGTGATGTTATTTGTGATCGTTGTGAACTCTTTTCAAGCCAACTTTGATGTCTATCCAAATGCACGTTTGGCCGCAGTTACTCGTGTGTTGTGTACTTATATTCGATGCTCATCAATACTCCTGGATCCATTAAGCGGCAAGATTTGTACAAAATGCACCCGATCCACCAGTATTATCATGAATCTCATTTTAAAAGAGAATGTTTCCAGTGTGGAATAATTTCGCGTTTGTGCCATGATTAATTTGTTAGCGTATTAGATATGTCATCAAGCAACTTATCGACGGTCGGCAAATTGTATGGTACTCGCCTTTCACGAAGTTTGCACCAGCAAGTAAGCATCTTATATTCTCTTTGTCTTCCTATTTAGTTGGCAATGAAATGCTGATGCACGACAGTGCATCAATTATATAGAATTTACTCTTACGAACAGTGAACAGGCCCTGTTTACATTTTAATGGTAAAACAGCAATTCATATATTAATGCTTTATTTGAATCGTCGTTGCCATACCACACTTGACATTACTTGTCAAAAGCATAGAAGTTGCTCAAACGCTGCCCGTCTGTATATTCGATAGTATGCCTTTCTGGAACTAACACTATTGCTAATAACAACACGACTATTACTTTAGATATATGTGTTGATCGAAATAACACCAATAAATATTTCCTACACATGATAAATGAATGAATAAAATTGTTCTCTGATTTCAACATTTCCAAAGCATTTACTGGCAAGAACCTAGTATTGCCAATAACGCACCGAGAAGTATTGTTTAATGAATGCTGCTCATGTATGGGTATTAACTATCGCATAGAACATAAATTAAAAAGTCCATGAGGAAAATTTTACCTTTGCTCCTAAAATTGTAGGCCCGGTACATCACAATTGTTAGTTGTCAGCAACAACACTTACCTCTTAGGAAATGACTTACTCCTTGAATCCATGATATACTACTACTTAAGTGTGCGCAGGTCAGCATGCGATAATCACTTCCACAACTTATAATCCCACGTCATATAAATGATACAGTAATGCTTTTCCGTTGCGTGCACCCATACATTATTAGAGCCACCATTTTTGTTTGGAATATATGTTTTGACAGCATGAAGAGTAGGTGCCACACACAAAGGTAGTCACGCGAATGGCGTGCCTATATAAATATGCTTGTCGGCTATATTATCTGTTGAGATGGAATGTTGCACGTGTCACACACATCACCAACACCACTTATAACTAAAACAATACGATCAGTGAAGGCCGGCTTGATAATTACCTCCATAAGTGTGTTATGTTACGATTAAATGGCTCAGTTATCGTAAAGGATAGGCGTATCAAACCCCTGCTCAAGGCAAAAGGCGGGAGCATTTCGAGGGAATATGTTGCGCTAATAGCACAACCTGATTGGCCAGTTGTAAAACGGTCATAACCCCGTAGTTCAAGACCCACCGCTGTTCCTTTTAGTACAAACTTCATCACAATAATACCTATCGCTAACATTGCCATGTCAATTAATCAGATTTTCGAAAATCTTTATCAACCAGATAGGAGAGCTTTGGAGCATTGAACATGCTGTGTATTGTCTTTTGGTGATTTCTACTCACGAGCTATTGAACTGGTGATATCATCAGGATTCGGTAGTTTTAGGGGCAAATGTATATGAGCAAATATAATCAATACAATTACGGGAAGCAGCTTCTTTGAAGCTTAATAGTACTGGCCAAGTAATGGATGAAAGCGTTTGTAGAATATCTGCCTTCTAGAAATAATCGCAGAGCTTGCAGCAGCAAAGACGAATTACGGTTTGAAATGTGACTGAACGCAGTGGCATTATACTTTTGTATTAAGTGCCACCCATAATTCAAAAGGAAACAACGCTGCAGCTCGCTCATTGTTGCAAATCATTTATATATACAGCTCTTGTACGCTCGCTTCTGGGGTAATTCTCACTGCTCAGAACATTGCCCTTAACATGCATTGGAGGTTCAATGTTGAAGCCACTAACATGTCTCTGACTCCTGTCGCTTAATTGCCATACCTGTTGGTCGTAAAGAAGACTATTGCACAAAAAGAGATTATCACGCAATGCCAGGGGCGTAGCCAGGCATGAAGGAGTTACGCACAGACGGGATAGAGAGACAGTTAAGTTCCCCCCCCCACCTTAGCTTTTGGCTTTGATGCCATTTTTGGCCATATTTATTTTTTCACTTTTCAAATAGATGTTATGCACGTGCGTAAGTGCGTATCGCTGGCTACGCCCCTGAATGCATTCAATATACATTTATGTATTTCCTGAGACACATGCATTCGTGCTGACCAAGATGCACCACCTGTGCCCACCTGTGTTTATATAGTTTGATGACACTAGAGCAAATATAAAGGCCCACTGATGGATCTATAACATAGCTAAGAAAAAATAAGTTGACGTGAGATCGATTACAGTGGAGATTAGTGTAAGGAGGTAAGATAAAATGAAGTCGACCAAAGGGCACTAAGCCTTGTCGACTTGTTGGAATAATTTTAGTGTGGTCTCGTATTACTGACAGAAGGTGAATCCACGCCAATACGCTTTTGACATATATAACCATCACAATAACCACACGGCTTAATATAGTATGGGTACCGGATAGCTCATTGCTACGAATGAGTGAGAGGGTAGCTATGTAGGGCTTTGGGGTCTCTGTATATTGCACACGAAATAATCTTCCATCAGATTAAGTAACGTGTAGACCGCAGCAGAGGATTTCTTTATATTAAAGCACGATGTCTCCCATTCTTCTTGATTTGACAACGATGGCATATCTCTCTCTATCGTTTTTCGTGTGATATTCTTCATGTTTCAGGAAGAAAACTATGATGTCGATGGTATTGGATCGCATGCACGTTTAATTTGTTGCAAATTGCGTAATGAAAGTGCGGTTATGTGATTTTGATATTTATGAAACTTTGGCAAACTCCCAATGTTTACGGTAACTAGAAGAGATGATGAGTGGCTAAATGAATGCTTCTCTTGTATAGGTACACACCACCTCGCAGAACATGGATATGATAATCCATGAAGAAAACATTACTGCTCATCGCATCATGAGCTAAAAATAGCACACAAGGTGAATTGACAAAATATGCCAAATACAGACACTGCACCAGCATCTCAGAAATTAACAAAAAAATTGTATCCATGGCCGGGTTTTTGGCGTTAACATGCTGCTGTCAACATGTTGTGCTAATACAAAGAAGCACAGATTTGAGCGTGTCACATTGACTTTTGTTTCTTTATCCATTAGAAATTAACAAATTGCCGACCTTGTTATTATCAATAATGTCTGGCAAAAGACAGTCCAGGCTGACCCTATTCCAGGAATTCAAGCTCAAGTTCTCGACGCCACACTGCAAGGACAGGACAAAGTCTTCGGTGTCGGCTCGGTAAGCATCTGCAAGAATTGGTGTCTCTTTCTTCCATTTGGTCCATTTGTGTTCTTAAATATAAACTTTTTTATATTGTTTCCTTTCCATTTGCTAAAACTTATGCTTTAGCAACCACAGTCCATCTCCGACGAGGCAGATGAAGAAATGGTATCCTCCAACGAGGTTTGGATTGCACTGCAGTGGGGTGGAAGGCGGCAAGCGCTAGGACACTGATCCATCCCTTTCTGCCCCAAAGAAGATCAAGAAGAAGGAGCCCAAGAAAAACCTGACGATGTCGGTTTTGTTGCTTAGAGACTCGATAAGGGAGCCGAGGCAGTTACAAGTTAATGTGCTGGAGGTATTTATTATAAATATGTTTTTTATTGTACTGCTATTATAGTGAAAGAAGTTTTGCGTTCAAAAATATTACTTGTTGCATAATTTTTATAGACAGTTCTGTGTACTATATTGCAGGCTTCTAACAGTACTGGCCTTAGCACCATTGACCGGTTGGGGCATGAGGTCTTGGCACAGTGAATGTCCAGCGTTCACCAGGATACCTCAGGAGTATCGCAGGGACATAGGTAGACATCGGACGAGTGCCTGACGAACACCGGCCGATAAACAGGCCACAAATTTTACCCAATCTACAGGAAAGTCGGCCGATCGCCGGCCGGCAACCCCCCGGGTCCCGTCATGGCGATCATTTGTCGATCTCTACATGCCGGCCGACGCCTAGAAATTGCACACGCCGCTCGAGCTTCGCTTTAAGTGTGACTTTGGCATTAGCTACAGCAGGAATGGTGAAGAGGTAACGGTTGTGGTGAACAAATTAGAGGCGGTGTGGCTGTTGAGACCGTGTACGGCCCTTGCGAAAAGTGCTAACGCCATCTCATTATCAAATGGTAAATAGATCATGGAGCATGTCGCATTCCTTAGATTATGTGCAATTATTCCATCGAGCACTGCTTCCCCAATGTTGTTTTTGGTTCAGGACTCGTGTCAATAGATTGCCTTTTGACAAAACTCCAAGACGAGGCAAATCTTGTTTTGGTACCCCAGACAAACAAAGCAGCAAAAACGCGACGCTTTGAAAATCGGTGTATTACCTATTATGCATGTCAAATACAGTGCAACCTAGATCAAGGGGATGCCTCCGTTGCCGGTCAAAAGCTAGGTCCCACCAACTTGCACAACTAAAAAACATACAGGTGTCCACAACCAACAAAAAACTACAGGGCCCGACCAAACGCACAAAAAGCAAGTAAAATGCGATTCCAGTGAATAATTAAATCATCTCACAACTTGAATTTATTATTAATTAAAAATTACAAAAAAAACATAGACATAAACGTAAGGTCAAATCGGGTTGGCTTGTTCCATCAGAGTTCGTATTGTATTTATACATCCTCATATTCATCCTGTTTCTAATTACTTTTGACAAATTTGTCCGAACGAGATTGGGTTGTTTCTTCGGCCATTGACATGTTTTCGATGTGGCGAAGACTATGATACACAACGTGGTCATCGCCGCAGCCTTGCTCATGAGCGAATCGTCTCAAATAATCCACGAGCATATGTCGTTCTTTCTTTGTCATGCGCGGGCTTTCGTCGTCGTCGTTGGTGGGGGCAGCGCGTTTTTGACTGACTTGCTCGAGGAGAGTGGCATCATCGTATTTGCCGCTTGTTGGAACAGGGTCATCGAGTGACTCGAGTCGATCTAACTCCTCTCTTGGCATGGGTGGCGGCCAAGGGACGTCGTACAGGTCACCGTCGAAATCGTCTAAGGCGGGCTGGTCAGTTCGAGTGAAGCCGGCTTTACGGTAACAGTTGGCGGTGGTCACGGCCTTTACCATCGACAACGAAGACTTGGCAAGGTGGATGGCGTCGAGAAGGTTGATCTGGCGGGCAACTTGCAGGGCTTGTACGGATTCGTCAGCGTCGAGGGCGTTTATGACTCGTCCATTCAACGCGCTGCAGTAATGTCCTTTCCAGTTCCGTATCCCTCCTCGGTCCATCGGTTGGGTCAAACTCGTGGTGTTGGGCGGCAGGAAGTGTAAAGTGATGGGCTCAAAACCTAATCCTAGGTTTGTCTACGGTGTTTCAATTTCAATGGAATCCAAACGAGGCTGCGAAGCTGAAAAAATTAATTATGTCTAGTTTTATCGAATTCATTGGACATGCTATATTTATGAGATACCACCAGAGACGTCTCGTATCAAGAAATATCAGTCCTAACAGATGATGTGTATGATCGCAACTTTTATCAGTTTATTTTTGTGCGAACCATATTCTACATTGGGTGTATAAGATTAATGAACATAATATAAACGACTATCGAACATGCGTTTTATTATTCCGAGATCATTATTTTCTTTCGTAGCTGCTTAATTGATACGAAAACCTTATGCATATGGGATTCTTGATGTAATTCCTCTGGCACACTACCCTGAGTTAATCCACTAATATAGCGTTTGCACTTTTCCTGAGCTTAAAAAGCCTGTATTTCTGTCCTTATCCTTATTTAAAGATTAATGACATCCGCAAATTTTTATCGTCAACCGCTAAGTGAGTCCGTACAATCCGAAACTACAGCCTATGTCACAACTTCTTGCTGTCTTTTACTGTGCCATTGTTTAACCTAGTTCAATGGTTTTCAAATAACATCATGCGCCATGTGCTTACCGATGGTGCTCAGCTTAGCTGAACACAAGAGAGAAACCGTCAACTAGGCCTACCCACGGTGCAAATATTGGATGCTTAACCAAGCAAGTACACCAGCTTAGGTTCCATTGTGCTGCGGCGATCCGTACAGAAGGATAGCTCCGTCCGTTTGAGAGGTTACCATACTGTTTCTATGCAAAGTATGATCACAGTTACCACCATTACGCGTATGCGTGTCAGCGAAATAAAAGCTATAACTTTCAGCAAATTGCCAAACTCTTTTGTTCATCGATATGGTTCAACGCTAGGACGAAGGGCTATGCCAGTATCCATCCACACACCCAAATGTATCAATCAGCCACTGGGCTTTAATCAGCTCCTTTCTGCGTCTGGAACCTGGTAACAGCTGGTTATTAGGTTATACAGCAAGCAGATATGTCTTAACAAGGATTGTGACTTGTGACTTGATTATCAAAACTGAAACTTTGTGGCCCTTGAATTGTTATATATATGTTGTCACGGAAGCACGAATTATCATTTAAGGTACTAGTGTTAATGAGGCACAATAAGCACGTCTTTAACATCACTACTCTGTGATCATTTGTGGTGGGACGAGTTGTATTGAAATTCTGAACCATAGATTGTGTTTAACGTAGTTGCCCACCGTTAATGTGGCTGATAATTGTGTCGGAAAGACCCACAGATTTCAGGAATGCAAAGTATGCGCTGCGGTGGTCACCACTGTCAGTCACATGATTGGGGCCGAGCAGCTGTCCTTAAAGGCTTCAGATGTATGTGTATGATATGCTAACATTCACAACTAAATTAAGTTAAATAAACGTTCTAATAATGTGTTCATTGTATATTTGTTCAACCTTATTCAACTATAAATATAGCCCACTCTTTAAAGGACAGCTCTAACATATTCACATTGGCTTCATGTTATCCATGCGATCATATTGTGCTATTGATGTCAGATTCGGCCGACAAATTTGTTCTCAGTTGGTAATGAGTAACCAAAGCCGACAATTGCCATGTACCGTCTGAATCGTTGATTAAAATTACTCGTAATCTTTTGTAGATGATGTGGCCACGGTTTTCTACAAACTATTCCTTAATTGTGAAATTGCCATTACACGCTCAAACTATGGCTAGAAAAACACGTACCCATGGCAGTTGTGGAAAATTCCAGGTGACCTCGTCTGTACATTGTGGCACATGTAGAATATCTCATATGACTGCCATGACCATGCAGAAAAACAAACATATTGTGATTGGCAGTCCGTTCCGCAATAGAAGGTGACCAACACGCTCGATAAGTGAAGTTTATGATAAACATTATATATCACATTAATGCCCCGTACCGAAATGCCACTTGATGCATCTAACGTCAGCTACAGTTGCAGAGAAGAGATACAACAGCTGCTTGGGTCGCGAGGGTCTTAAACATTGTAGGAGGACAAAGGAGGGCTTCTATAGGTCGGTTCAGGCGTCGATGTCTGGGGTATTCGTAATTGAGCTGACTGGTGGGTCATTTCATTTATTTGCTCCCTTAATGCATCTCAGGAATTTGGCTCATCTATTAAGCAATGCGAATAGTTACAAAATTTTGGCATGACTAAAGCGTGAGCAGAAATTTAAAGAACTTATACTCTTGTCTATTTCGGTGATCAATGTGACATATGCAATCGAACTCAAAAAGGATTGTTCAGCTCTTTCAACCTATTCGGAGAGGCATTGATTAGGAAAGTAGAAGTCCCTATTTTGGATCAGATCATCGCTCAGACGTCAACCGGACGTCACTAAGTCGGCCGGATGCCAACCCAACTTGGCGGCGCCTGGTTTGAAATCTGCCAGACGCTGGAGCTCGCATGGTATAAAAGGCGGCTCATCTCATCATCCATCAGATTATCCACTCGCGCTCTACACATTTCTACACTCGTTAAAAAGTACAAAAAGATGGCTAAAGCAAATAAGAGAGGGCAGCAGGGGAAGAAGAGGGCATCCACAAGAAGCTCATAAAGGAAAAAAAAGAAAGAGGAGGAGATGGAGGGGGAGAATGGCCTCCCCTGTCGGAGAAAGGGAACGATCTGTTCCCCCCTAGCTAGCAGACCTCAAAGAACTGGGCACAGTAGATGTCCAGCGTCCACCAGGACATTTCCCTAGAGCTGTGGAGGGTCATGCACTTGGTCGGGCAACACCAGGTGACCCAGCAGCAGCAGCAGCCTCAACTACAGCAACAGTATGGTTTTGTGGCCCCACAGCAGCCACTCCAGCAGTACCAGAAGCAATTTTGGATGCCACAGCGGCCTTTGCAGCTGCTGGAGCAGCCTGTGGTCGTTCTCCACGCCCACCAGTAGCAGCAGCAGCAGACATTCCAGAGGCCGGTGTGAAAACCTTTGCAGTGACTATTCTTAAATGCTCTAATATAGCATTATTTTCTTCTTTGTCTGTTCCCAATATTTTTTTGTTTTAGCTCTTTGTTTGTCTGCTGCAGACTCCGCCAGCTGGCAGAACACATCTCTGGGGGTGCTCAGCGAGACCATGGCGACCTGCTTGGTTCGGCCTCCCAGATACAGACAGACTTCTTCTCAGAGGTCCTGGCTGGCCTAAAGCTTCAAAAGAGTCGGTAACACCTTATGACAATGTGGTTACAAATAGCTGCTTTGTACAGATTGGAACAATGAACGTGTTGCAATGGTGATAGCTTTGAGTGAATACCCGCTTCTTTGTTGAATTCTTTTACTCAAAGACGTCTCACGGAACTTCATTCTGCTCGATAGGTCTGCTATCATCCGTTGGCATTGATTCAAATAATTAAGTATATACTCATGCAGACGATCAGCTAATCCTTGAGCACTAGCATACAGAAAATAAATGACCCCGATAGGAATTTAGGTAGATCTTTATCTTTAATACAGAGCAGTTTCGAAGTCAATAATTGCCATTTGTGTTAAGCATTACAACACTTTTTTATTATTTAACTTTTGGTTGATACAATTGGATGAATATGTCAAAAGAAATATCAATGTCAACGACTATTTAATATATGGTTATCATTTCAGTCTACGTGTGAAAACTATTCATGAAGATAGTATATTAACCACGGTATCCTTCAACCTTTCGACAAAACGAGTCAGGCGTTTTTTGTACCGTCATAGGTTTTACAAGTAAGGTAGATTGAGGTGATTGACCAAACCTTCCATAACATACGGTCTTGAGAGCGTAAGTACTTTCATTAGAACGACTGGGGGTGGGGTGTTGACGCTATATGCCACAGCTTCGTTTGCCGTTGTATGAATAGTTGCTCAATATTCGGTTCATGAAATCATCTGGGGACATTACACAGATCGAGGTACGCTATATAGATCTATAACTGCGAGGCGATATGAGCACCTCGTATTTGGCTATGGTTGAGTTAAACAGAGATACTTCAATCGTCATCTGACATATGAAGCAAGAACATTAAAAATGCGAGAGAAAGACTATGAAGAGCTCTCAAGAAGAGAAAGAGAGACAGAGGCAGACAGAGAGAGGGAGAGAGAGCGAAGGCGGGAGAAAGAGAGAGAGAGGGGGGATAAGCTTTTACATAACTCTCATTGGCTTGTATCGAACTTGTATCGAACATCCCTGATAGTTGTAATGCAGCGCAGCAGTTGTATTTTTCCGCTAATTAATGTCATTATACCTTTCCTGTGGTTGCTAGTAGCCGTATTCAATAAAGCTAAAGAGTATATATAACTACATCACACCGACTGTGAGTATAAGTAATATCCAGTTGCAGCGCATTGTAGCAATTGGTTTGTCTGAGATATATATATATATATATATATATATATAGATATATATAGAGATATATATATATATATATCTATATATAGAGAGAGATATATATATCTATATATATAGAGATATAGAGATATATATATATATATATATATAGATATATATATATATATATATATATATCTCTATATATATATATATATATATATATATATATATATATATATATATATATATATATATTATATATATATTTATTTATTTATTTTTATTGTTGTCACGCCAAATCACGTTCCTATACATCTACTAGCTATGCCACACACTTTCTAAGGCTGACAATTGCATATTTTGCGGTGACACGATAACATTCCGCAAAATAGACTTGATTACTTCCGGTCCAATAGTGATTCCTTGCAAGAATACGAGAAAGTTTTTTTTAATGGAGTAAGTCGTTAATGATGAAGTGATGCTTGGTGTAGTGGAGATTACGGTTAATTGGGATGTAAAAAACTTTTGATATATAGCGTCGCGTTTGTGGCCTTAACAACCGACCAGCGAGTGTTTTTTTTGTATTTTTCGATATTGAAGAGTCTCTGATCACGAAGCGTTTGTCCAAGTTGGCTTGGCTCTCATCAGTTGTCGATCCGCAACTAACCATGTATCTGCGCTCGGTATTTTGCTTTCTATGTCTTTGTCATAACAACCAATAGATCTGCAATGTTTTTGAATTGCAGCGCAAAGATGATGTTCTATGAAATGGTTGCAACTTAACTCAATACAACAGACTCTGCACTCCGAATGCAGTGCCTTGCCTCGTCAAGTAATAAGCATTCATACAGATAGCGAGAAACTAAAGAAGGCCTTAGCTGTGGCTTAAACGTTTGATACTCACTGACTTACTTCAATCATATACCCTGATCTGAGTGCGTAGCTATCGATTTCTGACGTTTTTTACGTTTGCATCTATACTACAGAAATTTATACTTTTAATTTACTCTTCGGTGAATTGGAGTGAGGTGTATTCATTGGCGTTGTCATAGTTGCGTGTATTGGAAACAAATATGCAAGCTTCGGGTGCGGTTTCTTTGTTTCGTTCAGTCGGAGGCTGTTTGATGCCATTAATATGTGCTGCAGGACAACGTATCCAAATCAAGCACACTTTGTTTGTCCCCTTATTTCTATCACAGCGTCAAACAAGGTGTCATCAAAGTTGCGACTTTCAATAAAAGCTTAGTCACGTCTCTCCTCATTTAAGGCCAGTATGATTTTACAGTAAAAAGCGGTATTCTGAGTCATTAATATACGATTAACCCACCCAACCAACAGAATCCGCCAGTGACGTTCTGAATAGTTCTTGGGCTAAATCCTCATTACCGTAAACGAAAAACTCGTGGCCTCATTTGCTTTTTTTACTCTCGTATCCATTGTGAATCATTCGCTGCCATGAACATATAACCGATATCTTTTGCATGACAAGTGGTAAACGGACTCTCATGCGTTATGTGGCATACACGTAGAGGAATACAACTGCTCAATGTTCTGACAAGACTGACAGTGTTTAGCTTAACGTATCGTGTACGCAATGGTTTTAATACAAGCATATACCTCATAACGCTCCCATACAGAGAGTTAACCTTTGAATGTTTGGCCGTCAGAATATTTAATCAGACACAAGACTCAATTTAAGCTGGCGGTTGACCTAGCTGTTGCAGGTTGGTCAGAGGCAACATTGATGAAAGACTAGCCACAAGGTACAAAAATCGTATTATCTGGTACCAGATTTTGCAATGATTTAAAAGAGCTGATAGTTCTAATCGAATTACACAGATGTTGAAGATGTCTTTCTAAGTAACCGCAGCCGTGAAGGTAAAACCAGCGCACTTCAGTATAGCCATCGTCTGATTATCCATAATCATATGATCAGTTTCATTCATATTGCAATATATATAGAATGGATGTTGATAAACGATAGTGGCTAATGCTTTTGTAAAATATACACTTAGCCTTAGTTATGTGCCTTTTGCCATACGCATGACGTCTGTAGAAGATGAGCATTTGTAGGTATTTATATTAAACAGTTACTGCGGTGGTTGCGTATTGCTTAATGGGGCCCATGACTCTTTTTTCGATCAACGTAAACATAAGAATTGCCGTTAATGTAATAGCTCAACTATTAGTCCTCGCCGCGTAGGTTCGTTTCTACTTCCTCAATCAGCCAACATCCATTACGGTCACGGTGATATATATATATTATACAGCCGGTAAATGCAAACGGATAAACCCAATGTCTAATTACGGACGTGCCTTGTTATGGCAGTTTATACTGTAATAACTATTATGCAGAAGTAGAAGAACACCTCTCATTAGTTGTCTCAGAGGGCCAGTGACGCATATGGGAGATCCTCTGGGCCATTTTTATCCAATACATGATTGTTGCCAAAGTGAAAATATGGCAATCAGGTTCGTTCGATGTATTATTGCTTACGATTAGGACATCAGGTCTTATCGAATGCAGCATATTCGTGTAACAGCTATCAAATTAGCATTTTCAATATCAATCGACTTCTTTTATACAAAGTCTCATTAGGCATAGACTATGTTTTGGCTGAGAGTCCCAGCAACTGGCTTCCTGTGAGTGTTATACACCTATTTTAGCCAAGTGTATAGACAATCCCGTCCGCACAAAACGACGCGTCTCGGTAGATTTAACTCTACACAATGGCAATTACTCCCGCAGTAAGCGCAGTACTTCCGTGTATATGCGGATCCCTAAGCACCATCGTAGTAAATGGAAGCAAGCAATGGGTTTAGCATCCACATTAGCAGAACCGAAAGCCTCCCTATTATAGAGGGGTAATTACATGGTTATTGGAAGAAAACACTATTGTACGAAATGTCAAACAAATTAGGTTAGCGTGAGGTGGGTACAGAAGCAAGCTTTAATCATAGTAATGGACGACTCCAGTTTGACGTGGTTTTTTGGCTAGTATTGTGCCTTTTTCTACCTTATGCTAGGACCTAACGTCAGACTTAATCCTACAAACAGCACACCGGTTTCCAATGTTTTCTGTTTCTAGGTAAAGGTGATCCATAATGCAATTTATCATTCTCGTTCATGCTGCAGATATAAACACTGACATCAACTGCTAGTCAAATCAGGGAATGTCTGCTTCGCCGTTGAGCGATGGGGTTGAATAGGTGGAAAAAATGGCTTCATGTTGTGCATGAGCAAGATGTCCTGGGCATATTCAGGTCACCAATGCCGCATTTCATTAGACTAAGCGAGGTTTGATAAGTACATATCGGTCTTACTCGGCCCCATACTGCATACCCACCGCCTGTGCCAAACCGCTTTGACAATGGCTCTTTCTGTCTACCATCGAGTGCTTAGAAACAGTTATTCACGAGGAAAATATTATGTTAAAGCGTGCAATTAATTATATTCAATTGGTCGCCGCACTTAAATATCATGTAATCGTTGGGGTCGGTATTGTTAGCCGTATTGAGATTATTCAGTCCATTTCAGGAAAAGTTATGCATCCGTTAATTAATCAGTAATGCGTGTTTCGAACGCAGAGAAATACCATGGGTATTCTGTCAAACATATAGGGCAAGGGGCAGTTATCCATGAGGCGTCAACGTAATTAGAGTTGAAGGTTAATATCTTACAATGATTGGGAAACGATAAGCACTTGTAAATTGGTTGATCCGTTTCGGAAAAGGTTATATATCCGTTTCTTTATCAGAAATTGAAATCAGTGCGATAAAGACGTTTTTTCTCATCAGATTAATAATATGTTCAATCATATGGAGGTAATCTAAGTACAGTTAATCTTATGAAAGATTTATAAACAACTACACTCCAACATAAAGGTTATGTGTACATATGATTGCAAAGCATTTGTGAATGTTAAAGGTAATGGATTTATTATATTCAGTTGCATAAAATGTTGACTAGTTGGTATTTGCCGCTGTAAAAGAGTGGAAGAAAACGTGTCGTACCCTATAATAGGTGTACAATAGTTGCACAATATATGAATTACCTAGAGGTACATTGTTGTTATTTAAACTACAATATAGAGCCAAACTGTAACCTTACGATATTTACCAAGATTTCAACCCGAAGGTAAGATGGCTACTCATCACGGGTCATCAGCTGTTCATTGGTGTGGAAATTCATGGGGATGTTTCATTTCACCTCCAACTGATTAGATTTATCACAGAACGCAACAAATGAACGATCAACACTGAACACACGCATGCAGGATGTGAGCATTTTAAAACTCAAAACGGTATATGCTGGAGCGAATTATGAAGCAAGAAGAACATCTCAAAACAACTAGCATTATAAGTTCGCATTTATATAATTGAAGTTTGTATTTGGTCCAAATATTCTTCCCAAGTAATTACCTTAATAAAGCCATATTGCTAGGGATGCATAATGAATGTATGTATGTATGTATGTATGTATGTATGTATGTATGTATGTATGTATGTATGTATGTATGTATGTATGTATGTATGTATGTATGTATGTATGTATGTATGTATGTATGTATGTATGTATGTATGTATGTATGTATGTATGTATGTATGTATGTATGTATGTATGTATGTATGTATGTATGTATGTATGTATGTATGTATGTATGTATGTATGTATGTATGTATGTATGTATGTATGTATGTATGTATGTATGTATGTATGTATGTATGTATGTATGTATGTATGTATGTATGTATGTATGTATGTATGTATGTATGTATGTATGTATGTATGTATGTATGTATGTATGTATGTATGTATGTATGTATGTATGTATGTATGTATGCATGCATGTATATATGTATGTATGCATGTATGTTTATATGTATGTATGGAAAGGGGGGGGTGTTTATAAAGCGTCAAAAATCGATAAAGTTTACTCCATGTTTTAGTCTTATATACCCAAAAAACAATAGTCACATCATGTCCATGTGTTTCATGCGTTAAAAACAACACATACGGAGCAAACGCCATCTCAGTTTATGTGTTAATGTGTGTCAGAATAGGGAAAGTTTGAGAATATATAAGGATGAATTAATAAATTTATGATAAGTCATGATTTTATCTTTTCTTTAAAATGGAAGGGGGGCGTCAATTAGGGAAGGGGGTTAATTAGCGAATATACGGTATATATATATATATATATATATATATATATATATATATATATATATATATATATATATATATATATATATATATATATATATGTATATAGATATATATATATATATATATATATGTATATATGGTTATGTACATATATAAATATATCATATGTACTTATATAAATATTCATATATATACAGAGATATGTATATATCTATTCTTATTTATAAATATATATCTGCAAAAATATATATATATATATATATATATATATATATATTTATATATATACATGTATACATATGAATAGATATATATATTTATATATACATATGAATAAATATATTTATATAATATGTTTTTGCAGCTGATATTTTTATATATAATTATGTATATATATATATATATATATATATATATATATATATATATATATATATATATATATATATATATATATATATATATATATATATATATATATATATATATATATATATATATACATATATATATCATAGTTACTATATAAATAATGATAGTTTTTCTTTCAGGCACCTAACCCATAGTATATAAAATATGCACCTGTCATTGCGTAGCATATGCACATACGATACCAAAGGTTACAAATGGCACCAGAAAATCATCCAGAACCTCCTTAAAAATGCGCGAGTAGATAATCTTGTATATGTCTGATGCGGTTTGAGTCGAATATATGACTGTCACTGTGTCTTTTAGACGCACCTAAAATATTTTGGTACATTTCTGCAATTAGCCAATAAAGATGGACTACAGTACGTGTGACAGTTTCTATGTCCTACGTATAGTAAGCATTGGGAGAAATGTTCTTCAAGACTGTTTGACCGATCATATAGAGCTCGCATTTGCCTCAACATATCATTCTCCTCGGTGGAATTTGCATTAACCATGCCATGGAAATATCATCCTGTTCTAGAAATGCATGTTTATCTCTTAAACGAATACTAAATAATCGACTATGTTGTGTATCACATCTCAACAATGTTAGGTATTTAATTTTTCTGCCTATACATTAACTTGCTTATATTTACTAATTAACGAAAACTATGGCGGTATCAATGGTAATGAATCCAAAAAAGGGGGGAAATCCCATATTGTTACTGTGTTGATATCACTGGCGAAGCAATATGTGGACATTGTGATATACAGAATCGTAGAATTCGCTGTTACTCATTCATATTGGCTATTCTAGAAGCAAGCTGTTGCAGTATCATGTGCAACACCGCATATTTTTGGCAAAAGCTGATGTGCATATCCTAAGTGTACACTAACTTTTTAAGAAGACAAAGAGGTAAGTGTAATAATAACATTGAACCACACGAGCACCATATCTTGATAAATGCATCCTATTTTTTTGGGGGGGGGGGGCAGAGTAAGTGTATTGGCTTTAATCAAATGGACGATCGAAATACCACCCATCCTGCCAGTGAACATTAAGAAGATTGCGCTGCGTAAATAGAGAATCAGGCTAAAACAGTATAGTGGTTTTAGCTCATCATCATGAATGTCTTTGCCTGTGACTTTTTCAAGCTTTACAACAATAAGCGTTAGAGTGCAACTAAACCATCCTAATCAACCATATGCAAGTAGGCTAAACAAAGAGACACACTACGACACTCTATTTGAAGGTAGTAACGAGTGAAAACGATTTGGCGATATATAATTCCCACGTCCTAACATCATATTAACAACCCGAATGTTGCTGTGACACTTTCCTCAATTAACGAGAGCATCTATTCTTGTTACAGCTGCTTCGTTAGACCTTGATTGCTATGCTAGATATGTCTGTTTGATGCGAAAATGCATGTTAAACCGCATAAAAAGCTGAGTCAGTAAATCTGGGGCTATGCTACGTTCAATACAAGTGCTTATTGTAGCTAAGTTAACTAATCACCTATCAATCTAATGTTTCATGAGCCCATCGCCTAGTCAATTCGATAGTTTTCTTTGCTGTATTATTTCTACCAACATGGATGCTGTTGACGGTCGTTCATTTATGTTATTGCTTTGAGGAAATGTATCGGCGGGATATAGTTCTAAAGCATCATGAAACACGTTCATACTGGCTATCAATGTACATTTGAAAACAACGATTTTCATTCAAACCTTTATCAGTGGACCAATAAAATCTATATAACGAGGAGCCGTTATTGACCGTGATTCTGCTCAAGCATGAATTTCGTGCTCCTGCCATTGTGTCCACTGACATTATTTTGCCGTATATTCTTAAAGTCTGTCATTTATTCTAATCAACATCTTAGACATCTAGATCCAGAGAGTAGTCATTTATGTGGCTGAAAACACAATAGCGTAAAACCTCCCTCATTCATAAGGAAGTTCCAGAAGGACAGCAGGCGTTCTGGGCCATCAACTTTTACCCGAAATATTTAACCACTGCATTTGTTCAATGCTGGCATGGAAACCAAAGTGCTGCGCGGATATATTGCTTCTTTTGACAGTCACTACATGCTTCTGTGACTCAATTAGTTATAAAAGAAACGTAGCTGCTCATATTTATGGGAGTTCTTTTTCAAAAATAAAATAACGGCTCCTAGATATGTTTGCGATTAATATTACGCTACCAAATATATGGCTTCCAAAGATTTACTATGATGGCCACCCAAGTGTTATGTGGTCAAGGGGAAATGACCATTCGGCCCATAAGTGCCGTGACAATTGTAAACAACAAAAAGACGAGTGTATAAGGTATTACATTATATGTGATGAAACAATTCTTAAACCCTCTGTCCTTAGAATACACATCAAGTTTATTTTCAGTGAGTCCTGAGCCCACAGGACTGCGAGGCTGAACAATTAAATCAACACTGATATAATATAATAAATAACAACTGTATGATATCCCCATGGAAATGAAGGTGCATGTTTAATTGATTGACAACATATATGTTTTAATAGACATTTTGCTAAGATGGTATTCATCAGATTGCAACATATACATTGATTGTCCGATATCATCATCAACATTGGAATGATATTCATGTGCGAGCTGGTGTGATCGTAGGGTTATGGCATACCGTACATCGCGTCCAAAACTAGGCAAATCGAAACAACAACTGTATGAAAAATTCCTACATCATCTGCAGAATATGCCTTATGCCTTTTCGTCATGTAACAATAAAGTGTTCCAAAGAGCTTCAGTCTAATTTACACAACGAGCTACCATACTAGCTAATGCAATAGGTATCAAATACAGAACATCAGCGTGACAAAAACCAAATCTGGATAACAGAAAATAAGCGCAATTTAAAAGGTCGCTTGCGGCTCTATCCATGCTGCTCACATATCGCGTTTATGTGTTTAGCAGCATTCAGAAATGTAATGAGTCTGGTTTTGCATCCCATCTCTGTATTTAAAATGTCATAAGTTTGCAATCTATTACATCGACAGGATCCAAATGTCTATTATTTTCGTAATACTTCCAGGAAATTTATAAAAGGCTGGTAAGACAAGAAGGCTTGCAAAGAAAACCATGTCAAAATTTATTTAGTATGTTTTGATGAGTAAGTTTTATGTGAGTTCGCCTCTTACAATATTTTCTTTTAGATTGCTTACTACGGATGTTGGCTGGCCGGTAATTTCCTGGCAGCTGAAAGTTGCCTTTGATGATAATTGGTGTAACATTAGCACATTTTAAGTCGTCTTGAATATTCTCTTCTTTGATCAATTGCTTAAATGCGGCAAAAAGCGGCAGCCATGTTTTGGTGGTAAATTCCTATGAAAGCCTTGGGTAGAGTATATCTGCACCAGACACTTGTTCACTCATAACTAACTTACCAATTTTAGGATTCCGTCCATACTAAAATATATTATAGTTCCCACCATTAAATAATCTAATTCGTCATGGGAGTCCTGCTACCTCGGCCGGGAATACTGATACGAAGAAACCATTAAGCTAATTTGTGCCTCTTTGTTGTCTGAAATCACATTATTGGAACTGACCATAGGAGGATCAAACGTCTATCTAATTTTGACCAAGGATTGCTTTGAAAATGCCTTTGGATTTGCTCGAATATGTATACTATATTGTCCTCACTATATTTCTAACTTTTGTTTTACTTAAACATTGCAGTTATTTGAACAATATTAGATCTTTATGTTGCCCTGTTCTTCTAAACAGCTTATTTTGACAGCATTCATGACTTTACTACTGAGGTGGCTAGGTCTGGTAATACTACGGCGTTTCCTAAGTTGGTATACATTGTATGGTTGCATTGGCAACCATATATGTAGGTTCAGCCAAGATTGATATAGGGAGTTATCTTGGGCGTGCATGAATAGTTCAGTAATCTGGTCCTGCCGGTCAATATCGAGAAAATCACCTACAATCACACAACGTCTACATGCAACAAATTGCAGCAATTCATTGACTTTGTCATCAATTTCGAGGCAGTTTTTCGGAGATCGGCATACCACGCTTAAGTTGACATTACCAATTTTACACCAACACTGCGATCTGAAATCACTAACATCATCAAGTGCATGAATGTCTCTCTGTTTCTGCCATCCTAAGTACACTTTGCGACAGTTAATTTCAGCATCCTCAGTATTCCCATGTGTCCAGCTGTCAGTTAATGCAACTACATCTGGTGAATGAGAATCAACAGCTTCCTCGTAGTAAAGGGCTATGAGTGAGACTTCGCTCTATAACTCTATGCACCTGTACACTATTTTGGTCAACACCAAACGAATCACCACTGTGTTAATTGATAATTTACCACCAGCATCATTGTGAACAGGCGATGGTAGATATATATTCCGTTTCCAGTTTTGCCGATACAAGGCAATTCACACGTCGACCTCGTTTGTTCTGAATGCCCCTCACTACCTTCTTCTCTCCTGCGAACATGACCGATGCAGTAGTTGATTAAGTATACGCAAGTTGTGAACTCGTGATTTTCGTACCCAGTCACTTGGAAAAGTCAAAATAGAAGCTTGAGTAAAACTACATCGAAACCATGCCAAGCAAAGTGAAACGCAGCTGCATCATTAGCATATCGGCTTCTTGCAAGGATTCCATTCCACATACAAATGATTACAATTGTCTCGAGCATATCAGCAAAAGAGAAGATATGAGTGCCAGAGGAGCGCCATATGTGTAGTATTATTGGATACATAAGCAGCCGCCTAACACCTCAACGAACGCAGCGCCACATGTGCTTCACACAGGACGCATTTAACAATGAGATCCGATATGTAAAGCCGCAATGCGTGCTCGGACTGTCTATTGCTTAAGCATGACGTTCTGCGTTGATAATGCACCAGCAGCGACTCTTCTTGGCTTGTCGTTAATTCAGATTGATTGTACTCTTACATTAGAAAGCCATCAAGAACCAGCCTTGTGATTTCGTAGTCTTGAGAGATGTCTGAGAACATTGCAGAACTTCAGTGTTCCATTTATTTATTGGTTTGATGTGTGGTAGACGAAAGGAGCAGCGACGGAGTCGCATATCGTACAGTAACTTAGGCCAAGTAGCCAGTGAAGAAGCATGTGGCAATACATTTGTCACACAGCAAATACCACCCATCCTGCCAGTGAACATTAAGAAGATTGCGCTGCGTAAATAGAGAATCGGGCTAAAACAGTATGGCTGTTTTAGCTCATCATCATGAATGTCATTGCTAATGGCTTTTTCCTGCTTTACAACAATAAGCGGTAGAGTGCAACTAAACCATCCTAATCAACTATATGCAAGTAGGCTAAACAAAGAGACACACTACGACACTCTATTTGAAGGTAGTAACGAGTGCAAACGATGTGGCGATATATACTTCCCACATCCTAACATCATATTAACAACCCGAATGTTGCTGTGACACTATCCTCAATTAACGAGAGCATCTATTCTTGTTACAGCTGCTTTGTTAGACCTTGATTGCTGTGCTAAATATGTCTGTTTGATGCGAAAATGCATGTTAAACCGCATAAAAAGCTGAGTCAGTAAATCTGGGGCTATGCTACGTCAATTAAAAGTGTTTATTGTAGCTAAGTTAACTAATCACCTATCAATCTAATGTTGCATCAGCCCATCGCCTAGTCAATTCGATGGTTTTCTTTGCTGTATTATTTCTACCAACATGGATGCTGTTGACGGTCGTTCATTTATGTTATAGCTTTGAGGAAATGTATCGGCGGGATATAGTTCTAAAGCATCATGAAACACGTTCATACTGGCTATCAATGTGCATTTGAAAACAATGATTTTCATTCAAACCTTTATCAGTGAACTAATAAAAGCTATGTAAGGAGGAGCCGTTATTGAATGTTTATAAATCGGTTCAAGTCAGTATTGAAAAATAATTGACCGTGATTCTGCTCAAGCATGAATTTCGTGCTCCTACCATTGTGTCCACTGACATTATTTTGCCGTATATTCTTAAAGTCTGTCATTTATTCTAATTAACATCTTAGACATCTAGATCCAGAGAGTAGTCATTTATGTGGCTGAAAACACAATAGCGTAAAACCTCCCTCATTCATAAGGAAGTTCCAGAAGGACAGCAGGCGTTCTGGGCCATCAACTTTTACCCGAAATATTTAACCACTGAATTTGTTCAATGCTGGCAGGGAAACCAAAGTGCTGCGCGGATATATTGCTTCTTTTGACAGTCACTACAGGCTTCTGTGACTCAATTAGTTGTCATAAAAGAAACGTAGCTGCTCATATTTATGGGCGTTGTACAATTGGCCTACTCGGTCGGATTTATAACAGACTTTGAGCAGGGTGCGCGCAATTAATTGCTTTAAACGACTCTAATAGCCTTGTATAGAGCTGCTCCAACTCATGGTCTCAAATCTGATGAATACAAGAGACACATTCATACTTATCATTGATCGAATGTATATATGTTGTTTTATCAGAAACAAATGACCAACATTATGAGCAAACAAGACTCATAGTTATTTGTTCTTGTTTGTACAGCTTTTAATCGTTCTTTTTCAAAAATAAAATAACGGCTCCTAGATATGTTTGCGATTAATATTACGCTACCAAATATATGGCTTCCAAAGATTTACTATGATGGCCACCCAAGTATTATGTGGTCAAGGGAAAATGACCATTCGGCCCATAAGTGCCGTGACAAATGTAAACAACAAAAAGACGAGTGTATAAGGTATTACATTATATGTGATGAAACAATTCTTAAACCCTCTGTCCTTAGAATACACATCAAGTTTATTTTCAGTGGGTCCTGAGCCCACAGGACTGCGAGGCTGAACAATTAATTCAACACTGATATAATATAATAAATAACAACTGTATGATATCCCCATGGAAATGAAGGTGCATGTTTAATTGATTGACAACATATATGTTTTAATAGACATTTTGCTAAGATGGTATTCATCAGATTGCAACATATACATTGATTGTCCGATATCATCATCAACATTGGAATGATATTCATGTGCGAGCTGGTGTGATCGTAGGGTTATGGCATACCGTACATCGCGTCCAAATCTAGGCAAACCGAAACAACAACTGTATGAAAAATTCCTACATCATCTGCAGAATATGCCTTATGCCTTTTCATCATGTAACAATAAAGCGTTCCAAAGAGCTTCAGTCTAATTTACACAACGAGCTACCATACTAGCTAGTGTAATAGGTATCAAATACAGAACATCAGCGTGACAAAAACCAAATCTGGATAACAGAAAATAAGCGCAATTTAAAAGGTGGCTTGCAGCTCTATCCATGCTGCTCACATATCGCGTTCATGTGTTTAGCAGCATTCAGAAATGGAATGAGTCTGGTTTTGCATCCCATCTCTGTATTTAAAATGCCATAAGTTTGCAATCTATTACATCGACAGGATCCAAATGTCTATTATTTTCGTAATACTTCCAGGAAATTTATAAAAGGCTGGTAAGACAAGAAGGCTTACAAAGAAAACCATGTTAAAATTTATTTAGTATGTTTTGTTGAGTAAGTTTTATGTGAGTTCGCCTCTTACAATGTTTTCTTTTAGATTGCTTACTACGGATGTTGGCTGGCCGGTAATTTCCTGGCAGCTGAAAGTTGCCTTTGATGATAATTGGTGTAACATTAGCACATTTTGAGTCGTCTTGAATATTCTCTTCTTTGATCAATTGCTTAAATGCGGCAAAAAGCGGCAGCCATGTTTTGGTGGTTAATTCCTATGAAAGCCTTGGGTAGAGTTTATCTGCACCAGACGCCTTGTTCACTCATAACTAACTTATCAATTTTAGGATTCCATCCATACTAAAATATATATATTATAGTTCCCACCATTAATAATCTAATTCGTCATGGGAGTCCTGCTACCTCGGCCGGGAATACTGATACGAAGAAAAAACATTAAGCTAATTTGTGCCTCTTTGTTGTCTGAAATCACATTATTGGAACTGTCCATAGGAGGATCAAACGTCTATCTAATTTTGACCAAGGATTGCTTTGAAAATGCCTTTGGATTTGCTCGAATATGTATACTTTATTGTCCTCGCTATATTTTTCTAACTTTTGTTTTACTTAAACATTGCAGTTATTTGAACAATATTAGATCTTTATGTTGCCCTGTTCTTCTAAACAGCTTATTTTGACAGCATTCATGACTTTACTACTGAAGTGGCTAGGTCTGGTAATACTACGGCGTTTCCTACGTTGGTATACATTGTATGGTTGCATCGGCAACCATATATGTAAGTTCAGCCAAGATTGATATAGGGAGTTATCTTGGGCGTGCATGAATAGTTCAGTAATCTGGTCCTGCCAGTCAATATCGAGAAAATCACCCACAATCACACAACGTCTACATGCAACAAACTGCAGCAATTCATTGACTTTGTCATCAATTTCGAGGCAGTTTTTCGGAGATCGGCATACCACGCTTAAGTTGACATTACCAATTTTACACCAACACTGCGATCTGAAATCACTAACATCATCAAGTGCACGAATGTCTCTCTGTTTCTGCCATCCTAAGTACACTTTGCGACAGTTAATTTCAGCATCCTCAGTATTCCCATGTGTCCAGCTGTCAGTTAATGCAACTACATCTGGTGAATGAGAATCAACAGCTTCCTCGTAGTAAAGGGCTATGAGTGAGACTTCGCTCTATAACTCTATGCACCTGTACACTATTTTGGTCAACACCAAACGAATCACCACTGTGTTAATTGATAATTTACCACCAGCATCATTGTGAACAGGCGATGGTAGAGATATATTCCGTTTCCAGTTTTGCCGATACAAGGCAATTCACACGTCGACCTCGTTTGTTCTGAATGCCCCTCACTACCTTCTACTCTCTTGCGAACATGACCGATGCAGTAGTTGATTAAGTATACGCAAGTTGTGAACTCGTGATTTTCGTACCCAGTCACTTGGAAAAGTCCAAATAGATGCTTGAGTAAAACTACATCGAAACCATGCCAAGCAAAGTGAAACGCAGCTGCATCATTAGCATATCGGCTTCTTGCAAGGATACCATTCCACATACAAATGATTACAATTGTCTCGAGCATATCAGCAAAAGAGAAGATATGAGTGCCAGAGGAGCGCCATATGTGTAGTATTATTGGATACATAAGCAGCCGCCTAACACCTCAACGAACGCAGCGCCACATGTGCTTCACACAGGACGCATTTAACAATGAGATCCGATATGTAAAGCCGCAATGCGTGCTCGGACTGTCTATTGCTTAAGCATGACGTTCTGCGTTGATAATGCACCAGCAGCGACTCTTCTTGGCTTGTCGTTAATTCAGATTGATTGTACTCTTACATTAGAAAGCCATCAAGAACCAGCCTTGTGATTTCGTAGTCTTGAGAGATGTCTGAGAACATTGCAGAACTTCAGTGTTCCATTTATTTATTGGTTTGATGTGTGGTAGACGAAAGGAGCAGCGACGGAGTCGCATATCGTACAGTAACTTAGCCAAGTAGCCAGTGAAGAAGCATGTGGCAATACATTTGTCACACAGCAAATACCACCCATCCTGCCAGTGAACATTAAGAAGATTGCGCTGCGTAAATAGAGAATCGGGCAAAAACAGTATGGCTGTTTTAGCTCATCATCATGAATGTCATTGCTAATGGCTTTTTCCTGCTTTACAACAATAAGCGGTAGAGTGCAACTAAACCATCCTAATCAACTATATGCAAGTAGGCTAAACAAAGAGACACACTACGACACTCTATTTGAAGGTAGTAACGAGTGCAAACGATGTGGCGATATATACTTCCCACATCCTAACATCATATTAACAACCCGAATGTTGCTGTGACACTATCCTCAATTAACGAGAGCATCTATTCTTGTTACAGCTGCTTTGTTAGACCTTGATTGCTGTGCTAAATATGTCTGTTTGATGCGAAAATGCATGTTAAACCGCATAAAAAGCTGAGTCAGTAAATCTGGGGCTATGCTACGTCAATTAAAAGTGTTTATTGTAGCTAAGTTAACTAATCACCTATCAATCTAATGTTGCATCAGCCCATCGCCTAGTCAATTCGATGGTTTTCTTTGCTGTATTATTTCTACCAACATGGATGCTGTTGACGGTCGTTCATTTATGTTATAGCTTTGAGGAAATGTATCGGCGGGATATAGTTCTAAAGCATCATGAAACACGTTCATACTGGCTATCAATGTGCATTTGAAAACAATGATTTTCATTCAAACCTTTATCAGTGGACCAATAAAAGCTATGTAACGAGGAGCCGTTATTGAATGTTTATAAATCGGTTCAAGTCAGTATTGAAAAATAATTGACCGTGATTCTGCTCAAGCATGAATTTCGTGCTCCTGCCATTGTGTGTCCACTGACATTATTTTGCCGTATATTCTTAAAGTCTGTCATTTATTCTAATCAACATCTTAGACATCTAGATCCAGAGAGTAGTCATTTATGTGGCTGAAAACACAATAGCGTAAAACCTCCCTCATTCATAAGGAAGTTCCAGAAGGACAGCAGGCGTTCTGGGCCATCAACTTTTACCCGAAATATTTAACCACTGAATTTGTTCAATGCTGGCAGGGAAACCAAAGTGCTGCGCGGATATATTGCTTCTTTTGACAGTCACTACAGGCTTCTGTGACTCAATTAGTTGTCATAAAAGAAACGTAGCTGCTCATATTTATGGGCGTTGTACAATTGGCCTACTCGGTCGGATTTATAACAGACTTTGAGCAGGGTGCGCGCAATTAATTGCTTTAAACGACTCTAATAGCCTTGTATAGAGCTGCTCCAACTCATGGTCACAAATCTGATGAAAACAAGAGGCACATTCATATTTATCATTGATCGAATGTATATATGTTGTTTCATCAGAAACAAATGACCAACATTATGAGCAAACAAGACTCATAGTTATTTGTTCTTGTTTGTACAGCTTTTAATCGTTCTTTTTCAAAAATAAAATAACGGCTCCTAGATATGTTTGCGATTAATATTACGCTACCAAATATATGGCTTCCAAAGATTTACTATGATGGCCACCCAAGTATTATGTGGTCAAGGGAAAATGACCATTCGGCCCATAAGTGCCGTGACAAATGTAAACAACATAAAGACGAGTGTATATGGTATTACATTATATGTGATGAAACAATTCTTAAACCCTCTGTCCTTAGAATACACATCAAGTTTATTTTCAGTGGGTCCTGAGCCCACAGGACTGCGAGGCTGAACAATTAATTCAACACTGATATAATATAATAAATAACAACTGTATGATATCCCCATGGAAATGAAGGTGCATGTTTAATTGATTGACAACATATATGTTTAATAGACATTTTGCTAAGATGGTATTCATCAGATTGCAACATATACATTGATTGTCCGATATCATCATCAACATTGGAATGATATTCATGTGCGAGCTTGTGTGATCGTAGGGTTATGGCATACCGTACATCGCGTCCAAATCTAGGCAAATCGAAACAACAAATGTATGAAAAATTCCTACATCATCTGCAGAATATGCCTTATGCCTTTTCATCATGTAACAATAAAGCGTTCCAAAGAGCTTCAGTCTAATTTAAACAACGAGCTACCATACTAGCTAGTGCAATAGGTATCAAATACAGAACATCAGCGTGACAAAAACCAAATCTGGATAACAGAAAATAAGCGCAATTTAAAAGGTGGCTTGCAGCTCTATCCATGCTGCTCACATATCGCGTTCATGTGTTTAGCAGCATTCAGAAATGGAATGAGTCTGGTTTTGCATCCCATCTCTGTATTTAAAATGCCATAAGTTTGCAATCTATTACATCGACAGGATCCAAATGTCTATTATTTTCGTAATACTTCCAGGAAATTTATAAAAGGCTGGTAAGACAAGAAGGCTTACAAAGAAAAACCATGTTAAAATTTATTTAGTATGTTTTGTTGAGTAAGTTTTATGTGAGTTCGCCTCTTACAATGTTTTCTTTTAGATTGCTTACTACGGATGTTGGCTGGCCGGTAATTTCCTGGCAGCTGAAAGTTGCCTTTGATGATAATTGGTGTAACATTAGCACATTTTGAGTCGTCTTGAATATTCTCTTCTTTGATCAATTGCTTAAATGCGGCAAAAAGCGGCAGCCATGTTTTGGTGGTTAATTCCTATGAAAGCCTTGGGTAGAGTTTATCTGCACCAGACGCCTTGTTCACTCATAACTAACTTATCAATTTTAGGATTCCATCCATACTAAAATATATTATAGTTCCCACCATTAAATAATCTAATTCGTCATGGGAGTCCTGCTACCTCGGCCGGGAATACTGATACGAAGAAACCATTAAGCTAATTTGTGCCTCTTTGTTGTCTGAAATCACATTATTGGAACTGTCCATAGGAGGATCAAACGTCTATCTAATTTTGACCAAGGATTGCTTTGAAAATGCCTTTGGATTTGCTCGAATATGTATACTTTATTGTCCTCGCTATATTTTTCTAACTTTTGTTTTACTTAAACATTGCAGTTATTTGAACAATATTAGATCTTTATGTTGCCCTGTTCTTCTAAACAGCTTATTTTGACAGCATTCATGACTTTACTACTGAAGTGGCTAGGTCTGGTAATACTACGGCGTTTCCTACGTTGGTATACATTGTATGGTTGCATCGGCAAGCATATATGTAAGTTCAGCCAAGATTGATATAGGGAGTTATCTTGGGCGTGCATGAATAGTTCAGTAATCTGGTCCTGCCAGTCAATATCGAGAAAATCACCCACAATCACACAACGTCTACATGCAACAAACTGCAGCAATTCATTGACTTTGTCATCAATTTCGAGGCAGTTTTTCGGAGATCGGCATACCACGCTTAAGTTGACATTACCAATTTTACACCAACACTGCGATCTGAAATACTAACATCATCAAGTGCACGAATGTCTCTCTGTTTCTGCCATCCTAAGTACACTTTGCGACAGTTAATTTCAGCATCCTCAGTATTCCCATGTGTCCAGCTGTCAGTTAATGCAACTACATCTGGTGAATGAGAATCAACAGCTTGCTCGTAGTAAAGGGCTATGAGTGAGACTTCGCTCTATAACTCTATGCACTTGTACACTATTTTGGTCAACACCAAACGAATCACCACTGTGTTAATTGATAATTTACCACCAGCATCATTGTGAACAGGCGATGGTAGAGATATATTCCGTTTCCAGTTTTGCCGATACAAGGCAATTCACACGTCGACCTCGTTTGTTCTGAATGCCCCTCACTACCTTCTACTCTCTTGCGAAACATGACCGATGCAGTAGTTGATTAAGTATACGCAAGTTGTGAACTCGTGATTTTCGTACCCAGTCACTTGGAAAAGTCCAAATAGATGCTTGAGTAAAACTACATCGAAACCATGCCAAGCAAAGTGAAACGCAGCTGCATCATTAGCATATCGGCTTCTTGCAAGGATACCATTCCACATACAAATGATTACAATTGTCTCGAGCATATCAGCAAAAGAGAAGATATGAGTGCCAGAGGAGCGCCATATGTGTAGTATTATTGGATACATAAGCAGCCGCGTAACACTTCAACGAACGCAGCGCCACATGTGCTTCACACAGGACGCATTTAACAATGAGATCCGATATGTAAAGCCGCAATGCGTGCTCGGACTGTCTGGTGCTTAAGCATGACGTTCTGCGTTGATAATGCACCAGCAGCGACTCTTCTTGGCTTGTAGTTAATTCAGATTGATTGTACTCTTACATTAGAAAGCCATCAAGAACCAGCCTTGTGATTTCGTAGTCTTGAGAGATGTCTGAGAACATTGCAGAACTTCAGTGTTCCATTTATTTATTGGTTTGATGTGTGGTAAACGAAAGGAGCAGCGACGGAGTTGCATATCGTACAGTAACTTAGGCCAAGTAGCCAGTGAAGAAGCATGTGGCAATACATTTGTCACACAGCAAATACCACCCATCCTGCCAGTGAACATTAAGAAGATTGCGCTGCGTAAATAGAGAATCGGGGCAAAACAGCATGGTTGTTTTAGCTCATCATCATGAATGTCATTGCTAATGGCTTTTTCCTGCTTTACAACAATAAGCGGTAGAGTGCAACTAAACCATCCTAATCAACTATATGCAAGTAGGCTAAACAAAGAGACACACTACGACACTCTATTTGAAGGTAGTAACGAGTGCAAACGATGTGGCGATATATACTTCCCACATCCTAACATCATATTAACAACCCGAATGTTGCTGTGACACTATCCTCAATTAACGAGAGCATCTATTCTTGTTACAGCTGCTTTGTTAGACCTTGATTGCTGTGCTAAATATGTCTGTTTGATGCGAAAATGCATGTTAAACCGCATAAAAAGCTGAGTCAGTAAATCTGGGGCTATGCTACGTCAATTAAAAGTGCTTATTGTAGCTAAGTTAACTAATCACCTATCAATCTAATGTTGCACGAGCCCATCGCCTAGTCAATTCGATGGTTTTCTTTGCTGTATTATTTCTACCAACATGGATGCTGTTGACGGTCGTTCATTTATGTTATAGCTTTGAGGAAATGTATCGGCGGGATATAGTTCTAAAGCATCATGAAACACGTTCATACTGGCTATCAATGTGCATTTGAAAACAATGATTTTCATTCAAACCTTTATCAGTGGACCAATAAAAGCTATGTAACGAGGAGCCGTTATTGAATGTTTATAAATCGGTTCAAGTCAGTATTGAAAAATAATTGACCGTGATTCTGCTCAAGCATGAATTTCGTGCTCCTACCATTGTGTGTCCACTGACATTATTTTGCCGTATATTCTTAAAGTCTGTCATTTATTCTAATCAACATCTTAGACATCTAGATCCAGAGAGTAGTCATTTATGTGGCTGAAAACACAATAGCGTAAAACCTCCCTCATTCATAAGGAAGTTCCAGAAGGACAGCAGGCGTTCTGGGCCATCAACTTTTACCCGAAATATTTAACCACTGAATTTGTTCAATGCTGGCAGGGAAACCAAAGTGCTGCGCGGATATATTGCTTCTTTTGACAGTCACTACAGGCTTCTGTGACTCAATTAGTTGTCATAAAAGAAAAACGTAGCTGCTCATATTTACGGGCGTTGTACAATTGGCCTACTCGGTCGGATTTATAACAGACTTTGAGCAGGGTGCGCGCAATTAATTTCTTTAAACGACTCTAATAGCCTTGTATAGAGCTGCTCCAACTCATGGTCACAAATCTGATGAATACAAGAGGCACATTCATATTTATCATTGATCGAATGTATATATGTTGTTTTATCAGAAACAAATGACCAACATTATGAGCAAACAAGACTCATAGTTATTTGTTCTACACAGGACGCATTTAACAATGAGATCCGATATGTAAAGCCTCAATGCGTGCTTGGACTGTCTGGTGCTTGGACATAACGTTCTGCGTTGATAATGCACCAGCAGCGACTCTTCTTGGCTTGTCGTTAATTCAGATTGATTGTACTCTTACATTAGAAAGCCATCAAGAACCAGCCTTGTGATTTCGTAGTCTTGAGAGATGTCTGAGAACATTGCAGAACTACAGTGTTCCATTTATTGATTGGTTTGATGTGTGGTAGACGAAAGGAGCAGCGACGGAGTTGCATATCGTACAGTAACTTAGACCAAGTTGCCAGTGAAGAAGCATGTGGCAAAACATTTGTCACACAGCAAATACCACCCATCCTGCCAGTGAACATTAAGAAGATTGCGCTGCGTAAATAGAGAATCGGGCTAAAACAGTATGGCTGTTTTAGCTCATCATCATGAATGTCATTGCTAATGGCTTTTTCCTGCTTTACAACAATAAGCGGTAGAGTGCAACTAAACCATCCTAATCAACTATATGCAAGTAGGCTAAACAAAGAGACACACTACGACACTCTATTTGAAGGTAGTAACGAGTGCAAACGATGTGGCGATATATACTTCCCACGTCCTAACATCATATTAACAACCCGAATGTTGCTGTGACACTTTCCTCAATTAACGAGAGCCTCTATTCTTGTTACAGCTGCTTCGTTAGACCTTGATTGCTGTGCTAAATATGTCTGTTTGATGCGAAAATGCATGTTAAACCGCATAAAAAGCTGAGTCAGTAAATCTGGGGCTATGCTACGTCAATTAAAAGTGCTTATTGTAGCTAAGTTAACTAATCACCTATCAATCTAATGTTGCATGAGCCCATCGCCTAGTCAATTCGATGGTTTTCTTTGCTGTATTATTTCTACCAACATGGATGCTGTTGACGGTCGTTCATTTATGTTATAGCTTTGAGGAAATGTATCGGCGGGATATAGTTCTAAAGCATCATGAAACACGTTCATACTGGCTATCAATGTGCATTTGAAGACAATGATTTTCATTCAAACCTTTATCAGTGGACCAATAAAAGCTATGTAACGAGGAGCCGTTATTGAATGTTTATAAATCGGTTCAAGTCAGTATTGAAAAATAATTGACCGTGATTCTGCTCAAGCATGAATTTCGTGCTCCTACCATTGTGTGTCCACTGACATTATTTTGCCGTATATTCTTAAAGTCTGTCATTTATTCTAATCAACATCTTAGACATCTAGATCTAGAGAGTAGTCATTTATGTGGCTGAAAACACAATAGCGTAAAACCTCCCTCATTCATAAAGAAGTTCCAGAAGGACAGCAGGCGTTCTGGGCCATCAACTTTTACCCGAAATATTTAACCACTGAATTTGTTCAATGCTGGCAGGGAAACCAAAGTGCTGCGCGGATATATTGCTTCTTTTGACAGTCACTACAGGCTTCTGTGACTCAATTAGTTGTCATAAAAGAAACGTAGCTGCTCATATTTATGGGCGTTGTACAAGTGGCCTACTCGGTCGGAGTTATAACAGACTTTGAGCAGGGTGCGCGCAATTAATTGCTTTAAACGACTCTAATAGCCTTGTATAGAGCTGCTCCAACTCATGGTCACAAATCTGATGAATACAAGAGGCACATTCATATTTATCATTGATCGAATGTATATATGTTGTTTTATCAGAAACAAATGACCAACATTATGAGCAAACAAGACTCATAGTTATTTGTTCTTGTTTGTACAGCTTTTGATCGTTCTTTTTCAATGAACGCAGCGCCACATGTGCTTCACACAGGACGCATTTAACAATGAGATCCGATATGTAAAGCCTCAATGCGTGCTTGGACTGTCTGGTGCTTGGACATAACGTTCTGCGTTGATAATGCACCAGCAGCGACTCTTCTTGGCTTGTCGTTAATTCAGATTGATTGTACTCTTACATTAGAAAGCCATCAAGAACCAGCCTTGTGATTTCGTAGTCTTGAGAGATGTCTGAGAACATTGCAGAACTACAGTGTTCCATTTATTTATTGGTTTCATGTGTGGTAGACGAAAGGAGCAGCGACGGAGTTGCATATCGTACAGTAACTTAGACCAAGTAGCCAGTGAAGAAGCATGTGGCAAAACATTTGTCACACAGCAAATACCACCCATCCTGCCAGTGAACATTAAGAAGATTGCGCTGCGTAAATAGAGAATCGGGCTAAAACAGTATGGCTGTTTTAGCTCATCATCATGAATGTCATTGCTAATGGCTTTTTCCTGCTTTACAACAATAAGCGGTAGAGTGCAACTAAACCATCCTAATCAACTATATGCAAGTAGGCTAAACAAAGAGACACACTACGACACTCTATTTGAAGGTAGTAACGAGTGCAAACGATGTGGCGATATATACTTCCCACGTCCTAACATCATATTAACAACCCGAATGTTGCTGTGACACTTTCCTCAATTAACGAGAGCCTCTATTCTTGTTACAGCTGCTTCGTTAGACCTTGATTGCTGTGCTAAATATGTCTGTTTGATGCGAAAATGCATGTTAAACCGCATAAAAAGCTGAGTCAGTAAATCTGGGGCTATGCTACGTCAATTAAAAGTGCTTATTGTAGCTAAGTTAACTAATCACCTATCAATCTAATGTTGCATGAGCCCATCGCCTAGTCAATTCGATGGTTTTCTTTGCTGTATTATTTCTACCAACATGGATGCTGTTGACGGTCGTTCATTTATGTTATAGCTTTGAGGAAATGTATCGGCGGGATATAGTTCTAAAGCATCATGAAACACGTTCATACTGGCTATCAATGTGCATTTGAAGACAATGATTTTCATTCAAACCTTTATCAGTGGACCAATAAAAGCTATGTAACGAGGAGCCGTTATTGAATGTTTATAAATCGGTTCAAGTCAGTAATGAAAAATAATTGACCGTGATTCTGCTCAAGCATGAATTTCGTGCTCCTACCATTGTGTGTCCACTGACATTATTTTGCCGTATATTCTTAAAGTCTGTCATTTATTCTAATCAACATCTTAGACATCTAGATCTAGAGAGTAGTCATTTATGTGGCTGAAAACACAATAGCGTAAAAACTCCCTCATTCATAAAGAAGTTCCAGAAGGACAGCAGGCGTTCTGGGCCATCAACTTTTACCCGAAATATTTAACCACTGAATTTGTTCAATGCTGGCAGGGAAACCAAAGTGCTGCGCGGATATATTGCTTCTTTTGACAGTCACTACAGGCTTCTGTGACTCAATTAGTTGTCATAAAAGAAACGTAGCTGCTCATATTTATGGGCGTTGTACAAGTGGCCTACTCGGTCGGAGTTATAACAGACTTTGAGCAGGGTGCGCGCAATTAATTGCTTTAAACGACTCTAATAGCCTTGTATAGAGCTGCTCCAACTCATGGTCACAAATCTGATGAATACAAGAGGCACATTCATATTTATCATTGATCGAATGTATATATGTTGTTTTATCAGAAACAAATGACCAACATTATGAGCAAACAAGACTCATAGTTATTTGTTCTTGTTTGTACAGCTTTTGATCGTTCTTTTTCAACGAACGCAGCGCCACATGTGCTTCACACAGGACGCATTTAACAATGAGATCCGATATGTAAAGCCTCAATGCGTGCTTGGACTGTCTGGTGCTTGGACATAACGTTCTGCGTTGATAATGCACCAGCAGCGACTCTTCTTGGCTTGTCGTTAATTCAGATTGATTGTACTCTTACATTAGAAAGCCATCAAGAACCAGCCTTGTGATTTCGTAGTCTTGAGAGATGTCTGAGAACATTGCAGAACTACAGTGTTCCATTTATTGATTGGTTTGATGTGTGGTAGACGAAAGGAGCAGCGACGGAGTTGCATATCGTACAGTAACTTAGACCAAGTAGCCAGTGAAGAAGCATGTGGCAAAACATTTGTCACACAGCAAATACCACCCATCCTGCCAGTGAACATTAAGAAGATTGCGCTGCGTAAATAGAGAATCGGGCTAAAACAGTATGGCTGTTTTAGCTCATCATCATGAATGTCATTGCTAATGGCTTTTTCCTGCTTTACAACAATAAGCGGTAGAGTGCAACTAAACCATCCTAATCAACTATATGCAAGTAGGCTAAACAAAAGAGACACACTACGACACTCTATTTGAAGGTAGTAACGAGTGCAAACGATGTGGCGATATATACTTCCCACGTCCTAACATCATATTAACAACCCGAATGTTGCTGTGACACTTTCCTCAATTAACGAGAGCCTCTATTCTTGTTACAGCTGCTTTGTTAGACCTTGATTGCTGTGCTAAATATGTCTGTTTGATGCGAAAATGCATGTTAAACCGCATAAAAAGCTGAGTCAGTAAATCTGGGGCTATGCTACGTCAATTAAAAGTGCTTATTGTAGCTAAGTTAACTAATCACCTATCAATCTAATGTTGCACGAGCCCATCGCCTAGTCGATTCGATGGTTTTCTTTGCTGTATTATTTCTACCAACATGGATGCTGTTGACGGTCGTTCATTTATGTTATAGCTTTGAGGAAATGTATCGGCGGGATATAGTTCTAAAGCATCATGAAACACGTTCATACTGGCTATCAATGTGCATTTGAAAACAATGATTTTCATTCAAACCTTTATCAGTGGACCAATAAAAGCTATGTAACGAGGAGCCGTTATTGAATGTTTATAAATCGGTTCAAGTCAGTAATGAAAAATAATTGACCGTGATTCTGCTCAAGCATGAATTTCGTGCTCCTACCATTGTGTGTCCACTGACATTATTTTGCCGTATATTCTTAAAGTCTGTCATTTATTCTAATCAACATCTTAGACATCTAGATCTAGAGAGTAGTCATTTATGTGGCTGAAAACACAATAGCGTAAAACCTCCCTCATTCATAAAGAAGTTCCAGAAGGACAGCAGGCGTTCTGGGCCATCAACTTTACCCCGAAATATTTAACCACTGAATTTGTTCAATGCTGGCAGGGAAACCAAAGTGCTGCGCGGATATATTGCTTCTTTTGACAGTCACTACAGGCTTCTGTGACTCGATTAGTTGTCATAAAAGAAACGTAGCTGCTCATATTTATGGGCGTTGTACAAGTGGCCTACTCGGTCGGAGTTATAACAGACTTTGAGCAGGGTGCGCGCAATTAATTGCTTTTTTTTAAACGACTCTAATAGCCTTGTATAGAGCTGCTCCAACTCATGGTCACAAATCTGATGAATACAAGAGGCACATTCATATTTATCATTGATCGAATGTATATATGTTGTTTTATCAGAAACAAATGACCAACATTATGAGCAAACAAGACTCATAGTTATTTGTTCTTGTTTGTACAGCTTTTGATCGTTCTTTTTCAACGAACGCAGCGCCACATGTGCTTCACACAGGACGCATTTAACAATGAGATCCGATATGTAAAGCCTCAATGCGTGCTTGGACTGTCTGGTGCTTGGACATAACGTTCTGGGCGTTGATAATGCACCAGCAGCGACTCTTCTTGGCTTGTCGTTAATTCAGATTGATTGTACTCTTACATTAGAAAGCCATCAAGAACCAGCCTTGTGATTTCGTAGTCTTGAGAGATGTCTGAGAACATTGCAGAACTACAGTGTTCCATTTATTGATTGGTTTGATGTGTGGTAGACGAAAGGAGCAGCGACGGAGTTGCATATCGTACAGTAACTTAGACCAAGTTGCCAGTGAAGAAGCATGTGGCAAAACATTTGTCACACAGCAAATACCACCCATCCTGCCAGTGAACATTAAGAAGATTGCGCTGCGTAAATAGAGAATCGGGCTAAAACAGTATGGCTGTTTTAGCTCATCATCATGAATGTCATTGCTAATGGCTTTTTCCTGCTTTACAACAATAAGCGGTAGAGTGCAACTAAACCATCCTAATCAACTATATGCAAGTAGGCTAAACAAAGAGACACACTACGACACTCTATTTGAAGGTAGTAACGAGTGCAAACGATGTGGCGATATATACTTCCCACGTCCTAACATCATATTAACAACCCGAATGTTGCTGTGACACTTTCCTCAATTAACGAGAGCCTCTATTCTTGTTACAGCTGCTTTGTTAGACCTTGATTGCTGTGCTAAATATGTCTGTTTGATGCGAAAATGCATGTTAAAAACCGCATAAAAAGCTGAGTCAGTAAATCTGGGGCTATGCTACGTCAATTAAAAGTGCTTATTGTAGCTAAGTTAACTAATCACCTATCAATCTAATGTTGCACGAGCCCATCGCCTAGTCGATTCGATGGTTTTCTTTGCTGTATTATTTCTACCAACATGGATGCTGTTGACGGTCGTTCATTTATGTTATAGCTTTGAGGAAATGTATCGGCGGGATATAGTTCTAAAGCATCATGAAACACGTTCATACTGGCTATCAATGTGCATTTGAAAACAATGATTTTCATTCAAACCTTTATCAGTGGACCAATAAAAGCTATGTAACGAGGAGCCGTTATTGAATGTTTATAAATCGGTTCAAGTCAGTAATGAAAAATAATTGACCGTGATTCTGCTCAAGCATGAATTTCGTGCTCCTACCATTGTGTGTCCACTGACATTATTTTGCCGTATATTCTTAAAGTCTGTCATTTATTCTAATCAACATCTTAGACATCTAGATCTAGAGAGTAGTCATTTATGTGGCTGAAAACACAATAGCGTAAAAACCTCCCTCATTCATAAGGAAGTTCCAGAAGGACAGCAGGCGTTCTGGGCCATCAACTTTTACCCGAAATATTTAACCACTGAATTTGTTCAATGCTGGCAGGGAAACCAAAGTGCTGCGCGGATATATTGCTTCTTTTGACAGTCACTACAGGCTTCTGTGACTCAATTAGTTGTCATAAAAGAAAAACGTAGCTGCTCATATTTACGGGCGTTGTACAATTGGCCTACTCGGTCGGATTTATAACAGACTTTGAGCAGGGTGCGCGCAATTAATTTCTTTAAACGACTCTAATAGCCTTGTATAGAGCTGCTCCAACTCATGGTCACAAATCTGATGAATACAAGAGGCACATTCATATTTATCATTGATCGAATGTATATATGTTGTTTTATCAGAAACAAATGACCAACATTATGAGCAAACAAGACTCATAGTTATTTGTTCTTGTTTGTACAGCTTTTGATCGTTCTTTTTCAACGAACGCAGCGCCACATGTGCTTCACACAGGACGCATTTAACAATGAGATCCGATATGTAAAGCCTCAATGCGTGCTTGGACTGTCTGGTGCTTGGACATAACGTTCTGCGTTGATAATGCACCAGCAGCGACTCTTCTTGGCTTGTCGTTAATTCAGATTGATTGTACTCTTACATTAGAAAGCCATCAAGAACCAGCCTTGTGATTTCGTAGTCTTGAGAGATGTCTGAGAACATTGCAGAACTACAGTGTTCCATTTATTGATTGGTTTGATGTGTGGTAGACGAAAGGAGCAGCGACGACGGAGTTGCATATCGTACAGTAACTTAGACCAAGTAGCCAGTGAAGAAGCATGTGGCAAAACATTTGTCACACAGCAAATACCACCCATCCTGCCAGTGAACATTAAGAAGATTGCGCTGCGTAAATAGAGAATCGGGCTAAAACAGTATGGCTGTTTTAGCTCATCATCATGAATGTCATTGCTAATGGCTTTTTCCTGCTTTACAACAATAAGCGATAGAGTGCAACTAAACCATCCTAATTAACTATATGCAAGTAGGCTAAACAAAGAGACACACTACGACACTCTATTTGAAGGTAGTAACGAGTGCAAACGATGTGGCGAAATATACTTCCCACGTCCTAACATCATATTAACAACCCGAATGTTGCTGTGACACTTTCCTCAATTAACGAGAGCCTCTATTCTTGTTACAGCTGCTTCGTTAGACCTTGATTGCTGTGCTAAATATGTCTGTTTGATGCGAAAATGCATGTTAAACCGCATAAAAAGCTGAGTCAGTAAATCTGGGGCTATGCTACGTCAATTAAAAGCGCTTATTGTAGCTAAGTTAACTAATCACCTATCAATCTAATGTTGCATGAGCCCATCGCCTAGCCAATTCGATGGTTTTCTTTGCTGTATTATTTCTACCAACATGGATGCTGTTGACGGTCGTTCATTTATGTTATAGCTTTGAGGAAATGTATCGGCGGGATATAGTTCTAAAGCATCATGAAACACGTTCATACTGGCTATCAATGTGCATTTGAAAACAATGATTTTCATTCAAACCTTTATCAGTGGACCAATAAAAGCTATGTAACGAGGAGCCGTTATTGAATGTTTATAAATCGGTTCAAGTCAGTAATGAAAAATAATTGACCGTGATTCTGCTCAAGCATGAATTTCGTGCTCCTACCATTGTGTGTCCACTGACATTATTTTGCCGTATATTCTTAAAGTCTGTCATTTATTCTAATCAACATCTTAGACATCTAGATCTAGAGAGTAGTCATTTATGTGGCTGAAAACACAATAGCGTAAAACCTCCCTCATTCATAAAGAAGTTCCAGAAGGACAGCAGGCGTTCTGGGCCATCAACTTTTACCCGAAATATTTAACCACTGAATTTGTTCAATGCTGGCAGGGAAACCAAAGTGCTGCGCGGATATATTGCTTCTTTTGACAGTCACTACAGGCTTCTGTGACTCAATTAGTTGTCATAAAAGAAACGTAGCTGCTCATATTTATGGGCGTTGTACAAGTGGCCTACTCGGTCGGAGTTATAACAGACTTTGAGCAGGGTGCGCGCAATTAATTGCTTTAAACGACTCTAATAGCCTTGTATAGAGCTGCTCCAACTCATGGTCACAAATCTGATGAATACAAGAGGCACATTCATATTTATCATTGATCGAATGTATATATGTTGTTTATCAGAAACAAATGACCAACATTATGAGCAAACAAGACTCATAGTTATTTGTTCTTGTTTGTACAGCTTTTGATCGTTCTTTTCAACGAACGCAGCGCCACATGTGTTTTTCACACAGGACGCATTTAACAATGAGATCCGATATGTAAAGCCTCAATGCGTGCTTGGACTGTCTGGTGCTTGGACATAACGTTCTGCGTTGATAATGCACCAGCAGCGACTCTTCTTGGCTTGTCGTTAATTCAGATTGATTGTACTCTTACATTAGAAAGCCATCAAGAACCAGCCTTGTGATTTCGTAGTCTTGAGAGATGTCTGAGAACATTGCAGAACTACAGTGTTCCATTTATTGATTGGTTTGATGTGTGGTAGACGAAAGGAGCAGCGACGGAGTTGCATATCGTACAGTAACTTAGACCAAGTTGCCAGTGAAGAAGCATGTGGCAAAACATTTGTCACACAGCAAATACCACCCATCCTGCCAGTGAACATTAAGAAGATTGCGCTGCGTAAATAGAGAATCGGGCTAAAACAGTATGGCTGTTTTAGCTCATCATCATGAATGTCATTGCTAATGGCTTTTTCCTGCTTTACACAACAATAAGCGGTAGAGTGCAACTAAACCATCCTAATCAACTATATGCAAGTAGGCTAAACAAAGAGACACACTACGACACTCTATTTGAAGGTAGTAACGAGTGCAAACGATGTGGCGATATATACTTCCCACGTCCTAACATCATATTAACAACCCGAATGTTGCTGTTCCTACACTTTCCTCAATTAACGAGAGCCTCTATTCTTGTTACAGCTGCTTTGTTAGACCTTGATTGCTGTGCTAAATATGTCTGTTTGATGCGAAAATGCATGTTAAACCGCATAAAAAGCTGAGTCAGTAAATCTGGGGCTATGCTACGTCAATTAAAAGTGCTTATTGTAGCTAAGTTAACTAATCACCTATCAATCTAATGTTGCACGAGCCCATCGCCTAGTCGATTCGATGGTTTTCTTTGCTGTATTATTTCTACCAACATGGATGCTGTTGACGGTCGTTCATTTATGTTATAGCTTTGAGGAAATGTATCGGCGGGATAAGAGGTTTTTTGCATCCCAGTTCTAAAGCATCATGAAACACGTTCATACTGGCTATCAATGTGCATTTGAAAACAATGATTTTCATTCAAACCTTTATCAGTGGACCAATAAAAGCTATGTAACGAGGAGCCGTTATTGAATGTTTATAAATCGGTTCAAGTCAGTAATGAAAAATAATTGACCGTGATTCTGCTCAAGCATGAATTTCGTGCTCCTACCATTGTGTGTCCACTGACATTATTTTGCCGTATATTCTTAAAGTCTGTCATTTATTCTAATCAACATCTTAGACATCTAGATCTAGAGAGTAGTCATTTATGTGGCTGAAAACACAATAGCGTAAAACCTCCCTCATTCATAAGGAAGTTCCAGAAGGACAGCAGGCGTTCTGGGCCATCAACTTTTACCCGAAATATTTAACCACTGAATTTGTTCAATGCTGGCAGGGAAACCAAAGTGCTGCGCGGATATATTGCTTCTTTTGACAGTCACTACAGGCTTCTGTGACTCAATTAGTTGTCATAAAAGAAACGTAGCTGCTCATATTTACGGGCGTTGTACAATTGGCCTACTCGGTCGGATTTATAACAGACTTTGAGCAGGGTGCGCGCAATTAATTTCTTTAAACGACTCTAATAGCCTTGTATAGAGCTGCTCCAACTCATGGTCACAAATCTGATGAATACAAGAGGCACATTCATATTTATCATTGATCGAATGTATATATGTTGTTTTATCAGAAACAAATGACCAACATTATGAGCAAACAAGACTCATAGTTATTTGTTCTTGTTTGTACAGCTTTTTGATCGTTCTTTTTCAACGAACGCAGCGCCACATGTGCTTCACACAGGACGCATTTAACAATGAGATCCGATATGTAAAGCCTCAATGCGTGCTTGGACTGTCTGGTGCTTGGACATAACGTTCTGCGTTGATAATGCACCAGCAGCGACTCTTCTTGGCTTGTCGTTAATTCAGATTGATTGTACTCTTACATTAGAAAGCCATCAAGAACCAGCCTTGTGATTTCGTAGTCTTGAGAGATGTCTGAGAACATTGCAGAACTACAGTGTTCCATTTATTGATTGGTTTGATGTGTGGTAGACGAAAGGAGCAGCGACGGAGTTGCATATCGTACAGTAACTTAGACCAAGTAGCCAGTGAAGAAGCATGTGGCAAAACATTTGTCACACAGCAAATACCACCCATCCTGCCAGTGAACATTAAGAAGATTGCGCTGCGTAAATAGAGAATCGGGCTAAAACAGTATGGCTGTTTTAGCTCATCATCATGAATGTCATTGCTAATGGCTTTTTCCTGCTTTACAACAATAAGCGATAGAGTGCAACTAAACCATCCTAATTAACTATATGCAAGTAGGCTAAACAAAGAGACACACTACGACACTCTATTTGAAGGTAGTAACGAGTGCAAACGATGTGGCGAAATATACTTCCCACGTCCTAACATCATATTAACAACCCGAATGTTGCTGTGACACTTTCCTCAATTAACGAGAGCCTCTATTCTTGTTACAGCTGCTTCGTTAGACCTTGATTGCTGTGCTAAATATGTCTGTTTGATGCGAAAATGCATGTTAAACCGCATAAAAAGCTGAGTCAGTAAATCTGGGGCTATGCTACGTCAATTAAAAGCGCTTATTGTAGCTAAGTTAACTAATCACCTATCAATCTAATGTTGCATGAGCCCATCGCCTAGCCAATTCGATGGTTTTCTTTGCTGTATTATTTCTACCAACATGGATGCTGTTGACGGTCGTTCATTTATGTTATAGCTTTGAGGAAATGTATCGGCGGGATATAGTTTCTAAAGCATCATGAAACACGTTCATACTGGCTATCAATGTGCATTTGAAAACAATGATTTTCATTCAAACCTTTATCAGTGGACCAATAAAAGCTATGTAACGAGGAGCCGTTATTGAATGTTTATAAATCGGTTCAAGTCAGTATTGAAAAATAATTGACCGTGATTCTGCTCAAGCATGAATTTCGTGCTCCTACCATTGTGTGTCCACTGACATTATTTTGCCGTATATTCTTAAAGTCTGTCATTTATTCTAATCAACATCTTAGACATCTAATCTAGAGAGTAGTCATTTATGTGGCTGAAAACGAGCGTAAAACCTCCCTCTTTCATAAGGAAGTTCCAGAAGGACAGCAGGCGTTCTGGGCCATCAACTTTTACCCGAATATTAACCACTGAATTTGTTCAATGCTGGCAGGGAAACCAAAGTGCATATATATTGCTTCTTTTGACAGTCACTACAGGCTTCTGTGACTCAATTAGTTGTCATAAAAGAAACGTAGCTGCTCATATTTACGGGCGTTGTACAATTGGCCTACTCGGTCGGATTTATAACAGACTTTGAGCAGGGTGCGCAATTAATTGCTTTAACGCAGCGCCACATGTGCTTCACACAGGACGCATTTAACAATGAGATCCGATATGTAAAGCCGCAATGCGTGCTCGGACTGTCTATTTGCTTAAGCATGACGTTCTGCGTTGATAATGCACCAGCAGCGACTCTTCTTGGCTTGTCGTTAATTCAGATTGATTGTACTCTTACATTAGAAAGCCATCAAGAACCAGCCTTGTGATTTCGTAGTCTTGAGAGATGTCTGAGAACATTGCAGAACTTCAGTGTTCCATTTATTTATTGGTTTGATGTGTGATAGACGAAAGGAGCAGCGACGGAGTCGCATATCGTACAGTAACTTATGCCAAGTAGCCAGTGAAGAAGCATATGGCAATACATTTGTCACACAGCAAATACCACCCATCCAGCCAGTGAACATTAAGAAGATTGCGCTGCGTAAATAGAGAATCGGGGCAAAACAGCATGGTTGTTTTAGCTCATCATCATGAATGTCATTGCTAATGGCTTTTTCCTGCTTTACAACAATAAGCGGTAGAGTGCAACTAAACCATCCTAATCAACTATATGCAAGTAGGCTAAACAAAGAGACACACTACGACACTCTATTTGAAGGTAGTAACGAGTGCAAACGATGTGGCGATATATACTTCCTACGTCCTAACATCATATTAACAACCCGAATGTTGCTGTGACACTATCCTCAATTAACAAGAGCATCTATTCTTGTTACAGCTGCTTTGTTAGACCTTGATTGCTGTGCTAAATATGTCTGTTTGATGCGAAAATGCATGTTAAACCGCATAAAAAGCTGAGTCAGTAAATCTGGGGCTATACTACGTCAATTAAAAGTGTTTATTGTAGCTAAGTTAACTAATCACCTATCAATGTAATGTTGCATGAGCCCATCGCCTAGTCAATTCGATGGTTTTCTTTGCTGTATTATTTCTACCAACATGGATGCTGTTGACGGTCGTTCATTTATGTTATAGCTTTGAGGAAATGTATCGGCGGGATATAGTTCTAAAGCATCATGAAACACGTTCATACTGGCTATCAATGTGCATTTGAAAAAAATGATTTTCATTCAAACCTTTATCAGTGGACCAATAAAAGCTATGTAACGAGGAGCCGTTATTGAATGTTTATAAATCGGTTCAAGTCAGTATTGAAAAATAAATTGACCGTGATTCTGCTCAAGCATGAATTTCGTGCTCCTACCATTGTGTGTCCACTGACATTATTTTGCCGTACATTCTTAAAATCTGTCATTTATTCTTATCCACATCTTAGACATCTAAATCCACATAGTAGTCATTTATGTGGCTGAAAACACATCTCATTTAGAAGATCACGCATGCACCCAGCCACTTTGCCTCGATGTTAGCGAGCTTGTGTAGTGCAGCCCGGTAAACGCAGATGCTGCTAGGGGCAACGGGCACGATCTCATTAAGCGTGAAGCGCTGGACTATGGTGACGAGGTTAATTTAGTCGTGGGTCATAATGGTTGCTCGCAGGAAAGCGTACTGTGGCTTTATACCGTCTTAGTACGTGAAGATATGTCATTGACGAGACTGAGCTCCAGCCTCCGTGGCCACCATGATTGCCACATGGTTGGTTCCAAAGACCCTGTCTGCTAGGGCCTTATCACCATGCGCAGCGCATACCTCTTGCAGTTTATCATGGTGCCTCAGCGTTCTGTAGGTTCGGCGCTCCATGATTGCAAACTGGTTTAAAGCTGAGGTGTTGATCACTGCTACCCAATGACCATACCGCTATCGGCTGGTTTTGTGTGGTCTGCCGAATAGCTAACCATACGCCTCCCTCATAATTAATAAACCTGCCTATATTGGAGGAATTGTACATCCTTTGACCAGAAGTGACTGTTGTGGGTGATGAAATGATCATTCCCGCTGTTGTGGATGTTCTCGCCTACTATGTCTTTCCAGGCAACAATACGTTAATCCTTCTCTTGTGGTCTACAATGCCGTGAATGGTTGCGCCTGGCTCATGGACCCACTCTTCCCATTGCTGTTTTTTCTACCTCCTCGTCTCTATAGGTTTCTGGCCTCTGAGTAGTCTTCAACCCTCCTGGTGACGCAGTTAAAGTCGTCATTGCGGAGTGGCTCCTAATTGGTGGGGTCTGGCCAATGAGTGAGATACACGACATACACCACTGCGGTGACCAGTTGGTATTTTGGAAGAATCACTAAACGTAGTCCCATTTTGGTGGAGCGGTTTATTTCAACAACGATATGACACTTCTGTTGCTCTGCTCGGACCGGGTGAACCTTGTCCTCCACGATCCAACCGTCCTGGCGTTATCTTTCGAAAGCTTCCCTCTACGTGGAAGTGCAGCCCGTAAACTGGACAAAGTTTCAGTAAAGATGCATATAACTGAAACAGGGCGGCAGATTTTTCTTGACCCACAAAGCGATTAATGACAGTCATGTTTGGGAGGGGGGCAGGGTAGGGGGATCTATACTATTCTGAAAGGATCGTTTAAAGTACTGACATACTCCGAGATTGGCGAGGGTTTATCAAGGAAGCTCACCGGTTGTTGTCAAGAAGCTTTTGAGACTTTATAGTGTTTGTCTCTTAACAACCTCGTCAAATGGTGGAAATACACACCTGCGATACATGCTAACTACACCCAAACAGGGAGTAAAGTACGCCCATTTCAATATACCTTTGCTTGCTCTCTCAACAACATTGCTTATTGGGTCCTTGTGACAACCGTATTACGACACCCAACATTGGTTTTTTTAGATGCTTGCGACACCCAGACATAAACTTTCAGATGCGTGCGACACCCAGACATTAGTTATCAGATGTTTGCGACACCTAGACATTGGTTATCAGATGCTTGCGACATCCAAACATTTACCTGTTAGACGATGGGGCTTTAACGTGACGTGACGTGCATTTTTTGCTTATCGTTACCTTTGTCTGTGCAAATGAAGAAAGTGTTTCTGTGTTGCATGCTTTAGGTGCAGCTTCTAAATCATCGGAATATCATTCTATTCTATGGCAATTATTTTGCATGCAAAAAAGAAGGCTGCGCATAATACCTATCATAACGCACATCTATGTAATACCTATCATAACGTACATCCATGTAATTAGCAATCGGACACGTTTCAGACACATATAAGGCGCACAGACACATATCAATTTGCAGGCATTGCTCAGGGGGAAACCAATATAATACATCTTTTATAGCTACATTCTCCAGAGATCATAATATTCATTAGGAGCTAGGTAATTAGTCTTGATGAACACAAAATGGTTGGCATAGTTACAATTCACAAAGCAATAGTGAAACGTCCAGTTGGCAGTTAATGGTCGTTTTTAGTGGTTCCGTAATTGTGTCTTCAGATGTGAATGGCGGACGTGATACCATTAATACATACGCAACGTTTTTTGTAAAGCATGAAAGGTCATCACATAATTTGTGGAATTGAATAAAAGACAAAACCGGTTGGGAACAACGCAAAATGCCCTTTTCTAGGCAATGACTTATTGCAATAGCAGCATGTGCTTCTGACCTGTGGTACTACACACACACACACACACACACACACACACACACACACACACACACACACACACACACACACACACACACACACACACACACACACACACACACACACACACACACACACACACACACACACACACACACACACACACACACACACACACACACACATATATATATATATATATATATATATATATACATATATATTTATATACATATATATAAATATATATATATATATATATATATATTTATAAATATATATATATATGTTTACACATATACATGATATTACAATGAATTGCGCTATACAATTCCAAGTGGTTCATTACCACGGCATGAATCCAATAAAGCATTGGTGAAGTACCTCGATGTAATGTACATCATGACGCTTATCTACTCGCAATATCAACTGTCCTTCTTCGCGACCTTTCGTTATATGTAAGTTAATGAAACAACTGTCACAAGGAAAATAAGCGCTGACAGATAGATGAAAATTTCCATAGGCGTTGATAATGTCAACACGATAATGTTGACAGTAAATATCACTCATCCGTAATTATTACTCGCAATGCAGAGCCTGTACTACGTCAAACTCGAAACTAATACTCCCTTTTGCTTGACCGACATTGCTGCTATTTCCTTAAATTACTTTATGGCGGAAAATCCTGCGCACATTCGCTATCCATTCCGAAGTCGAAGGGGATGAAAGACACTTGTTGCCCTATTTGTAGATATGGTGCCATTGCCTTAGCAGCTTCTCTCTCTACTGAATCATTTTTCATCAGGCACTTCTTTGCGCCTTTGGCCTTTCGGAATTTATCTTCAAATGCCTTGAGAATCAAATATTCTTTGGGCGCCGACCTTTGAACTCAGAGATGGGTACTCGTCCTGCATTGCACACAACACCTTCTTGGTATTATTGTTGCGGAGTGGATGGTTCGCAGAACTCCCTGACAACATAGGCTCCATGATATTGCAACGGCAGTCGTGCAGCAGGTGGATGGATGGAGCACAGCGCTCTTGCGAACTAGTGTGATTGCAAGCACCAGTTTAACACTACATCGTCGTATTACACGCAGAGTTGTTCATGAGCTTTTATGGGTCTATCTGGCCACTCAAGAGGTTCGAGCTCTCTGTACTTAATTGTTATTTCTATCAGGTAGAGGTTGAGGCATCAGTACGCAACAAACAGAATTCCACGGACAGTTTATTAATTGTAAAGGCGAGGCATTATTTCTGCACCTAGAAAGTATTTCTCTCTACCCCTAGAGGCCACCATCCTCTCAAGTGCAATTGTACTAGCACTAGGTGCGATGCGCGTATCCTACATTCAGCAGCTAATCCATGAAATCGTCATTTGGATGGTTTGGTATGCTCTTGAACAAATGTAATATGACATTCATCACTCCGTTTGATTGACCCTTGATATATATATATATATATATATATATATATATATATATATATATATATATATATATATATATATATATATATATATATATATATATATATATATATATATATATATATATATATATATATATATATATATATATATATATATATATCTATATCTAGTCACATGTTCGTATAACAGAAAGCCGAGAAATAACCTTCTTAGATAAATCGAACGATATATAGCGCGTTGACTGTAGTAAGAACTAACCTAATTATTCTTGATGTGTGCAATAGATAATTACTTCACCAGTGCCGTTATTTCAACAACCATTTTCTTTCCCTATCGTTGTGACAAAAGCATATGGAATTATATTACTTGGGTACAGGGCAATTTTTGTTTACGATGAATACTCGTTATGCGAGGCGAGAGGTTATATCAATCTCGTTTCGAGATATATATCCTGTACTCATTTACAACAAGCGAATACTCTCGATACATTACGCCTGACCTGGGAAAGCAAAAGCGAGCATGAATAAATGATCTTACAATAAGATGTCGTTGTCGTGTTGGCTCTATGTCTCATCGACATGGAGTCACTAAATGTGACAGATTGTATTAAATATTCAGATGGTTAGCACTTGCAATTTATCAACAGCGTTAATTTGAGCTATATAATCCACCTAGTTCCTGTCATCCGGGCCTTAGGGGATTCAAATATGTGCTCATTCAAGCGAGGTCTGCACGGAGTGATATCAAAAATGGATTATAGTCCTGGAGAAAAAGAAAGCAACGCATGTCAACATTACGTCTGGTTATGTCGCGCTATTTGCCTCCCTCATCAACTCTTTAAATATCATTCATCAAGCGAGGTCCGCATACAATTACATAGTAAACATCTTCGCCCACAGAGAAGCATAGAAGCATCTGTCATCATCTCCTCTGAAAAAGTACCGTTATATAGCTTTGGTGACCCAACACATAGATAAGCCACCACAAACATGGGCAATGTCAATGCGTCGTTTTTGATTCTTCCGAATTCATTCAATATTGATTGATTACAATATTTTACATGGAGCTGCAGATGGAAACACTATTCTCATATCCCCATGCCAACGGGTACACAATACCACCACCATCGGCCATAAATGCCACCACATTTCTTAATGCCTGTTTCAGCAAGGAGATTGCGCAAGCAACAGTATCCTGTGATACCGATATATCATTAAGCTATCCTGTGCAAGCAGGCTTTTTGTGAAATATATGCTGTAATATAACAACAAATTTCACCAGCAAGAATAATGGATACTCTCTACATTAGTAATTCATTGTGCTAGACAACGACATATATCAGTGTCGAAATAATTTTTGAAAGCAATTACATCCCCAATATATGCTTTGAATTTCACACAATTTTCAGCCAATAAAATAAAGACTTTCTTGATAGTTATTCGAACGAGCAAAAATGTTACAGTGCAAACTTATCAACTTTTGCCGGCAAACGCTACAAAGCTAATGCTGCGAATCAGTTCAGAACGGACCAACTATGACCTAATGGCATGTGGGTATTCATCTGTCCGATCAGCGATAACCAGGTTTTTTTCCTCGAATGCATCAACCTATCGAGATGAGAGTATGCTGTACATTTGGAACAGCGAAATTTGACCCCGACTAGATGTTACCATGCAGCAGAACAATACCCAACGTGTTTGTTTCATACGCAGGCGAGTAGAAATAACCCTTTTATGTACAACAATGTTAAATCAACAATATTCATTTCGATTATGTATGCTTGCACTCCGATTCCAATAAGCAGTCTGGTCATAATCAATATATATGTTGGTACTTACTGCAAGTGCGGTATCATTATTTTCAAGCATTGAAATAATATACAGAGTCACTTGCCCTGTAAAGCACCCTTTGATTAGCTGTTAACGACAATCATGAGGTAGTGATTATCGACGATCTGCTCAACAGCTTCTGGAATATGCGCTAAAAGCTGTGATAGCTTCCCAATACATAATTGCCATCTATTTCGTTTGCTGTACTAGTTATGTTGATGCCAATGAATAGTTAACTACTATTGTTCTTATAAATCACGTAAGGAATTGGTTTTATATCATGAAGTGGAAAGACCTTTCCCTAACGGCGTCGTCTACACCAGCTCAGCGCAACAATTAGCGTTCCAAATACCATGTGATGTAGATTTATCGCATGTACCGACCATAGATTGAATTTGAATGCAATTGTCAACCATCTCACTTTCATGGCAATGAAAGAACACAGGTGATACACCGTGCAAAATGCTTAGAGATAGCAATTGCAGTTTACTGGACTGAAGATTCGTGTTTCGTCTTTGGGTTGTACTTATGATGTTAACAGTTATGATGATATGTACTGTCTGCAATGGAAGTATCACAAGGGAAGGGCATAAAATATTGTAGTCAGCTTATTACTGCTATCGTGCCATGGAAGTGATTCTGTTGCAATAATCATGTTGGTCAATATAGGACCTCAAACACTCATCATTTATTCATTTACGTTCAACACATTGACTGAGATTAATCGAAATTGTTTTATGTACCATACCAGGCAATTGCGTTAGCAAGTATGCTTTGGTAAGTCGGCTACTTGATATAGAATTTTGTGTAAAACAAATGATACACGCCTTTTACGCTCTCAACTAATATTCTGCGTCTACTATCGTAGTTTACGCAGCACACCGCTGCCGTAAATGGCCGCTGTTAGGCCTTGTAAAATCATAGAGGCAAAATGAAGGTGTATTATCTTTAGCGACCCCAATAACAGTTATTTAAACGTGACGTTGATCATTGTCTACCCGAACCGAGTATAGCGTCGTTAGTGCCAACAGAAGAGTTAGTACACTAAGCCAACAACCCAAGGAAATTGCAGCATTTGCTCGTTAGCAGAGTTGCACAAACTCTTCCAGACATTGTCTTCCTCCAAATGGCATCTAGTCGGTTTATAATCAACTCATCTCAGATATAAACTCCCATTATATCGGCACACCAAATGTAGCCTATGCAATTTAAAAGATCTCAATAATTGACCCTCTGTGGCAATTGTTTTTGTCCGAATGTCTTTTGGTCTTTTACCGGTCTTGGCATATATATATATATATATATATATGCAATGTGGCGAAAATGGTTATACTTAAACGATAAGAAAATTAGAATAACCGTAATGAATTAAGCCAGATGCAAGTCACAAATCACAAGGACTGCAATTACAGGTCGATGCTTGTAAATTGCGCAGTATATAAAGAGGCCATGATATGGGCGTTGAAGAACGTCCGCAGAGAACGTCCACAGATAATACACTCCGTAAATACTGCATTCTGCATTCGGGTAACACTTTAAACTGGTGCCTTTGCCGATACAATTAACTGCAACCGAGCGTAACACTTTAAACTGCAAGCAATTTAATAAACCGACCCCATATCTCTTATATCAACATATATATCTGAAGCGCCTATCAACTTCATTTAACACAGATAGAGCGGCCTATATATATAGCGCCTGCCTATATATATATATATACCTATGTATATAGTATTATACATAGCACAGCAATATATACAAATAGGTATATATATATATATATATATATATATATATATATATATATATATATATATATATATATCATAGGGTTCTTGATTAGATATCCGTCGCTTATTTCTTGCAATCTCGTGCACGGGGCAACCTCCTGTCCTGTATTGATAAAAGATGGATGTTGATGCGTATTGAATCTTGCTAGCAATATAAACATACTTTAGTTACTATGCTTGAGCGGACGTAGCATTGTCGCCGGCATCGCCATCTATACCCTGCAATAAAACGCCGTCACTTTTCGAAACTGAGTAGCAAATTCTCTCAGCTGCTTGCCGATGCTGTATTTGACAACGCGGCCGTTTCAGACAGCACTTGTTAGTTTCTTCAGGGAGACATAGTTTGCTCTGCGTATTAAATAATTCATGCAATGGAGGTCTTTTGGGAATCAGCGTGCCCGTTTGTTAAAAGTAAGTGATCTCATGTGCACAATTGTCTATTTGGGTTTTTTTATTACTGGATACTCGTAAAACTACCGTAACGTTGCAATAACTGCTACATGAGAGGTTAATAATGAATATGAATAATTATATAGCTATATAAATACATTTATCTATAAATAAATACAATATATGTGTACATATATATGTATGTATATATATACATATAAACATATATATAGATGTATGTATGCATACAAATTTATTTGTGCGTGTCTGTGAGTGTTTGTGTTTGTATGCGTCTGCTTTGTGTGCGTGTGCATGTGTGCGTGTGTGTTAATTTTCCGAATTGCACTCTTCACTCATAGCGGTTATGTGTGTGGCCGCAATACCCTAAATGCAAATGATTGTATGATAACCCAATAATGAATGAATCACATAACGACTTGAAATTATTGCGCTCTATTTGCTGTCAATGGATGCATGGTTTTACCCCATCATCACGCTCTGCGCTCCTGTATTTCTCTGTTAAATGCATTTGTCGCCATATTTCTTGTATCTCAGTAAGTACTGCATTGTACTAGCATAAGTAATAGCCACGGTTGGATATATAATGGGTAAAGGATATCTCATTAATGCGACAGGGAGAGTGGAGAGCTATAGATAGCGTTGGAGGCAATCGATCGTTTTTGCATATTGCACACATAATGACCTTCCGTCATCGTGTTGACAGCTGCAGAGGATTGCTTTATATACAAACGCTATATCTCCTGTGTCTTTGGCAATCTATCTCCTCTTCACAGCGGAATCATATATTGTTCTATCGTGTTAAATAGGTTTTCCGCATTAATCTCCTGTGTGTTTAAGGCCAATAACTAAATTATCCATAGCATTGGATTATATATACTGTTAAATGAATGCTACTCATATTTAGGTAAGCACTTCTTCGTAGAACATAAACAAAATTATCCACGAAGAAAAACCTCAGTGAGTCCCAAATAACATACTAGGTACATAAACATAATATATCCAACACAGCTAATTAACTGACTTCTTTAAAAATGATCAACTGCATGAATCTGTGGTCGGCTTTCTAGCATCAATATGCTGCTGTCAACAATCCACACGGGTACAAAGATGCAATGTGTTACACTGATGTGTATTTTACAGTTCATGTCAATTTGACAGCTATAAATATTTAACGCCGTTGATTTATCAACAAGAGTCACACGATAGAGTTTTGATTCCAGTGGTGCTCTCCGAATGAGTCAGAAACTGCGAGGCTTTTCGTAGATCAACAGCGAGTGGCGATTATTAAGTAAACAGTGAGCCACATATACAGGTTGCCTTCACGGTAAAACATCCAATTTCTAGTTTTCGGATGTGGTTAAAGCTTGAAAAGTGGTGATATATGTTATATATGTGACAATGCTGCCCCAGAGAGTATATTTGTACATGATTGAATAATGCAACTGTTTACAAGGTCGTACCTATCCGCTATTTTTGCGTCATTTGGGACTCAAGGCGACCTTACGGATCTCGATTTTTGTACGGTTATCGTGTGTTGTTCGGTTATCGTGTGTTAACCATTAGTTTTTTTGTATGTTTAATGTAACTTGCCAGTCAAGTATGACACATAATGATTGAATGATGATTCACCAGGATTAATAAATGGGACGCCCTAATTTCTACAACACATTCTCACTCACATTGAAAAACAAAGCATTAAGCAATATGGTCTAGGCATTGATCCCCGACTGTTACGATATAATCATATATGTTCCATGTGAGGTTGGATAAAGCAAAACGTTCGCGGGGTCTTTGCATTGTGTCATTCCGCTTGATAGATCACTTTGACAATAACATCAGTAAATCTTAAATATTTACATTATGTGATACACACATGTATACGCCAAAATGTACCAGATGAATCCAATTGGCAACTATTGGTGTCATGACGTGGTATATCAGTCATTATAAAGATGTATCAATAGTGGAAGCTGTATTTCAGGAGTTGGTTGTGTTTGACCGAGGAACAAAAGCAAGTGCAACCGAGAACGTCATATTTGCTTACCTGTTTAGTGCGTCATATAAACAATAAGCTATCTCCATAAGGATATATCCAGAACAAGCAGCTGCACCGCAGCTAGTGAGAAGTTGGCAAATAACTAATCATGCCCATAAGGTTACAACGACTAGCTTCGACGATAAAGCTACAGCAAGTATGTCTAATTTTGTATTAGACGCTGGTCTACTTACTCAGAATTCACCCAATGTTGCGCATTTGTCACACCAAATGTCGACTATATTGTCGTCAAAATAGGGCTACTGGGATTAATTGCCTCGTGATGAATTGGTCCGATACCTGGTTGGCTACGTAGATAATTCTTTATTAAAAGGATTTTGCTTGAAATACCGACTAGGATATGAGAGTCTTAGTGCCCACATGACTCACTCAAAACTAATGTCTCTCGTGTACTAGTAGAGCATTTAAGTCAATGCTGTGTGCCATGCTTTCATAATCAGAATATATTCCAAACCGATAGTATATTGCATGAGATGCATTTAATTTATCCGAACAACCTCACATTTAATGAACGCCAACCATGACAAAAGTGACTATGCCGTAAAAACAATACACGTGAAAAGAACGGTTATTTGTCAAGCGTGTCCCTTTAAACAAATTAAGCTTCATTAATTCAGCGATGTGAATGTCCAGTGATAAATAATGTCCTCGCCCAGCTATCCTTTTGAAAAGTCATTTGCAACCTTCGAGTAAAGTTCATTCAAATTGTTTACATCCCTTTCGTTGTGTTATGAGGCTACGCTGTAAGCATCAGTTAACTAACAGTTTCATTAGTTTTTAGTTTTAGCCGCACATGTAAAATGCTGTTGGGTTTGCTCTCAATTTGCTATGGTATCAAATGACAAAGACTTCTTGGAGCATATGATTAGCCGGCCAATCATGGCACATTTCCACACAGAAAACAGTCCTTATTGAAAATGATGCTTTCTATATCATTCCTTTTTATTCATTAACTATCAAATAGTCTGGAATTCCATGTAGGCACAAGATTCAGATTCAGATTCATTTATTTGCCAAACAAAAATCGAAACCATTTGTATACATGTATATCACTAATTAATCAAATTAAAAAGAAATACACATTAAACGGTTGAAAAGAATATATACAAATGAATCTGTAAGGCCAGGAGACCACCTCTAAGACAATGGGTTTGTCGCTAGCGAGAGGGCCACCTGTTTGAGAGAAGTCATTCTGTTTTAATGTCGAGTGCACGTGTCGTGGAGGGATGGTGATTAATATTTGTTTCGTAAGATATTCATTTCGTAAGATGCAGGTGGCATAAGCATTCTATAATTTAATTGCATGCTGGTATATTTTTACATACAAAGCAGTGTATTTGCCAACAGTTTGCCTCATACATATCAATGCAATGTTTCATATAATGTGATGTTACCGTTTGGATACTATGGATGGTCTCAGTGGTGTGTTGTGCGTGGCCGACGATATTGTGGTTATCGGTCAATATCTTGTGGTCACGCTTGGCAGCTTCCATGTCGTCTCCTTGACCTATAACCACAATATCGTCGGCCACGCACAACACACCACTGAGACCATCCAGAGCCTGTAGAAGACGCTTCTGAAAGATCTCACTTGAGACCTTAAGGCCGAAGGGTAGTCTCCTCCAACGATAGCGTCCAAATGGTGTAGTCATGGTCGTTAGATTACTAGAGTGTTCATCGAGTTTAACATGCCAGAATGCGCTCTCCACGTCCAGACGACTGAAGACTTTGGTATGAGTGAGTCGCGGAATGATCTCATCAAAGGTAGGCAGTTTAAAGTGTTCCCTCTTTAGAGCGAGATTGAGGGGCTGCGGATCAACGCAGAACCTCAGAGATCCATTCGCTTTCTCGACGACAGCCATCTGGCTGACCCATTCGGTAGGTTTTAGCCGCACATGTAAAATGCTGTTGGGTTTGCTCTCAATTTGCTATGGTATCAAATGACAAAGACTTCTTGGAGCATATGATTAGCCGGCCAATCATGGCACATTTCCACACAGAAAACAGTCCTTATTGAAAATGATGCTTTCTATATCATTCCTTTTTATTCATTAACTATCAAATAGTCTGGACTTCCATGTAGGCACAAGATTCAGATTCAGATTCATTTATTTGCCAAACAAAAATCGAAACCATTTGTATACATGTATATCACTAATTAATCAAATTAAAAAGAAATACACATTAAACGGTTAAAAAGAATATATACAAATGAATCTGTAAGGCCAGGAGACCACCTCTAAGACAATGGGTTTGTCGCTAGCGAGAGGGCCACCTGTTTGAGAGAAGTCATTCTGTTTTAATGTCGAGTGCACGTGTCGTGGAGGGATGGTGATTAATATTTATTTCGTAAGATATTCATTTCGTAAGATGCAGGTGGCATAAGCATTCTATAATTTAATTGAATGCTGGTATATTTTTACATACAAAGCAGTGTATTTGCCAACAGTTTGCCTCATACATATCAATGCAATGTTTCATATAATGTGATGTTACCGTTTGGATACTATGGATGGTCTCAGTGGTGTGTTGTGCGTGGCCGACGATATTGTGGTTATCGGTCAATATCTTGTGGTCACGCTTGGCAGCTTCCAGATCGTCTCCTTGACCTATAACCACAATATCGTCGGCCACGCACAACACACCACTGAGACCATCCAGAGCCTGTAGAAGACGCTTCTGAAAGATCTCACTTGAGACCTTAAGGCCGAAGGGTAGTCTCCTCCAACGATAGCGTCCAAATGGTGTAGTCATGGTCGTTAGATTACTAGAGTGTTCATCGAGTTTAACATGCCAGAATGCGCTCTCCACGTCCAGACGACTGAAGACTTTGGCGTGAGTGAGTCGCGGAATGATCTCATCAAAGGTAGGCAGTTTAAAGTGTTCCCTCTTTAGAGCAAGATTGAGGGGCTGCGGATCAACGCAGATCCTCAGAGATCCATTCGCTTTCTCGACGACAGCCATCTGGCTGACCCATTCGGTAGGTTTGTCGACAGGTTCTATAACACCGATAGATGTCATGCGGTCGAGTTCCTGTTTCACCCGATCCCGCAGAGCGATAGGTATGGTCCTACAAAGTAGATCTCGAGGCTGGACATCACTGTCCGTATAGAGATGGACTTCACCCAGATCCCCGAGATCCGATGCTGAGATTTGTCCCACGTTAAAGTTTTCCTTGTTGACCGTAATCAAGTTCATCTTTTGCACAGAAGCAACGCCGAAAAGATTGTTGAACTTGTTAGACACAATACGCAATTAGTCTTAGTAGTTTCCCCAGTCTTTGGGTTAGTCACATCGAGATGAGCTTCTCCGAGCGGTTTTTCAGATGAGTGGTTCCACATAGTCAGACTTAGTTTAGCGGGTCTCACTTGGTTTTTGAGAACGTACTTCTGATTAATAATGTTGACTTCAGCACCACTATCAATTTCGAAGTTGACGTCGCAGTCGTTGACAACCATTTTGGCCCGGATAGAAGATCGTCTCGAGCTCTGCACAGCTCCCAGCCATGCTTGCTGGCCATCATCGTCAGATTCATCAGAGTCAGATTCATCAGAGTCAGATTCATCAGAGTCAGATTCCTAATGGTTGAGACATTGTACCTTCTTCTTTTTAGGGCAGAACTTGGAGTAGTGGTTTTCCTCTCCATACTTATGGCATTCACTTCCATAAGCAGGATAGCTCTCCTTGGTCGCCAGGTGCTTCCTTCCACAGAACTTGCAGTTGTACTTCAGCATCGGGGCAGAAGTGGTAGAAGTAGTAGAAGTAGACTGCTTCTTGGAAGACGGCTTAGATGTTTTAGAAGTAGAATACTTGGCAGGTTTGGCTTTGACCCTGTCAATATTTCGCTGTTTTTCGAACTCTTTACCGTGCTGCTCCGCCACCTCGTCAGCGCGACAGATATTTATGGCTTTCTCCAGGTTTAGATCGGCTTCCCTGAGTAACCTGGTTTGCAGACGGCCCGTAGTCACAAAAACTATTTTGTCGCAAATGAGTCGGTTCGTGAAAGTTCCGAAGTTGCACTCGGCAGCGAGTAGTCTTAAGTCAGAAACTTGTCAAATGGCCCATAGATACTACCTCATTTTTCATAGGCGCACACTACTCTAGATACTCTAGAACTTTCTTGACATCATTTTTGTGTGCTGGTTGAGTAAAGTCCAGCTGATCGAACACTTTAATCACGTCTGGTCTGGCACAAGCCAATAGAATGGCAACCTAGGTTTCCACATCCACTAGATCAGTGTCATTTTTGCTAGCCTTGAGATTAATTTCAAACTGTCTCTTCCATGTTTTGAAATTCTCAGCTACATTTCCAGAAGTAATGTTTAATGTTTTTTTGGTGCAGCTTGTGGCGAGAGAATGGCTGCCCTTCTACCGGGACAATTAAAGATATAATGCTTAAGGCTAAAAAAGACTACAAAAAGAAATCACGGAACGTTATGCGTAAACAAGACCAATTAGTAGCCGACAGAATGGCGGCTGCAAACGCGTCCAAAAATAACCCCAATTTTTGGAAGGAAGTTCGTAAGAAATTTAGCGCACGTGTGTCCAACCCTACTCTTGTGGACGATGCTCATGATGAGGTTAATATATGCGAAACATTTAAGGACAAGTATTCGAGGCTGTATAACTCCGTTTCATATAACGAGCTTGAAATGAACGATCTTTACAGATCCATATGTAGCGATGCCGCATTATGCTGCAAAAACGGGCAAATGCACTTCTGATCATGTCATAACCGTTAAGCAGGTCGAATCCGCAACGCGGAATTTGAAACCAGACAAAACCGATGGTAATTCTGAAATCAGCTCTGATCACATTAAGAATGCCTGTCAAGAATTGTTTGTTCATATCTCATTGTTGTTTAATGCGATGCTTTCGCATGCATATGCTCCACCGGGTATGTTGCATTCCACGCTGATACCTATACCAAAGAATAGAAAGAAATCGTTGAATAATAGTGATAATTACAGGTCCATAGCAATCAGTAGTATTTTGGGAAAATTACTTGACAATATTATTTTAACATCCCAGAGTGAAGCACTGAAAACAAGCGATCTGCAATTCGGTTTCAAACAGTCACACTCTACCACTCAATGCACGTTTGTTTTGCAAGAGATTGTTGATCACTTTGTAACTCAGGGGTCATCTTGTTTTGTTATTCTGTTGGACGCATCTAAAGCATTTGATCGTGTGAATTATGTGAAATTGTTAGCGCTGCTCAGGCAGAAAGGACTCTGTCCAACAATATGTAAATTACTCATTAATATGTACACACGTTAGAACCTGAAAGTCCGATGGAATGCTTCTAGCTCTGAGCCTTTTATTTGCACGAATGGTGTTAAGCAAGGCGCAGTTCTTTCGCCATTATTGTTTTGTGTATATATCGATGAATTACTAAGGCGCCTTCGTGAAGCTAATGTAGGATGTCACATGGGCCATCATTATATGGGTGTGCTTTGAGTTATGCTGATGATGTTTCACTCATTGCACCTTCAGTTACAGCGGCTAAGACAATGCTTAGAATATGCGAGGAATTTTCGGAGGAATACTATGTGAAGTTCAATTCTGCAAAAAGCCGGTTGCTTGCATTCAATGCTTGCGACAGTCCAGTACATTTAACACTAAATGATGAACTAATTGTACAAGAAAAACAAGCTGTTCACTTGGGAAGTAATATTGGTTATTGTGCAAATTTGATAAATACTCAGCGTGCATGTAGGGATTTGATGGCGAAAACGAATATGATTATGTCTCGCTTTGGATACTGCAACTCTGTTGTTAGAAACTCACTATTTGAAGTATACTGTAGTAGTTTTTTTGGGTCGGCGATGTGGAGTTTAAGACCCAACCAGCTGGCCAAATTGTGTAGTGTTTGGAGGAGGTGTATTCGAACTATATGGAAATTAGAGTTCAGAACATGTTCAAAGTATTTACAGTTCATTTCGGGAAAATTGCCCCTTAGAAATCAATTGATGTTGCGCTTTGTCAATTTCTTTCATAAGTGCCAGAACAGCCCTAATGTTGTAGTATCCTATGTAAGTAGATGTTGTTTCCATAGCAGAACAATTGTAAGCGATAATGTTCGAACTATAATGCATACCATGAACATCAATAATTGTTATCTATTACAGCATAGTGAATGCATTAAGGACTTCAGCTATAAGTTTATGCCATCAGGTAATTCTGAATATGGTCATATAGCCATGCTCATAAAGGAGCTTATTTCTATTAGAGATGGGGATTCATTATCAGTGCTAACCCGACAAGAAGCTGAAGCTCTGTTAAAGGACTTGTGTTCATCTTAACTGATTTATTTGCTTATTCGTTCTCGTGTGTTTTGTTGCTGTTGTATCAAATAATAATTGTTCCTGTACACATGCTGTGCGAAAATAAAGATTATTATTATTAAATGACCAGGTGGGGGAAATACACAAGCAGCAGCCATAGTTCAGTTTCAGTAGTAGTTTGAAGTTATAGATAGATGACACAGTAGACTCCTTTTATCACACACAGATAGCACTAAAAGTTCACTTTTTTGAGTCATTGAGTTACCAACAGTAGTACATTGGCATCAGTAGATATGTTACAATTCACTAAAATGCACATTCAAACCAGTTAGAGAGTGAGAGAGTCAGTAGATACTAGTTTGTGCACTTAGCTGTGAGAGTAGATACTGAGTTGGCATCCTGCCATGAGGTTGAGTGATTGATAATAGGGGATTTGAGAGCAGCTTCCCAGAAGAATTGGCAGATTCTAGCAGATTTCTCCTTTTCTTCCCAAATTTTCAGTCTTCACTTCCTCTTGAGAATCCCACTTTGTCACCATGTTGATTTGTTTAGGTTCAGAGAGTCAATGAAGAGATAAACAAGGAGATTTAGATGCAAAGTATTCTATTAGCTAAGACATGGCTAGTACGACAATTGCAGAGAGTCCCCACTAGATGGAGCAGTGGTTAGATATGATAATATAACACACCAGAGGGGGCTGCAGTAGTTGCCGCCAAAACAATGCAATCGGTGATAAAGCGGAATGGTATGGAAACAACGCAATTAAGGGAATTTTCTTCCATACTTGCACTTGCATAATATGTGCGCTCATATAGAGAATGGGATTTCATAACCTCGGTCATTTCGTCGTGGATGTTTCTGAAAACGGTAGTTGTTCCATAAATACAAAGTATCATGTAGCCATTGTCGGGTTCGGTATTTGATCAGTACCTTGCGGTGCTATTTGTTGCTCACACAATATCCATATCATAATTCTGGTGATTATGCGTATATAGCTCTTGAAACGATTCGTATGTGCATTTCAAGTTATTTATGAGCTCTTCATTACTCACAAAGGCTGAAAACTTTAATGAAAATGTAATCCTGGTGGAACAAAAGAGCGATATAGTGTATCATACTTGGACCTTCAAACGATTTTAGAGTGAACTTCTAGGGTCATGCATGCATATGTCAGGATGTAAAGCGTCTTCATTTTCACATTCGCTTGTCATGTATAAAGTAGGGTCACAATAGATCTGCACAAACAGCCCCAGTTACGGCGCTGCTGGAATTCAGATGGAAATTTATGCATTAGCTCAAATTCTTAATAGCCAGAGGCTACCGACGATATATTGTCATCTTGCGTGGTCTTTTGTGTGACATGGCTTATATATACATGAACACATTTGGGTGTGTTATTTGTAATCGAGTTTACAGACGGCTTGCTGACAGGGATAAGGTCATTATGCATATGATGAAGCCCTGGTATACTTTCCAGCTGCAAGAACAAACAGCGCCTCATTAACACACCATAAATAACCAAAGTTGTACATTCTGTGATGCTTTGCAGAGGGAGTCGTCTCATGCAATTACAAAATCTATTAATTAGTACGAAGCTATGTTTCGATATGAACATGCACTTCGATTAACCCATTAATTGCTAAATCAATCGAATACAATTATCGTTTCTTCTTTGATAAATTAGGTCTCTCATGGCGGTTAATACTGTTTTTACGGCACCAGAACTCTCACCTAAAATGCTCTCAATACGGTATTGAGCATGTTACCGCAAACGAATGACTATCGGTCTTCAAAATGTCGATTTACAAAGGCGACTACACTAGCACCTCTACTGATTCATTGGTCATCATCTAATACCGCTTCTTTTAGGCTTAGTATATTTCATGAAGTCGAAAGCATTTGCCAAAAATATCCCCGAAGCACTAATTTACGAATCCTAACTGGTGTGTTTGATGGCATCTGCGTTTTTATCCTTATGACAACCGCTAACTACACTTGGCAAATCCGATAATGCAACACTGTCGCGGCTTTTTGCCGTCTTTTACTGAGCCATAATGTTATCTATGACATTGCCTATCCAATAAGACCGTGCGCCATATGTTTCCTAGCAAACCGTTGGTATTAAACCTTATCGAATGCTTCGGTCGCTTCATTTAAGTAAACGTTCACTGGACTTGGCCCTGTTACAAATATATGATGCCTAACCATAAACACATCAGCTTATCATGTCATATTACGTTCCAAGGGGATAGGAGTATTTGGTTCTATTTTGCTGAGCAGATCCATACAAGCCATCTAACGGCACCGGACGGTTGTTCTATACATTCGAGTTGGATGTGGTATATACAAAGTATTGTAGATAAAAAACTAATGAACATATTCAAACATCCTAGGTTATGATTAGCATCTAGTGTAGTTATAGTCAACACCATTGTACGTACTATTTTGAATGCATCAGCATCATTAGTAGCAGATGCCAAGAAACACATGCATCATATTGGCCATTCGTTATATCTTCTCCTCGGTGACGTTGCTGCTCATCGAACATATGAAGCATAATTTGACTCACTGCCCCGCGGCACGAAAACACAGTTTTCTGTGAATAAGAGTTTGGTTCAGTTAATACTGAATGATCTCATCACAAAATCAGGTTGCTGATTTATACACCATCGTCAACAAGCGCGTCGATAAATGAGGCTGTCAGGTAATAGGCGCTTAAGTCGAATACTACGAGGAACAGCAGGATGAATGAATCATTATGGGTTTCTAATGTCGTTTAATGATTGCGAAATAGCCGCTTATCACATAAACATGCTCATAAGCCATAGCCATCACGGTAGTAATCACTATTTCAGCGAGATATAACACAGTTCTCTCCGCTCAATCCTCTACTTCAGAGATATAATGTGGCCATAAAGATAACAAATTTGTCCACCCTTTGTACGGTATATGCAAGAAAGTCATTAACTAAATATTATTACCGCCGTCTGTATCGCTCCACTGGGTGCATTTTTTTTTGCGCTGTGATATTTCAAGTAATGGACACTGTAACATATAGGGTCTGAAGCAACATATACCGTCGGGCTCCTACTGGCAGATGCCAGATAGTAAATTGTCCTTAGACACGTTTGAAATCTGTTCATTAGTATGGGCTTTCGATGTGCTACCCTTTAGGTGTTCTAGTGCCGCACCAAAGGACTATGACAACATCCATTCAACTGCGCACTCGTTGGTGCTCACTCAACCACGAAGATCCGGCCATTCATCAGCACCTTTCAGCATTTAGCAAGTGGTAGCAGCTGGGTATAAGATCGCCACACTGGTTCATAAATTACATATTCCAACGTGAGGGAAGCATATGCGCCAACCAGCAGACTTCAGACCATCATGTCTTATTACACTAACGGTTTAGTAATCCGTCGGATGAATCACTTGATAATAAACCTCATAGGCAAACCCAGGTTGGAATTATCATTGCAGTTCAGCTCTTACCATCTGCAATTAAAACTGCTGTCCAAACAGTTGCCTCGCAATAAATGGATTGTGACATAAGAATCAAGACTAGAATTTGTGGCAGTTGAACGAAGATATATAATCTGTCATTGATGCATAAATTCGCATGAGAGGTGCCAGTGTTATAAATGCGCAATGTGAACCCGTCGATGATTATGACTTTTCAGATAGATTGCGAAATTCATTTGTAATAACCCATAGACAATGATAAACGGCCAGGTGGCTTTATTAACCTGTTTTTTGCTAGAAAAAACCCTCAAATGATACATAACATTTTAGAAGAGCATTCGGTGTATTATGTGCTGTTCTTGCCTCTGGGGCAAACAGGGAATGGGAAGTGCGACATTTTACTCCGCTTTAGGAAGGCGTACGCAGATACATTGCGGATATCATTGTGTACCGGAAAGAGCTCTGTTTTTCTCCCTGCAAACTTATATGTGTTAAAAGGCAGTGCGTCTCCAGTTACGATTCGTAACGCATATATATGTTAAATATTATTCAGGTTGATTGGGAGCTGCCTTTCGATTGCACGAGTTATGATCGATGTGCTTTATACTATCCACAAACAGGCAAACGCTATGCATTTCTTAAAGCTTATAACATGCTGATGTAGTCAACTACCCCGAACATTGCTGTCATCAGTCATCATGTATTCGTATGACGTTTCTTACGCTGGAAATAGCTGTCAAAGAAATAAGCCAAGCTATGTAAAGGAATATATGTAACTCTTGAGACCTGTGACCGATTCCAAGAGACATATAAGCTTAAGCAACTGCTTAAGACTTAAAGCATTAAGCACTTGCTCGCCGCCGGCTTGTTACTCTGCGTTGATGTGTTCAGTGTAATGAAACAGCGAAGGAAAGAACAGGGTGTAGGGGCAGTCAAGAATGAAATATTTTGTGCATAGAATGGGTTTTGAAACATTATACCAAAATTTATGGGCCAGGTATCCCTAAACAGGTACATGATATCCATAATTGTATAGCTTTTTGCCAATTCTTCTCAGCATTAACTTTGCTTTGTATTCTAAGTACTGAGTTAAATACAACGCCACTAATTTCGAGTTATAATAGTCGTCGAATACAG